>CM057450.1:1197188026-1197816359 GCA_016271365.2 Neoceratodus forsteri | reverse complement strand
ATCCATAACATATTTGGGGGAAAAAAACAATTGAGGGGATCAAGGAAGGCGAATCACACCTGCCAGCCACACAGCAGATATCTTATCAAGCCAGTCCTTAACCAAAGTGACCCAAATCTTAGGTTTCTGTTGCAAGTCAAACCCAAAGTTCCAAGCAATGAAAATATAATAAGAGAACACTAGGGGGTGAACTATCCTTAACCCATCCTTATTTACTGCCTTGTAGATCACATCCCTCTTTATAGGGTTAAGACGGCTCTCCAAACCATTTGAAAAAATAAACTGAAAATCTGAGCCTCTGCCCTCACAGGTGGGGAAAAAATTACACAAACATATAGGAATCAGCAATGTGTTCATTAGCAAAATCTTTTTATTTTTGATAATATCCAGGATTTCTACAAAGACACTTTCCAGCTATTCTGCTTCAGAACTGCATCCCAATTAATTAACTTCCTAAGCAGTAGACCTAATATTTTAATAGGAAAATCCACAATTGGGATGTTGGCAAGGACGGGTGTGTCAGGCTTAGGTACAGGCCCTATAGAAATACCACTGCTTTTCTGGTACTTAATACGGGAGCCAAATGCATCTGAAAAAGTTTCCAGTGTCTCATATGCAGCTTGGCCAGATTCCACATCCTGCAGTAGTAAATAGATTTCATCAGCATAAGCCATGACCTTAATTTCTGTGGGCGTACCATAAGGTGCCAAGCCTCATATTTGGTGATGTGCATGCACTAAGCCGTTGTAGCACAAGATCCAGACAAAACACGTATGTCAAGGGACTGAGAGGGCACCCTCGATGAACTCCCCTACAGAACTGATACAGGGGTACCTTTTTAGCCATTAACCATGGTGTTAACCATAGCCCCTTTATACAGGAAAGAAATCCACTTCTGAAAGACTTGTGGAATACCATAGTTACACAAAACAGCAAAAATGTAATAATGTGACAGGCTATCAAATGTCTTAGCCTTAGTTAATAGACAGCATATAACTTTGTAAATTACCCAGCATGGCTCACTCACAGATTTCAATAAGGCTGTCAGAGATAGACTTATTGGCTTCCAGTGTGATGGCTGCCTGCTAAGACATTTAGTCTCCTGGCTCCCTGACCCTGCCAGTCAGATTTTCAGTTTTATCCATTTACTTACCGAATATTCAGCTCACTACTGGGTGTTCCCTCACCAACTTGAGACCTTCTGCAAATCATCCTCCCAATGGACGTGGAGATGGAGAAACAATGTTGAAACACACTCCACCGACAACCCGTAAAAGAGAAGGCCTCAAAGTGGGTTTAAGCAGGAGCCGAGAAATCAACGCCGCACATAGGAGTACAGGGGGCCCTCTCAGAAGAAAGGTTTCTGAAGGAATTAGCTCTGATGAAAGAACCTACCAATGTTGGCTATCAAATTTAAAAGGGTGAGAGCCTCCCTCAATCAGCTTGCCACTCGCACCAAGGATAACGAAGCCCGGATTTCATCCCTTGATAACTGGAAGGGCAGGCTGGACCCAGAGATTGTCAACTTGCGCCAGAGACTGAAAAAGACTGAGAAGAGCCTGGAGGATCTCGAGGGGCACCACGCCATAATAATTTAGTGGTCCTTGGCCTCCCAGAGAGGAAGAAAGTGCAGCCCCCATTATTTTGCCCAAAACTCTGTGAAAAGCTTGTAGAGCGCCTTCTCCTAATAGCCCCATATATTATTGAACAGGCACATAGATCTTTATGCCCCATGCCCTCTGCTGGTTAGCCCCAGTCCCTTCCTTTTTGGTGCTAAACTTTTGGATAAACATATTTTGACCGGCTGAAGGACATAAAAGAAATACAGTGGGAAGGCAAGAAAATAAGATAGCACAAGATTTACCTTTCTCTGTACGCAAAAGCTTGGCTCTGCACCTCTAGTCAACAAGCTAGTGTCTGCAAGTATTAAATTCTGAGTCAGATATCCTGCAGTCCTGCAAATTCTCAAGGATGGCCACTGGAATTCCTTCAAATCCCTGGAATCTGCTAGGAGGCCTGCAAGTTTGGTATCCAGATTTAATAAAGTGAGAAAGTGGACTGTTTTCTCCAGTCACTGTAGTGCCACTCAGTGGCAGTTGTATGGAAATGCATCTGAACTTTATTTTATTCTGCAATTTCTATCTGTTGTGGACGTCTCCTTAGGGCCTCTTGGGGTCACTTCTTTCCTTTTCGTCTATTATTAGACTCCTAAAGCTGGGTGGTGGACTTTTTCCTTAATAAAATCCCCACAAATAATGTTGTTATTAGTTATGGAGCTCTTCACCAAGTAGTCTATAATGTACATCCAGCTATCTGATGAAAAAAGTGGCTTGGATTGGGAGTTTCCTTTCTTTTTCTTTTCCCTTGAATTATTTGCTAGTCTAGCTATAACTCCTGGATTTTCCTGGACTTCCTTTGGGAAAGACTTTTATCTGGCTGCCGTGGATGACCTCAGATAAATGGTCTCATATGGACTGTTTAAAAGGGCATTTAGTGTACATTGTTTAGTTTAAATCCACCCTCTTGAACTTTAAGTAGCGGGTTGAAACTGTTAGATGTTTCGCTGTTTATACATGGTAATTCTAATGGCTTAAATGTTTGGCCTTTACATATTCAGTAAAAAGTAGCTTAGATACAATGGATGGGATTAGGGCTGGTGGGAAGAGGGAGAGGAGGGACCTGGCTGGTAGCATGCTCATCATTGCACCGAAAGAAAAAAATGGTGTTCGGTCCTTGGGACTTGGGAAATGAATGTCTACTGCTCTACCTGGTACCTATTACCACGGATTTTTGTTCTTTATTTTTGGGGGTGGGAAGGATTTTTCACTGGTTCTCTATTGTTGTGGGGTTGGGGGTAGTTATGGGGAGAGAAGGGGGAGGAGGGGATAGGTGGATCCTGAGAGCACTGTTTCACATAACAACACTTAGATTTGTCCTTTTTACCTCTATTGTCCTATTTTTCTCAACTACAGAACATGAAAATAGTCTCATGGAATATTAAAGGTGCCCATTTGTGGGTCAAATGCCTCCAAGTTATTAAGCACCTGAATCTAATGGGGTGCAGTATTGCAATGTTGCAAGAGACCCATTTATTAGATTCTGAAAATAATCTTTTCCGCAGAGGGTTTATAGGCCTTGCATATGCAGTGGGCATCTCCATGGCACAATATGGGGTTGCGATCTTGTTTGCACGAGGGGCACAATTTCAAGAACTACAAAAAATTACTGACCCATATGGCAGGTTTATTTTTACTGAGAGGTCTCCTTGACCACAAAGAAATTTTGTTGGGGAATATCTATGGCCCTAATAAGGACTCCCCAGAGTTTTTTGTGAATTTGACTGTTGCCCTTGCCCTGTTTAATCATTTGCACATTATCCTAGCAGGAGACTGGAAGTTAACTCTAGGTTCAAGCTTGGGCAGATCCTGTCTGAGAAGTAATATTCCTTCTCCAGCCCAATGAGCATTCCAAGAATTGCTGGAGTCATATGGGCTAACCTATATGTCTTGGTACCTGTATAACTCCAGCACTAGAGAATATACCTTTTTCCCCCCTACCACAAATCTTTCTCCCACATAGATTTTTTTGTTACCAATCAGTCAGTGCTCTCTGGACTGACAGGTTGTGGTATTTCGCCTAGAGTTTTCTCTGACCACTCTTCGATATGGATTGAGGGCAATATATTCCCAAATAATGCTAAAGATACCACATGGAAATTAAACTTACAACTTCTTTCCTAAGAGGAGGTGGTCAAAAAAATCAAGGAGTTTATACCCCAGTTTATACCCCAGAATTCTATTCCCACTATGGATAAAATCTTGTGTTCCTTAAAATGTGCCCTTCGGGGGCAATTTATTCAACTTTCTGCAATCAGGAAGCATAGGCAGGAGATGGTTTCTAAAACTTTACTTGAAGAGATTACGCATATTGAAGTCTCACTCCCTAACCCCCCCCGCGATCTCCGATCTTGATCGCCTCGTGGCGCTTAGAGATCGATACGCAGAAATCCTCAGAGAAAAAGCTGAATATGCGCTTTTTAAAACCCATTTCCAGTACATCGAACAAGGTGACAGAGAAAGTCACCTCTTGGCCCTATAGCTTTGGCAGAAGGAAGAATCAAGATTAGTTTATTATCTTTAGAGAATAATGTTTTGCTAACTACCCCAGGAATAGTCCGGAATTTGAACTCTTTTACTGGAAACTTTATAGTCCCCTGAATATACTCCTTCCTGTTCTGCGATCGGGACTACCTGGATATTACCCTCTCAACTCTCAGTCCTGAACAGCAAACCCTTCTTGTTTTCCCCTTTACAGAAGCTGAGGTTGTGGCTGCTATCCGCTCTCTTGAGAGGAAAGCACCAGGTCCAGATGGTTTCCCATCTAATTTTATAGTCTTTGAAAATGAACTGGTTCCTATACTCCTCCTGTTATTTAATTTTATTAGTCGGAAGGATCACATATCCTACCTCCTAGAATCCATTGTGGTAGTCCTACCTAAACCTGGTAAGCCCAAGGATAGGGTAATAAACTACCATCCTATTTCCTTGATCAATTATGATATTAACCTTTGTGCAATGATATTGGTGTCCTGAGTGACACAGGTATGGGAAGGATTGATCAGTCAGGAACAGATTGGTTTTGTATGGGGCAGGTCCTCTTCAGACCACCTCAGGAAATTGGCACACATTTTTTCCGCATCCAGGGAGGCGGCTTCTCAGAGGGCACTTGTCTCCCTGGATGCAGAAAAGGCCTTCAGTAGGGTTAGCTGGCCTTTTCTCTTTGAAACCCTAGCCAAATTTGGCTTTTCTGATACTCTTATATCCTGGATTAAATCATTATACTCCAGTCCCAGTGCCAAGGTTTATTGCAATGGCATTTTGTTCTCTAGCTTTCCCTTGGCATCTGCAACTAGGCAAGGTTGCCCATTGTCTCCAATCCTTTTTAATTTATATTAAGAACCCCTTCTGTGTTGTCTAAACTCCTATCCCTCCCTGACAGGTATTCATGTTGGTACCTTTGAATGTAAGTTGTCTGCCTATGCAGACAGTATTCTCCTCCATGTCATGGACCCAGTTACATCAATTAAAGCCGCCCTGCAAATAATTGACGAGTACAGTAGGTTATCTAATTATATGGTGAACCTGAGTAAAACCGAGATTATGCCTCTCAACTTCCATCTTCATAGAGAGGATGTTCGGTCTTCTCTATGGCCTGGACTCTCAGGCTTGGTACCTTGGTATTACACTGGCCACCAAACTTTCTCCTTAGAAAGCTGAACTTGGATGACCTCATTGTTTCCATTCGGCAGGACCTGGATAGGTGGTCCTCCCTTTACTTATCCCTCCAAGGCAGGATTAATGTAATAAAAATGAATATTTTACCTAGAATTTTCTACCTGCTTAATATGTTAAATCTCCACCTCTTTTTGAGCTGGTTTTGTAAGCTTCACGGAATCATCTCAAAATTCTTGTGGCAGGGTAAACCACCGCATCAGTCATACAACCATCTATGTACTCCCAAGGATTCTGGGGGGCTTAAGCTCCCCAATTTCTATGTGTGTTACTGGGTTAGCCACTTGGCCAAATATATGAGATAGAATGCATATTCCCAGGACAATGAAACCTCCCAATATGTGCCCCTATGGTTGCAGGTAGAGTGATGCATTATGGGGGATTTGGGTCTCAACCCTGCTGCAATATTATACTTGGCTCCTTCCAAGTTACTGGCTTCCCTGAAAACCACAGTCTTATACACATCTATTAAAGTTCACAAACAACTATGTAAATCCCCTAAATATGACAATCAAAGTGATATCTCCCAGCCCCTGTTTGGTAACCCAAATTTCCAAGTGGGTGGACGTATGTTGCAGTCAAGAAGAATACCTATAGACCCGAACACTAGGATTAATGACTTAGTCACCCAGGGACAGTTGAAGAAAACAGATGACCTCCTCGAACTCTTTCACTTACCGAGAAGATTCTCCTTCCTTTTTTTTCAAATCAGACATATGTTAATTCAGCGGTTTGGATTCAACTCATGGAATACAAATCAAGCAAAAGTCCTTCAAGTGCTCCAGCAGTTGGCCTGGCAGCCCCATGCTGTATCCTGAATTGTATCAGTCTTGTATGTTATGCTTAATCCTAAAGCTAACAATCACTCCCCATATTGGCCCACTGTCTTCTCTTCTACTAATTTAGACTAGAAGAACATTTGGCAAAGTGTGTACCTATACACTTTAAATGATAAACAGAGATTAGTACACTTCTATATTCTACTCAATATTTATTTTACACCTGTCAGAATGTATGGGATGGGAGATTACCAGAGCAAACTTGTTTTAGATGTGGGAAGGACCAAAGGACTATACTACATTTTGGGAGTGCAGTAAAGTGACTCCCTTATGGACTGCTTTGCAGAGATCCTTCTTGGTCTACAAAACTTATTTACACCATGCATCTGTCTTTGGGCGACCTTTCCTAGTGGAAGTGAAGAAAGGCAGTATCATGTTAACCTTATTTCCTTTCTGTCAAAAAATTAGTATTACAACATTGGAAGGATTAGACTACTCTTTCCTATCAAGAATGGATCACTGATTTCTTCAACAACCTTAAACTTGAAAAACAATAGCCAGTATTAGAGGTGAAATGTCCCAGTATCGGAAAAGGTGGGAGACGCGACATACGCTTTGTCCACTGCCTCTGTCCCTAAAGTGACAAAGGTTGATTCTGTATCGGGTAGACTTAGCAATATATAACCATTAACATACCTTTGGACCATTGGAGTCTAATATTCATGACCGTTATTTAAGTATTAACCCTCTTTATTTTAAGATTCCTAATTTAAGGTTTTGACATCCTTCCTTCTTTCTCCCTTTTCAGGATGCTCTCAGGGGGATTCAATTCAGGGGTTGGATGGAAGGGTGGGAGAAGGTCTAGAGGGGTTATATATGGGGAGGATTGAGGTGGGACAGGGGTGGTTGGAGTATCGCTGTTTATCCTCTTCTCTTATATATTGTATTGTAGTATGCGATATTCCTCTGCATATATATAGCATTATTATGTGTTTAAAAGTTTAATAAAGTATATTAAATTAAAAAAAAAGAGATAGACTTATTGGGAAGAGCACAGGACTGAAACTGGCTAAATAGATTTTTGTTATATTGGACAGCCTAAGTGTCAGTATTTTGGTGAGAATTTTAATGTCCACATTCAGCAGACTCAATGGTTTTCAATTATTCATGTTCCTCTTATCACCTTTCTTAAACAAAAACATTAAAAGTGCCTCTGATGTACTGCCCGGAAGAATGCCAGCATCTAAAATTTGATTATAAACTTCTGCAAAAAACAGACTCAATTGTTTCATAAATGTCTTATAAAGCTTTTGATCCAGAAGCAAATGATTTGATACTTTACGGGACTAACATAGATGTATTGTACAACCTTCAGAAGCATGAGCTTCTGAAGAAGGACTGGTTGGTCCGAAAGCTAGAGCACTTTGTTCTTGTTACATCTATGTTGGTCCATTAAAAGGTATCAAATCATTTGCTTCTGGATCTATTCTTGCAAGGACCAATACGGCAACTACTAAATCTACAGTTATAAAGCTTTGGGAACAAACCGTCTAGGCCTTTTGCAGTATTGCTCTTTAAAACCTGAATAGAAATCCATACTTCTTCAGAAGAAATGGGAAGACAAACGGTTAGGGGTGTGCGAAAAAAAAATTCCGCTGGCGGAATGTTAGCGAAAGTCAGATTTTCACTTCTGCGAAATTTCAGAAATCATTTTGCCAACTTTTGCAGAAATTCCACCAAAAAACTGCAGAATAAATGTAAGAAATGTGAGTTAATGTATTAAACTGCGGTAACAACTCCACAGAAGTAATGCAAACAGCGGATAATTACATGATATATGTCAAAATACTAAGCAAGAGACTGTATTTCTGCATGTCATGTAAAAAGTCTGCAGTTCATAATTAAATGCCGCAGTACTAGGTGGAAATCTGCAGTTATTTGGTGAAAGTTTGGAATTCTGCACAGGTGAAAGCGGAAAATTCCAAAATTTTCAAAATTTTGCAGAACTTCCACAACAGTGAAATCCACACTTTACCCACCCTACAAGCGATATGTTGAAGTGAGTTCAATAATGGAGAGTGCTAACTCCAAAACAACTTCCATGTTCTTGGTATGTACCCTAGTGCCAAAGGAGGCCTTCACGTATTTAATTATGACCTGAACAAGTCCCTAGGTATCTGAAACTTCCTTCTCATCAGCAAATAATGTGACCATCAATCTACTATCTGTCCTATTTTGGCATTCTTTAAACTGGTCATAGGTGCATTTCATACCTTGTGTAATGAACTGCATTTCCTTTTTCTGGGAAGAAGTCTATTGTGCTGCAATTTGTTCATACACATCCGTATAATATTATTTTGTTCAGAATAGGAAGATCTATGTGGAAAGTAGGGTTGTCAGAACCCTCTGAAGTTCTGGGTTCTAGTTCTAGTCTAGAACTTTTGAAAAAGTTCTAGTGTTCTAATCTTTTTTAGAACTTTTTAGAACTCGAACCCTATTTTTTTATTGTGCTGCCAGTAACAAAGATAGTAATAAAATACATGTAAAGGAAAAACTGTTCAAAATAAGGGGGAGAGAAATTATCTTGTGTGACATTGATAGGAATACAACTAGGTTTATCTATAGTTTCTTCTGTTTGCTAAAGTCAGCAACTTAATACGTAACAGGCCCACCCACCCACCCATATGTTAAAAGTTTTCCTGCTGCAGCTGCATCATAGTTCCTTAGTGAAAGAAAGAGGCACATTAGCCATTTATGTACTCAGCTATATATACTCATAGTCATGAATTAGGAGAAAAATAACTGATATTACCTAATTTCAGCTATTTGCTGCTTTCTGTTTAAATGAGTGAATCAAAAGTTGCTATGTTTAAAGAAAGCTTTTATAACAAAGTCAAGCCAAGTACTACAGCAGCAACATATGGAACTGTTACAAAACATATTATGTCATAACATATTCAGTCAAGACATTGGAATAAAAAAATATTTGCAGAAACCACAAGAGGCTGCTCCAATCCTAAGTTGTGC
This sequence comes from Neoceratodus forsteri, assembly GCA_016271365.2. Taxonomy (NCBI): domain Eukaryota; kingdom Metazoa; phylum Chordata; order Ceratodontiformes; family Ceratodontidae; genus Neoceratodus; species Neoceratodus forsteri. The sequence goes on along the minus strand of CM057450.1, from coordinate 1,197,807,262 downwards.
CTGTGTGAAAAGCTGAGCACCAAGAACAAAAGACACAGCACCAACACTTCCAAAATATACTGTATTGTGCGTTTAACTAGTAGCATCACAGTACAGAAGCTAAATACAGGACAAAACAGTTTAAATAGACAAAAGGTCCTTTTGTCTGTTTAAACTGTTTTGTCCTGCATGGTATGCTTCTGTACTGTGATGTTAATACAGTTAAAACGCATAATACAGTATATTTGGAAGTGTTGGTGCTGTGTCTTTTGTTCTTAATAAAAAAAATATGCCAGTCATTGTTGCTGGCAAAATGCATGCAATTTTCTAAGGTAATGCATACATATACCAACATTTTGTTGCAAATGAATAATATATACAAAAATTCTAAGATGATGCATTTTGCAGCTGATACTTCAATAAAATCTGTATTTCAGTCACATAAATAAAAACAGTGGTTTCCTCCACATACTAATTTACTAAGGAACATTTATGTAGCTGCAGCAGTTGGCATGTGATGTTTAAGGGACAGCGCCTGTCAACCCCATTATGTATCAAATTATCACTACTTATAAAGCAAAAACACTATGATACGTCACATTCTGTGAAAACTGCTGATGCAGATTTTCTTTTATTTCTGATTCCTTTATTCTTTTTAAAGGGACAGGACAATTGTGCTAGGTGGCAGCAGTTTGCAATGTATTTAATAAGAATATATATTATGTGTACAGTAGGTTCGGTCTGTCATCATTTTTTTCCTCACCATCCCCAGCTGATCACGAATCTGTAAATGAAAGAACTAAAACAACACCCACCTTTCACCCCATCACCCATTCCACTTTTCTTCCACCACCCTCATCTGTGCAATAGCACCCATGCCATCCTTACACCCATGTTAAAACCAACCCACAACCCTCACCCATGTACTAGCATCCATTTTTCGTTTATGGCTAACATTTCTGTAATTGAAAAAATAATAAACAGCTACCAATTAGAACTCATTGTTTTGTCCTCTTTAAAATTGAAAAATAGACCGTCTCCTGTCCCAGCCCATGCTGATGCACCACAAAGTCACAGAAGGTAAATCCAAAAATATATGTTTGCACTTTAACTATAAATAATATGATACAGAAAGGATTGACGTGACAGTGTCCCTTTTATGCCAAATTTGGGCCTGTTCCCACTGATGTTAAAATTGCCCTGTATATAAAACTTGTTGACTTTAGTTTAGACCCTAGCTACAAAGCAGTTTGCCATGAAATGGTGAAAGTTTTGGGGGGTATATAGTCCAAGGTAGTAGATCGAGAAAGGAGAGAGACGACAACCAAAGTCATCACAGTCTGTAAAAGTTTCCTTTTTGGTGCAGAGAGACTCCGTCCCACACAGTATTTACCAGCCACCACCATCTGAGTTGTCATCATCACCATCAACATCCACAACATCAATCACTTCAGGATCAGTTTGTATACTCTTATAGGGATACGAAAATCTTGACTTATTAACTTTAATAAAGTTAGCGTGTGTACATTTTCTGGCAGCAACCTATTTCTGGTGTCTGTCACAATATTGCCAGCTGTACTAAACATGCGTTCTGAAGAGACACTTGTTGCAGGACAACCAAGATATTTACAGGCTTCATCATACAGCTCTGTCCAAATTGACTTTTTTGATCTCGAGTATTCAAAAGGGCATGCATCAATAGGAATAGGCAGTTCTTGCAGGTAACTGTCTACCATGTTGGACAGAGACCACTCAGAAGAGGAATCAGCAGAAGCAGCTGGTATGGCAGCAATTTGGGAAAGGTTTTGCCACAGATTTAGCTTGCTACTAAGGGCTGAAGAAGTGGCAGTTGTGGAACAACTACTGTTAATGTTTGGTGACTTTTCCAGTTCTGTATCCCTTTGTGAAGATGAACCTGCATGTTGTGGTGATGACAACCTGATGGTACTGTGCGTGTCTGTGTTTGACTCCTGTGAGTGCTGCAGCTCATCTAGCAACATACATTTGTACTGCTCTATATCATCTGTTTTTGGAAGATGTATAGCCTTGAACCTGGGATCTAAGAGAGTTGCAAGGATGTAGTGTCTTGATTTCATCATTGCAACTAATTTGTCATTGGTTTTGAGCGCTCGCTCATTCTCTTTCTGAGATTCCCATGATATAAGGCGACATGTTGTCTGCGCTTCAGATCTGTCTTTTTCTATTTGTAGATTTAGAACACTAAGATGATGTGAAATGAGCATTATGAGTGGGATAACCTGACTCACAGATGCACCTTCAGAAGACATGTCCCTTGTAGCTGTCATAAAGGAACTAGGATACAGCACACTGTCTCCATTAATTTCCACTGCAGCACAGACAGCATAATGCCATCTCCAATAATGTAATTGGAGCAGTACTCATGTACAGCTTGCTTTTGCTCCAAGAGGCTGCAGCATATAAAGCATTGAGTTCAACGAGTGGAAACATTTGAATCAGCTTTTGCTGGGGCAGCTTGTGTTTTTGCAGTTCGGACAATGTCCGTATAGCCTTGGTTGAATGTGAAAAGTGAGTCACAATTTTTTTGCAAACAGCAATCATACCATCCACTTGTGTTTCGTTGCTGAGAAATGCCGTGACAATTAAGTGTAAGCAATGTGCAAAGCAAGAAGCATGCAGAAATCCTCCATCCTGTATTGCTTTTAAGATGTTGGCTCCATTGTCACTTACTATGAAGCCACATTTTAGACCGTGAGAATAAACCCATTCGTCAAGGAGGTCATTTAGTTCCTGCAAGATGTTTGCAGCAGTATGACTTTGCCCAAACTTCTTTATATGCAGCAGCGCCATCTTTTGGGGTGTCTTTGTTTTGAAGAAGCACAAGAAACGTGACCAATAGTGATGAGGGACATGTAATCTATGTTTTGAGTGCTGGTCCACATATCTGTTGTGACATGAATAACCCCACCTCTGCAGTTTTAACTGCAAGCATCACTAGTGCTTTTAAAGCCTGATAAATGTTTGGTATTTCAACATAGGAAAAGTACCTTCGATGAGGAACATTGTAACGAGGCTCTGCTAATGTCATGAGCTCCCTAAAATCCTCATGATCTACCAAAGAGTATGGGAGAAGGGCTCCGGCTAACAGTTCACCAATTCGGTGATTAAGATGAAGGTCTTTGGATGATTTCTAGTAAAGGTATTCTTCCTTTCAAATGCCTGAGACAGTGTTAGCTGTTTGCAACATGTCCCTGCTGGTTTATTATACACCGTACTTGATGGGCAGATGGACGAGAGATGGTGGACTAGGACTTATACATTCAGTGCCATCACTGGATGTGCAACTGGTACTAATGGTGCTGGCATTGGTGGTAACAGTGATCCTAGGGCTGGCAGTGGTTCTGCCTGCATCAAGTTCAGACAATTCAGTATCCATTTCAGATTCCTGATCCTGACCCTTCTCATGTGCGGTCTGGAAGATGGAGGACATGGGTTTTGGTTTTGGATGATCAAGCAAAACCGAATGCTTTTTCAGATGGCGTTTAAGAGCTGTAGTGCCAAGGCATGACACAACTTTACCACGGCTTACACTCTGTTTACACAGGGAACAAATTGCTCTGCATGGATCAGTTTTACTGACTGAGAAATAATTCCACACCTCAGATGTGACAGATTTTGTTCGAGTGCTAGGAAGATAGCTAAAGACTGTTTGTGTCTTTTCACCTGTCCTAACAGAACCTGGGACATGCTTCTTGGTGCTAGAAGAGTGGACAGAAGACTCTGATGGATTTTCATTGCTGGCCAACACAGAAGTGGTGGATTCAATGGATATGTCCTTTTCATTGCCAACAGTGCTGGATGTATTTGCAAGTGCACTACCTGATTCATTGTCAGCAAACTTGCTCATTTCACTTTGTTGAGAAGTAATGATTTGTCACGAGACACAACAGTGTGGGACTGAGACAAAGAGCTACTGTCTGAGTCAGAGAGGACTCACTGTCACTTGCATTATTGCTGCTAGTCACAGGGATCTTAACGGCATGAATGGCATACCTTATGGTGCCTCTCCATGTGACCCCAGCAGCTGTACAGGTTTTCTTAAAAGGTCCCCTTTACCACACTTCACTGTTGCTCTTTTGCTGTTTGTTGAATTTTATCACGTGAAACATTTTGGTTATTTCTGTTAGCACCAGCAGGATTACCACTACCACCAACACCTGCTCCAACACCAGCACTAAATGCTTCATCTATGTTGGTGTCAGCCATAACAGACAGTAAGTACCAGTACTACCAGTCAGTATACTGCAGTGAACACACCAACACCCAAACAATTCCTGTGTAACAAAGCAATGTGATCTGTAATCGCTGGCTACAACTCCAAAATTTTATTTTGGTTGTGTGACACTGTGATCGTGGACTGAAAGTAATTGAAGAATATGACAGTTTGCAGCTAAAGGATCCCAGGTTCAAGGCTTACAGAATGATTGGGCTGCTGGGCATAGGCATACACATAGCAATCAAAGGGCACACAGCAGCAGGGTGATGGGCTGACCACAGGAGACGGAGTCACATACGCAACCCAGGGAATGAGAATTATATTTCTACGCTTTCTGTCATGTAAGGTTAATGCCCCACACAACTGGCCACTGGGCTTCTCGGCAACACACACTGGGTAGGGTACAGTGCAGTCAAAAGGGCACACAGCAACAGGGTGATGGGCTGACACGACCACAGAGACAGGTCACATCACCAAACCAGGGAATGAGAATTATATTTCTACGTTTCTGTCATGTAAGGTTAATGCCACACACACACACTAGGGTTCAGAAAGATTTATTTGCCTTTTTTTGCCGCCCTACGTTTCTGTCATGTAAGGTTAATGCCACCACACAACTGGCCACTGGGCTTCTCTCTGTAACACACACTGGGTAGGGTACAGTATGCACACACTGGGCTTCTCTCTGTGACACACACACACACACACTAGGGTTCAGAAACTTCAGAAAGATTTATTTGCCTTTTTTGCCCCTACGTTTCTGTCATGTAAGGTTAATGCCACCACACAACTGGCCACTGGGCTTCTCTCTGTAACACACACTGGGTAGGGTACAGTACACACACACTGGGCTTCTCTCTGTGACACACACACACTAGGGTTCAGAAAATTTATTTGCCTTTTTTTGGCCCCCTACGTTTCTGTCATGTAAGGTTAATGCCACCACACAACTGGCCACTGGGCTTCTCTCTGTAACACACACTGGGTAGGGTACAGTACAGTGCAGTCAAGGGGCACACACTGGGCTTCTCTCTGTGACACACACACTAGGGTTCAGACTTATTTAGATTTATCAGATTTATTTGCCTTTTTTTTGGCCCCCTTGTATGCTTGTTGCTGGCAGCTGCTGAGTGTGCAGTGTGCTGCAGTTTCAAATAATCACACTTCACAAAGGTTCTTTTCTCTCCGAGTCCTCCTCCAGTCCTCCTCCTGATATTGGTCTCTCATCAATCCCTCCCTATTCCCCCCACTCCCCCAATCTTGATTAATCCCTCCAGAGTCCCGATTCCTCCTTCTGTCCTGAACCGCCCTAGTACTCCCTCCCGTCTCCCAGTCCCCGATTTTAGCTTTTTCTTGTTCTCTTGGTCTCACAGGAGAAGAAGTGGCCACAACTGCTGGACAAAAGTAGCAGACGCGCTTAACTGCTTTTCTACAGTTTAGTGGGCTGCTGGTGCTGCCTGCTGCTGCTGCCTCTCTGCGATGATCCTCAGTCAAATGGCGCTCCTCCTCGTGGCGCATCTCTTTAATACCCCCACAGATCCCGCAGCTCGCGTTGCTTACTCGACCCCACGTCATCTCGCGTCTCACGGTGATTCGAACCCTTTTGCGAACCGTTCAGTGTTCGAGTTCTAAGATTAGAACTCGAACACCAGAGATTCGAGGAGGGTTCGAATCTTCTGCAACTAGTTCTGACAACCCTAGTGGAAAGGATGCCAAAATTAACCAAAGAGCTGGGCGTAAATCCAAATATTTTCAGTATTGGGATGTCTTTTTTGCAACAGAGAATTGCTGAAAAATGGATTTTAAATTTCCTTTGTGTTGTCCCAGCAGGGCAGTATACAATCATACAGTACCAAAATTCTGCGTCAGCACTCCAAACAAAGACAGTAAGTGGCCAGTGAGCATGTCTGGTATTATACCAGTAAAAACTGCAATTTTGCTTGAAATATCAATGCTTTAAGCCTGCCTTTGTTTGGAGTGCTGACGTAGGCTTTTGGTATTGTGTAGTTGCTGGGGAAATCTACCCTTTGTGCCTGCACCTCCCTATCCTGATGCTCACAGCTCACCTGGCATTTATCCAGTATACAATCATACACTGGCAATACTAAACCCTAACCTTAAATAAATTGTTCCATTTCTTCTGAAGAATAGCATCAGTGAGCATACTTTCATTCATTTCCACCAACCAAGACCCTGACAGGGAATATCCGAAAGTGAAAGGTACATGTAAAACACAAATGATCTTAACTTTCAGTAGGCAAAGTTATGGCAGCAACAATATTAACTGTAGGGGTAACAAAAAGGTAATCTATCCTAGAGGTTTTGCTACCCTGAATAAAAGTCTGTCCCCCTTCAGCATGTAAAGCATGGTGAACATCTACTACCTCAGCAGTGCAAACGATATTTCTCAAAGAAATGGAGTCATAGAACAGTTTATTAGTCTTAAATGCTCTATCAGTGACACTCGACCCACGATTGAAATCTACCGCCCTCCAAGTATGACAACCTTGAGATATCTAAACAATTCAGCATTTGCTGCCTTAATCTGCAGGGTATATATATATATATATATATATATATATATATATATAACACACATCAAGCTGAAGGAATAGTCTGCGGCATGGTGGCTGAGGATTAGGCACTGGATGCCACACTTCCACCGCCAGCGACCTGGGTTGAGGAAGCGAGCCGGGCGGGGGTCATAGAGGAGGAGAAGGATGGAGCACCCAACCGCTGCTCTCCTTCTCCGGGGGTTCTCTGCAGGCTCCCACCACAATACCGCCATCTGGGGGAGCCAGGTGGTAGGTGTGGTACATCGGAGTAACAGCAGGAGTATTGGGTGGATGTCAGCAGGGGGTGGAGCGGGAGGCATGTCTCAGCGTGCCTTCTAGCTCATTGGCCCCATTGCATGCCAATGTCTAGGGGGAGCTCACCAGGAAAAAGGAGGAAAATGGAGCCCGTCACTCCTAGGTGATGACTTCTCTGAAGCTGGACCACATCACTGGCGCTCACTAGGGGCAGACTCTAATGTGGACCGCTCACTCTACTGTTGTGTGGGGAAAGGCTTGGGTGACCTTCCCCACCCTGCCTGGGGGTATCTGCGGGTTACCTGTGGGCTCTCTGAGCAAACGGACAGTCTAGGAGCAGACTCCTGGGGGCACCATGGGATGTTGTGGAAGGCTACTTGAGGGGTCTGAAAGAGTGGAGTGACGCTGCAGGTAGGAGGATAAACATAAGGTTAAAAAAAAAAAAAGAAGGGAATAGTCTGAAATAATATATCCAATAATAATGCCCTTCCAGGTAAGATTCCACAAGGCATGTGACTTTATAGTAAAAACCCCAACATAAAATAGCTACCTCATCACAAGTATCAGTACCAGTAGACCAAAAGGAGCACCAAACAGACCACTGTTTTCTTGCCTGTGATACCTTTCCTAGTAATTTCAACCTTGTGTCTTGGAGGAAATGAATGTCACTGATAGAAGACTACCATGACAAGATGGTAGCTGTTCTTTTTATAAGATTTGATGCTATTTACATTCTTGGAAACGCATTTCAGGGAAAAGTTGCATCAACGATGAGAAGGAAGAGAAGGTAAAAAAAAAAAACACATCATAACCTTCATTTATCCTGATATCTAGTTTTCCCTTTTCATGACACAGATGCCTTTGACAGAAAACCTTCCTGATTTGAGGAAGCATCCTGCATAGAAGAGGTGAGAGACAAGACCTCTGAGGCCCTCCTCCTCAGTATCCCCAATGCTTGGAGCTACATAAGGTCACATATCTGTTCTTCACTGGTGTGGAGTAACTTTGGGGACTTTAGGGTCTTCCCTTCAGTCATTTATGTCTCCCACAGTTCTTCCTGTTACCATAGTGGTGCCTGTTACCTCAGGTGGAGGGGTGGTGGCATATCCAGCTCTGACTCTCCTACCACAGCAGGCTGTGGTTCCTCAGTGGGTTATCCAAAACCTGACAGTCAACACCAGAAGACGCACATTTTATCTCTGTGGTTAGAGAAGGACCAGTCAACAAAGGGTCTTCAGAGATAACTGCTATTACTGTGTCAGCTGGGGAGAGGGGATCAACTGGGGGAGAATGGATGGATGCGGTTGGAGCTCTACCACAGGGAATTCCTCACTTGTCTGGTTAGAAGCGGCTTCTTCTGGATCTGGGGAAACCTGGAGAGGAGGAGCAGGTGCTACCTCAGATTGCAGGGAATCCTTTGCAGGTACTTTTGCTGGGTTTTAGTAACCAGATTCATTTGGTACATTTGGTGCAGGTCTATTAGGAGCTTCATAAGTACACTGCCTATAAGTGTGTTCAGTGTGTTTACCTATATTACACTTTACAGGATTAGGACAGTGAAGATTCATCTGTCCATACTCAAGATGTAGACTACACTGAGAGCTGTCACAAGCATTACTTTTACTTAGATGAGTTTTAGAACCACATTTGTGACAAGTCTTAGGTTGACCCTGGTAAAACAGTAGGCCCCAATCCCTGCCAATGGTGGAGCTGCAGGGGAGGTGAAGTATACCTTGGTTAGACTGCAACAATTTTACTTTAAATCGCCACCCCCAGTCTAGATGCATTTTGTATTACTATTAGGTTCTGGCCTGTCCAGAACTTCACATTTCTGGTGGAGCCAGTACAGAATATCATTAACATTGATTCCTTCATTCCTAAATAGCACTGTCATGTTCTTAATGGCAGTCTTTGTAAGGGGTGTGGCAACAAATGGAGCCCAGCAAGGAGTATCTTTAACCTTGGTAAACTTGATCCAGAACCTAACTACTTAGCTGTTCTAAAGCTGATATTGTAGGTGGGCTCATCAACAACATTAACAGAGCCTAAATTTCTGATTTGAAGAACCGCATGGAGTGCTTCAGCAGTGTTCTGGCAATATGAACATTGTCCAGAGGGGTTTTTAACCCACCCCTGTACCTTAAATGGACGGTGTTCCTACTCTGGGCAGGCTGATCCAGAGAAGCAAATAAATCTGACAGTTTGAAAATCCTCTCCTGATTGGAGATGGGCTGTAAAGTATTATTCTCACCAACATCCAGGGTAGGCTGTGAGGGGGGTAATTTTGCGTATGGATCTCTGACTTGGGAGGTATAGGAGACTAGGGGGGACAGCACTCATGTCAGGGTGTACAACTTCATTTCCCACATTACCATTACCACCCAAAATCACTGTAGTATTGGCAGCAGAGTCATTTAATCCAGACCCCAAAAAGGTAATACTTTCCTCTTATGAAGCAGAAGTCCCAGTGCTAGGCAACACTTCCCCAGAGTTCACAACAGGAAGTCCAACATCTGTAGAGTCCCTTGAAAGCACAGGAATGCCATCTAACATAGTCTCCACCCTGTAAGTAGTAGACAGCTCAGTCTCAGTAATCACACCACTGTCATGAATATCAGCAGCCACCAGAAGAACTGTAGGGAGCTTTGCAGGATGTGAAGAAAAATGACGATCAGGCAACTTACAATACTGTCCTGATGCCCCTGCCACCTCCTGGCATGGGCGTTTTCCTAGCTACTCACTCTCGTACTCAGAGTGAGCAGTCTATCTGGAGCTGTCATGCAGTCTCTTCCATCTTGCTGTGAGGAGCACATTCTCTGGGGACCAATCTGCATCACCAGGATACTGCTCTCTGTGCCTCTGAGTACATGAACGCCATCCGGGGCATAGCTGCTGCTTCTGTTATAGCTGCTGTTTCTTTGGATCAGGAAGATGAAGAGGTGCTGGATCCCAATCATGGACCAGGCTTTCTGTGAGTTGGGGATGGGGCCTCTGGAACAGATTGGGAACCAGCACATGAAGCAAGGGATAATTTCTGTGCTTCCACAGCCAGGACATCTGAAACAACAACAGGTGAACACCCCAGGGTACCAGTTAAGGGGTCCACATCAACAAAGAATCAGGGAAACAGGAGTTTGGCTAGAAACAGTAGCTTGGGAAGCATCAACGAATTTAACAGGGCTGTACAGGAGAAACCTCAAGCCCTTTTCATCTGGGCAGCTTTCAGCCTTTCACTCTTATGATGGAACCTCACATCCTCCTCAGCCATCAAGATCATCAGCTGAGACTTTACAGCCTCTAAAGCCTGTTTCAGTCTTGCATCTTCTGAAGCCAAATCAGTCTCAATTTCAGAGGAGTCTAAACTTTCCTTAAGATTAGGGTCCATAACATTATCCAAACTCTCAGTAACTGCAACACCATCATCATTTTTACTAGTTTACAGATTCCAGAGTAGGGGAAATTTTTATTGCAGAAAATATAAACAAAAACAGATCAATACAATGTACTATAATAAACATATAAGAATAAAAAAAACAACATAAACAATATACAGTACAACAGTGGTGGAGCCAGGTTTGGGAGCATTTGAGAGCTGGGGGGGCCTTTCAGTCAATTATGGGCTCCACAATGGGCACTGAACATTGAATAAAGATTGCAGTGGGCACCATTACTCACACTGGGGCAGCCAGGAGGGTGACCACCCCAACCCCCTCTGGCTCCACCACTGCAGTACAATGCAGTTCCTAGGAAAAGAATGGGAGAGAAAAAAAAAAACAGGATACATCAACCAATTCAAAGACCAATACCACCTCCAGTCCCTGATCCCCTGTTTTACTGCTTAAGTACACATTCTGCAGTGTTCCGTTTAATTACTCAGAATAGAATATACATAATTACTCTAAATCATTTACTGTATAACAGAATACTCTTATTATTCCTATTATGAATAAGACTTAAGAGCAAGGCCCTGGAATTCTGCGGTTCTGCGGTTGAGGAATTTGCTGCAGAATTTGCATCATGCCACATAATATATATAGTACTGCAGAATTCATTGTTTTTGGTGAATTTTCATATAAATATACTGTTTTTCCATAGTATCAGGCTTTCTTTCCCACCTCGTTTATCCTGAAGCCCCTCCTCTATGCTCAGCATATGATGTCATCAATGACATCACATCACATTTAGCCAATGACAGGACTGCATTCTGCCAGAGAAATGAATAAATCATGCCGCAGAAATCAGAAAATGCTGCTGCAGAAGTCAAGGAGCCAAGCCACAGAAATCAGAAAATTCTGCCACAGAACACCAGGGGCCCTGCTTAAGAGAAACATTCTTGAATAAACATCAAACTATCAATTTAAGCTTGTTGCAGGATAGTCTGTGAAATTCCACTCCATCTCATTTAGCATAATTGCTGCGAAAATGTTACATCATCATATTTGTACAATAAACAAAGTTCTTTTTCAACCTGTATTACAATAGCTAAAGGGGGTTATATCTACTTGCTGAAGTACAAACTTACACCTAGTTTGCCCGCATTATAAATTTAATGCAAGTAAATATCAGCTGTAGTGTGCCTTCCTCAATGGTTGCAAAACCTCTTGAGCAACTAGTAACAAGCTCCTGGTATGTGATCTTGCCCCACTGTTGATTTCTCCACCTCTGGGCTAATACCTTCCACATAGCTTGTGCATGTGGGCAGTCTATAAAAAAAATTTTGCATTGTTTCTTCTATTTGTGAACAGCCCTCTCTGGGGCACATCCTTTTTTCTGTGTTTTGTGCTTTGCATTTCCCTTTACCCCTAATTTATAGTGGCAGCTAAGCCATGCTGTGTCCCACATTCTGGGGGGTTCTCTTATCTAATAAATATTGCTGTATTTTGTGATTATAAATATCTGGAATAGTTGTATAATCCCAATCAATCATATACCCTATATCCTGTATAGTATTATGCATCATCATTCTGTTTGGTACTGTTACTTGTTGTACAGTCAAGTTCCATTTCCTGATTTTTTCTGTTATGGGATAAATATATTGTGGGGTATTAACTTTTTTTTTTATCATATGTGTAGAATTATTCAAGCTGTTAGCATAGGTGAAAGCCATTTTTAAAACTGATTTCAAAATTTATCATCAGGTGCTGTAAATTTATAGATATTTTTATGAAAAATAAACTAAAAAAGCTAATAGGATTAAGTAAGTTTAGTCCTCCTTTTAATGGGACCATAAAAATTTCCTTTTATCAGATTCAACCAACTTCCCATATGACTTGAAATACCAATCTCAAAATAGTAGTTTCTAGCATAGCAGGGAGTGAAATACTGTGCTTAAATATGTAAACAGAGGAAACAAAAAGTTTTAACTATAGCCACTTTTTTCTCTTTAGTGCCATTTTTTACAGATATTCACTTTTTCTGTCCCTTCCTCTGTTTTTTCCTTCCAGTTAACACAGGCCATGTCTTCTCTCCCAAATTGTACTACCAGTATTGCAATGGGGTCATCCGAAATGTGAAGATGTCCTATTTTATTTCACATTTTCTGTTTTATTACTCAACCTAGAGCTGCTGCTTTTGAGAGGATTAATTTTGGCACCTGCTACTGTCGTAAATTCCTCTACTAACTGTAATACTATTTCTCCTACCTGTTTGTTAACCGCAAGTATACATACATCATCAGCATATGCCATTATAGCAAGAGTGTGATCTCTTGAAGTAATTGGTATCCCCACAATATGAGGATCCTGTTGTATAAACCGTATAAGTGGGTCAATACAAAACACTTGTAGGAGAGGACTCATTGGACATCCCTGTCTCACCCCTATTAATTTTAATGAGTGGACCTTGAAATTCATTAATCAAAGGTTTAGCTGCTGCAATTTTGTAAATGTCCATTAGCCATTTACAGAAGGCCAATGGAATACCATATCTACTTAAAACTTCCCCCATGTATTTGTATGAAACTCTGTCAAATGCTTGCACCTGATCCAGTGATAATAAATATACATTAGTATGTTTCTGTGCTCCCATCTCCACCACTTCCCTGATAAGTATTAAATTACCATGTATGCTTCTTCCGGTCACTGAGCATGACTGACCCTATGCAAATAGAGTCTGTGCCGTTGAAGCAAGCCTGGCTGCCAATATTTTCAGAAGTATCTTTAAGTATGTGTTAAGAAGACTAATGGGCCTCCAGTTTTGTAAGTCTTCCCTATTTTCTTTTTTTTTGCAAAAAAAAATTGTAATAGTCCAGGAGCCAGGTGCATTTATCTATGTGTTTAGGTCCAAAAGATTTGATGACTGATTCTTATGTAAAAAAAAGTGTGTAGAATCCAGATTTATAACTCTTATTCACTCAAAGTTGAATGTTTTCTTGGAAAATGCATTTCTTTAATGAAAAAGTGAACTGTCGGTGAAAATTGTGTATATTTTAATTAATGGTCCCTTCTTTAATTTCAGTTCTATAAGCTTTTATTGAAATACTACAGACATTGTAACAAACAGCAACATATGTATCAAAGGCTTAATATTAACATTATTATTCATTTTATTCTATATTTAACTTGAAACAATCAACTTTTGTGATGTTTTATGAACCTACTATAAGTACAACAATCAATATTTTTGTTCATGGTCTTCATTATCTGACATGTTAAGCAAATCTGTCTCATTACAAATCTACATCACAGTCACTGTCATGATCTTCTTCATTTGGATTGTTGTTGTGTTTGTTCAATTGTTCACTTAAGGCTGGTGGTACAGGTTCACATGTGAACCACGTTGGCTTGTATTTGCCATCCTCATAGGTTCAGCCATTGCCCTCTGACTTCAGTAATGTCATTTCTGGTTTGTCTGCATTTTCAATAACAATGAAATGTAATCTGCATGGCAGATGAGTTGTGTCAGAGTTGATTTGCATGGTGGCAGCGAGCTTGTGTCTGCTTCTTTGATCTTTCTAAGGGTGCATCTTGTCACTCAGGTCGATACTTGACGGACATACAGTACTGTAGTGGGCTGTGTTGACCTCTTTACTTTCTGTCCATACAAGGTACACACAAGCTCTCAATTGTATCCTCAGTTTCTTTAGACAAGTGTGGACATCCCAGTTTTCAAATGCCTGTGTGTACTCTGTATTATTTTCCATAATTGTTAGAGGTTGCAGCTTCCCCTTGCCTTTGAATGTTAGTGAATAGTCACACCCTGTCAGTGCATGGAGACCTGGTAGAGCTGCACACACAGGTCTGCCTAACTCTGCTGACAAGCGGGATACATCTATGAATCTTCTTGTGTTATTCCCTGAATGGCCAGCATCCATGTGCAGTTTGAGATTATCATTTAGACTTGTTTGATACAGCAGAATGACTAGAATATCAGTATCATGTGCCCTGACCACTACATGCACATCTTCACCCTCATTTTGACTACAAGTGTATTTATTTATTTGTTGAAATAGTTTCACCAGGAAAGGCAGACTGAACAACAAGATACTCATCTCCCAGTATGACCTGGGGGGAAGGGGTACAAGGGGGTTGGATAATAACTTGACAAATAGCAGTAATACAAGGGAAAATTTAGCACACAGTAACATGCAGGTATAAGCAACAGGAGAAATAGAACATATGGTGGTGCAGGACAAAAAGGCACAGGACAAAAGTGAATAGGTTGGGGCTATATGTCAGCATTTATGGCAAAGCTAAGGCCGCTGGTTGGACAGTGGGGAGGGGAGCAATTGGCACATGGCTGAGTCAGGTACAGGAGCAATTAGTGGTGGGGAAATTAGCTAGGGTGGTAGAAAGAGAGTGGGCAGAGAAGGAATGCCAAATTTGAGGTGGAAGATCATTCCATAGCTTGGGTAACTGGTCTGAGAGGGCAGCTTGCCCGGCAATAGTCTTCCACCTAGGGACTGATAGTTGGCGGTAGTCGCAGGATCTCAGATAATGGGCGGGGGAAGGGGCAGCTGAGAGCACAGAGGAGAGGTAGAAAGGGATGGTGCCAAGCCATAGATTAGATACATATTTAGCACAGTGTGAAATGCAGTGGTTTCCAAGGGACGGTAGTGCCAGGGAACGGTAAAGGTTGCAGTGGTGGGTAAGGGGTGAGGCATCGAGAGCAAAGCGGCAGAAGGCATTAAAAGTGTGTCCAGCTTAGATAGGGTGGACTTGGGGCTGCACCGTAAACAATGTCACAGTAATCAAAGGAGGAAGTATCATCTTCTGGACCAGTTCACGTCGGACGGGGACGGGGAGGGAGGCTACTGCGGTTTCTATTAAGTGCACTGAGCATGGGGCATAGTTTTGAAATAGCATCAGTGTGGTCTGAGAAGGAAAGATGGCAGTCGAGCCATACCCCAAATAATGAGAATGAGGAAACATCTTCGAGTTTTGACCATCCAGGGTGTGGAAATAGGGAAGGGATAAGAGTCTGGACAGGCGCTGTTGTGTGCCAAAGTCATTGTGACAGTTTTTCACATTTAGGGAGAGCTGGTGAGACTGAACCATTGCTGTACTTTGTTGAAGTCGGCTTGGAGGTTAGTTTGTACCACTTCAGGGTCGGAGCCTGAGGAGAAGAGTACAGTGTCATCTGCATGCATGTGGATTGAGGTAGTAGAGCAGATGAGCGGTAAGTCATTTTGGAATATAGAGAATAGTATGGGTCCCATAACTGACCCCTGGGGGATGCCGGTAGTTAAGGGAAGGGGGGAGGAGATAGCATTTGTGAATCTAACGGACTGGGTTCTGCCAGAGAGGTATGATCTGAACCAGTTGGTGGCAGCAACAGAGAGGCCTGATTCAATGAGACAAGAGAGCAATATGGGGTGGGAGATGGTGCTGAAGGCTTTTGCAAGGTTGACGAAGACAGCTGAGGTGATCAGCCCACTGTCCATACCAGTCAGGATGGAGTCAGTAAGCTTTATCAGGGAGGATGCAGTGGAGTGTCCCTTCCTGAAACCTGACTGGTAGGGTATGAAGAAATTAGAGTCAGTAAGGAAGGAAGTAGGTTGGGTGAGCACAAGGTGCTCTTGTAGTTTTGCTAGTACTGGGAGAAGGGAAATAGGGTGGTAGTTGGAGGGGGAGGTGGGGTACCTCCTTTTGGGGAGGGGGATGACAGTGGCATGCTTCCATGCTTGGGGGACGGCAGTGGCGGCAAAGGATTGGTTTAAGAGTTTGGCTAGCGGAGTTGCTATGGCGGTGGAGAGAGGTAGAGGAGTTTAGTGTCCAAGCCATCTGAGGGATTTGCCTTGTGAAGGGTTGAGAGAAAGTAGTGCATCTAGGGCATCCACTGCAGAGATGTCATTGAAGGAAAAGGAGTGAGGCCTAGTCAGGTTCCTTACATCTGTAGAGGGTGCGACAGGTGCAGGGTTTGGCAGGGCAGAGAGGAGAGTGGCAGCACAAGTGGAGAAATATATGTTGAACTCAGTAGCAACTGCTGTTGGCTCAGCGAGAATGGAGTTGTTAATATTTAGAATTGGAGTGGGATTGGCAGCTGGTGGGGTGAAGAGGGTGAATGACCTTTCAAATTTTGAGGGTTATTTAGGTTGGACTGTAGGAGCTGCTGAAGTACTCTGCTTTAGCTAGGCGAGTGGCTCTGGTAGACTTGTTTCAGAGCATGAGGTATTGGAGAGATGTTATGGGAGGGATGAGGTTTATGCATTTTCCAAGCTTTGTCACGGGCGGTTTGACATGCAATCAGTTTTGGGTGATCCACGGCAGATGGTTGCCTCATACCCTTGTTCATCGCAGGGGCATGTTTATCCCAGGCGCTGAGAAAGTGTCTTTAAAGTGGAGAAAGGCATCGTCAATGGAGTCCATAATAGGGCGGGGGCCCAGTTTGCTAATGCAAGGTCGTCTAACACCAGGGCGAGATTGAGGGATTTGAAGGAGTGTGGACTAGAAATTTAGGGAGATTTTTAGCGGTGGATTTTGCACACTAAAAAGTAATGTGGTGGTCACTGAGGGTCAGGAAGAATACTGGCATTTATGACCTGGTGAGGTGTGGTAAGAGCCTAATCGAGGAGTGAATGGCTACCAGATTTTAAGTTAAGCCGGGTGAGCTCAGTAATGATTTGAGAGAGGTTTAGAGCAGCAATTTCAGTTCTGGTTTTGTTGAGGGCAGGAGCTAGCCAGTTGTGGTTAGATTGCCCACAATATAAAGTTCCCTGTCGGGTTAGGCAGGAGATATGCTTGAGGAGGTTGGGGACAGCAGAGGATGGTGTGCCAGGTTGGCAGTATATTCCTGCAATGTAGATTGGTAGCAAGAAGGGGAGTGTCAGCTGGAGTAAAATTAATTCATAGATTTTAGGTTCAGACTTGGCTAGGATAACCGAATAGTGCAAGTCCGAGTTGACGTAGATGGCAACTCCACCGCCTCTTGTGGCTCTGTACTGGTGGGCCAAAGTATAGCCTGGGATGGCGACAGAAAAATCGCTAATGTTTTTTGTGAGCCAGGTTTCAGACAAGGTGAGGATATCTGGAGCATAGTGGGCAGCAAGTACCTGGAGGGAGTCAGGTGTATGGACTAGGCTTCTTATATTTAGGTGCAGGAGACAAGGCCACATGGGAGAGGGTCTCGAGGGAGAAGTGAGGAAGTGTCCGATGTAGGAGGGGGGGCTTGCAGCGATTGAGAAGGGGTGTGTGGTTTGGGGGCTGGGGTTTGGGTGGATGTCACCTGCGGCAAGGAGCAGGAGCACAAGAGATAGGTAGTGGGTGAATAGCTGTATGTGACTGATGGTGAGTGGATGTCTCTTAGTTAGAAGGCTTGGGTAATTATTTGGAGCTGGGCAAGGGGGGAGTAGTTGAAAAGTAAACCAGAAGAGTGATGGGACAAAGAGAAAAGGGCTGGGACATGTGGCTGAGTGAGTCCAGGCTTGGGTGAAAGGGAGAGTGGAGGAGTGGGAAGCCCAGTGAGGTTGGGCAGGAAAAGGGGGGAATGGGAGGTGGGTGGCATGTTGGAGAGAGGAGGGAGGAGAAGAGAACATGGATGAGCAGTGGCAGGAAGCCTAGTAGTTGGACCATGGCATGGATCTAGCGTTAGAAAACCCTAACTGTTGTGGCAGCTTAGAGGGACAGGCATAGAGGGCCAGGAAAATGAGTGGTTTCTGTGGGAGGATGGAGGACCAGTGAAAATTAAGGCCTAGATAACAATGAGGCGGGCTGGCAATAGCCAGTAGGAATGAGCTAGAAAGCCGGGCGGCTTGTATTTAATCAGGATCGGGGAGGGGTGGGTGAAAATTGGCAGCTAGTAGTGTAGTGTAGTGTAGTGTATGTGTTGCATGATTCTTGTGTCTGCTTCCATGTGTTTGCTTTTTAGGGCCATGCACTGTAGTATGAGCATATGTCCAGCTTCCACTTTGTATGAGTAACAAGTTTCTCCTACTGCATACATGAGCTTTTTATCACCTAGAACTTCACAGTACAAATCAGGATTCCATGCTGTAGCTAGAAAGCCTAGGAGTGCCATCTTGAATGAAGATGAAGGCAGGGATCCAGCAAAGTCTCTTGGTCGGCTTTGGTCAGGACCAGTAATGAGATAGGAGAGTGGAGCAATGCTATGTTTTCCTCTCTTCTCTTGTTCAAGAACTTTGATCGATGGTGACTTGTAACAGTCACTGACAAGCTGGACTTCATTTGTGGAAGTACAGCAAATAAGAGACAGGATGGTTTTTGCCACAGCATGGAATGGTGGTGGCAGGTTTGTGAAACTTCTGCTTAAGAACATGGCATCAACCATAGTGGCATTTACAGCATCAGGGTGGTTACTTTGGACTCTGGTCTCAAGCTTCTTCAGCAGTGTTGACTTCATTGTTTCGAGTTCCTCCACAACATGATAGCTGACACAGTGACCAGACCTGTACAAAATAGTTAAAACGTTTTTATTGCCTGTCATTGATTTAATACCCATGCCCAACAAGAGGTGTTTTTGTGGTTTGATTAATCCCCCTGACACTGCAAACACTATCTCATCTACAATAGATTGACTACCCTCTCCTGTCATTTGCTGCCCACTTCTGATGAGCCCGTGAGTACAGTTACATAGGAATGTCTAAAGAATGGGTGGCAGTTTTTTCTTTTATTACGTCTTCAGCTTTAACTTTGATTTTATTATGAATCTGTACCTTTAGGAGTTCCAACAACTGTTCTGTTATGTGTTGAGCTGCTTGTGCTTCCCTCCAGTCAGCCTGTTTCTTAGCAGACCTAATGACTGTACCCACTTTTCTACTTTTGGTATCAAATGATACCATCTTTGAAGTGATCCGCCAGTTTTGACTGTAAGCTCAGTGGGTCGTAATTTATTTCACTCCACTTCACTCCATAAGAATGTCCATTACGTTTTGTGTAGAGATAGCAATGATTCTGCTTGCAATCCATTAACAATGGTGCACTGCACGACTTAACAAGTCTGGAAAAGGCAACTTGGTGACTGTCCCTCAACTGACTATATTCACATTTTGTACCTGTGCCCTTTATTCGTGCTGCCTTTTTTACACACTTGTTCTTACAGCTGTTGTTTTACTTCACTTCTTTGGCTATGATATCAATACTGCATACCATCATATCCATTTGTCGATCGTCCATTTCTTTTGCTGATTTTTTTATGCTGTCTGCTGCCCCATAAGTTACACATGCTGTAGGATATCCAAAAGTCTCCTTTGACCCCTTAGGGTCCCTTTTCTTGCATGATTTGCAAAATATACACTCATTTGGGAATATGCCTGATCTAGATGCTGCAGATTCAGATAGAGCACTATGAACTTGGGAGCAAAGCAGTTTTGCTGGATAACTCTTTACGATGTCCTTTTTTAAAGTTTCATCAGCTGCAAATTTACTGGAACTCTTATATGCAGTGAAGTTCTTGTAGCAGATATAATGATACCCATGGCTGCTAGAGTAATGTTCAGGCAATTCAAGACACACCATGTTGTACATTGACAGTGTTTGACTAGAACGCCTCTCCTTTGCATCAACTACTTTCTCCCAATTAGCATCATCAAAAAGTAGTGGGTCTCCATGGTCTGTACTATCTCCTGGATTGGTGTGTAGGATG
Source organism: Neoceratodus forsteri (assembly GCA_016271365.2). Classification (NCBI taxonomy): domain Eukaryota; kingdom Metazoa; phylum Chordata; order Ceratodontiformes; family Ceratodontidae; genus Neoceratodus; species Neoceratodus forsteri. The sequence continues at coordinate 1,197,787,180 of CM057450.1, read as the reverse complement.
CATCACCTCTGCAGTTTGTGAGGCGTCTTGCTAGCCATATCTGAAACATTAAGTAAATTACATTAATAACTAAGTAAACTAAGTCTGTTAAATAAATTAGATGCATTAAATAAATAAGTAAATAAAGTCTATTATATAAATGTAAAACTTTTAGTTACTCTTAAGAAAGTGCATTTTCAAGAAAAAGTACAACTATGGATGAATAAGAGTTGCAAATCTGAATTCTACACACTTTTTTACATGAGAAACAGTCATCAAACCTTCGGACCCAGACACATAGATAAGTGTGCCTGGCTCCTGCTCTATAAGGACTGACCAAACTGCAGTGCAATATTGCCATCCTCTAACATTCTGTTAAATATTACAGGCAAAACAGTTTCTAGCTTGGGGCTAAACGTTTTATAAAATTCTGTGGTTAAACCATCTGGGCCAGGTGAGGTATTATTTTTCAGTTTTGAGATGGCCTGTGACACTTCTTCCGACGTAATTTGAGAAGTCATTGTTTGAACAGTTCCTTTGGGGGTAATTGTATCACATTCAAAACATTTTCAGTTTTATCTCAGGTATCTGTGGGCACAATAAAGATCTTTCATATGTGTTGATACTGTTTCCAGAATTCCTTCTTTAGTATCTATAACATCTCAGTATTAGTTTTAATTTATCCATTGCTTTACTATGAATTTGTTGCTTATAGCTTTGAAAATGTCCTGAGTATTTTTCCTGGAGTGTATGTTCTATGTTCATTTAACAAGGAATTAGCTGTGGAATATTGTAATTTTTCGATTTCTATTTTAGAATCCTGATTTGTTCGTATATTGAGAATAACGTGTATTTACAAATTACATCACTTTATAGATCTGGACCCTTAGGGTTAGGTGTTTTTTTTGTAGTTATCATTATGTGCCTGTCCTGTGTGTTGTTATAATAACTTTCTAAGTTCCAATTTTGTCCCCACCCACCAGCTACTCATATCATCTAGAAATGCTCTACTTTTTCTGGCTGCTAAATTCTCCCTTACCATAGTGGTAATTTATGAGAGATCCAGTAATGCTGCATTCAGTTTCCAGTACCCATGACTTATTTTTTCATCTACTAAACCAATCTCAATTTTTAAAATCATGTGATTAGAGTTCTCAGTGGGACTTACTTTAGCATTGTATGTTTTAATACCATTTAAAGTAAAAATAAAATCTATTCTTGTGGCTAAGTTTGATTTGTAAAAAATAAAACCTCCCTTGTCATGTATACTTCTATAAGTATCAATTAGATCCACCTCAGAAATGATCTTGTTTGGAGCATTTGTGTCACAGAATTGTTTTGGCATTTTTGCAACTTTATCAGCAGATTGCCTGACACAATTAATATCCCCAGCCGATATAATGTTTCTTGATGTGAGTATGTATTTAATAAGATTAAATAACTCCACCCTCCCATTTTAGGGCTGCAGTGAGTGTAGCCTTGCAGACCTATTGCTACAGAAAAGCACTTTGGCCATGCCCGCATTCATTGCAAACGCACAACATGATGGGTGACAAAGTCACTTCCACGGTTGCATCTCTGGAACAGTCCGAGTACTACTTTTTCTTTTATAAGCCCACACTCTGCACTGGCAATATATATATATATATATACATTTTTTTATTGTAGTGTTGCGATCAGAATCTGTCCCGATGCAGCAATGAAGCAGTTTTTCCCTGGTCCAAAATCATAGTGCAATGGGAAGTGACAGTGACAAAGAGTGACAGGAGTGACTGCCTGTGTTGCGTGCCTTCCCTCCTGGAAGCAGTCGATGTAGCAGCGCATTGTGCTCCTCCCCCCACTCACCCACATAGCTGGCCACTTGCAATGGGAGAGGCAGAGAATAAGACACATCCATGGAGTGAGGGATGCAGACTGACAGAAGGGGGGGAGAGAGAGCAATGACTTGAGGCAGAGACCCTCATGCCCCCCCCAATGATCTCTGGCACTGTCCCCCACTGTCGTGGTCACTGGAGAGAAAGAGTGAGAGTGAGTGAACAGCACAGCGTGGTCTATTAATGTGGATCTCTGTTGCACAAACAGTTTGATAATAATATAATAACATTAAAATTTCACTCACCCAGGAAATGACTGATGAGTCCAAGCAACTAACGGCTATCCTAGCCTGAAGCAGTTGGATATTCACATATTTTTAATGTTCTCTGTTACACTAACAACAGTTTGATAATATAATAAAACAATAATATACTAAACACAAATCATGCTTTCTCCTTCTCTCAGCCTGTGGCGGTGCTGCCCAGCACTTGCAGTCTACGTTTTGACTGTAGTTGAATCCTTTTTATTTACTGTAGACCTATAAAAGTGAAGACAGTGTAGTCTCACAGTAAATAAAGAAGTATGGTGCTGACTTTGAAGAGCTTCTTAGGTGGTGGAATAGAACTGGGAAATTATGATGGGGGTCGACATTCTGTTACCTGCATCTTTGAGTTTTCAAACAGTTTCTAGTCCACCATTTGAAGTTATCACTTTATTCTGAGGCAGAAACCCCCATGCCCCCAAAAATCTCTGGCACTGTCCGCTGCTATGGTCACTGAATGGAACAAAGAGAGAGATGAGAGCAGCAGAGCACGATCCAAGAAGAGACAGGTGGAGACAGCCCTGAGCTCCAAAGGCAGCTGGAGAGCACAATTGATGCAGAAGAGCTGTAGCATTGTGTTGCTGTAATTGGGCTGGTTTAGGTGTGCTGTGTGGCTGTGAGAGGCAGAAAGAGAGAGAGGGAAAGACAGAGACAGCAAAGGTCCCCGCTGTGGTGGAGATAGAGCTGTGAAGTAAGCAAGGCATGTCAGTGACTAGTAACTAACAGATTTTATAACATGGGTTTATAATATTGAAACAAAGCAGTTATAAATCCCCACAGGAATGTGTACATGCTGGACGTTTTTCATAGTACTAACCACTGATTGCATCCACAGTTTCAATTAATCAATCGGTACATAATGACATCTTCAACATCAAAGTAATAGTAATGAAACAAAAGGTAAGGCTGTTGTAAGGGAGGAAAACACAGACACAGAAGGATAACTCAGCAGAAAATTACTGACGAGCCCAAGCAACTGGCGGCTATTCTAGACTGAAGCATTTGGATATTCATGTTTTTTTTTTTAATTTTGTTCTCTGATACGCTGACAGCAATTTGATAATAATATAATAAAACAATAATATACAGTAATAAATGCAAACAGTGCTCCTTCTCCCAGCCTCACAGTAAATAAAGTATGGCACTGGCTTTGAAGGGCCTCTCGAGTGGTGGAGCAGAACTGGGAAATTATATTGGGGATTCCAATTCGTATTGCTCTGCATCTTTGAGTTTTCAAACAGTTTCTAGTCCGTAGTTTGAAGTAATCACTGTATTAACACAGACCAGGTCAACATCATATCGGATAATGGTGCGAGGATTTTCAATTCATTCCGGCACATTCCGGCACTAGGTGTAGGTGTAGGAAGTACTAAGAGTGATTAAATATTTGTGTTAAATCATTGCTTTAATACCTGAAATGTTTTTTCTCTAATTGTATTGTTACTGTCACAGCTGTTGTTGCATGGACATTGGTAAAAATCTAATAATTTACGCCACATTTTTCTGTCATCGCACTCCAGTTTTTCATTTGTTTTCCATGTGTGAGACAATTGAGTTTAACATTCATTTATTTAAACTTCTACCAATAATTGAGATCTTTGTGACCAACAACCAGTTTAGAAGGTTTGATACTGAGTGCTCCCTGTGAAAAACTTGGCCAGCTTGCCATAGAGCCAGTTATTTATTAATTATGTTGGCTTGCCGCACTTGCGCACAAGTCAACATCTTGGGAGAGTGCAGATTGGAGGCGCGGCTGCTGTTGGGCATCAGTAGGTGTGTCCTCATTTCCCAATTAGCCTGTATGTCACGCTGCTAATAACATGCATGCTAATGTGACGAGCAATATTTCCTGGCGAAAGCGTCCACTGCAATTGGCAAAGCTCGGCCAGATGCAGCGACCTTCCCGCGTGCTGCCACATTAGCAGCATGGTGGGCAGCCACCCAACGGCCAACTTAGGGGTGCTCAATCTCCCAGCTGGCTTTCTGTGGCAGCAGAAATTTGCCGATGGGGGAGCCCACTCCCCTTCAGCATACATCAGCCCCCCCATTTCCTATATGCCGAGGGGGGTGCCCAGTCCCCTCAGTTCTTGCCTCCCCGCTTTCATTGTGAGCCGATGGGGAGCCCACTCCCTGTCGGCATAAATCAGCCCGCATTTCTTATATGTCGAGGGGTGCTCAATCCCTCGGCTCTTGCCTCCCCGCTGTCATTGTGTGCCAACGGGGTGCCCAATCTCCATCTGCCCTAAATTCACCCCCATTGTCTGCCGGCGAGGTGCCCAATCCCCGTCAGCTCCAGCCCCCCAAGCAGCCTTCCTGATGCCACGCTGGAGCCCACCCCAGCATGGCAAACATCCCGTGTCGCCCTTCTTAAAAAAATAAAATCTCTGAAAGAAAAAATGGTCCTTATGGTCTCAGTGGCCCCTCCCCACCCGCATCTCAAAATCGTAAAACCTTTGCCTTACTACAATAACCTAGAAACGGAGTTACTGCAGCAGAACCTTTATTTTGTTGTTGTTTTGTTTTCTGGTTGAACGTGGTTGTGTTTCAAGTTGGAAGGAGATCACTCACATTAGACATGTTTTAGGTTAGACTGCTTTGACTGTGGAATGTTTCCTTTTTTAAAATTTGTTTTCCATGTGTGAGCTGAATGAGTTTAACATTCATTTATTTAAACTTCTGCCAATAAGTGAGATCACGACCAACAACTGGTTTAGAAGGTTTGACACTGAGCGCTCCCCAATAAAACGTGGTCAGCTTGCCATTAAGTCAATTATTTATTAATTTATATTTTGTTTTAATGCAGATCATTATTGATGTCATTGATATTTATTTAGTTGTTGAAATCTATGTTGTCCCTGTTTGTCTCCTTACTGTTGGCACTCTGGGGCAACTAATTAATCTGAGTCTCTGGTGTATCTTGACTGCTGTTTTCTCTTTTTTTTACGAGAAAAAAAGTTATAAAATGTCATTACATTTTAGTCAATTACATAGCGAATTGCTAAGTGATATGATCCATTGCTTCTAAACTAGATGTTATGATACAGTGTCTTGTTTAACCCGCTCCCCTCCTCCACTTTACAAAGTTACCACTGATCTTTGTATTAACGTTGTACTGCTGTTTTCACACAATGGCCGGAACCATGATCCATGGTACCCTCCTAGACCCTAGCAGCTAGCATGCTAGAACATAGTTAATGTGGACCGATGTTTAAAAAACAAAACAAAAAAAAACAACACATCACAACAGGTCCCTATTACTATTCAAAATCTTCTTATTTTCCTCCTTTCTTATAACCTCATTGCTTACTAACCTAGAAATGGAATTACTGCAGTAGAAGTTTTTTTTGGTTTTGTTTTTTGGTTGAACTTGGCTGTTTCAAGTTGTGAACCTCAGATCACCAGTTTGTCTTCCATCCAGGACATACAGTCTTTCTAAGACTCTAAGCTATGTTTGAATATGGTTAAAAACAGAAATTACAGTGACAGTCTTTGCTAATTTTTTTTCTTCTGGGAATAGTCCCTTCAAGAAATCATCTTTTGAATATTTTCTCTGTCCTTGTTCATGAGATGGGGTCCTAAGAAGGCTATGTTCTTTCTTTTTTTGCAATTTGATAAGCTTTATTAGAAATGATGGTTAGACAAAATACAGAACATCAATCACAACAGATCACAGAGAAAAAGTCAACTCTTAGGCATTAACGACCCATCCCCCAACTCCAAATATAATAACAGTCTATTAGAAACTACAGGTTAGCCACAACTCCCCCCCCCAACTGCCTAATCCCCCCTCACCCACACCAACAACACAATGGGCTATGTACCAGAGGTACCTCTACAGATTTGACCAGGACTCACATATCATGATAATGTCCATCATAGGATTATCAACTGTTCTTGTCACACATACGACTGTTAGGGGGAAATTGGGTGAATTACAAGTCTGTACACTGAATCCTTTCACCTTCCAGCTAGGCATTATAAAAAACAGCTCCCATCTTTCCCAGAATGATGGCAAAGAATGGGATTGCACAGCAATGTTCTTTCCACATTGATTGCCATATACATATCTTGAAATCATTCTCGCACATTTGGAAGGGAGTACTAAAGCCAATGTCTCATAATGAGAAGCAGTGACACAGCAGAAATTAATGCCATATAGGTCTTATGGGCTGGCGAATTAATAGCCAAAATATTTACTCACCACACAAATGTCTAAGGTGAACTTGTCAGTATGTCCAAAGGGGCCGTAAATTTGTTTAATTAACTACCAAAAGGACTTCACCTTTGGACAAATCCAGATCATATGAAGCATAGAGCCATCCTCCTGGATGCACCTACAGTATGACATTTAGGGTCTTGCTGCTGTCCATGCATGGTCTCACCTCTCTTCAGGCTTAACCTCCTTTTCCAAAGAGGTCCGGTTACTTCTACGCCAAGTCAGCCGCTGGGTGGGGCTGACTCATAATGCTGTGTTCCTGATGCAAGCATACCTCCAGGTGGGAGAGAAACAACATACAGTGCTTGATCTTGGCGGCCCATAGCTTGATCTGGATTGGCCAGGATGTTGCTCTTTCTTGCCAAACCTTTAGAATAAGGTCTGGGACCAAGTGTAATTTTTTTCCCCTCCCATTCAGTTTTTTTCTTGCCCCTAGCTGGGTTCAATAAATAGTACCGTCCAAGTAATTTAATACTTTAAATATAATAGAGCAAGGGGGCTGGTCTGAATCACATTTTGGCCAATAGAGTGATGGGCTGTCTCAGTTACCTGATCTTATTTCGAGAAACAGCTCTTGCAGCAGATTACACCATTAGGACTGAAGCCGGCAGGCACCAGGACCCCACGGAAATTTTCTAGCTAGCGGTATTCAGCGGGGACCACTCCGACATTGGTCCCACCCCCGACGTCAGGCGTGAGTACATAAGGAGGCAGTCCCCAGAATCCCCAGTTCTTTCCCCTCGCCGACTCACCAGCATTGGCCTCTCAGTCTCTACCTAAGCGTATGACGACTACAGAACTTTCTGTGTGTTTTTGCTAACTGATGTCCTCTCCAACTCCTTCCGCGTTTGAGGGTCACCTTTCAGTGTGCTCATGGAAAACAGATCCTTCAAGGATCCTCACCCTCCTGCATGTGTTGCCTAGGCCCAGACCACGTATCAAGGCCTGCACCTTTGCCAAGGTTTCAATAGCTGCACCAGGATCCACCGTCAGAAGGCAATACAAGTGTATCTTCTTGAAGAAAAATTGAAGAGGATGGACCAAGAACCTTCCTCCACGGGAGAATCTTCCTCCAAGGCCCATAAGCACCGGGACAAGCACCGGGAGAAGGTTAGGTCCAGATCCCTGACCCGGACCTCGGACTCCCGCAGCTCAGGCTTCACCACATCGGACCGCTCTCCCTCCAGGGCTCAGTCACAACCCCCCCCCCCGGTTAAGGTCAAGACTTCAGGTGGCTCTTCTTCGCTCCAGCCGATCAAGACTTCGAGGCCCTCGGCTTCCTCCACTCCATCTAAGGCCTCTTCCAAGTCTTCCGATTACCATAAATCCTCATCTTCCACCTGACGTTGGGACATCCACTCCAGGTCAGTCTCCCAACCTCCCAGAGGTCCTGATCCACCTCCCAGAAAGACAAAGGACCTGATGTCCCTGAAGTGGGCGTCGGACCCGACGTCGGCTAAACACCCAACGTCGGCTAAGCATCTGAAGTCGGTCAGGCGCTCGCAGGAACCGACGATACCAGCCAGACACCTGTCGCCAGCCGGGCATTCACTGGATCTGAGGGCGTCAGCCAAGAGACTGACATCGGCATCGCATTCTCGGAGCAGAAGACTGCCCCTCCATCACCGGCGGATGCTGGTCACAGGGATTCGACTGAGGAGGACGCTACACTGCCCGAAGACCAGGCGGGTGACACCAAGGATGTCGGGCTCCCACGGGAACCTTCCCCGAGCAGGGAGACACCCGGGGACCCGACACCCGACCCCGGCGACAGACCACCGGTGCCAGGCCCATCTTCGGGTATGAATATTGAAGCAGTAAAGGAACTCTTTACTTTTTGATAGGACACCATCCGAAAGGATGTGGTCCCTGTTAAATCTTCTCCTCCTACTCCTATTCTTCCTCCTTCTACTCCTTCATCTCCTACGCCCCCTCCTCCACCTAAGGAGCCAACAGGACGACCACCAACCCCCAAGGAACAGACTCCACCTCCTAGGGGCAGATCTAAAGACAGAAGAAGGCCTCCCTCCAGATCTCCATCAGGGTCTCCCAGCCCAAGCGACCCAGACGGCAGGTACACTCCGTCGAGGGAGGACTCAGATCAGACACCTCAGACTCCACATCTCCTTCTCCACTCAGCATCTCCTCCCCTGACCCACATGGCTTACCCAGGTCTCCTCTGGATGATCCTTCTTTTGCTGAGATCATGAGGCACATCCAGGACAACATGGGGTGGGATGTTGAAGACCTTGACCCTGAACGACAACACCTTGCCCGTTATCTTCAGCAGAAAGACCCAAAGCCTGTGGTAGCACCACCCTTGGTGGGACACTTTTGGGGACGTCACCAAGGCTGCGTGGAAGCGTCCGCACTCCACTCCCGCAGTGCCGAAGAAGGCTGACCGCCTGTACAAGGCCCTGAGAGACAACCAGTAATTGGCTAAACAATCTCTGGCAGACTCCCTGGTCATCATGGCCTCACCTGACCGGTCTCAAAGACCTCAACATATGAGCACACAGCCACCGGACCAGGAATCCAAGCAATTGGATGCCCTGGGAAGGTGCATGTATGTGGCTGCTACATGCACCATCAGGTCTCTGAACTACCTCACCCACATGGTACAGTTTCAGAATGCCCTATGAGGACAGGGCCAGGACCTGGTTGATAAGCTTCCCGATGGCGATCAAAGGCGGGAGCTCCTCAATCTACTTCGCACAGGGTCAGATGTGGGTACCCTAGTGCTCTGAGCCACATATGATTCTGTGGACTCATCTGCCAGAGCTGCAGCTTCAGGCATTTGTCTCTGGAGACACTCTTGGCTCCATGTCTCCGGCTTCACCCCAGACGTACAGAAGAACATTCTGGACATCCCGTATAATGGCGAAGTACTCCTTGGCGAATCCTCGGAGAAGATCATCACCAAACTCCAGGACACGGGGAAGGCAGTCCGATCTGTACAGGCCATGTACAGATCCAGGCCTAGTTCCTTTCGCAGGAACCAGAGCCGCTTTCGCAGCCAGCAACAGAGGCAGCAGCCACGTTCCGGCCAGCAGCAAAGGGGCACCTTTCAGTGTAAAACCCAGGCCAAGTCATCCCCAGGCAGAGGCCAACATTACATGAAACTGGCCCAGCCTGCAGGGACCAGTGCTACCACAGCATGACTCCTTCCCGGCCCCCGGCCCTCCTCTTGATCAACGGGCACAAAAGGTCGGGGGTCGCATCGTTCGCCACTTTTTAAGGGGGCAGTCGATCACCACCGACAAGTGGGTTCTTCAAATGGTCAAAAAAGGCCATTTCATAGAATTTCTTAACCACCCACCAACAAGACTTCTCCTGCTCTCCCGGTATTCGGGTCAGCATGCCCTGCTCATACAGCATGAGGTGCTCGCGCTTCTGGACAAAGAAGCCATAGAGCACGTACCACGGAACCAGAGGGGTCTAAGATATTATTCTCACTTCTTCCTGGCTACAAAGAAAACAGGGGACCTCTGTCCGATACTGGACCTCAGCAACCTCAACAATTCGATCCTGTACAAACGCTTTCGCATGGTGACCCTCCTAGGTCTGATCCCCATGCTCAAGCAGGATGCCTTCCTAGCGTCTCTAGACATGCAGGATGCCTACCCGTACATACCTATTACTCAGGTGCACAGTAAGTTTCTGCGCTTCGAGTTTCAGGGTCACCATTATCAGTTTCAAGCCCTTCCCTTCGGGCTGTCATCGGCACCTCGGGTGTTTATGAAGTGCTTGGAGGTTGTAGCCACATCTCTGAGGAGACATGGCCACTACGTGTTCCCCTACCTGGACAACTGGCATCTCATGGCACCCTCCCGGGAGGCCCTGATGTCTGCTATTCACTGCACTCAGTCTCTGTTCGAAATGTTGGACATCATCATCAGTCACAAGAAGTCACGCCTGGTTCCATCCCAGACTCTGCAATTCATAGGTGCAGTTCTGGACACCATCCAAGGGAAAGCTTTCCTCCCCCCGAACAGAGCAGAACACATCAGATCCCTCATCAGGGACATTTCGGTGAAGAAGACCGTTCCTGCCAGACTGGTCCTTTGCCTGCTCGGACACATGGCTGTGGCCATTGCAACAGTCCCGCTAGCCCATCTCCACATGCGGGTAACCCAGTGGATGTTAAGGGTCCAATGGGACCAAAAGCAAGACCATCTGCAGCATCAATCCGGATCACAAAGGCTGTAATCGAGATTGGCAATGGTGGCTAGATATGAGAATCTCTCGCGGAGTCCCTTAGCGCCATCTCCGACTGTGACACTCTCCACAGATGCCTCAGGGTTCGGTTGGGGAACACACCTCGATGGTGTCCGGTATCAGGGCCTGTGGACAGACCAAGAGACTCATCTCTACATAAATATCCTGGAAATGAGGGCAGTTCTGTACGCCCTGCAGGCCTTCCAGTCAGAGATCCCACCGGGTACACTTCTGTTGCAAACAGACAATTCCGAGGTGATGTATTACCTTAACAAACAAGGAGGCACCCATTCCTACCCGTTTTGCAGGGAGGCCATCAGGGGGTGGGATTGGGTCTTGCAACACGGCGCAAACCTCATTGCCGTTCATGTTCCGGGAGTGGACAATGTCATCGCAGACGGCCTGAGCCGCTCTCAGGCCAGAGTCCACAAATGGGAACTACTTCAGGAGGTAGCAGAAGATCTGTTTCGCAGATAAGGCACCCCAGAATTAGAACTTTTCGTGTCCCCATCCAACGCAAAACTGCCCAATTTTTGCTCGCTAGATCCAGGTCCTGGTGTTTTCTGGCGAGACGTGTTGTCCCTCTCCTGGGCAGGCAGATTCCTCTATGCCTTTCCCCTTTTCCATTGATCCAAAGGGTTCTTCTGAAACTTTGCAGAGAGGATAACGCTGATACTTATCATACCGCGTTTGGCCCAAGGCAGATCTGGTTCCGCCTTTTGCATCAGCTGTCCCGGGAACCTCCAGTGCCGCTGCCAATCAGTTCCCACTTACTGTCTCAGGAGGCGGGTTCCTTGGTCCATCCGGACCTCATTCCCTGAACCTACACACTTGGCTCCTAGAGACATAGCCATAGAGCGACATCGGGTCTCGCAAGAGTTAGCAGACACCTCGCTGCTGACAGGAAAACCGCTACCCATGCACTCCACGCCATGAAGTGGCGCAGCTTTCTTTTGTTTATGGGTTCAAGTGCATGGCTTTTCACCTTTGGATTGTCCAGAGAGGTTGGTATTGGACTACCTGCTGTCCCTTTTTCAGTCAGGCTTGGCTTACCTCGATCAAGGTACACTTGTGCCATCTCAGCCTATCACATCCCTATAGGCCAACGTGACTATAGCTCAATTGACACGACATGCTCTTCCTGAGGGGTGTCCACACCTTAGGGCCCCGACATGGATCTGATTCCACCATGGGATCTACCTTTGTCCTGGAGAAGCTTACACTGCCACCCTTTGAACCAGCCGTGGATTGCAAGCTACGTCTTCTGTCTTGGAAGACGTTGTTTTTAGTTGCCATCACCTCGGCCAGAAGAATTTCTGAACTCCATGCACTTATGTGCAAAGAACCTTATTTGGTTTTCCACCAAGACAGGGTATCTCTACGGACTAATCCTAAATTTCTTCCTAAGGTGGTCTCAGCTCTCACCCTTAATCAGGATATCGATCTACCAGTGTATTTCCCTAAGTACTGTAATCGAGGAGAAGCCCTTCTGCACACTTTAGATGTGCAAAGGTGTCTCAGATACTACCTGACCAGAACCAAACACCACCGAAAATCAGACCAGCTTTTTGTCTCCTTTGCCCACAGGATGATGGGAGCTCCTGTTTCAAAACAGTTGCTGTCCGGGTGGCTCATTCAGTACATTACGTTCTGTTACCAGAAGTGCAACAAACCCTTACTGGGAATGGTTAAGGGTCATTCCACCAGAGGGGTGGCTACCTGTTTTGCAGCTTTATAGAACATTTCCACCTCAGCTATTTGTGCTGCAGCTACTTGGAGCTCCATACACACTTTCATCAGGCATTACAGCCTGGATATTGCATCAAGGTGAAGAACAGGGTTTGGTCTAGCAGTCCTTCAGGGACTTCTGTCCTAGGCTCGATGCCATCCAAGGATTTCTACCTTTCCTCCTCCCGATGGTGTGTGATTTACAGGATTGCTTGGGAATCAGTCCTCATGGTGTAACCTACTGCAAGAGCTGTTTCTCAAAGTAAGATAGTACAGTTACGTAAGAACTTACCGTAACAGTAGATCTTCGAGAACAGCTCTTGCAGCAGGTACTTTCCTCCCACCATCCCAGCTGGAGTAGATTCTGGTTCCAACATCCTTCTCCTAGGATAAGGCTTTCACAGCCTCTTTTCTGATTGCCATTTGATGGCGGATCCTCAGTCTCCTCTTCTGATATCATCCAGTGGCCGGGAGTCTCCGGCGGGAGAACTAGGGGATTCTGGGGACAGGCTACTATGTACTCACGCCTGATGTCAGGGGCAGTACTGACATCAGAGGTGGTCCCATGAATACTGCTAGCTAGAAAATTTCCGTGGGGTCCTGGCGCCTGCGGCATCAGTCCTAATGGTGTAACCTGCTGCAAGAGCTGTTCTCGAAGATCTACTATTACGGTAAGTTCTACGTAACTGTACTTTTCTGGTCCATTGGGTGAGGACAGATATGGACAGAAAGCTTTTGTATAAATAAAATTGTATTCAAGCCTTCTTCACCTTCTGAGAGCCCCAGGAGAACTAAATAGTTTATCCTGGAGCGTCCTCAGATCGTCTACTTTATCTTCTCATTTTTTAACTGTCCACTTCAGGCTCACAATCTCAGGCCCCATTTTGTTGATTTTATTTTCCGCTGAAGAGATCCTTGCTTCAGAGTCTGAGACCCAGACCCCCAGGCCCGATAATGTGGATTTCCAATCTCAAAACTCTGAAATTAGGGAAAAAAGCACAGTCTTAATAGTTTGACTATCCTCGTACATTTGCTCCTGTGTAGTACACTGAATTGCTCCTGTGCTGACTCAACTGGTGATTAGCTTCTTCAGCGTCTTTTGGCTTCCAGGCCCACCGCTGCATTTTGTTCACCTTTGGACTCGTCGTGTTGTAGAAACTCCGATTTCTGGGGGATTTCAAAGGTTTCAGATGCCATTGGAGCACCCAACAGGTAACACAAAATAGTGCTTAAAATATTATAGCTGATGTTAAAGAAAATTCAGGGAAATGTTATGTTTTTAACCAACTTTTCAGTGGAGCTCCTCCTGCGTGCTGCTCACTCCTTCAGAGGTATCACGTTATGTCCCATAAGAAGGTGTTCTAAATTTGGTATAAAAATAATTAAAAAAAAAGTTATGAGGCTACGTTGAATTTTGCAAATGCAGGCTCATAATTTTGGTAATATTCAATATTTTTACCCCAAATTTTCAACATAGCCATTTCTTTACAGCACCTAATGAATGTAACAGCTGACATTGTTCAACTCCTGCCCAAAATGTGTTTTTGCATCCCAAAATTTGATTTAGCAGTCCCTGTGCAAAATCAACTTTAGGGCAGTAGATGAACATTTTCTCTGCCCTTCTTCTTAAGGCAGGGTCATAACAAAGCTGTATTGAAAATTTGGTGTACAAATATTATAGAACAACAAATTTATGAGCCAGCATTACATTTTGCTAATGCAGGCTCATAACTTTGGGAATTTTCAATAGTTGTACCTCAAATTCCCCCCATGCAGCCCTATTGGCTCTTGCCAGAATTTGTTTTGTTTCAATAGCATATATGTTTATAGCTCGCCATACTGTTTTATGATGGGTAAAATCCAAAATTAATGCATGTCCTGGACATAAATCCACCATCTTAGTTATTTTAAAATCATAACCCCTAAACAAAATCCCCACCCCATCACACCTATCAGTCCCATAGGAAAAGAAAGAGGGTCCCCAACACCACCATAATCATGAGTCAGCATTTATTTCAGCCAAATTGTCCAGTCTAGTATCTTGAATGAAGCAAATGTCTTGTTTGAGGTCTTTTAGAATGGAAAAAGTCACTAGACATCTTCTGGGATACTTTACGCTATTTACATTCAGGGAAACCACTCTATAGGTGTGTGGGACTTCCATGAGTCAAAAAGTTACGTATCTTTCCCCAATCTTTCACTTCTTCTCAGACGCATACCCAGTTTTTTGTTGATTTTTGGTCTAATCTCCTGAATTTTAACCTGAAGGGGTTCCTCATCTGAGTCAAAGGTATTAGCTTGCAGGGAAGAAAAAGTAGATGAGGTTCCTGATTCTTCCCCAGGGTCTGATTCCTGTGATTGGAGTGCTGCATACCTATTTGTAACTTTGAGTTGTTGCTGTTCCATTGTGGTTTTAGTCAGCTTTGCTTTTAGGTTGTTGTTTTTCAGTCTTCTTTTTAAATTTTACTTCTGTCATTTTGGGGTGGCACTCATTGTATATCCATGTTGTTCTCCTGTTCCACTCGTGTATCTTTTTTTTCTGCACCTTCCAGTGGTCCACTAGTTTGTATGGGTCCAACATCCATTTGTTCAGGCTGTGGTTGCTCATTTCCAACAGCTGGGCCCTGCATGGATGAGTTCTTAGTATCAGGCTGTACCAGCTCCACTGTCTGTATTTGTGGAGTATGTTGGGGAGGGCTTTGTGAGTTGGGAGGTGGTGGGGGCAGTTCTGTGGGAAGCATCTGCCTGGGATCTTTGTTCTTGTTCTCTTCTTTTACGTTCTGTGTTGTTTTTTTTTTGTGTTGTGGTTAGAATTCCTTCTTGATCTGGGCTGTCATTTATGTTATGGGCTGCCCAGGTACATGTTCTGTATGCGTGTCCTTGTTTCTCATACAGGTTGCATTTAAGATTGTGCAATTTATATTGGTGTGCCCATATTCTTGACATAAGTTGCATTTGATCCTGTCACAGGCATTGCTAAGGTGTATTAAAGATCTGCACTTAAAGCATGTTTTCAGCTGACCCTGATAAAAACAATGCCCCCTGTCTTTACCAAAAACCAAAATACAACCTGGAAGGTGTTTTGGACCCTGTGGAGTTAATTTGAGTTTCACCTTAACCCCCCATCCATATGTGTTCCTTGTCGAAAATTGGTTGTGGGTCTCCCATAAGATCATATCTCTGTGCCAACCAGTGCTTAATGTCCTGCATGTTTACCCCCTCATTCTGAAATAGGATAGTTACTTGCTGAAATGCTGGCTTGGTAAGAGGGATAGCCCGAAATGGTAGCCACAATGCTGAGTATTTTTTTCTTTCATAAGAGGTCCAAAACCTATTGAGCCCCATGGGTGTCTTAAAACGTATGTCAAAGAAAGTGTCACCTGACGCATGTATCAATGCATAAATTTCATTAGAAAAAAATCTCATTGACTCTTTAATGAGTGTTCTCCTCACATAGGTTCTATCGGGGGAACCTCTAGACCCCATGTACTGTAAACGCACAGCATTTCACTGTTGTGCAGGGACAGCATTCTGAAAGCTTGGTCTCTCTGTCTGAACCTTGCCCAAATCTGTTGAGCTGATTCTTGGACTCTAGGTGCTTGGGCTTTGGGCTGCTTCATATCCATTCTGTCTCCCCATGTGTCACCTTGTTTACTAGGCCCTTTCCTGAGAGTATGAATCACTGGATACCATGTGTTGCTGGTGAGGAGAGCTAGGCCTGCTTTTGGTGGGGGGGGTGAGTAAGATACATGGTCAGCATTTAATTCGGTGTCAGATTGAGTTATAAATGGTGTTTTTCCAGTAGCAGTGGCCACTTGCAGGTTCCTACCTAGGACTGAAGTGTAACTGTCCTGTAATTCCTCAGTAACTACAGTGGAGTGAGCCCCTTGTGTACCTGGTATTGGGCTGTGGGAGGGATCTGGGACCCATTGTCCTTGGTCATTAACGCACCATCCTGCATCAATAATCTTTTTTGCAATGGTTTGCTGTGTTTCAGAGTCAGTATTAGTTATGTTGTATTAATTGCTTTGCAACAGTGTCCCTTTTTTTCCTAGTTTGTAACACATTTTTACTGATATCAGTTTTAACTGTAGTGTTTTCCACAAGAGGGGATTTATTACTCACTGGAAATGCAGCTTTTTCATGTTCCTCAGTCTGTCCAGATTCAGATGTAACTTTGACAGCTTTGGGCGTTGGCCTTGACGCACTCTGTTCCTTTGATGCTACTGCATCACAAGTCAGCCTGTCAGTATGAAGCTGCTTGCTGTGAGTTTGGTTTCCATTGCCCCATAAGTCAGAGGCTTCATTGTCCAAAACAATTTCCATAGAGGAATCTAGTGCGGTAAGCGGACTTGTCTCATCTGATTCTTCAGAGGCTTTTAATCATTTTAAAAGTTTTAACCTTTGCCACACTTTAGCCTACGGAGCCACTGCTCCTCCGATGTAAACTGCAATGTGCTCAAGCCATGCAAAACATCCTTTACTGGTACATTCAACGGTCTTGTCTCACTGATCTCCAGTGCTGGACCTGCAGGGTAGAGATCAACTCCCTGCAGGTACACTAGCTGCCTCCTTCAGCTCCCTGACCACCATCTGCCATGGTAAATGTGAAACACACAAGCACGCCCCCACCAAAGAGTATGGAAGATTCCCTTGTGTCCTGGCCAAATTTCTGATATTCACTAAAATATCACCAACAAATAAATCTGGTTCAGTGTCCATTGGTTTGCATCTGTATGCTGCCTAAAGGTTGCCCCTCAGGAGGTCAGATATGTGGCTCATTCAGCCAGGTTCACCCTGAACTATACAACCATGTGAAAGGGCAAAACTGGTGTCTAACTTCTGTTCCAGCCTCAGAGACTGATATCCCAAAGAGATAGAAACTGAAATTTGCAGGCAGAAAATCACCAGGGTCCATAAAGTATGCCCTGATACAGTGTGTTCTATGGATGCCCCTACAAGTCCTAACTAGAAGGCTGGAAAAGGGAGTTTATGACAGAAGTGGTGGTAGGAGAAAGGAGCCCTTTAAGTGTCTCTTAAGTAAGGGTTGGGCCTTCTGTGGTCCTTCTCAAGTGCAGGTCCCCTCCTGTGACAGAGCAAATGTGAGCTACTGCACAGCCGTTGTGAGTTCCCAAGAGATGGAAGAAGGAGACAATCCTGGATGTAATGTGAAGAGTACTATGACTTAAAGCTGAAATCAATCCCCCCCCCCCAATTCTGTGTAGAAGAAGTGAATGAACTGTATGCTGTGCCTGTATTGCTCCCAAGAGTAGCTATTTGACTAGATTCCTGGTGGTGGACAGTGAGTGTTTTAAGGTAAAATGTCTTCCCAGGTGCTCCACTGCCTTTGTGTGCACTGTTGCACACTAACAGGTTAAACCCTGGCCAGTCTCTAGAAGCTGAGGGCCCTGTAGTGACTGTAGATCTGTGATCAGTTATAAAACAGGTCCCAAACAGGGATTCCATTGCAAATTACACTTCTGGGTTAGTGGGGCTGAAGCTGTGAATGACTTTGGCTGGGAAGAGCAAATAGGCTGCATGGCATAGTCGAAATGCTGTTGGCACCCTGGAGTCAGGGGTTGACGTGAGGAGCCCAAGAGGGGTAACTGGCCTCTGAAACTAAATTCTGTGTTTGAGGTTCTGGTTTGCCCCTGTGGTGTGAAGAGGCTGTGCAGTGGAGAATGTGTTATGCATGCAGAAGGCCAACTGTGGCTGTGCCCAGATGGGCAAAATAACACAGAAGTTTGTGCAACAGGTGTTTTACATTGCATGGCTTCAATGTAGATGTTCATGATGGCATTTGGGGGTAAGGATGTTATGCAACTACTGTATCAGAGTAAACCCTGAGAGTATGACAGTGGCCTGTGCAATGTTTTGTGGAGATGGAATAAAATGTGGGCCAGTGACAAAGTTCTTTCTCTCTATGTGAATAGGACAGCCACTAGACACAGAAGATTGAAAGTGGGATGCCTACAGAGTGCCCAAAGCCTCATTTAATTTTCCAGTTTTGCCTTAGTCAGAGAAAGCGCAGATGTGTTTTTGTCACTCAGTTAAAGAAACCCCACCTCGGAATTTACCCAAGGAATTACAAAGCTATATTAAAGAACCTTCACATGGTTTTAGAATTTGTGGTGCAGGGGTTGCCTTGCTTAGAATTCCTTTCGGCATGGGAGGTTAGTTGCCTCCTCATGGATCTGCTGCTAGGACTCGTCTTGGTAGAGGGTCTCAGTCACTTGAGCCCTGTGTGATTGCCTGCTTTTAAGTAGGTGAAGAAAAGTCCCATTATGGGGTGAAGATGGTCATCGAGGGATTGTGCCTTCAGAAAAATGTCTGCATAACTTTCAGTGCTGCAATATGCATTTAGTATGCTGATCCAGTTTTCATCTACTCAGTCTCACACAGCTTTCTGAAGTGGACACTCCAAAAATGACTTCTTTAGCTTCTGGTAACTCCAGATCATGAATACACAGTCAGGGCCCTGCCCTATAATGTTTAGCTTAAATAGTATTAGTAAGGTATCTGGGCATTCCTGTGTGACTTTGGAACTCTGTTCAGTAGAAAACTTTTTGCACCGGAAACCAGGAAAATAAAGAACCTATTAAGTTACAGTACTTATTATTTTAGGATCCCCAGCAAACATGATCCATCAGCACTGCATCGTTCCAACTACCACCACACTTGCAAGGTCAGCCACTTGTATCCACATGTTACAGAGTGGCAGAGCTCACTATATGGTTTTAGGGTATATGGTGCACCAGTGGTTCAAGGGGGGCAATTGAAATAGACTACCTAATTAGAGGGTGCTGGGTCACTCATTAGGGTGAACAGCATTTGTTAAAGTGTGTATATTGAGCCCTTACTTTTCTTTGCTCGTATAATTTTGTTCCTGACCTCCAAATGAAGGCCCTTATTTGGTTCGGACATATTTACTGTCTCTTTGGATATGGTTGTGTTGTGCATTACTGTTATATATCCTGTAAATCTTTAGAGTGGTGAATGGGGTGTGAGCATAATAGTTGGGGTCCCTGTCACTGTAGTAGGAATCATGTAGTTCCTGTGGGTAAGTACCCAAGCAGCTGCTGTTAGAAGATCCTCATAAGTCGAGGCCCCATGCCATTCAGCAGTCCCCAATATCACCCAAACCCAGGCACTGTTCACCTAATGGTGCAAAGATTCTGCCAGTTATACCAATGCCCAGGCAAGCCACACCTCGTGTTTGGGTTAGCTTACAATTATAAGAACTGGGTTAGAAGGCGTGAGGTTGTATTGAAATAATACTTGAGTTTTGAAATGTTTTCTCACTGCACCATTTGATAAAGAGATGCTGTCCAATAAAGTCAGCAGCAGAGTCAGAAGGTTTAGTGCAGCCTGGTACACATAGACAGGAAATGAGGCTCCAGCTCTCTTGGAGACGGACTGAACAGAGAATACTCCATTCCAGTTCAAACAGTAAGTAACAAAAACAGTAGCATTTACAGTTTCTAAGAGGTTAGACATGTTCCAGCTACAACTCACTTGCTTTTATATTAGCAGGGAGATCAAAAGAGTTTACTTGCGTCTCTGGCTGATTAAGACATACGTGTAACTCTAACTGGGTGAGTGCTTGGGGAACAACTATTAGTCAAAACCAATAAATGTTTTTTCAGGTTTTACTAGTGAAATTGTTATGCTTAGTATGTTACAGAGAGGAAATAAATTTAAATAATTATCTGCACTGGTGAATTCAGGGAATCCTATGGCTATGGAGAATGTGGTAGGGACCCAAAAAGCAAGCTAAGAGGAAACTGAGGAGACACAAAGTCAGAGATGCTATAGGAGAGAAGTAGAGTTAGAAATAAACAAGAAGGATACTTATCTGATAAGTAGAGAGCTGACATCTAGCCATACCTTGGGAAATAAAGGTGAAATGTGAATAAGACAGACAACAGACTCTCTGTTCTTCTATGTCCATTCATATGTATGCACATGATACTGTTATTTTTGCATCTGGCTCCTTGTCCCATGATCCTACCTCACAGCTTCAGCTGGATTTTGACAATATTCAGCACTGGTTCCAGTCTAACCAACTATCACTCAGTGCCAAAAAAACTGTCTCCATGACTTTTGGCATCCATCAGGGCTTCCAGACTCACCTCTCTCCCTTTATTTCACACGCTTGATTGTTTTGTTACTGAGGATATATCCTCTTTCAAGTATGTTGGGGTCTGACTTGATTGTCATCTTGATATCTCAGTTCTTATTAATGCAATACACCAAAAGCCCCACCCCAAGCTTGGTACATTGTATGGGACCAAAGATAATGCCCCACTTCCTGTCTGCTCAGAGACTGTTTTAAAGATGACTCTCCCTTTTTGATTATGGTGACATAGTCTCATAGTGGAGCTCCCAAATCATCTGTTGCCAGACTGGATCCCCTCTTCCATTCTTTTTGACATTTTGCTATAGATTGTTCCTCTCGTACCCACTGCTGCCACTGTACTCTGCCCTTTCATTCCCCTCTCTTACTGACAGGCACCTTTCCCACTGTAGCAAACAGAAGGAGCTGGGCACCAGCATAAACTGCAAAAACTGTTTATTAAATATAAATACAGTATAACTTCGCAGACAAAGGCTCAAGCATTAAAACTCAGTAGCAGCAGCATACGAGGGAGAAGGATCCCCTAACCGGTTTGCCAAGGGCTTAGCAGAGGGTGTGTCTACCCTGCTGGAGTACCATTTAAATCTGGTGACTGCCACACACCCACCCTTACCATTTTGGCTCCATCTCAGACCCTGGTAAGCATCGACCCCCACCCTGCCTATTGCACCTGCTCTCCATACCTTGATTAAACCCCGCCCAATGATGTGGCCATCAAAATATCTAGCCCCACTTGTAATCCTGCTAATGTTCACACACCCCAACTCCTGCAAGCCTAAGCCCACATCTGTCTCCTCTTTTCCACTCCTAACAGCCACAATACAGGCTGCTGGTACCACAGGTGTTACACCTGCCCACTTCCCTAGGCCATCCAAGTCTGGCTGTTGTACTACACATCACTTTAGCTGTCTCACCATCTTTCTCACGCTGCCTCTCTCCGCTATTACTTATTAAGATAAATAAGCCCTCTAAGCGTGAAAAACCACCCAACTCAAGCTGCTTAGATGCTTTTTAATTTGGAATGTCCTACTCCTTTTGCTGTTGTCAGGCAACATACACCCCAACCCTGGGCCTGTGCAGCAACCTCACAGTTGCAGCAGTAACCCTGATGGTCTCAAACTTGCTTCTGTTAACATTCGCAGCCTTCTACCTAAGCTCAACCACCTTCAAGTCTGAGTTTTGTGGCACAAGCCTGATGTTCTAGCAGTGGTTAAAACCTGGCTCTCCCCAAAATACCAGACACTGTCATCTCCCTGGATGTTATACACTATTTAGAGAGGATAGGTTTCGTAAAGAGGGGTGCTATTTACCTGTTAGACTCATTACAGGGCCATGCCCTTCTGAAAATAATATTAGGGAACAGTGCCCAGGCCCTTGCAGTTAAAATAGCTCTAGGTAATAAGAGCAAGGCACTCACCATTCTTTCTGTATATATCCTCCATGGGACCTTGCCTGAGGTTTCAATAGTGCCGAATTCATCTCCAACCTGCCCAATTGCTCTGAGGTTTTTGCGCTAGGTGACTTTAACATTAACTGGCTTGCACCAGAAGCAGACCCTACAAAGATGCAGTCGCTGCCATTGACATCACACAATGGTGTCTACGCCTATCAGAATCAACTATAGGACAGGCTATAGCTCACAGCTCGACCTGATCTTCACAAACCACCCAGAGAGGTTCATGGACACTATGGTCTTATCAGACTCTCTCAATGACCACTCTCCTGTGATCTGTCATTGGTCAAACAGGTCCCCAAAGTGCCTGCAAAACCATCTGACCAGTGTGTCCTTAAAGAGGACAGCTAAGCAGTTTCAGAACTACCTCCTACAATGTGACTGGGCATCAGCTGACTCGGCTAAAAGTGTAGATCAAGCCCTGGACCACTTTATCACCCTCTTTGACATGGCCTGTGATATTTTTGGCCCTTTTTGAAAACAGAAAATCAAAGGTGTTAGTAACCCCTGGATCACCACCTTCCTCCTAAACCTTATGGCCTCATGTGACCACCTCTGGCACAAAGCTCATGCTATGGGTAAACCAGCTGACTGGCAGCTCTACAAGGCTGCAAGGAATGCTTGTAACCGAGAGACCCACCTAGCCAAATCCACCTAGTTTAAATAAATGCTGTCAAATTCCTGGGGTAATGGCAGGAAGTTTGGGGACCTTACCTGCAAAGTCAACAAATCCCCTTCCTTCCTCCATGTTTAATGTTAATGGTGAAATTATCCAGGACCCAAAGCTTATAGCAATACATAATACTGCCTTTACAGACCTGGATGGTGTTCTCCCCACCCTGACTTCTTTGTTGACCCAGCTGGCTTGGGCAGTTCTCAGAAGGCTGCCAATACCCCTAACACCCCCCTTTCTACTTCAGAACAGTTACTCCAGATGAAGCAAAAATGTATCTACTGCGGGTGCTTAGGAAGTCTAGATTCAGCAGTGACTGTCTCAACCTGAAACTACTTCACCTTGCCCTTGATGTCGTCCTGTCACCCCCACCAAGCTACTAAATCTGTTCCTCTGCCTTGGTCAGTTCCCCCAGCAATGGAAGGTGGCTGTGGTGACACCCATCCACAAGAGTGGAGATAAAGCCTCCCACTCCAACTACCACCCTATCTCCATCCTTCCACCCTCTCCAAAGCTCTGGAGTGAATTATATCAGACCAGTTATCTGAGTACCTGCCCAAGTCAAGAATACATGGGACAGACATAAGGCAGTTCTAGTGGGGGTAGGAGGAAATAGGCTGTTGGTTAACTAGGATCTGCAGCTTATCTGTTAGGTAGGAAATGGGCAGACTAGGTGGGCCAAGTGGTCGTTATCTGCCATCAAATTCTGTGTTTCTAAATACAACATCCGATGGCACAGCAACACAGATTTACTGTAGGAAGGGGCATAGTACCACCTCTGCCCTGCTAGAGTATAGCAACTTCATTCATAAAGCGCTTGACCGTGGTCACCTAGTGGGGTCAATCTACATTGATCTCACAAGGGCATTTGACATGGTTAATCATACCCTCCTGCTTGTGTCATTTTCTGCCCTTGGACTCTCACATGAAGTCACACCCTGGTTCAAAAACTTCCTAGATGGCAAAACGCAGCAGGTAACAATCTGTGATTGCCTCTTAACCAACCATCCTGTGTGCTCGGGAGTTCCCCAAGGCTCAATCCTTGGTCCCCTTCCTTTTAGCCTCTTCCTTAACACCCTTCCCCAAGTCTGCAACAGCAACCTACTCCTCTATGCTGATGATGCAGTACTATTCACCAGTCAGCCAGACCCACCCTTGTTAGCAGCCTACAATACAGCTTCACAGTGGTTGAGGTCTAGTTTACCCAACACAAGCTCATAATGAATTACAAAAAAAACAAGGTAGTGCTTTTCACCAGTCCATATAACAAGAATAAAGCAGCCCAATTAACCATTTTAATAGCCACTACATACCTCTAGAACAAGTCTACAACATTAAATACCTTGGGATAACCCTCAACAGCTCGTTAACTTACAGTGAGCATGTCAACCTTACCACAAGATTAGGGTCCTTTTACAGACATAGGCACTACATGACCCCAGAAGCCCTCCGATTAGCAGTTACCAGCTTGATTCTCGCCATAATTGTTTATGGACTGGTCATCTATGGCTCTGCTATGGACAAGACCCACAAAAGGATTAGCATTGCACTCACCAAACCATGCTGCTTGGTCTCTGGTGCTCACAGGTACACCCACACTTGTGACTTGTATGCCTAAATCAATTGGCTGCACCTCGGGGTAGGATCTCATACCAGACCTGCCTGCTGGCAAAGCTCAGCCTTGGGCTAACTCCACCTACTGCACAACATCCTCTTACACGTATGCCCAACCCTCACTGTACAAGACATACATCCAAGCTCGCCTACCAAGTCCTGTTCTGCCATACATTGCAAGCGCAGTGGACTTTTATATACAGAGCTCCCAACTGGTTGAATGGCCTCTCCTTGGATGTACAGGATGAACCCAAGCTACGACCATTCAAATACAAGCTCCAGCAACACCTTATTACTCTTAGCAGCTGCGACTGCTCCACCTAACTGATGCCCCCTCTTAGTCCTAACCTAACCTCCCTTGTACCTCACACTCCCACCGTTCGTCCCTACTACCTCCTTTCCCACCCTTTCAGATATCTACTCCTCCATTCCCACCCTTACTGATATCCACTCCTCCCCTTCCCTCCCACCTTTCTGTTATCCATACCTCATCCTGTCTACTAGGTTTTAGCCTCTCAACTGCCTACCAGCCACCTAGCTTTTGTCAGCTCTGGCCTTTGTTGCTTCTAGTTTTGCAACTCCCATCCCTCCTATCCCCACTCTAATAGCAGGGATACTGAACGAATATTTCTGCTCAGTATTCACAAAGAGGAGGAAGTGCCTAATGCAATTAACAGAAGCACTCTTGATAGGAGGTTGATCCCAGTCCTTTCACAGAAGAAAGGATTCTGCAAGAACTCCTAAAACTGAAGGTGGACAAAGCAATGGGGCCTGATGGAGTTCACCCAGAATTCTAAAAGAATTAAGGGGGAACTAGTGAAACCACTGGCTACTCTTTTTAATAAATCATGGGAGGATGGTGTGGTACCCAAGGACTGGAGGAAGGCCGATGTGATTCCCCTTCACAAAACTGGGACCAAGACAGAGGCAGGAAACTACAGACCTGTCAGTTTGACCTCTGTGGTAGGGAAAGTGAAGAAGTCACTTCTGAAGGAAAGAATAGTTGAGTATCTAGAGGCCAGTGGGGCACAGGACCCAAGGCAGCATGGGTTCACAGCGGGAAGGTCATGTTGATGAATCTAATAGATTTCTTTGACTGGGTGACCAAAGTAGTAGACCAGGGAGGGGCTGTGGACATGGCCTACCTAGACTTTAGCAAGACATTTGACACAGTCCCACACAAAAAATTAATAGTCAAATTAACCAGCCTGGGAGTGGGTTCCAGGGTGGTAGCTAGTAAAACATTGGTTGGACAACAGGACACAGAAGGTAATTGTAAATGGAGTCCACTCTGAAGAAAGAGGGGTTATTAGTGGGTACCACAGGGTTCAGTATTGGGTCCAGTCCTTTTAATGTCTTCATAAGTGACATTGCAGAGGGACTAGAAGGAAAAGTATGCCTCTTTGCAGATGACACAAAGATCTGCAACAGGGTTGATGCACAGGAGGCATGGAAAGGATAACAAGGGACTTGGCAAGGTTGGAGGAATGGTCAGAAGTATGGCAGCTAGGATTCAATGCAAAATAGTGCAAAATAATGCACCTGGGAAACAAGAACCCAGGGAAGAATACACAATGGGGGAGGTAGTAACAACAACAAAAAGGAAAGGGACCTAGGGTAATCATATCAGATGACCTTAAGGTTAGCAAGCAATGTGAGAAGGCAGTAGGGAGGGCTGGGGGTATACTGGGATGCATAGGAGAGGCATCACCAGCAGAAAACAGGAAGTTGTTATCCCTCTGTACAGACAGTTGGTGAGACACCATCTGAGTACTGCCCAGTTCTGGAGACCCCATCTCCGCAAGGACACAGACAGGATAGAGGTAGTCCAGAGGAGGGCAACTAAAATGGTGCAGGGTCTGCAAGAGAAGCCATATGAGGAGAGATTAAAGGAGCTTAATATGTATACCCTTGAGGAAAGAAGGAGAGGAGACATGATAGAAATTTTAAGTACCTCAATGGAATCAACAAAGTCCAAGAGGGTAGCATCTTTCAGAAAAAGGACGTGCAAGAACAAGGGTACACAATTTAAAGATAGGGGAGGGTTCAGGGCAATGAGGAAGTATTATTTCACAGAGAGGTAGTGGATGCATGGAACAGCCTTCCTGAGGAGGTTGTGGGTCTAAAACTGGGAGAATTCAAGAATTGCAGGACAGACATAAGGCAATTCTTGTGAGGGGTAGGAAGAAATAGGCTGTTGGTTAACTAGGATCTGCAGCCTATCCTGTAGGTAGGGAAATGGGCAGACTAGATGGGCCAAGCTGTCCTTATCTGCCATCAAAGTCTATGTTTCTGTGTTTTCTATGTTAATACAGACTAAGTCAATCTGACTGCATTGATATCGTGATTAAATCCTGTTACCTACCTGTAAACCTATGTATTTTTTCTCTCACTTTTATCTTCAAATGATGCTATGTGCCCATCTGCTGATATTGCAACCTGCTAACTTGTTATGACAAAGTCATCCTACTGTGTAATTTTACATTTTTGACTGTACCAACTGTAACCATTTCTTACTCTTAAGATCTTATGTGTGTAACTGTCTCAGCATCATTGTCACTGTACTTTGTAACTGTCCTTTTGTTGTAACAATGTGTTCACTTCTGACGCGGAACCTTTGTAAAAGAGTCTCTGGCTCAAAGGTATTGTAATTCTGAGAAATAAAATAAATAGTAAAAATCCCTTTAAGTGACAGTACACCACTAGGGCTACATAGTTACATCTGAAAATTCTCTATTACAATATAAATATAAACAAAAGCACTATAAATAAGCAAGACACACTACAATTAATAAATTACACAAAGTAAAGCTATTAGAACTAATATGGAAATAGTAGAAAATATGTTTATAAATGAAGAGATTTAAGAAGTTCCAAAAGATCTTCAAAGTTCTTCTCCATCTCAGTTTCAGCATAAATTTCTGCACCTCCAAGGTGAGTCCAAGTGTAGGTGTGGATAATCTTAAAAGGCTATAGGAAAAAATGGAGAGAAGTGAGAATGCCGTTAATCTCAACTGAAACTGAAATTAACACACTCATTTCTTGCCTCTACTCTTGCTTATAGTCATGGATTCTATTCTATCATTAAGTCCTTGAGCAAACAAAGTTCCTAGTTGAATGATCCACATAGCTTTCCTGTTAAGGGTGAGGATATTTAAATCACCACCCCTTCTACCCAGCTTCACATGCTCAATACCACAAACTGAGATGGAGAAGAACTTTGAAGATCTTTTGGAACTTCTTTATTCTCTTAGTTTATAAAAAATGTCTGCTATTTCCATATTAGACCTATTAGCTGTAGTTCATTTAATGTATTCATTGTAGTGTGTTTTTGCTTATTTATAGTGTTTTTGTTTATATTTATATTGTAATAAAGAATTTCTCATGTAATTATGTAGCACTAGTGGTGCAATGTCACTTTAAGGAATTTCTACTATTTAAATGGTACACCAGCAGTGGGAAGACACCCCCCTCTGACGAAGCCCTTGGCGAAACCAGTTAGGGGATTCTTCTTTCTCGTATGCTGCTGCTGCTGCTGAGTTTTAATGTTTGAGCCTTTTGTCTGCGAGTTATACTGTATTTATATTTAATAAACCATTTTTGCAGTTTATGTTGGTGCTCAGCTCCTTCTGTTCACTACTGATTTTTATCTGGTGTACTGTACATACTTGATACTTGTGGAGCATTCTTGTTTTCACTGACCTTTCCCACTGTGCCTCCTTTATGTCTAATTTATGATTTGGTTCCCTTCCCTCAAAACTTTCCCTCATCTTCCGACTACCCTCTAGATAATAATAGTTATCATTCCCTCACTATTCCTTTTATTTATTTATTTATTTTAGCTGAATTTTGGCAACCAGGTGAGCCAGCTGAGACCATGCAGGCCCTTTTTTCAGGGGTGACTAGGGCATTAAATACAATGAAATACAATACAATCCCATACAAGACATAGAACAGAAATACAAGTAATGAGCAGTAAATGTTATTAACAGCAGATATACAATCAGCAAATAGTTGACAAGGGCAGCTAAACAGCAAAGAGAGTACTGCAGTGTCAGCGGGGTAGGCAAGGTAACCAAAGTTGCAACAATGTGTAAATAAAATGAATATACATAAATTACAAGTTATATACATTGAGATATACAGGTTTACAGAAAAAATATACATTGACAAAAGTTGAAAGAAATAGATTTGATTACAAATTTCTTTAACAGAATAGAGAAAAAATAATAGGATTAGGGTGTACATAATAGAGTAAAGGCAGGAGTTAGCGAAAACAATTGCAGTCAGAAGGTTTGAGCAGATGTGCAGCAAGCAATTTTTTTGAACAGTGATAGGGAAGAGCAGGAGAGGAGATGAGGTGGTAGCACATTCCAGGTTGTGGTGGTAGAGTAGGTGCAAGATCGCCTCCCAGCGAGACAATGAGGTTTCAGGGTTGCTAGAATAGGTAATGTGGATGATCTGAGTGGATGAGCAACTCTTTGCTGTAGACAATTCCCTTAGACAAGGTGGATTGAAAGATTCACTAGTTTATATACAAAGCATAATGTGAGGTACTGTAGCCTTGAGTCATAATCCGGCCAGTGAAGGGTAGTCATGATATTGCAGTGGTGTTTTCTAGGTTCAGCCCCTAAGGCAAGTGCCCAATTCTATAATAGAGTTATTGGAGCCAGGCAATGGATGAAGACCGAGCAGAGAGAAATAGGGGTGTGCCATAGAAGAGTATAGGAAGAAGGGATGTGGAAGCAATTTTCTGTTAGGAGGTGGCTGATAAAATGGGGTGGAGATGGTACAACAGACCTAACTTCTGGTTGATAGTTTTAGTTAGCAAGGAGACGTGGGTCTCTCAAGAGACAAATGAGTCAAGGTACAGACATAACTATTTAAAGGTTCGGACTACTTCTATGAAATATCCAGTTAGTAAGCAGATTTTGAGAGGGTATTGTGAAGAGGTTTTAGAAGAGGGATTGTGGAGTACCATGACTTTGTGTTTTTTGGTATTAAGAATTAGGATGATTATCTGAGAACCATGGTTTGAGTGTATTGAAATCTGAAGTAAGGTTCTGATTGTAGGGGACCTGAGCTAAAGACGAAGGGGAAGGAGGGAAAAATGGGTGGAACAAAGCCCATTCACTGTGGATAGGGTTAGGGAAGAACTAGAAAGATTGAGGGTGGACAAGGCAATGGGGCCGGATGGGTTACACCCCAGGGTGATCAGGGAATTGAAGGAGGAGTTGGCTGCCACATTGACAAGGCTATTCAACTTGTCCTTGGATACAGGGAGGGTGCTGGAGGACTGGAAGAGGGCAGATGTGGTGCCTTCACACAAGGAAGGAAGTAGGGAGGTGACGGAAAACTATTGACCTGTCAGCCTCACCTCAGTAGTGGGGAAGGTAATGGAGGCACTAATCAAGGAGAGGGTAGAGTACTACCTGGAGAAAAGTGGCCTTCAAGACAGCAGACAGCATGGCTTCATGAAAGAAAAGTCATGCCAGATGAACCAGATTGAGTTCTTCGATTGCGTGACTCAGGTGATTGACCAGGGAGGGGTGGTGGAGCTGGTCTATCTGGACTTCAGTAAGGCCTTTGACACTGTCCCCCACAGAAGGCTGGTGAGCAAGCTGGAAAGTCTAGGGGTGGGTGGAAAAATAAGGTGAGTAGAGGCCTGGCTAGCAGGAAGAACCCAGAGAGTGGTGCTAAACGGGGTGTACTCCAGGATGGGGGGGTGAAGAGTGGAGTGCCCCATGGGTCAGTTTTGGGACCACTCCTTTTTAACATTTGTATCAGTGACATAGCGGAGGGTCTGAGGGGGAAGGTGTGTCTGTTTGCTGATGATACAAAGATCTGCAATAGGGTGGACACCCCAAGGGGGGTGCAGGACATGAGGCAGGACCTGAAGACACTTGAGGAGTGGTCAGAAATTTGGCAGCTGAAATCTAATGCCAAAAAGTGTGCTGTGATGCACGTGGGGAGTAGAAACACATGAGCATGATGCACCATAGGAGGGGAGGCAATCAAAGTAACAGAACAGGAGAGGGATCTGGGGATCATAGTCTCATCCAACCTTAAGGTAGGAAACCAATGTAGCAGGGCGGTGGGAAAGGTCAATGGAATGTTGGCATGCATCAGCAGGGGCATTACCAGTAGAAGGAGGGAGGTAATAATGCCCATCTACAAAGCCATGGTGAGGCCGCATCTAGAGTATGGGGTCCAGTTCTGGAGACCACACCTCCACAAGGATATAGTGGGATTGAGAGGGTTCAGAGAAGGGCAACCAAGATGGTGCAGGGTATGCAAGGGAAGACATATAATCAGAGGTATAAGGAGCTGGATCTTTACATGCTGGAGACTAGGGGAAGGGGAGATATGATTGAAACTTTTAAATATGTGAAGGGGCTTAACAAAGTAAGGGAAGGGTGTTTACTTAAGAAGAAGAAGGGGGCCTGAACAAGAGGGCATAGCCTCAGACTGCAGGGAAAAAGATACAGAGGCAATGTGAGAGGGTGATTCTTCACAGAGAGGGTGGTGGAGCCCTGGAACAGACTACCAGAAGAAGCGGTGGGGGCTGAATTGGTGGAGGGATTCAAGAACGTGGCATTCTACAGGGGTCCATTCTTGGTCCTCTCCTCTTCTCCCTACTCCTAAATGATATTCCCAACCCTTCCCGCCACAGTAGCATTCTCATGTATGCCGACAACCTGGTTCTTTATTCTGCATCTAAATCAATTGATGACATCAACCTCAAACTCTCATGAGACTTTCAATCCCTTCAATTATGGTTCTTGAACAGCCATCAAATTCTAAACATAGATAAAACATGAGCCATGCTTTTTGGTTCCTCAAAAAACTGCCCTCCACGGCACCTAAGCTCTTGGTTCACTGCAGGGATGGAACCTCGGTCACTAACATGTCCTCCTTCAAATACCTAGGGGTTACACTTGATCCCTCCCTCGATTTTTCAGTTTATGTCAATGCGGTTTGTTGTGCTGTTAACGCAAAAATTGGCGGTGCCTAGCAAGTGCTCCACCCCCTCACACCATCTGCCAGACTATCTGTAGCGAGAGGAGTGCTTCTCCCTCAGCTCCTATATGCTCTCCTAGTTCTTTACTCTGCCAATACCAGTGTGCTCAGCAAATGGGACACTTCCTACAATAATATCTGCAGATTCGCCTTATCAGCCCCTCGGCCTACTCATCATTGCCTCCTTTACTTCGGTTTAAACTGGCTGTCACCCAAGGATCTCTGGGCCTACTCCCTTGGGTGCCTTATCGACTCCCTAACTAGACCACCTCACCCGGACTCACTGGCCAACTTGCTTGTTCCAGTTTCCCAATCCTGCACCCTCAGGTCCTCCTCAGTCCCAATGCTCTCTCTTAGACCTTGTGCTACTAAAATGGGTGAACAGGAGTTCTCCAACTTTGCTCCTAAGTTCTAGAACTCGCTCCCCCTCCATGTTAAAAATTCTGCCTCCCATCAGGTCTTTAAAAGCTCGCTGTTCTCTCACCTCTACACCCTTGGTCACTGCAAATGCTCCTAAACCTAACTCCACTAGGCCTCCTGGCTGGGGCTTGACCTATTGTTATATTATTGCTTTTCAATGTGTTCTTGTCATGTACTTACTTGTTGGGACTAGTACAGTTAGTGTGCAAGCATTTCCACTAGACTACAGTGACTCTAACGGTATCCTGTATTACTATTTTGTTGATCTTTCCTAGCATGTTTTCTGTACAATATTGTTTGAACTCTTATGTTGTTCTTATTTATTAATTTGTACTACTGTGATTATCTGTACTTTTGTCTTGTACTCTTCCGGGTCGTACCTGAAAATAGGCAGGATTGTTGCCTAGTGCACTTACTTGGTTACCAAAAGCTAATAAATAAATAAGAAGGCATGGGACAGACATATGGAGCTGAGTAGTGGGGGAGGGTGGTGGCTGGTGGGGGGATGTAGGGGGGAAAATAGGGCAGACTAGATGGGCTGGTGTGGTCCTTTTCTGCCGTCAAGCTTCTGTGATTCTGATTGAGCCAGTCCATGTCATTGGATGAATGGAATAGAATGGCATCATCAGCATAATGTTGCACTGATGAACCACCGCAGATGTTGGAAAGCCCGTTAATGAAGTGCGAGAAAAGTAACAGACCTAGGATAGATCCCTGTTGTACGCCATGTGCTAAAAGCCTCAGAGAAGACAGTGAACTGGACCACTTCACCCTTTGGGATCTCCCAATGAGATAACTCTTTAGCCAAGTTAGCGATAAGCAGTCGAGACCCAGGAGATTAAGTTTACTTAGTAGGAGGTGGTGGCTGACAAGGTCAGAGGTCTCTGTCAGGTCAACAAACGCTGCCCTTGTAACAAGGCCTTTGTCGCTTGCATTGAGGATATTGGCTGAGACCTTTACAAGAGCCGTAGTCATACTATAGTTCCTTCTAAAGCCATGATGACAGTTGGTATGCAGGTGATGTGTCTCCAAATAGAACTGTAACTGGTTATAAAGTATCCTCTCTTGGATTTTAGTCAGGGAGCAGAGAATTGAAATAGTTGCAAGTAAAAAAACCAACACTCCAGACAACTTAATTCAAGTGAGAGTATTTTTACTTAAATTCCAGTTTTACTTACATTGACAAAAAAACTTTTTTTTCACAAAAGTACTGGCATGCACTGAGCGCTATGTGATAGATTTAAGGTCCTCCACTACAAAAAAAAGTGCATTTAAATAGGCATAAACACATGCTGGTGATGTCATATATATGAATTAGTGCAATAATTTTTATCCTCTGAATATAATAATTTATGCATAAAAAATATTTATGTACTGTCCTAACAGTATGGCGCCATAGTATTCATGTGTTTATGTGTATTTAAATGTAAGTTTTTGTGTAGTGGAGGACCTTAAATATATCATGTAGTGTTCAGTGCATGCCAGCAGTGCCAAGTGCAGTCATTGGGAAAATTCTTCTTCAAGTGAAGTACTGCACTGGCAGTAAATAAAGCTGACATGCAGGGAGCACTCTGGCTGAGATCACAAAAAGCACAATATTCATGTTCAAAGCACTTTAATAAAACAATTAATTTGTTTATACAGCACAGCTGTCACTAAAGAGTACTGTATATATTACATATGATGGGTACACAAGCCATGCCTCCTGAAGAAGGGGTAGCACACCTGAAGTTTTGAGGCTGGAAAAGAATGTGGGAGCATTAAATGTTGCACTATGCACTTTTGTAAAAAAATGTAAGACTTAAATTTAAGTAAAAATACTCTCACTTGAATTAAGTTCTCTGGACTGCTAGTTTTTTACTTGCATGTACTTGATGTTTTCCAGCACCCACTCTATCCGAGAGCACTGCCTTCATTTGGACACTTAGATAATTGAAATAGGTCTATAGTTTTTGACAGCATTGGAGCCACCCTTGTGGAGTGGGACTTTCCACTTGCTCGGGACAGATCTGGAAAGGAAGGACCTATTTATTAGATTACAAATAGGTGCAGCAAGTGCGGGTGCCCCAAATTTAAGGAATTTGGGCTCAGTGGTATCATGACCAGGGGAGCGCTCTACCTTGAGTTTTAATAACAATCTGAGCACTTTCTTTTTGGTTGTGGTTTTTAAGTGGAAAGCAGGGCATGAGCCTAGACTAGTATGGGGATGTGCAGGGATGGAGAATTCAGGGATTGGCGAGAGATGTGAAGTGTACCTACAGTATCTAGATCCATAAAAAATAGATTTATTACCTCCACAATGGAAGGTGGGTCTTGAAGGAAGTTACCTCCAGAAAGAATGGAACTAGGACACTGTACTGATTTACCCTTGATTAAAGAGTTAATATGTTTCCAAAATTACTTGAGCTTGCTAAGGTTTTCTGTTTGGAATGAGTGGTAGTAGGCTCTTTTGGCTCCCTGAAGCTTGGTTCTGCAAGAGTTTCTCAACTGTGGATAGATTAACCAGTCAGAGTGAAGATGACTAATCTTAAAGGATTTCCAGGCAACATCCCGGCTCTTCATGAGGGACCTTAGTTCCTTGGAAAGCCAAGGAACTTTGAAGTCTTTGGACCTGCATTTGCTTAGGGGTGTGTGCCTGTTGATAATATTGGTAAAGGTCATAACAAAGAATATTACAACAGTTTACAAGATCTGGGTTTATACTCAGTCTTATCGAGGAATTAGAGATCTTTGTTATGTCTATAATGCCTTCCAGAATGCGATGCTCTGGGAATGTGTGGGGTTAAAGAAAAAGGCTGGGTCATGTAGGACAACTAGGGTCCACTCTTACCAACTACAAGGAGAGAAATGTAGAACCTCTGAAAGAGATAGATGGTACAACCAGAGGATAGTGGAAGTGTGGAATTCACTTCCAACAGCGGTAGTGGGTGCTAGTAACATGGCGACCTTCAAGCATCTGCTCAGTCAATACATGGGAGAAAGAAAATGGGAATATGTCCACTGAATAGTGGCAAGTCCATTTATGGCTCTTGTAGCTGACTGGAT
Source organism: Neoceratodus forsteri (assembly GCA_016271365.2). Taxonomy (NCBI): domain Eukaryota; kingdom Metazoa; phylum Chordata; order Ceratodontiformes; family Ceratodontidae; genus Neoceratodus; species Neoceratodus forsteri. The sequence continues at coordinate 1,197,752,540 of CM057450.1, read as the reverse complement.
TATTCGGGACAAAAGAAGCCACAAGGCCCATCGGGATTGTTCCCCCGCAATAGTGGCTCATTTTGAATATAACGGTTTTATCCATATATCTAACTGAGATTTAAAAGTATCAAAATTTGTTATGTTTATTAATTCCTGTGGTAGTGAATTCCAGCATTTGGCTGCTCTTATAGGGAAAAAGTTATTGTGTTTATTAGTATTAGCTCAATCCACTAAGAGCTGCTGGTTATAAAATCTACCAACCGTGCGCTTATTAGCTAAAGTAAGTCCACATTGTTTTCATTAAAGTAGGTGTTTTAAGTAACTGAAAGGTGAGAAGAATGTCTCCCCATGTCTTCTTATGGTAAGGGGATAAAGCCCTGTCTACCTAAGTCACACTTCGTAAGAGCATGTTTTGAGTCATGGAATCATTTTAGTAAGCTGTCTCTGGACTTGCTCTAAGTGGTTTATGTTGCCCTTTAGATAAGGACTCCAAAATGGGGTTCCAGAGTCCAGATAAGACCTGACATAGGCCCTATGCAATGGCACTAGACAATGCTCAGATTTGCTAATAAATGTTCTTTGGATTTGTTTTAGGATAATGTTTGCTGTTCTTGCCACTTTATTACAATGGTGATTTGATGTCAGTTTATTGTGAATCAGAATACCCAATCTCTTTCACAAGTTGATGATTTAAGCTGGTTATTATACAAATAGTAGTTGATTTGTGGGTTTTTGCTACCAAGGTGGAGAACAGTGCATTTCTCAATATTAAAAATCATAGAATTGTTCTATGCCCAGGATTCGATAAAGTTGTAGGTCAAGTTCTAGTGACCTAATGTTTGATAAAGTATCGACCCTTCCACCTAGTTTTGTGTCATCTGCAAATTTAGAGAGATAATTGTTCAAAGAGACTTTCAGATCGGATATAAAGATATTAAAAAGTGTGGGCCCCAGCACAGACCCCTGAGGAACACTGCTAGCGACTTGACCGATATCTGAAAAAAACACTGTTAATTTTTACTGTCTGAGTCTTATTTTGCAACCACCTTGCTGTCCAGTTAACTAAGAATGATGACAAGCCTAGTTTTTGAAGCTTACTAATTGAGAATGGGATCGTTTATCAAATGCTTTGCTATAGTCAAGTAATATGACGTCCAACGGTATTTTATTATCTAGGTACTTATTTATGTTATTATAAAATGAGATTAGATTGGTAGAGCATGAATTACCTGTTTTGAAACCATGTTGGGTTAAATCCTGGATGCTGAGTTCATGCATTTCTTTTTCAAATAAGGACTTAACTAATCGCTCCATAACTTTCCCTATTACAGACATCAAACTAATAGGCCTGTAGTTCTGGACATTGGGGCCTGGATATTCAAACTGCGCTCAAAACTGGCGCAACAGCAGGAGCAAGCGCAAACCAGTTGCGCAAATGTGCAACAGGTGCGATATTCAAACATGGAGCAGAGCAAATTGCGCAAGCAACCAACGTCTGAATATCGCACATACTGCGCCATCGCGCAACCAGGAAGGAGAAGCTGAGCCAAAATGTTGCGCTATGGCGCAACCAGGGAAGCTCAGCTGAGCATTCCAGAGCTGCCATAGCGCAAGCACAGCCCCCAGAGCAATGGAACTGCACATCCAGGGAGGCAGGCTGGGGCCCCGCCAGCCATGCCACACATGAGCACAGGAACACACTGCAGAACCCACACCACACGGCACACCCCAAGCACAGCATCACTGGGGGTGGGACGGATGATCACGTGTGCCATGGGGACAAGCCAACAAAGCATAGCAGAGCCATGACACCCTGGCACAACCACTGGCAGGTGGAGAGTGCCACACACAGGGGGTTGACAACCACAGTGCACATCAGCCCCTCTGCACGCACAGCACACCCTGCACTGTGACCTCAAGACACCACCCATGTGTAGTGACTGGTACTGCAGAAACCATGCAGTCCCCAGCACTCATCAGCCCCATGCAACACAGAAGCCTACAAGTCAGACACACCCTATGCACCCAGCAGTGGGTGGCAGCAGATGGCAAGACCAACCGAAAGTCACTGCCATGCTGGAGATACCTCCCCATGCACACACATGCACACACACACACACATACCCAGGACCATACCAGCCCAGATGGCATGTACACCCCTGCAACTGGGCACCCATAGGCAGCTGCAAATCACAGACCAACACATTATTCATATAAACATATAAAAATGTATTAAACAACAACAAACAGTATAGAAACAAGTCCAACTATTTACAAGGGGGGATGGGTACAAGGTTGGGTTGGTCAAGGGGTAGGGATTACAAACTTGGAGAGGGAAGGCAGGGTGGTAGGGATGGGAGAAGTGGAAAGGGCAGAGAAATCATGGCCCAGCTGGTTGCCCGTCTTCCTGCTGGTGTCCTGCAGGTCTGTGCCGCCTCCTCTGCACACCATGACGGTGGATAAACTGCAGGATATCGCGTTCTGCCCCACAAGTTGGCGGATGGCCTGACATCCTCTCCATCCTCCGCAGCACCTCGAGGCCTAGGAAAATGGGAACACAGTCAATGGCTGTGACTGACCACAACCTTGAACACCACCCAACCTGCAAGCCATATAGCCCAATGTCCCGCACCTGTGATGGCATACACCCACCCACAGTGAACATGCACATGGCCATCACAAACAGGCGGCACCAGCTATGCGACCACCACCAGCCACACACACTGCCCACGTCAATCACAGTACAAACTAGGCTGGCAAGTGATGTGGCAACGTGGTGCGATGCCAGTTACACAGCTATGTGCCCAGTGCATGCCTGGACCACCAGTGACGCATACACGGATGTGCTGTGATACTGCACTGTGATGCATGTCACCTGTGTCATGACTACATACATGGATACATAGACAGTGTCGGCAGATAAGGGCCTATGGGCCACCCAGTCTGGCCATTTGACCTTGTAAGTTCACTCTGTTTTCCGATAAGTCTGTTGCACCTTACCCCGACCTCCAGAATTCCTTTATGGCTATCTCATGCATTCTTAAATCCCGTGACCAAGTCAGCCCCCACCACTTCCTCTGGCAGGGTGTTCCACTTGTTCACCACCCGTTCTGTGAAGAAATACTTTCTCATGTGTCCTCTGAATCATCCCCCCTCCAACTTCATCCCATGCCCTCTAGTCCTGGAATATCTCTTACGCTTAAAAATAGGTTTTCCTGCACTCTGTTCCCCCCTGTAAGATACTTGTATGTCCCCATCATATCCCCCTCTCCCCCTCTCCTCCAGGGAGTACATGTTCAGGTTTTTCAACCTGTCTTCATAGGACTTGTGATGCAATCCATGCACCATCCGTGTTGCCCTCCTCTGAACCCTCTCTACCCAGTCCATGTCCATACGTAGGTATGGTCTCGAGAACTGTACACTGTACTCACTAGTGTCTTGTATAGTGGAATTATGACCTCACCTTTGGTTGTGTTGTGCATGGCTGGTGGTCTTGCCCCCCCCAGCATGCAATAGCATCCATGAAGTAATGATACTCACACTCCTCCAGCAGCTGGGTCTGGCGCTGCTGCTGCTGCTGTTGGGGCACAACACCCCTCGGCACCTGGGCCCTGGCACGGCCCACGTCAGCCTCGGCCTGCGTCCTCAAAGTCTGGCCTGTGGGAGACATATGTTGAGACAAACATCAGTGTGACTCAAAAGCAGAGTGCCCCCTGCCCCAGTGAGAGTGCCCGCCCACACAGCCATAACCATCCATTGCACAGCTGCACACACTGACACAGCCAACCGTGTCCAAGCCGGCACCTATGCACAGCCACCCAAGCACACACACACCCCTACAGAGAATATAGGTGCATAGATGGTACACTCACCTGGCCTAGGGACTACGCCCCGCCTGGCACGCGACCGCACCCACGTCAAAAGTTCCGGCTCCCTCCGGTGGAGGTCACTGTACCGGTGCCGGCACTGCTCAGCAGACCGGCCTCGGCCAGTGACCTCCACCAGGTCAGTAGCCACTTGCTGCCACACGTGGGTCCTAGGCATGGTGAGGGGGGCCTCACCATACAGTGCCTCACAGTGGGCTCCACCAGGGCCACCAGGTTGGCCACTTCAAGCTGGCTCCAGGACACCGCCCTCCTCTAGCCATGGCACCAACTTTACAGCAGGCAATATGGCGCCCGCTGCGCCCGTAACCCCACGTGGAGTTGTTGCGCAATAGACCACCACAGGCTCCAATCGCACTGTTTGAACAGCGCCGTCACTTTACATGGCGCTGTCACCAGACAGCGCAATAGGGACGTACACATGGCATGCCAACAGCGCCAGGGGTCAGAGGGCATACACAAGGTCACGGCAATGACGCAAGGCTACGCATAGCGCCATATGACGTATAGGCATCCTGCGCGACTGCCGAGCTAAGCACCAGTGCCACAGTGGACTATCGCGCAGTAGTGCCACAGCGCCATATAGTGCCCAGTGCTGTAGCGCCACTGGCACAATGGTGGCCATGGTCTGAATTGCCTATCGCGCTCAGCAGGTCTGCAGCACGATAGACGCATGCGTAAGCTATCTGGGAATGCGCAATGCAGTGTGGCACACAGCCACAAACCTGCGCCATTGGCTCAGCTGGACCTTCCGTAGTGCGCAAAGCGCAAATACGCGATATTCAGCCGACATATGCAAATCATGCGATCAGCCATTCAAAGGCGCAGTGGCGCGATTAGCATGTCATTAAAGTTGCGCCACACCTCATTTGCATGTGTTGCGCTATAAAAATGCGACAGTGGGTTGTGCTGGCCAGATTTGGTTACTGCAGGTGAGAGGTGAGTTACATGCTGTGTGATGCTCAGGACAATGCTCATGGGCAGGGGTGCTGGAGGATGATAAAGGCTGAGGAGGCTGAGCATGAAAAGGGCACTTAGAAAGGGACAAAGGGCACCCTTTCTATCAGTATTTGCCATGCAGAGAAGAAACGTGGGGGGCTTCCGCCCCCCCAGGCCGGCAGCTATGCTCATGGGGAAATGCTGTCGACTGCACAGTGACAGGTGTCCACTTCCACCCATACAGATCACCATGACTGACCAGAGCCAAGCTGAGGTGTGGGCGGCGGGCGTGGGGGAGGCGAACTTCACCGCGGCAGTGACAGAGGCCCTCTTCCAGGCCTACCTGGAGGATGAGCCACTATTGAGTGGACAGAGGGCACCCCTCAGGGCGTGCAGCTGCATGGGAGGGTAGCTGGGCGTCAACCTGCAGGAAGCCACAGCGCTCCGTGCAGGAATGCAGGAAGAAGATGGGGACTGACCGCAGGAGGCTGAAGGAGAAGGTGGCAGCCTTCAGGGCGGCATGTGCTGGCACTGGTGGGGGCCCACCAGTGGTGTTGCAGCTGACCCCTACAGAGGAGACACTGGTTGCAGCCATGCAGCTGAGTGCCATTGTGGGCGTACCAGGCGGAGGATTCCAGACAGGTGGAAGCCCATCACTGCATGGTATGACATGGTGGTGTTGTTGGGGGGGGGCTGTTGTTCACATGCACTCACATGTACTCTCTTTCTGTTACAGATCCTGTTCATCTGCAGGAGACAGTGGTGGTGGTGGGTCCAGACAGTGAGGCAGACCTGCTGGACGTGGAGGAGGGACCATCCACCTCCGCCACCAGCCTGCAGGCACTGCAGCAGCATGCAGGCTGGGCCAACAACTCCGGTGTCAGTGATACGGTGCAGGGGTGCACAGCCTGTGTCACAGCAGTCTGGCATGCAGGTATGCCAGCATGCTGTGCCTATGGCGTGATGCGCACCTGCACCATTGATGATAGCAGGCCTGCAATGGGCAGTGATAGGTGTGTGTCCCGGCGGACACATGGCAGGCCAGCACGTGCCCCTGGGCCTTCCTGGTTCACACCTGTGTACCAGCATGCTGGCACAGTCCCAGGCTGTGCCTGTCAGCACCGGTGGGGCAGCACCGGTGGCTGTGCAGGTGTCTGGCACTGTTGTCAGCATGGAGGTGGAACAGGTGGACCTGGGGGCTCAGCAGTTGGAGGGGCGGCAGCAGCAATCACACACCAGGTCTGGGGGTACAGTGTCAAGCAGTGGCACATGTCCACCGCCCTTTGATCCGCCCATACCTGGTCCTGGCGAACAGCGCCCACCCTCAAGGGGTGCTGTGCACCAGGACCATCCCACCCTGGGGTCACGATGCCATTGGGGCACAGTACCCATTGGAGCTTCACACCCGCCTGCTGCAGGAGTCGGCACAGCTGCAGGGGCGGGTTGCAAGGTCCGTGGAGGCACTGTCTGTGTCCATGGAGCGGCATAGCAGGGAGTGTGCTCGGGACCGAGCCGAGCTGGTCCTTATGCGGACGGATGTGACCGCTGCCATTGACAGGCTGACCCAGGCAGTGGTCTCTGTCGCGGACACGTTGGCCACACTGTCAGGTGCCCCTTGCCACACACCCCACAGTGCTCTCACTCCCGTTCCGGCGTCGTGCGACACCAGGCCTGTCGACGCCGGGTTCTGCTGTGGGCATCCGAGCACCCCTGGTGCAAGTTTGTTTGGCAGGATGCAGACCCCTGTGCGGGCAAGGTCGGCGTTCGTGCAGTGGGACCCCTGGTGGTGCACCAGCGCCACCCGATGTGGCCTGCTCAGCCTGCCAGTGCTGCTGGGCCAGCGGGCCATACGCATCCGTGGTGGCCGTGGGACAGTGCTACCTGACTGAGCTGTCTCCCAGTGCAGGCCCTGTCTGGTGCTGCCCTGTGTGCAATGTGTGTCATGGTGGGCAGTGCACTGCTGGGTGCTCTGCTCACAAGCTGACACGGACCACCACACTCTCCCAACTGCTGTCCACAGGTGCGTGTGCATGATGATGCCTGCATTGCACTGTACACCAAGGTGCAAGGGTGCCCAGGTCCTGACACACGTACGTGGACAGTCCAGGTGGTGGGGGTGGTTGGTGGTGCTGTGTGTTGGCAATGTCATTTCCACAGTGCTGTGCTGCTGCCCATGTATGCTGCCTGGTGTGTGTGTGTGTGTCCATATGAGTGCTCACCCCTCTCTGATGGTGTGTTGGTATGCCTGGAACCTTCAACTCCCCTGACCTTCATGCACGGTGTGTTCCCCTGTGTGCCTGTGGTTTGCGCATGGACAGTGTTGCCTGCACATGTCCCCTTGACTTACCTGTGTTGGGCGTAGTGCTCTTCTGCAATGGTGTCCCGGTGCAGCTGGGCCTGCCGGGTCAGTCGGGGGTCCCTCCGTCCTAGGGGGGGCTGCTCATCACCCACATCACCCGGCGCCACTGGCGTCCCCATCGCTGTCCCCCTCTTGGACCTGTATGGCTATCCCATGGTCTTTGGCCATGTTGTGCAGGATGCAACAGGCCAGGAATATCCCACAGGCCTTTTGGGGGCTGTACTGTAGGGCTCCGCCGGAGGTGTCCAGGCATCGGAAGCGTGCCTTGAGCATCCCAAACACCCACTCTATGATGTTACATGTTGCGGCATGTGCCTCATTGAAACATAGCTGCGCTGGGGTTGTGGGGTGCCGGTACGGTGTGAGCAGCCAGGGACGGAGTGGGTATCCGCAGTCACCTGTGTGGAGATAGTGGAGATCAGTGTCATGTCAGGTCCATATTGCCCATATCCTTGTGTGCCACTACCATGGCACCTGTGTCATTACCACCCTTGCCCAGGGTTTGCATTCCATATATGTGTACTCACCCACTAGATGACCCGTGGGGATGTTCCCACTCTCGAATCGATGGCACAGTGCAGACTGGTGCCATATGAAGGCATCATGTGCTCCGCCAGGGTGTGTGGCACAGACATTGATAATGCGCCCAGTGGCATCACACACCACCTGGCAGTTGACACTGGAAAAGCCCTTTCGGTTCCGATAAGCCTGGCCGTCGGGGCCAGGTGGCGTGCGAATGGCCACATGGGTGCAGTCTATGGCCCCTAGCATGCCAGGCATACGTGCTACCCTGTGGAACTCCTGCATGTTTGCTGTACGCTCTGCCGCGGTGCTGGGGAAATGGATGTACTCCGCAGCATGAGGCAGCAGTGCGCTGAGGAATTGGGTGAGGATGCGTGACGTGGCCGACTGTGTAATGCCTGTGGTGTCCCCTGTCGGCCTCTGGAAGGTGCCCGTGGCGAGCAGACACATGCAGGCTGTCACCTTGGTCTCCACGGACAGAGCATGACTCCGTCGTGAGGGTGCCTGCATCACATCACTGCACAGCTCGCAGAGCTGTCTCAGTATTGCCCTGTTCAGGCGGTCCGGGCCACAATCAGACGTCTGTGTACAGCTCGAAGCTGATGCGGGCACGATACCGCCTGTCGGGGGCATACGCCGATGGGCCCCTCCGCTGCCACGCCCCTGCAGCATGGTGTCTCACCTCATTACAGCTTCCATGTGGAAGCTGACACTGTCCATCTCCTGGCTTCTGCCCCCGGCTGCTGTTCCTGTGTTACCCCGCTGCCCCCACTGCTGCTTCCACTGCACCGGCCCCACTGGCCTCTCTGTCCTCCTGGACCCACTGTCCCTCTCTGCCCTTCCAGCTCCTGTCTCTCTCTCTCTCTCTCTCCTGTCTCTCTCCCCCAGTTTGCGGCCTGCTAGGGTTCTTGCGCCGCTTCCTTGAGCCTTTTTATTTTGGCTCAAATCCGGTACTGCGCAACTTCCGGCTGAGCCACTCTTGCGCATTGCGCAAGTGTTCGGATATCGCATTGCGCACTTTATGCATGGACCCGCCCCCTTCGGTTGCGCATGCCTTCATTTCCATTGCGCTGTTGCTCAGCATGTTTTGGTTCGCAACTGGCCCTTCTGAATATCGCAGAGATGACGATTTTTGAGTTGCATCGCCAAGAACCCTGTTAACGCATGGCGCAACCCTTTTGAATATCTGGGCCTTGGTTTATTACCTTTTTTATGAATGGGGATTACTATAGCAGTCCGCCAATCATCAGGAATATCAGTCTCACCTAATGATTTATTGAAAAGCAGTGTAAGGGGTAAAGTCAATGATCTGGCTGTTTCACGTAAAAACCTGGAACTAATATTATCAGGTCCTGGGCTTGAGAATTTCTTTAATGAAGACAAAGCATTTAAAATCTCAACATTATTAAAGAGCGGAATAGGAGATGTATTTTTGAATATAGTGGGGTTGGGGTCTGTTGAATTAAAAACAGAACAGAAATAACCATTAAAGTGATTTGCTGTTGCCAGATCAGATTTGATGGGAATTTCATTTTACAGGAGTGGGCCTATTGTTCTTGTATTACCCTTTTTACTATTGATATAGGAAAAGAGGGTTTTGTGGTTAGGCTTAGAATGTGCCAAGTTAAATTCAAATTTTAGTTTGGCCTGTTTAACTGATTTTTTTTTTAGTAATAAGACAACGGTTTTATATTTATGCAAGATAAGTGGGTTATTTCTTTTCTTTAGCTTCTTGAATAGACACATTTGTTTTTAAATTAGTTTAATAGATTTAGTGAACCAAGTAGAGATTTTACCTTTTTCATTATATTTAGTTTTGGTCAGTATATAGTGACTTTCCAGAAGGTATATGAAATCCTTCAGTTCATTTCATGCACTATTTACAGATTTGTCCTTGAATTTTTCCTCCCAATTAACTTCAGAAATTGTTGTATTTATTAGGTCAAAATTAGCATTATTATAATCCTTATAAGTTGTATTATTGGAGAGTTTAGGGATATTAATATTTATAGTAAAATAAATTGAGCTATGATCACTATTTCCTATGGGTGCTACAACATTTATATCAGAGATTTTGTTTTCTGTATTAGTAATATCTAAGTCAAGTATATTGCACCCCCTGGTGGGCTGGCCGACTAACTGTTCAAGGCCAAGATCCATACATACTGTTATAAATAATTTTTCCTATTCTGTTTTACCCAAAAATGACTCCCAATTTAAACTTGGAAGGTTAAAATCCCCCAAAATTAATGTATCGCCCTTATTTACCATGTCTGTTATAGTATTAGTCAAGTCAGAAGTATAGAGTAGATCGGCAGATGGAGATCTATAACATACACCGATGGTGAGTTTTGGGTGGCCCTTAAATTGGATTGAGACCCATAAGGATTCAGTGTTGGTTGATATTGGGATTTCATATGGTGGAATATCTTCTTTAATATACAGACACACTCCCCTGCCTAATCTATCACCTCTATCATTATGGTGAAGTTTATAATTAGGGATCTCTCTTGACCACACCGAGGATGGATCCCACCATGTCTCGGTGACAGCTATAATACCAAGAGCTAATTGGGTACATTTAAGTTCTAATTCTGCCTTGTTTAAATTGTTTAGGGATCTTGCATTAAAAGAATATTACAATGTCTACTAATATGAAGTACCTTATTCCCTGTTAGAGAATTGGGAGCATGCCCATTCTCCCCCGAGCAGTTTAGTTTAAATAACCATCAATAACAGAAGCTATGGATTTACCCAATAGGGCACTCCCTCTTCTACTGAGATGGAGACCATCCCAGCAGAAGAGTGAGTCCCTACTGTAGAAATTTTCTCAGTGTGGGTTGCAGTGTATATTTTGTTTGAGACACCACTTCCTCAACCATTCATTTGTCGCTTTTATACTAGCAGTAATTGTGTTTGTTGCTCTTGGCACTGGGAGTATTTCCAAGAAGCATACTGTACACCCCTTTTCAACAAGTATATTGTTTAGGGCAACATAATATTTCATAAGTTGAGAGGGATTAGTATGGTTTATACAATTAGTTCCAGCGTGTATTATAACAAGCGGGTTGTGCCCGGCATTGGAGAGAATGTTATTTGCCATTTCAGAAATATTTGACATTTTCGCTCCCCGGAAGCTGGAGCAAGTTTGATTTGCTTTATCAGGGTTGCAGATGGCCCCTATCAAGATGTTTAATAATGGAATCGCCCAATACATAAACTTGACAAGCCTGGTTCCTAGAAGTAGAAGTATCGGTTGTGTCCATAGGTATTGCAGGATGCCTCGGAGGAGATGGGGTAGTGATGGGTTTTGGAAGACAGTGCCCATTTGACCCCTTTAAATGTGTTATTGGCAGAATACTTTTCAAGTTATTTGAGATTTGCCGGCCAGATTTTGGATGAGGCTGTATATGAGCTAAGGATGAAGGAACAGGGGTAACAGTCCCTGTAACCGAGACAAGTTGAACATCTTCCTCAGAATCTTCTTCCCCTAAATTAGAAGTTGTAGGCATGGAAAGTACCGAGAAGGAATTCTGAGTCGGAATATAAAATTGTTCAGCTTTTCAGCCCTTTTTACTAGCCCTAGATCTGGGCACTAGCATCCATTCGGTGTTGTGCTCTATTTCTTCAATGTCCCCATCTTCCTCCCTTCCCCTCTTCCTTTTTCTGATAATGTGTTATAATTAAAATATCAGGAAAATTAGCTATGTTGTTATCAATGCTAGATGAATTTTTGGGGTTAGATGGTGGTGTAATACCCTCTGCATGCTGTAAAACAGAATCTGGTTGTCTAAGTATGCACATGTTGTTGTTATGAGTAGGTCCAACTTGGGGGTGCGATCTGTGTGTCTCATTGAAGCATTGGAGCATTTCCACTTGGCTGTTTTCTAAATATAATAGCCTAGCTCCAAACATAGCTGTCTCCTCATTTAGTTTTTTATTTGTAGTGCATTTATCACAGTTATAATTAAAATTGGGGCTGGGTAGTGCTTGGACCAACTGACACATATAGCAAAGCGTATATTGAATACCAATTTCATCATCCAACATCATGATAGTACTAGCGGTAGGAGCAGATACATATCCACAGGTCACAGTGGGGGAGATTACTTCATTGTTCATCATTGCAGTTATTTAAAACAGTAAGGTACACGTATTTGCAAAACACAGACAATATCAAAATCAATCAATCAATCAGAATCTTTATTTATCCAGGTGAACATCATTGAGCAGAGCTCTTTTACAAGATGGACCTGGTTAGAACAGGGTCAGGTAACATCCATCATAAAAACATATAAATACATGTAAATAAGTATATAAACACAAACACAATGGTGCAGTAATAGGGGAGTCAAATGATAAAAGGAAGACAGGGCAAGCCATAACAGAGGAGGATTCAAATACAAGGGGGCAGGTCCACCATTGAACCATGCAACTGTATATAAACCATGTTCTCTGTATAGAAGTACCAGTTAGTTCATTTACCAGGGGCAGTCACTAGTACTAGCCATCAAAATGGCTTGGAGAACCACCAACTAATGGCAGATGGGATACCAGGAGGGGTATGTAATATGTAAGCGAAGGATAAACATTGTGAGAAGTGAAGTCCCAAGGATAGGTCAGTAGAACTGATGTGGCGGTGGGGGCCTACGGGGAGAGGGAAAGGGGAGTTAGGACTTTTATAGTATGATTGCATGTAGATTGTGGATGACTGCAGTATAGAGTTGTGAAAAGAAGGCTGGAGAAAGCAGGAAGATAGACTAGTATCAAAGGGAGGACAGAGGCATCAAGGTGTTACATGAAAGCATGATGACAGACCAGGGCCAAGGAGGAGACAAGCACTAGAAGTAATTTGTTCATGATTAAATGGTACAGGGTAGCATGATGACAATTCATGGTCATGAGAAACAATTGCACTGATCATTTCTGAGACGTGAATATAAGAGCTTGAAAGGTGAGATGCCGATGGGTGACCTCAGTTTCAGTTTTTTTGAAATTTATTCCACAAGGAGGACAGTGTAAAGCTTATAGTAGCCCTGCCAAAGTGAGAGTTAACTTTGGGAACCATCAGTAGGAGAGATTTGCAACTTCTCAGGGCATAATTGCCTATTGGTTTTATAGGAAGACAGTCTGTAATGTATTGGGGCAGTTTTTTGGAGACGGCTCTCAGGGTCCATAAGGCTGCATTTTTATCATGCCTGAATTGAAGAGAACTCCACCCCACTGATTGATATAGGAAGCAGTGGTGAGTGAAATAAGGCAGGCCTGTGATGAACCTCAAAGCTCTATGATATAATGTGTCAAGTTTGGTGAGGTAGGAAATGGGACAGTGACTGTAGAGGATGTCAGCGTAATCTATCAAGGATAGAAAGGTTGATTGTACCAGCTGTAGTTTGGCATCTCTAGTTACGAAGCGGGCTATCCTAAAGAACAGGCCAAGTCTCTGTCATAATTTTTTGAGTAATTCTTCAACGTGCTCTATAAAGGAGAGCCTATGGTCCAAATAAGCAAGAAACCTAAATGCAGTATACTGTTTACCCGATGATTAGATGTCTCAGTGACAATAATGAATGGAAATGGGGTACTCACACCACATCAAACCGCTGAACCGCCAAACACACAAAACACACGCGCCGACATGCGTTCACCCTGCTCGAGCTCACCCTGCTCGCTACGGGGCATGCTGAAATAGCCCAAACGACCCGGAAGTGCTGTCTGAGGTCATGGTACAAGCTTGAGGTACAACGTTTCAATAACAAATTAAAAACATATAAGAACCACTCATGCATGTTTCCTGTACTATAAAATAGCAACTAGTTGAATGGGAATGAAGTAATTCTGTTTAAATGTACGAGTTGTAGTTTTTGGCACTCAGGATACAAACTACAACTTCTTTTCCTGGTCACGAGGTACATAGGGCTCAAGTTTACAGCACAAAGTATAATAAAGTTAAAAAAAGGCACAAGTTTCACACTGTAGCACTTTTACAAGCTCCTGGGACCGCAAGAAACACCACTGTCACTAGAAAATGGCTCTGACACACTATGCTCACTACAGGGCATGCTGAAATAGCCTAAACTGACCCAGAAGTGCTGTCTGAGGTCGAGGTACAAGCCTGAGGTACAACGTTTCAATAACAAATTAAAAACATATAAGAACCACTCATGCGTGGTTCCTATACTATAAAATAGCAACTAGTTGAATGGGAGCAAAGTAATTCTGTTTAAATGTATGAGTTGTAGTTTTTGGGACTCAGGATACAAACTACAACTCCTCTTCCTGGTCACGAGGTACATAGGGTTCAAGTTTACAGCACAAAGTACAATACAGTTACAAAAAGGTTCAAGTTTCACACTGTAGCACTTTTACAAGCTCCTGAGACAGCAAGAAACACCACTGTCACCAGAAAATGGCTCTAACACCAAACCTATGAACCTATAATAAAATAGTCTAGGTCCTGATCAATAGAGGGCAGGTTGGTAAGTGGGTCCCAGTCAGCATTATTAATTGAGGTCAGAAACTCATTTATATTAAAATGTGTCATGTTTCTGGACTCCAGTATTTTGGGAGGGGGAGCATTCAAAAATTACTGCATCATATGCAATAGACCAGAGAGTGGTCACTCATAACAGTCGGGGAGAACACCGGCTGATCTGATCCTGTGGGAGCAATTGGACACTATCCCGTCTATGAGCGTTGACATGCTAGTGTTGGAGTTTAGTCGAGTGGGGTTGTTTATGTGTTGTGTGAGGTTATTCTCTGATAAGATTGAATAAGCCTTATTTTTATTACGGGAATGCCAGTCATTATTAAAGTCCCCACAAAGCACTGTATCATGTGAGGGAAGATCAGATAGGGACATCATAAGGGAAGGTAAAATATTGTTTGTGTCTTTGGGAGGGAGGTATATACAACCAATTATTAGAAAATCTGTCGATCAATCTGCTTTCTCATACCATTTTCCTAAACTCTGGTCCTTCCTTCCTTTGTCAATTTACTCTGCCTCTTCTACTTTCTCCCCAAATTCACTCATTTGTGACTACTTTTCTCCGTCTTGCAACTGGCAATGACTCTCTTCTTTACCCTTGCCCCCACTTGTTTTGCCCTGGCAGTCTGTTTCCTTCATTACCTGTCCATTGCACTGTAAACTCAGTTATATTACCTAATTTATACTAACATACTAACATACTATTTGCCAGCAGATTAGGCCTTACAGTCTATCGAGTCTGCTCGAACCTCAGATCCCTAGTTGGGTGCCGAGGCCCTCCCCTCCCTTGTGTTCCAGAAACCCCTATCATCCATTCCCACCCCCCTGGGACAGGCCATCATCTGATACATCCACTTTCTGTGTCTGTCCCACCCTCTCTTGAAGCCCTCCACTGTGGATCTCTGAACCAGCTCACGGGGCAGTGCATTCCAAGGGTCCACCACCCTCTCAGTGAAAAACCTCCTCCTCTTTTCCCCCCTCACCCTTCCACCTTCCAACTTCAGACCATGCCCTCTGGTGATACCTCCCTGCTTTAGTCTAAAGATCCCCTCCATGTTTACCCTATTTATTCCCTTGAGGTACTTGAAGACCTCAATCATGTCCCCCCTGTCTCTCCTCTCCTCCAATGAAAACAGGCAGAGCTCCTCAAGTCTGTCCTCATATGTCAAATCCCCTAGCCCTCGTATCATCTTAGTTGCCCTCCTCTGTACCCTCTCCAGGAGCTGTATGTCCCTCTTCAAGTGTGGTCTCCAGTACTGTACACAGTACTCAAGGTGTGGTCTAACCAGTCCATTGTACAGCGGCAGAATCACTTCCTTGCTCCTAGAGGTGATCCCCCTTACGATGCATCCCAACATCCTGTTTGCCTTCATAGCCGCTCTCCTGCACTGCTCAGAGTTATTCATACATGCATCCACCATGACCCCTAGGTCTTTTTCCCTATTGAGGCCTCCAGCACCTCCCCTCCCAGGGTGTACCTGTGTTTAGGGTTTCCCCACCCAAGATGCAACACCTTGCACTTGGTGATATTGAAATTTAATTTCCATGTGTGAGCCCAGCTTTCCAGGGTGTCCAGGTCCCCTTGCAGGGCCAACCTCCCCTCTTCTCCCTCAACTACTGCTCCCATCTTGGAGTCAACAGCGAAGAGACTCATTTCACACCCTATACCCTCCCTGATGTCCGATATGTATGCATTAAACAGGATCAGACCCAGGACTGAGCCCTGTGGTACCCCACTACCAACCTCTCTAGGGTTTGAGAGCTCCCCACAGACCACTACTCTCTGGGTGCGTCCAGCTAGCCAGTTTTCAATCCATCTGACCATCAAAAGGCCTACTCCTAACCCCATCAGTTTCTCCACCAGACCATTGTGGGACAGAGTCAAACGCTTGCTGAAGTCAAGAATAATACATCCACAGGCTTTCCCTGTCCAGTTCTGATGTTACCCATTCGTAGAACTCCACAAGATTGGTTTGACATGATCTACCTGGCACAAACCCATGTTGCTGACTATCCAGACCTCCCACCTCCAAGTACACCCCTAATCGTCCCTTTAGTATGTCTCTGTAATTTTCCCACCACCGAGGTCAAACTGATGGGTCTATAGTTACCTGGGTACTTCCTCGACCCCTCTTTATGGATTGGCACCACATGTGCCTCTCGCCAATCTAGGTACCCTCCCTGTCTCAAGTGACCCATTGAAGAGCTCCGCCAGAGTGCAGCCAGTATGTCCGCCACCCCATAGTACTCTCGATGAATGCCATCCGGCCCAGGATTTGTCTTTCTTTAGGGCCTTGAGGGCTAACCACACCCTTTGGTGGAGATAGCATCATCCGTCCCCTCCACCTTATTGGCCTTTTTATCCTTATCCAGATGTGACATCCCTGGGGTACCTCTCCCTCCCTCTTGCTCCATTTCTGTTGCTCCCCTGATCCCACTCACTGCCGCTTCTATCCCATCATGCCTTGCTTTGTAGATATCCCATCCCCCTCCCTAGTGAACACAGAGGCAAAGTACTCATTAAATACGTCTGCCTGGTCCCTTGCCTCTTCCACCCACCCTCCTTCTGATCTCAATCTGCTGAGATGGCCCTTAGTTTTTCTCCGCTCCCCAATGTACCGGAAGAACCCCTTTTCCCCTCCATGTATCCCCTGTGCCAGCCGCTGCTCTTTACTGGACTTTGCTCCCCTCACCATCCGGGTGACTTTTCTAGATGCAAGATGGTACATTTCCTTATCCCTATCCCCTCTTGTTGTTTTATATTTTTTGTAGGCCGCCTTCTTTTCTCTGACCGCTACCTGTACCTCACTGGACCACCAGCATGGTTTATGTGACCTTGCTCCCTTACGTTTCAACTTAGCGCAGATCCTGACTGCCTCATGAAGTCCCCGTTTTATGACCTCCCATCTCCTTTCCACACTTGTCATTGATGTAATCCCCTTCAAGTGATCCTTGAGAATATTTCCCATGCCCACAAAGTCTGCCCCCTGAAGTCCACTGCCAGTGTCCTAGATCTCCCCCCCCATGCTTATTTGAAACCAGACAGTATTGTGGTCGCTCCCAGTCAAGGGTCCTCTACAACCAGGTCCTTCACCAGATCCCCATCTGCCAGAACCACGTCCAGGACATGCCCTCCTTGTGGGCTCCATCACATGCTGTGTTAAGAACACATCCTGGAAGCCATCCAGCAGCCTCTGCTCCTTGGCCACCTTAGAGGACATGGTTCCCCAGTTTGTACCTGGCATATTAAGGTCCCCCATCAACACCACTCCTTCCCCTTTTGGTCCACACTGGGCAATGATGTTGTCCAGCAAACCATCCTCTAGAACATCACTCATCCCAGGGGGCCCATATACTACACTCAGCTTGACCTTATCTCCTGCTGGGGATCGTAGGGTGACCCATAAGGCCTCCACGTTTCCCTCTGCCTCTTCTACCCTAGCAATTTCTATGTCATCTCTAATGAACATATACTCCACCCTCTGCCTCCTTTCTATCCTTCCCTAAGCATAGTGTGCCCCGCACATTTCGTCTCAGTCATGGTTTTGTTGGCCACGTCTCCGTGACTGCCGCCACATCCACCCCCACCGAACAGCATGGCTCTGGAACTCTGGCAACTTGTTTCCCAAGCTCCTGGCATTTACTAACACCAACCCCCCCCTTATCCCTGATCCCCTTTGTCGAATCCCACCCAGGTTCCTTATACATCCATCCTCCCTCTGCTCCTCCTGAAACCTCCACCCCCAGTCTGTTTCCCCCCCCCTTGGGTTTGAAGGCTACTCCCCTCATCTGGAGGAGAGGGCTTCTGGTCAGCCCCTCCCTTATCCCTCCCCCCCCACACCTTTCTTGAATGTACTTAGCCATCCCCTGTTTAAGGACTTCCTTCCCTAATGGGGCAAGATGAAGCCTGTCCTTGGCATACAGTCCCTTATCCTCCCAAACTCCTTTCCAGTTCCCTAACACCCCCAACCCACTCTCTTCACCCCACTTCCTGAGCCAGTCATTTACCTCTGTGATCTTCATTTTTTTCTCCACTGAGGCCTTTGGTACTGGCAATATCTCCGAAAAGGAAATGTTGCATCCATTATCCTGACAGACTCTGGCAAGTTCTTGGAACCTTGCTTGGATTTCAAAACACTATTTCCTCTAGATCGTTAGTTCCCAAATGCACAGAAATCCGGTTTCCTCCACAATCCTAACCAGTTCATACACCATGAACTTTGCTCTGTGCACTGTCAGCCCAGAGATACTCACTACCTTCACCTGGCTATGGCATCCACCCCCTGTCCCTCCCACTGGATACCCCTAATCATCGAGTCTCCCAATAACAGAACCGTAACACCGCCATCATCCTTATGGTTACCTCCACTATGCCCTCTCAGCCCCCCATCCCCCCCTTTATTCGTGATATCAATTCCATGGGAGTCTTCCTGCCTTATTAGAGACCCCCTTGTCACCCTCCCCTTTCTGCCCACTTAACTCAGACCCCCTCTGAGTAGGTGTCCCCTTTAACCCTCTCTTATCCGAACCATTTATCCTGGCCCTAATGGTTTCCCCTTCCCCCACACTGCCATCCTCCCCTTGTAATAGTACCCCTGCCTCCAGAGGCTCTCTGGTCCCCTTTAGCTAGGGCCCCATCCTTGGTACACCACCCCCCTGCTGAAGGGGGCTCCTCTCCCACCTCCTTGTCTCCCAGTTTCTCTCCAGTCATGCTCTCCTCCCTCATGTCTGCAATATGTTGCATCTCCCCCATCTGCTTAACATTTATGTTTCCCCTTCTCCCTCTGGGACTATTTCTATCCTTTCCATTGCCGGTCTGTGATGCCCTATGGGGATCCGACTCCCTCCCCCCGGCCTCTGTATCAGTTTCCTCATTTCCACCAACTCCTTCCTCCCCCTCTAGGTTGCTTAGTAGCTCAAATTTATTGTGACACTCTATGTCAGCCTCCATAAAGTAACCCAAGTTTCCCCTGACTGCACCTCTAAACTGCCCCTCTTCTTCTCCTCTTGCTCTGTTCTCCTTAGGAGCTCCCTTCCCACAGTCTGATGTTTTAGGCTTCCCCAAAACAGTCCCTCCCTTCTCAATGTCTGCTCTACTAGGCTTCCCCACAACAGCCCCTCCTGACTCTTCCCCCTCCACTCTCTTTGTATTCGGAATGTTCACCCCGTACGCTTTCCCCTTAGCGTCAACATCCCTATCTAAGGGTCCTCTGTCCCTAATATCCCCCCTCCTGCTTGCTGTAACATAACGTCCTGTAATTTCGGAGCATTGCCCCAGCCTCCCCTCAGCCCCACCCTTCTGCTGCCCATATCCACATCACTTATCCTTGGACACCCCCCCAGCTTACTCCTTAACCAATATACCTCACTCCTGAAACAAGATAGCTGTCTACAGAGTGGGCAGCCTCCCTCTCTCCAGGCCCAATTGAGAATTATTGCCATCCCACAGCCTGTGCAGCCTACAACCCTTCCGAAGATGCCTGCCATGGTGGAATATGGCCACCCTGTTTGTCCCTCTCTGTTTATAATGGCACACCCCCTTTTCTCAGTCCCTTCCCCCTGGAATACAGTTTCTCTCTATACTGACTGCAGTTATTTACAAACCCAATTTCAACCCCACCCATAAAGTTCCCAAGTCTCACAAACACATACAGTCCAGTGTGTGTCCAGTCCCACTAACAGTGTGTGTATGCAGACATCAGGTACCGTATGATGTCACAGGCCCACCAGTTCCTATTGCTTTGAATTTCAGTCCCAAACAGAAATACACAGCCCTTCAATCCCAACCCCCAGTGGCTTTTCAGTATTTAAGAAAGTCTACAAAACAGGGTGGGTGGGAGGTCTCTTACCAACACCAGGCAAACATCACATTTAAATTTCACTCTAATTATCACTGCCAAACAAGTGTTCCCAAGCCTCAAAAGTTACAATATCACAGCCCAAGTAACAGTTGTAACTCAAAGTAGTAATTTTTAACACATAGAACTAATTTCACGTACAGAACTATTCAAAAATTTCAGTTAAAACAGAATATAACCCCAGAGGTCTGGGGTTATATTCTGTTTTAACTGAAATATTTGAATAGTTTTATATGTGAAATTAGTTCTATGTGTTATAAATTACTTCTTTAGTTAGAACTGTTAGCATGGCTGTAATATTGTAACTTTTTGGGAACACTTGTTTGGCAGTGATAATCTCTGTTTTATTTCTACTACGTGTATCTGTTATTTTGTTTTGTCATCAGTTTTTTTTTTTTATTATGGATCTTGATATATTTTATTTGCTGTGTATGATTATTCCACATCCCCTTACCCCCAGTATGCATCTGGAAATGAGCTGATATGACTTTCCTGGTGAAACTTTTGAGATCAATCAACAGAAGATTGAAAGTGGGACATCTGCAGAGTGCCCAGAAGCCTCACATGCAGTTTTCAGGTTTATTTTATTTTATTTAGTTTTTGTTAACCGGGTAAGTGCTGTAGCCAACAGGTGACTATTTTCAGTCATGACCCGGGAGGCACAGTAACAATACAGAGTACAGTTTCAAATACAAAGAGGCACAGCAACAATATAAAAGTACAGTTTCAAAGACAATGAGGCAGGGTCACAGGTCAAAGTGTGACAACTGATTTGCAGTTTACAGGTAGCACGAGAGAACGGGTACTGGTATCAGGACAGACCTAATGTACAGGCAGGTAAGGTGAGGGAGAGAAAAAGGGGGACATGGTGAAGGAGGGGCTAGGAATCCATGAGAGCTAGTAGGGACAGCTCTCTGGCGGCATAGCGGTAGAGGCAGGGACTAGGGAACCGACTGTGGTCCGCCAACCGCGAGAAGTATATAGACGGGGATGAGAAGGCAACCTTCGTGCATCGGGCGGCCGAAAGTAAGAAAAGTGTCCAGGCCACTGGTACCGTTACCGGGTATGGGAGCCACGATTCAGGCGGGGGTGCAAAGGGAGTTTAACAGTTTTAGCGGCAGAAGGCTGTTGTAAGGGACCAGGCTCATGGAACCGCTGACTGGTATACGAGTGGCCGAAAAGCGGGAGTCGGGGATGAGATGTGGCAGAATGAGCAGTTGAGAGGCAGAAGTGCCAGGACTTGCGGTTCTGCATCTCGCGCAGGGAACGGTGCACAGTCGGGTAAGGGGGACTACAAGGTCAAGCAGTAATGGAAGCTGGACGAGGCCCCCCTGTAGCGGGTATGTAGAGGGGCATGGTAGTGGCACGTAGGAGGGTTGTAGGAGGGAAAAAAGAGGGGGGACAAGAGGGAAGCAGAGCCGGGCTGGCCATGCCGGACAAACCTGGGGAGGACAGTAGCAAGGGTGGGGGAGGCTGAAGGTAGGGACTTGTAACCGGACTCATGGGTCCGCAGACCGGCGGGAAGTGAAAATGGGCAACCTTGCGGCAGTGGCGGCCAGGGAGAAAAAGTGTCACAGGTTCAGTTACAGGGCAGGGAGTTGAGGTATCAGTCAGGGTGAGAAGGGACTTTGCGGCTTTAACTGCGAGAGGAGACTGGGTTCATGGAACTGCTCGCCTGCTGGAGAGAGTCCAGAGGGTGGGGTTCGGGGGTGAAATACAGCAGGTGAGCGGCTACAGTGGCCAAAAGTGCGGCAAGTGCCCGGGATCATGGTTCTATTCCCGGGCGAGGGATCAGTGCTCAGTCGGGGTAAGGGGGGAAGGGGTTACGGTGGTCCACCGGCAATGGAAGCTGATTGAAACACCCTGGTGACGGGTCCGTAGGGGGGCGTCTCAGCGGCACAGTGGCAGGTTTTAGGAGGAAAAAATGTAGGAAGGAGGGGAGAAAAGGGAGTGGAGCCGGGCCGGCTGGGCCGGAAAACCAGGGGAGGAAAATAAAGGGGGTAGGGAGGGGAGAGGCTGAGTCCTTAGCTATGCCAGTGCCTAGTACATAGAAATCGTCAGCTGAATATTTAAGTAACAGTTTGAACAGCAGTTAATAGGCAAAACAGTGTGAAGGGCCAAAGGCAAGGTGCAGACATTATAACAGTAAGGTTTAATTACGTATAACACATACATGGAATAGTGCAATAGGCTTCATAACCAAGAAGTTATAATCATTAAGAGTGCATAGGGCAACATATATCAAGGAGTTAGTGTAGTCAACCAATAGCTAGATAGGGTAAGTCAGAGATAGGAGGGAGAGTGGGTGGGTGTATGGAGAGAGGTGGGCTAGCATAGAGAGGGGAGGATGGGGCAGGAGCAAGGGGGGTGGTAGGACAGGCTCAGGTGGGGTCATAGCAGGCACATTGGTCCGTTGAAACAAGGTGGTCATGTAGCCTATGCTTAAAGAGGTTGTGTGACGATGTTTGTCTAAGATCGAGCGGCAGCAGGTTCCACATTTGTGGGGCAGTGTACCCGAACGCACCAGACCCTTTTGAGGTACGACAATGGGATACTTTCAGGAGGGATTTATCTGATGATCTCAGCTCACTCGGAGAGAAGGTGGGCTGAAGCAGTTCAGTTAGGGATGCCGGTCTGTCAAGTCTAAGGATGGAGTCACAGAGGCAGCCCAGATAGTAAAGTCTGGTGGCGGAGGGAGAGAGCCAGCCAAGGTCTCTATACAATTGGCAGTGATGCTTGAGCTGAGGGGGGCCTTTGAAGCATACCAGCATACATTGTTGAAGGTGACATCCCATTTTTGTAAGGTAGATTTGTGCACCATGGTCAGGATGGGAGCGCAGCAGGTAAGAGCGGGTAGGAGGAGCCCCCTGGCAATGGCCAGTTTGGCGAGACAGAGAGAAGCACAGATGCGTTTCTATCGTTCAGCTAAAATTGCATGAAATCCTTGCCTGGGATTTCACCCAAGCAATTACATAGCTGTACTTTTGTTGTGTAGGGGTTGCCTTGCTTAGAGTTTCTTTCTGTGTGGGAAGTTAACCATCTTCTCACAGATCTGCTGCCAGGACTCATCTTGGTAGAGGGCCTCAGTCACTTGAGCCCTGTATGATTGTCTGCTTTTGGGTAGTTTAAGAAAAGTCCCCTCATGTGGTGAAGAGGATCACTGAGGGATTGCACCTTCAGAAAGATTTCTACGTGGCTTTCAGTGCTGCAATATGCAGTTAGTCTGTTGATCCAGTTGTCAGCTACTCATGCACCCAACTCACTGAAGAGAACCCCCCCAGAATGACTGCTCCAGCTGCTAGTAACTCCAGGTCATGAATGTACAGCCAGGGCCCTATACAGTTCAGCTTAGGTATAGTTAGTTAGGTATCTGGGCATTCATACCTAACTTTAGAACTCTGCCCAGTAGACAATGTTTTGCACCAGTGGCCAGAAATATAAAGAACTTATTAGGTTACTTATTATTTTTGGATTCCCAACAAACAAAATCCATCAATACTGCATTGTTCCAGCTACCACCAGGCTGGCAACGTTATCCACATGTGTCCACTTGTTAGAGACTGTAGGAGCTCCCCATATGGTGTTGGTGTTCACTGGTGCACAAGTGGGGAGAGGCCATTTAAATAGACTACCTAATTAGAGGGTGCTGGGTCACTCATTGGGAAGAACAGTATTTGTTTCAGTGTGCGCATTGAGCCCTTACATTACTCTCCTCCTTGAATCTTGTTCCGGACCCCCAAATGAAGGCCCATATTTGGTCTGGATATATTTACTGTCTCTTTGGATATGATTGTGTTGTGTATTACTGTTATACATCCTGTAAATCTTTAAAGTGATGAATGGGGTGTCAGCATAATAGTTGTGGTCCCTGTCACAGTAGTAGGGATCACGTAGTTGCTGTGGAGAAGCACTTAAGCAGCTGCCATTAGAAGTTCCCCATAAGCAGAATCTTCTCCATGCCATCCAACAGCCAACAATATTGCCCAAACTCAGGCACCATTCACCCGATGGTCTAAAGATTCTACCAGTTATATCAGTGCCCTGGCAAGTCAGGCACTTCATGGTGGGGTTGGCTTACAACTATAAGAACTGGGTTTAAAGACGTAAGGATGCAACTGTAATAATTTTGAGTTTTGAAATGCTTACTCACTGCACCCTTTGATGAAAGAGATGCTGTCCAATGAAGTTAGCAGCAGGGTCAGAAGGTCAGTGCAGCCTGGGACACACAAACAGGAAGCAAGGTTGCAGGCACCTTGGAGACTGACTGAGCAGAGAATACTCCATTCCAGTTCCAACAGTAAGTAACCAAAAGCATTTACAGTTTCCCAAGATTAGAAATATTCCAGCTGCAACCCATTGGTTTACTTTTATATTACTAGGGAGTACAGGAGAGTTTATTTGAGAGCCTCTCACTGATGAAAACGTAAATCTAACTGGGTGAGTGCTTGAAGAAACAATTATTGGTTTTATCAGTGTCTCCCTGCTGTGTCATTAGTGTGGAAGTGTGGGTTAAGTGACAACACAAGACAGTTCTGAGTTGTAGAAAACACACTGGCTTAGTGTGTTAAAAGGATTTATTTCTGTTATAAATCAAATCAAACTCATCCACTGAAGCAATGAAAGGAAAATAACTTTCATAGTTTAAATCAAACAAAATTCACAAAGGGTGATCCCATCAGACTAACAGGACCACCATCCTCTGTGTCCAACATCCATCTGAATCAGGCTTCAACTGAAGTCTTTATATAGTATTTACTTGATGACATAATGCAACTGAAGCACAAGCAGCTCACCTGAGTAGCTGAGGAAGCCAAATCTCCAGCCTGATAACTTTTGAGGTAAAGAGAGCCTCTTCTCTTCATCTGGACGCCTGCAGAGGGGTGCTACCTGATGAACACTTATATTTTATGAACTTTGTTCCTGTTCACCACTGGGTGGGCTTGTTATTTGATTCTCTTTGTGCTACTAATGCTGAAGTGTAAAGCTAGGGACTCACTGGCTTTTCTAGAGTTGCCTTGCTAATTTCATCTTAAAGCCAGATCTACCAAGCAGCTAATATAGATCAGACTTGTTTAATATGGTGGTATTTGGAGCTAATTGCTGATTTCATCTTAAAGCCAGATATACCAAGCAGCTAATATAGATCAGACTTGTTTAATATGGTGGTATTGAGCTAATTGTGCTTGTTACTGAAGGCATTAGGTTAGCTGGGTCCTAATGTGACCTCATTTTGGAATAGCCCTGTTTGCTTAGTGGAGCTCCTTTGTGTAAGTCACAACATATTCTCCCGCTGCATAGTAATGAGAGGCTTTGTTTTCTCCACAACATAGGCAGCTCCCCCAAGCTAGGCACTCGGGACAATCAAGCAACTGAAGCACAAGCAGCTCACCTGAGTAGCTGAGGAAGCCAAATCTCCAGCCTGATAACTTTCGAGGTAAAGAGAGCCTCTTCTCTTCGTCTGGAGCGCCTGCAGAGGGTGCTAGCCAGCCAGAGCAGCGCCGTCTGCCCCTCCCGCCCAACCACCCTCCCACCCAGGGGCGGCTGTCAATTTAAGGATCCACCCCATGACATCACATCCGGTAATATCATGTCCTGTTGTCCAGAACCTATCTCCCCACTTTCCCATTTGCAGGTTATACCTGCTGGCCACTAGAGGGACCTATGCTCCCTCACTACTGCCTACTCCTACCTGTACAGCACTACTTCCCTGGGATCTTGCTCACCACAATGTATTGGTCCTGCCTCACGCTCTGCCTGTGCTCTCCCCACTAGCAGTGCACTTACCCACTTACCCATCTGCTAGTCCACACTGTGCCCTGGCACCCCTCCTCCCTTGCTCCTGAACCTCCTCTCCTGCCCCTTGGGACCTCTGTGTGTCCCTGTTCCCCTGCCCTCCCCTAGCTTTCTCTTCACCTCAGGCACATCTGGGTGTCTTCTTATTCTTGCTTTCCCCTCCTGTACCTCCCTGCCCACCCCCTGCTCCCTTAGCCTCCCATCCCCTCCCTCTCATGTCAATCGTAGGAAAACCTCTCACCATCTCCCAGCCAGGGTGTTAGTCATGCTACTACTCCTGTCAGGGAACATTCATCCAAACCCTGGCCCGGTTCCCAGGAGCTCCCCAACTCGCACCACAGGCCTATGCAGGGTCTCCATGAATATCTGTAGCCTCCTAAAAGTTTGACTCACTACAATGCCTGGTCACATCAATTAACCTGATGTCATCACCCTGGTTGAGACTTGGCTGTCAAAATCCTCCTGACTCCTAGTCTCCTTCCTGGTTTCACCTTTTCCGGTCGACCCGTGTTACAGGAGGCAGGCGGCGGCTGCTATTTATGTCAGGAATCTCTCCCGTACTAGCCCTGCCCACTCCCATCTCTGACTCAGGGCCCAGGTGCTTACGCTGAAACTAACCCTGACCCTTTAAAGGGACCCTTTATCTGACTACTGCACATGTGCCCCCAGGGACCAAATGCAGGCCATTGCCTCTCTTACAGAATACCCACCTCTCTACCTCCTTCCGCTGATCAAATTCTGGTGGGTGACTTAAATGTCAACTGGCTCAGCCCTCCTCCTCCTCTACCCGAGACTCCTTTTCTGCAATAGACCTAACGCAACTAGTTACCCACCCTACCAGGACTAACCCCAAGAGAGGCTCCAGTACCCTGCTTGATGTGGTACTCACAACCGCCTAATCGGATCCCCAATGTACAAGTCCTCCCAGACTCTCTCAGTGATCACTCCCCATTCTATTCCACTGGTCAACCTCAGTCCCCAAACCCATAGCACAGTCCACATGCCGGGCGTCTAATACCTGGTGGACTGATAAACCTAAGGAACTTCTGTCCCAAATTGACTGGTCTCCTATACAGGCAACTCCTGACATTGACACAGCTCTCTCCTTCTTTACCCAAACTTTTAATAATGCCTGTGATATCTTTGCCCCAGTGTTGACCCGCCATTCTAAAAGGAAGAATGCTCCCTGGGTTACCCCAGCTTTGATCCACCAGCTCAAACATAGGGACAACCTATGGCACCATGCCATTGAGACTGGCCGGCCCAATGACAGGCAATTATATGCTGCCACCCGAAACAAGTGCACTGGCCATCAGAAAGGCCAAGTCTGAGCACCATCGGTCCTCACTCACTGCCTCATGGGGAATCCCAGAACCTTCTGGGATAACATTAAACAGTTAAATGGGAGTGCACACTCCCCACCCACCCAGATCAACATTAATGGTGTGATCTCCTCAGACCCAGCCCTCATAGCCAACCACCTCAACACCTCATTCACTGACCTTAGCCCTATCCTCCCTACAATTTTTTGACCCTCCTCCCCAGCACCTGCCATAAATCTTTCTCACCCCTTATTTTCTCCTCCTCCGTGTTTCTGCCCAAGAACTTAGGCGCACCTTGTCACTGCCCTCAAGAGTAATAGTACAGGCAGTGACACCCTGGATCCGTTATCCCACGGCTGGTCTTAGACACAGTCCTTCCCCGATCACATGCCTCATCGACCACTCTCTTTGCCTGGGAAGGTTCCAACTGCCTGAAAGTCGCCACTGTCACCCCTATCTTTAAAGGTGGTGATAGGACGGTGGCTGGAAACTATCAACCGATCTCCATTCTCTCTCCTCTCTCCAAGGCCTTGGAAAAGTGGTGGCTTCTCAAATCTCTGACTACCTCTCCACCTACAATGTCCTTTGTCCTGAGCAGCATGGCTTCTGGGCGGGCCACAGTACCAACACAGCCCTCCTAGAGTTCTCCAACTTTCTCACTCCTCCTTAGACACTGGTTCTCTGGCTGGTGCTGTCTTCATTGACCTCTTGAAAGCTTTGACACTGTCTCCCACCCCTCCTTCTTGATGCCCTTAGTCTCTCTGGTTTTGCTGCTGGGCCTATCTCCTGGTGCACCAGTTATCTGTCTGACCACTCACAGTGTAAAAATTAATGGGACCTACCAGACATCTGTCCCATCTTTTCTGGTTCCCAGGGCTCCATTCTGGGCCCCTTACTATTCTCCCTTTACCTTAACACCCTTCCACGCCTTGCTCGGGAACATTCTATTGTACGCTGATGATGCAGTCATCTTTGCCTCAAGTCGTAATCCTACTGCCCTCCAGGACTCGCTGCAGAAGTCCTTCACTGAAGCTGAGGGCTGGTTCAAGGAACATAGATTGGTGATAAATCTTAAAAAACAAAACCATGTTCTTCACTCATCCCCAAAACAAGTCCTGCAACTTCAAACTCCTCATTCACTCTGGGTCCTCATTCCCACTCGAACAAGTTTGCTCCTATAAATACCTAGGATCCATTTTGACCCCCCCTCTCCTTCCATGGACACATCGCTGCCTAGCCACTGCCACTAATATCCGATTGGGCATCCTACATTGGTATAAACACTGCCTCCCGGAGGCTCTTGACTCATGTCACCTCCTCTATCCTGTCCCTAGTGGACTATGGACTGCAGTGTATGGTGCTGCTGATCAGACCGCACTCCATAAAGTCGCTTTTCTCTGAATAAGGCCTGCAGGTTAATTACTGGAGCACCTAGGATGACACACACCTGTCTACTGTATGCTAAAGCGCTGGTACTTGATCTCGGCAGGCGCCTCAAATATCTTACCTGTACCCTTACAAAAAGAACCCCCTTACTTTCCCCACCAGATTGACCACCACCATACGCGCTCTGTCCCACTAGTTCATACTCGGGACCTCTGGGAAAACCTCTCTTGTTATCCCTAGAGCTAGGACCTCTCACGGCCAAAGAGCCTTCAGCTTTAGGGCCCCCTTCTGGTTCAACACACTGCCCCCTCCATCTCCGAAGCTCCAACTATATCTTGCTTCAAAACTTCCTTACGTAACCACCTTATTAACACCCGATGCTGTAACTGCCACTAGTCAAAGCCGTACTCAATACTTATGACAAAGCTTATTACTAAGCTGCTAAGGACGACATAACTCTGGTATTGTTTGCATCCATCCTACCTGTACCAGCTTGTTTGTATCGATGTCTTAATTTTACTGTTATACTTATGTGTTGTACTGCTATACTGTGTATTTTGGTTTGTCTTACTGTGACAAGATACCTTTGTAAATGAGCCTATGGCTCAAAGGTTTTCCACACTGCTGTTTAAATAAAATAAAATAAAATAAAAAAAATGTTACACTAACTCCGCCCGCCCCTAATACTAATACAAGGAATTAATCTACACTAATACATGCATTTGGGCAGTAACTGAGGTCATTAGTTGCATTGTATCATATTTATAAGCCCATTAGATTGGCTGAATCAAATAAAGTTTTATAAAGTTTGTATAAATCATAATAATTTTAACTGCATACCAATAGGACACCTTAACTGACTCCTGACTCCTGCCTCTGATGTAATACCTCCTTCTGAATGTTGCTATACTGTAAAAGCAGGATAGAGAGGAGCGTTCAGTCCTATGAGTGCCTTCCTACAGGTAGGAACTATGTGTGGAGTGTTAGGGAGGTAAGGTTTAGCCTTTAACCCAAAATGAAAATGAAATGTCTCCATTATAAAATCAAACTCCTTCACTAACAGTGATTATGAATACTAGACCTAAATTGCTACTGTCACTTTAAATATTAGCTTTGTTTAGGCTGCTCTGAAGTCTAGCTGAGGGGTTCCTTCCTAAGCACTTCTGTCAGGTAACTTATAAACTTAACTATTTTCTTGTTCCCTTTCTGACGTGCTCTATTTTATCTGGACTGGGTCATTGAAAGACCAGGCAGGCACAGTCCTTGTGTGCAGGTTGGAACAAGAAAAGGGGAAAAATGATAACTGTAGAAAGAGCTCGCTATGAGTCATTTCTTGTTTTGTTTTTATTCACTTCCTGCTTGTACCTGCCTAGCTGTCTCTCTGGGAAACTAGTGAGGGGGAATACATTTATTTGCAAGGGGAAGAACGATCGCTTTGAACGAAGGAAGTCACCGGGAAAAGCGCTATTAATAGCGGAGGCGCTTCCTGAGGCTGAAAGGATTCCTTTTCTCTAGCGCTGACCCCCCTGGTTTCCCAAAGCTGCAAGACGCTCACAGCCCAATGACAGTGAGGCAGCAGGGAAACAGGGTGAGTCAGGCAACACTCTCCTTGCTCTAATGAGCAATAATTCCAACACAGCTACATTTATTTAATATTTTTAGCCTTACTGGCATTAATCCTGGTCCAAACAGCTAATGACCAGCTTAGTCTTGCATCAGCTGTTAACGGCGTTACCCCTTCCCTCATAGGACATTTTAAGCCACGACAGTATGGCAAATAAAAC
Organism: Neoceratodus forsteri; assembly: GCA_016271365.2. Classification (NCBI taxonomy): domain Eukaryota; kingdom Metazoa; phylum Chordata; order Ceratodontiformes; family Ceratodontidae; genus Neoceratodus; species Neoceratodus forsteri. Next base: position 1,197,722,224 of record CM057450.1, on the reverse strand, counting down.
CAAGTACACTAAAAGAGAAAGGAGGGCATTATTTTAACCTCTACATACTGAGTTCGGGGGGGGGGGTATATAAATCGAGTGTCTACCTTTTACAGTCTGACATTCATTTGATGATATGTGGGAACTTTCCACCTCTTGAACAAATCCTAAAGAGAAAACAGGCAGAAATGTACTATAATAGGAGGCCAACCCTATTACACTAGAAAATAAAGGATAGAGTAAGAAAAAAAAAATATATAGAAATAATCTAGTATTACTGCAGTAGATTTAAAAGCAAAATAACAGACTAGAGAACAGCAGAGGTTTGTCCGAGGTGGGGGTGGGGGGGTTCCCACTCTACCACAATTAGTTTTTCATCTGTACTAATTCATAGGCTTATAAAATACTCCCTGGCCAGCAGGAAGCACTTAACCTTGAAAAAGCACATTGGCACAAAATGTTGGTGAGGTTAAGATGAGTTCTACTGCTCCTGCTGTGAGTTTTTAATCTTACAAATAAAATGATTGCTTAGCAAAAAGATCAACTTTTGCTTCTTGGATACTGACAGATATATAGATGCCCTATTCTAGTACTGGACCATCAAGAATACTTGGGGTGAGCACTACTTTGATTCTTTTGAGCTGTCTTCCTGTATTGACAATCGTTGGTCAAAGCCAATAATGTTTGCTTGCGAGTTTTTTTAGAGAAATGATTATGCTTGGTATGTGACAGAGTGGAAATTAATTAAGATAAAGCTTTATGTGCTCCAAATGAGCTGGGGAATCCTGAGGATATGGAGAATGTGAAAGAGACCTGAAAAGCACAACAAGACAAGGCTGAGGAGACCCAAAGAGTCAGAGGTGCTACAGGAAGGAAGTAGATAATCAGAAAGAGTACTTATAAGTACAGTGCTGACATCCAACCAGACCTTGAGGAATAGAAGAGAAACTGGTTAGGTTAACAGAAGAATCTAATGGCAAAAGTTGTAGATGTATTAGTAGTACTGTTCTATAAGGTACTCCATGGACGCATGGAGCACCTGCACAATACAAAAAGTCAAGGATATAAAAAAATGCACACAACCACAGCACTAAAAATAAATAGAAAAAGTAACAATAAAATAAAAATGTGAAACTCATGCAGTACATATATTGGAAAAATGCGACAGGCTGACTCAAAATATGCAGTTTATTTTCATGTTTAAGGAGGCAGGACAATAACTCTTGAGTGGTAGAGCCACAAATGAGTTATAAAAGTTCTGCCCCCTCACACATGAAGGAAAACTGCATATTGTGAGTTGAACCATTATTCAATTTTTACATCAGTTTACTAGTTATAACTTTTTAAGGACTTTATTGGAATATTAAATCATGCAAGTCATGCATCAAGTGGCAACCGAGTTACACACACAGAATAAAGCAGATTGCTAATTGTTAGGCAGACAGCAAAAGTAAACGTGATTATCTGATACTGTTATCAAAAATGTTGTTAAAAGGTGTCCAAAATGTTTCCCAAGAAGCTGTTTTTATAGCTGTAATGAATCTTCTTGATCTTAATAAAACCTAACATGACATGAATCAATGTTTGATATTCAGGGGGATTGTTATCCTTCTGTTTAAGTAATATACAATACATTTTTTAACATTAATAGTTGCCAACTAAAGAAGCTTAGTCTCAGGGGAGGACAGCTTGCTTTTGTTATACATCCTAAACCAGACTGAGCTACTATCTAAATTTAAATAGATTCCCAAAGCCAAGGAGAGTGTTACAGAGATTCTATCCCAAAATGTTTTAATTTTGGACAGTGAGCAAACATACTGTATGGGTAAGGATACCAGATGTACTGAGGCATCTAGGACAAATTTTGGATATATTAGGGTTCATTGTATTAAGTTGACTAGAACAAAATAGTAAAATATTAAACTGAGTCTGCTATAATTTTGTAGAAATAATTCCCTCATGTGGTGAAGTAATTATTTTTGTTCAGTCAGACTACAGGAATTGGATTTCTAAATCTGATTAGTCAAAATGCTTTGTTAAAAGGTGTCCAAAATGTTTCCCAGGAAGCTGTTTTCATAGCTGTTATGAATGTAATGAAAGTAGAAAGAGTAGACAAGGGAGGTGGGAACCTAGCTGGCACTCCCCCAATAGTGGGGAAGGGACTAGAATGGTGGGATGGTACCAAAGTAGGGAAAAACATATGGAGGGCCATGTGTGCAAATGTGCGAATCTTGGGCAACAAAATACCATGCTTAGAGGCTGTCATAGTGGAGGGGGACCGGGATCTAGTGGCCATTATGGAAACCTGGTACAAGGAGCACCAGGACTGGGACGTGGCCATTCTGTGTTTTGCTGTAAAAGGGATCGAAGGGAAAAGGGTGGAAGGGGGAAGCTGTTTATGTGAGGGACTGCATAAAGGCTACAAAAGTATAAGGGGGACAGGGAGGAGCGGAGGTTCTGTGGGTCACATAGGAGAGGAGAAAAGCGTCGGTTATATGCAGGGGGGTGGTGTACAGACCTCTAGTATAAGGAGAAGAAGAAGAAGGTAGAGATCTGTTGTGGGCAATAAAAAAGATGGCTAGCAAGGGAGCGTTGTTGCTGGTGGGGGACTTCAACCTTTCTGATGTGGAGTGGAGCCTCCCACCAGCAGAAACCTCAAGAAGCAGGGGCATCCTAGGCTCTCTGCAGGAGGTGAGCCTTAGGCAGCTTGTAAGGGAGCCTACTTAGGAGGGTGCGGTGCTGGATCTGATACCAGCAAACGGGGACTGTGTCGATAACATTGAGGCATCAGACACCTAGGGACTAGCGACCGTCGGTCAGTGTGGTTTACTATAAGAACTGAACTGGAACCAAATTGCACTAAAACAAGGGTCCTGGACTTCAGGAGGGTCAATTTTGAGAAAATGAGAATATACCTAAAGGTAGCCCTGGCAGAAATGGGGGAGCAAAAAGGGTGGGAAGAACAGTGGATTGTAATAAAACAAGGAATTGATAGAGCTACTAAGCTATGTGTTAGGCAGGAGGAGGAGAAAGCCAATCTGGTTCACTAGGGAGGTGGTGGAAGTAGTAAAGGGAAAACAACTTGCCTTCAATACAAAAGGAAAAAGAAAGATGAGGATAGGGAATGTTACCATCAGAGGCAAAGGGAGGCAGTGAGGGCAGTTAGGAGGGCAAAAGCGTTAACTGAAGAGACTATAGCCAAGGCAATTAAGAAGGGGGACAAGACATCCTATAGATGCATTGGGGAAAGGAGGAAAACAAAGGGAGTGATAATTAGTGTGAAGGGGAAGGAGATTCATGTAGAGGAGGACTGTCAAAAAGTGGACATACTGAACAGGTACTTCTGCTTATTATTGACAGAGGAGGGTGAGGGGACAGAGCCAGAGATGCAGGACAGGGGCATAAAGGTGGACACCAGACCCTTTTACGGAGGAAAGAGTCCTGAGTGAGCTAAAGAAGCCAAGGGTGGACAAGGCGATGGGCCTGGACTCATTGCACCCCAGGGTGCTGAAGGAACTCTGGGAAGAGTTAGTTGCACCACTCATAGTGCTGTTCAGCCTATTGCTAGAGACAGGGGAGGCACCAGGTGACTGGAAGAGAGCAGATGTGGTCCTTCTCCACAAAGGTGGTGATAGGGATGAAGTTGAAAATTACATGCTGGTCAGCCTGACTTCAGTAGTGGGCAAGATAATGGAATCCCTGCTGAAGGAAAGGTTAGTTGAATACCTTGATACGAATGGCCTACTGCACCTGCGACAACATGGATTCACCAGGGGGGAGGTCCTGCCAGACAAACCTAATAGAGTTTTTCTACTGGGTGACTAGGGTGGTGGACCAGGGCAGGCAGTGGATGTGGCCTGTCTGGACTTCAGAAAGGCCTTCGACAATGTACCGCATAGAAGACTGATAAACAAACTACACAACCTAGAGGTGGATCCTAAAATAGTACTATTGGTAGAGACCTGGCTTACTGCTAGGAGTCAAAGGGTGGTGGTATACGGGGAACACTCTAGTGAGGGAGAGGTAAGGAGTGGAGAGACCGCAGGAGTCAGTGCTGGGGCTGGTCCTCTTCATTCTCTTTATTGACGATATTGCAGAGGGGCTGAAGGAGAAGGGAAGCCTATTCATGGATGATACGAAGGTATGCAATAGGGTGTACATGCCAGGTAGCGTTGAGAAGATGAGGGAGGACCTTAAAAATTAGAGGAGTGGTCTAGAGCATGGCAGCTGGGATTCAGTGCAATAAAGTGCAGGATCATGCTCATTGAGCACAAGAACCAAAGGGTAACTTACTAACTGGGAGGGGAGGTACTAGCAGTCATGAGAGAAGAAAGAGACTTGGGGAGTTATCATCTCGGATGACCTAAAGGAGGCTAGACAGTGTGACAAGGTGGTGGGAAAGGCTAACGATGCTTGGATGCATAGAGAGGGGGGTATCGCAAGTAGGAGGAGGAAGTTATTTTGCCCTTGTATAAGACACTGGTGAGATGGCACCTCAAGTATTGCATCCAGTTCTAGAGACCCCATCTGAAGAAGGACATAGACAGGGTGGAGGCAGTGCTGAGGAGGGCAACTAAAATGGTACAGGGACTTCAGGAGATGACCTGTGAAGAAAGGCTAAAGGAGTTAAATATGTCTTCTCTGGAGACGGTGGGGGGGGTGACATGATACAGACATACAAATACCTCACTGGTATAAACAGGGTACAGGAAGAGAGCATCTTCCAAAGCAAGAGATGCTCCAAGGCAAGGGGGCATAGTATGAAGTTGGAGGTGGTTTGGCTCAGAGGTAACATGAGAAAATATTTTTTCATGGAGAAGGTGGTGGACACTTGGAATGGCCTCCCTGAGGAGGTGGTAGGAACAAAAACTGTCACAGGATTTAAGAGAGGTGGGACAGAGTCACGTGATGCGCTGGGTTGAGGAAGCAGCTTGTTCTCATGCCTCTGCACCTCAATGACTGTTATTTGATAAAAACGTTTTGTTGACATTGTTTATCGTTTGAGGGCTTTGGTATTTTATACTGATCCTTTTGGTGTAAATAGCTCTCATCAAGATGGATTCGGAGATGAAGACAGTGCCAGGTTTGTTACACTCCACCTTTGACTCCGGAGATGGAAGAAGCCCCGAAGTGGAGTAAAGTGCAGCTGCTAGGGAGTAAGATGACTTCTGCTCTGAACCAACTGCTAACCAATGAGTGGTTTTTGGAAGAGTTCTCTCCTTTGCGGGAAGCCTTACAGAATCTCGTAGATGAGCTGAAATCACTGAAAGTCACTTCCAATTTGCATACCTGGAAAATTACTGATGCCGAAGCATGTATAAATTCTATGGAGGATTGGAGGAATCGGGTTGAGCCTGAGCCTGAGTCGGTGTCCCTCCATCGTAAGCTTGTTGCTCTGGAAGAGAAAAGTGAAGATTTGGAAGGACACAGCAGGAGAAATACTCTCGATATCATCAGCCTTCTGGAAGGGTCTGAAGGACCAAATTCCATTTTATTTGTTCAAAAGTTTTGTGAAAAACTTGCAGGTCCCTCTCCTAATGGGGCTGCATATGTTGTAGAGCGAGCCCATTGAGCTCTTCGGCCTACTCCTCCTGTCGGTTTGGCTCCCTGACCACTGATTTTCAAATCTATTGAATTATTTGGATAAGGAGCACTTGCTTATCAAGCTTAGATTCATGCAAGAACTATCCTGGGAAGGCAAGAAATTTCGAGTAATGCAGGACCTCCCCCGCATGGTCAGGCAAAAATGAGCTGCCTATGGCACTGTCATCACCAAATTAATTGCAAACATCAGGATCAAAATGTTATACCCCTGCAAAGCTACAGATCACCTATAAGGGTACGCCGAAGTTGTCTGAATCTGTTGAAATAGCGAAGAAGGAACTTCCTCAACTTTACCTGGATTAATTTAAATTTACCACTTGAGTATCTTGGCCGGGGACTGGTGCTGTTGCCTGAATCCTTGTGTGAGCTAGGGAACTTGCTGATGTTGTGCAACAATTTATAATCTACTATTATATACCCTCAATAGTGATTCCTTTCTTTTTTGCCAGACGTTAACTTGCTAACAAACTTCTTTTGTTTCACTTTGCTTAATTGTCATTTTTGCACTTATGCTGCTTACACTGATGGTGGAGACTGACTGTGATAAGGGATCTAGTGTTGGTATTATTGGTAAGGCTGACTGGGTTATGGTATGGAGTAAGACCTACTCAGACCGCAAGTATACATTTAATGCTTTAATTTCTGGGCCCCATTTGTGTTTTTGGATTATGCGGGTCTAAGAGTATTTTATTGTGGTCTGTGTATGTGTGCCTGTGCCTTTTGATCTATTACTCAGTGCTGAGTTTGTCCCAGAGGACTTTATTTAATCATAGTCTCTCTGAGCTAGCCTACATCTCATGTCTGGTATTTTTACTGTAGATTATAGGTGTGGGCTATTGCAGATGAGATGTGGCAGGTGGTACGCAGCACACTATATGGGTTTCTGGAGTGGTGGACTTGGTGGCTTTAGTACAGCAATGGGTGGCTAGAAATGGCAGATAGCCAAGTAATTGTCGCACTTTTTATATAAGGCACCAGCTTGTTGCTGGTCCCCTTCTCTGGATACCTCAGTGTACAATCTGTTGGGGAGCACCTAGAGCACCTCAGGTAAGTTATTTTTTCTATGGGGCTTTGGATTTTGTTTGGGAGAGTTGGGAACAGTTTCTTCTTTGGTGGAGTAGGTGTTCTTTTCCAATTGTTTCCTCCTGGTGTGTGGAGTTGTTCTTGGAGCCTGCTTGTGAGTCAGCCCATTCGGAATCGGCCTTGGATCCTGTGGCCCTCACCCTCTCTTCCTAGAGGGGATCTCCTCTGAGCTGGGGAGTGTATCAGGCTATTTTTACAGGTCTTAGTGAGTTGTTCAACATGAGATGATTAAGGTCAGCCCCCCCCCCATGTTGGGTCTGAGTATTATCTCTCCTCTATGGGTTTAGTGTTTAGTGCTTGGAGGAGCTGGATATCTTACTAACATATTACATACTAAGATGTCAGCAGAGTAGGCCTAAAGGTCTATCAAGTCTGCTCGAAGATCAGCACCCAGTCTGGGCACTGTTGCTGCCCTCCCTGCAGCCCCCATATTTCTCCCCACCCAACCCACCATGGGAGTCACACCCCTAGATCAGGCAGCACCTAGTTTAATCCTCATCTTATACCTGTCCCAGCCCTTCTTGAAACCCTCCACTGTATTATCAGCCACCAGTTCCACAGGCAGTGTGTTCCAAGGGTCCACCACCCTTTTGGTGAAGTAGCGCCTCCTAGTCTTCCCCCTGAGCCTCCCACCAACCAGCCTCATGTGGTGACCTCTGGTGGCCCCTCCCCTCTCAGCTGGAGCACCCTATTTGGGCTGACCCTATTTACTCCCATCAGCTATTTAAAGACCGTGATCATATCCCCTCTGTTCCTTCTTTCCTCCAGGGAGTACAAGTCCAGTTCCTCAAGTCTCTCCTTATAGGACATTTCCCCCAGACCCTGAATCATCCTGGTCACCCTCTTCGGGACCCTCTCCAGAAGTACAATGTCCTTTTTCAAGTACGGGCACCAAAACTGCACACAGTACTCTAGGTGCGGTCTAACCATACAATTATACAGAGGGAGAAGTACCTCCTATCTCCTCGAGGTTATCCCCCTAGCGATGCAACCAATCATTTTATTTGCTTTTACCACAGCCCTCCTACACTGCTCTGAGTTATTTATTTTGGCATCTACAACCATCCCAAGATCCCTTTCTCCTCCTGAAACCTACAGCTTCTCCCCACCCAAACAGTATGCATGAGCTGGGTTCCTAAGCCCCAAGTGGAGAACACTACATTTTTTGGCATTGAACCTCAGTTTCCAGATGTTTGCCTACCTCTCCATAGCCTCCAGGTCTCCCTGTAGGGCTTACTTTGGTTTACTTTACTTTGGTTTGTAGGACAAAAGGAGGCAGTTTGTCCATCATGATTGTCCTCCATATACATGGAACATTAACCCAAGTTATGATCTTCCATCCACTTGTCAATTCTGTTTTTAAATATTGTAATATTTGGTGAATCTACAATATTTTGTGTAATGTATTCCATATTCTAGGTGTTCTTATGGTAAAAAAGTTTCATCTTTTATTACTGTTAGCTTTCTTTACTTCCAGCTGTCTACTATGAAGTCTAGCCATGAATTTTCTTATTGAATATGCAATACCACATGTTTTCATTTGAGCAGGGGATTCAAGGATTTTAAACAACTGCAAGAGGTCACCTCTAATTCTTCTTCTCTTAAAGGTATGTAGTCCTGTTTTTTGTAGTCTGGTACTGTAATCTAAATGAGCAAGGTGGGGGATAAATTTAGTAGCTCTACGCTGAACTTGCTCAATTCTATTAACATTAGTCTTAAAGTAAGGACTTCAGAAAGGTGATCTGTAATCTAAATGGGGCCGAACATGGGATCTATACAGGGTCATAAGGCACTGTTCTGATCTAGATATGAAAGTTTTATTAATTCTACAGAGTAGTGCATTTGACTGAGTTGCAATTTTGGAACAGTGAGAAGTAAAGGATAGTTTGTCATTGACTAATATTCCTGGGTCTTTTTCTACACTTGAGGTCCCAATAATAGTGTTATTTAGATAATATATTTGTCTGGGGTTATTTTTCCCTAGGTGTAGTACTGCACATTTAGATACATTAAAGTACGTCTTAGTGATAAATGCCCAGTGCTCGATTGAGGCTAGATCAGTTTGTAGGTTTCGTCTATTACTCTGATTGTTAACTTTGTCCCCAAGTTTGGTATCATCCGCAAATTTATCCATGATGTTATTGGCTGAGATGCACATGTCACTTATAAACAAGTTGAACAAGGTAGGGCCCAAAACTGATCCCTGGGGGAACCCACTAGTCACATCTCCTGTGTCAGACAATGCTCCATTCACCCTCACTTTCTGAGTTCTATTATTCAGCCATTTACTTATCCATAGAATTATGGATGTTTAAAATCCTATATTGCTAAGTTTATTGATTAAGGTAATATGTGACACTTTATCAAATGCCTTGCTATAGTCCAATAAAATAATATCCATGGGTGTATTACAGTCCAGGTGATAACTAATGTGGTTATAAAAAGTGAGTAAGTTCGTGGTACAGGAAAATCCTGGTTTGAACCCATGTTGGTAATCATCCTTAATATTTAAAGTTAACATTTCTTTTTCTAGTTGTTGTTTAATGATTTTTTCCATTAGCTTACATGGTATAGAAGTTAGGCTAATAGGCCGATAGTTTTCAACTTTTGAATGAGAACCTTGTTTAAAAATTGGTGTAACTATGGCAGTACGCCAGTCAGCAGGGACTGTGGATTCTTGGAGTGTTTTATTAAAGATAATTGTTAGTGGTAGCGTAATAGAGTCCTTTGTCTCTAGGAGAACTTTAGAGGTAATATTGTCCAGACCTGGGCTTGTATATAAGGGATATGCAGCAGTTCAGTGTGTGATAATGCATTTATCTTGTACAGTTTCCAGTGACCTCAAGTAACCTCACGAGTGTTGAAGGCACGAGTGAGAGTTACGAGAGGTCACTGGAAACTGTGCAAGATAAATGCATTATCACACACTGAACCACTGCATATTCCATTTATGCAACAGGTTTAGATGTTGTGTGAACATTTTGATTTTGGTAGGTGTAAATAATTTGTCAAAAAAGGGAAAAGAAAATGGAATTTTATGCTGTTTTTGCTAATTATAAAAAAACAAAATGGTATCTATAAATGAAACACCACTCATTTTGTAGATATTTTTGAGCTGAACATTTTTCATGCTCACAGTACCATGCTATGATTTATTGTTTTAAAGTTATTTATATTTGTTTGTCAAAAAAGTGAACAAAAAATTACATTTTCTTGTTTTCTTGCTAACCATATACAATATACAGGGTTTATATAAATGAAACATTATTCATTTTGTAGATAATTTTGTGCTGAACAATTTTTGTGCTCACAGTACCATGTTATCTTTTTTCGTTTTTAAGTTATTGACATTTAAATATGGTTAGTACTGCTTCTGAGGCCGAACATTCTAAATGAATTCTGAAGAGAATTGTGTAGATAAATGAGCTACTGATGTAGTTACTGTGTGAATAAATGGGTGATGATGTAGTTACTGTGTGGATAAATAAATTTATAAAATGGCAGGGTAAAATCATGGAATCTGATTGGCTGTTATTTATGTGTAAAATATGGTTTACACATGGCTAAAAAAAAAAAGGACTGTGAAGAGTCTGGAAACCAGATCAATGGGCATTTGGAACACAGGCATTTCAGTTAGCCCCCTACAGCCAGAACTGATCTTCCACCACAAACATGGCTGCTACCTTTACACTGTAAAAAAAAAACTTCATCTGGGCCCTAAAAATAAAACTACCTTAAATAAAATATAAAACAAATTAATTTACAGTAGTTTCCTTGATTATCACACTCTCCTTACACACATGAACAAATTAGAAACAATAAGTATTGTTTATAGTTTTCACTACAACTGTTTCTTTGCTTACAGTGAAAAATCCCCCCTTCTATCTTTACCTGCTCATCAGGTAACTCTCTTCTTCTTGTCCTGACAGAGAGATAACTGAGGCTCTGGCTGTAACAAAGGCCTTTGTTGTCTATGCATACAGAGTGTTAGCAGAAAAACATTCTGCCAATGGAACTGAGCAGAATTTTGAATCCATGTATTCCATGGTAAACATTCTATGATAAACATTCCATATCTTGAATGTGGGAAAACAGAAAAAACAGGAAGAAGAAGGTAGGCAACAATACAATGACATCATCAGTGACATCATTTGTTGTGAGTGGAAGGACTATTTGATCATAAATGCACACAAGTAAATCTATTGTTTCTACATATAAACATGCTTTTCCCAAATGTAAAAAGTTTTAAAACATGAGCCCATTTTATAAGTGCAATAGAAACTCCAGGTGAGTGCATGGAACAGATTTTACTGCACGCCAGGGGCCAAAGGCACTCGGCCAAGGCCTCGTGCCTCATTACGCCCCTAGCCGTGCAGTAAAATCTGTTCCATGCACACCCTGTCGTGTCTTATTGCTTACTTATTACCATAGTAGCGAAGATAAATGGTTTTATTCTACAGTTTTTATCCTGACCCCTGTTGCATAAATTGTTTTAGGGAATCCAATACTGTCCGCATGTCATGAGATATAAAATGTTTCAGGATTTAATGACACTACAGTTTGTGGAGCGTTAGTTGACTCTTGATCATAGACTGATATAAAGTAATTATTTAATTCTGTTGCTGTTTCAATGTCTGATGTTATCGTCTTGTTATTTGAGACTAAAGGCCTGATTAAGTTACTATTACCCTTTTTTCCATTTAGATAAGAACACAAAGCCTTGTGGGAATCTTTTGTGTGAGCAATTTTAAATCTAAATTGCGTTTAGCCGAAGTAATTTTTTTTTAAGTTTTTAACTGTGTCCCCATATTTAATCAGCAGAGAATCTTTTTGAGATATTGAATATTTTTTTAGTTTAGCAAAGAGTTTGCTTTTATGTGCAATTAATTTTTTAATATTACCATTAAACCATGGCGGTATTTTCCCTTTGTTGTTACACTTGTTTTTTTCTGGGACGTATTGTTTTTCGAGTTGAAGAATTTTTTTTTCCAAAAGTCCCAAGCTTCCTCAGCACCCAAAGGGGAAATAATCTGTTCCCAGTTTAATGAGTTTAATGAATGATTTATACTATTAAAGTCAGCCTTATGGTATTGTTTTGCTCTAAGTTTGTTAGTCTTAGATTGGAGAGGAATTTGTGTGGAAAAAATATGGTCATGTAATCGCTACTTCCCAGAAGATTTAGTATCCGGAAGTCAGATATTGGAGTATCCAAGTTGGTTATTATGAGGTCTAGTATGTTTGCTCCCCTTGTTGGCTCTCTGACAATTTGTTTAAGACCTAAATTTATAATAACCGAAAGAAGTTGTTTGTCATGTTGGTTGGTACCAGTTAAGTTGTCTCAGTTTATAGTTGGGAGATTAAAATCCCCTAAAATTAGGACTGAGTCTTTGTACGCTAACTGCATAATCCCATCAGCTAACTGCCTAGTTAGATTTATGTCAGTACACGGTGGTTGATAACAAGTCCCAATAAGTAGCTGATAAGTGCCCGTGGGTTTAATATAGACCCATAAACCTTCAGTTAGTACATTTGTCTCTAACTCATAGGATGGAATATCTTTCTTTACATATAGGCTGACCCCTCCACCTTTTCTTGATTCCTCTCTGTTTTTGTAGTAATGTTTATAGCCAGGTATTTCTACAATCCATTTTTTTTCTGAGTTACCCCAGGTTTCAGTAATAGCTATTAAAGCTAAATCCAAAGACTGAGCCAATAGTTCAAGCTCAGCATGTTTTGATATATTCATTTACTGTTATGATGTTTATATCAGTACTATATTGTGGACAGGAAGTATTAATAAGAGACGTAGGTGTCACCCCAGTCTCCCCCTTGTTATTGAGTTTAAATGTTTGTTTATGTAAGTTGTTATTTTTCATCCCAGAATGGTATTACCCCGTCTGCTGAGATGCCAACCATCCCAGCAATAAAGTGAAGGTCTATCCTCAAATTCCTCCCAATGTGTTAGGCAAGTTATTCTTTGCTGGTAACACCATTTACGGAGCCATTCATTCAAAGCTTTTATTTTAGAGGTGTGATATACCTAGTGGTTCTTGCAATATGTAGTATTTCAAAGATGCATAAGTTGCAGCCATGTTCAGTTAAAACATTGCATAATGCAACATAGTTCTGTTTAATCTGCAAAAGTTGAGATCCCACAACATCATTGGTTCCTACGTGTATGATCACTAAGGGGTTTTCACCAGCTGTTGATAAAACAGGTTTAACTATTGATGTAATATCTGCAATTTTTATAACTAGAACAGGTTCAGTATTCCTTGTCGGGGTTACATACTGCCCGATCAAGGTATTTTACAATAGAATCACTAAGGACGAATACCTGCTGTTTATTGTGTGGTGCTACTGAACTTCCCAGGGGATGTGGTATTGAAGTAGTAGCCATGGGATTTGTAGTCAGAGAGGGATTTGTTGTTGAATTAATAGCTATTTTTTTATCAGGCTGAGAGTTGAGCTGAGGATGTGGTATTGAAGTAGTAGCCATGGAATTTGTAGTCAGAGAGGGATTTGTTGTTGAATTAATAGCTATTTTTTTATCGGTCTGAGAGTTGGATCTTTCATTAAGCTGTGATATGGGTACTAAGATTTTGGGTACTACATTGCTAGGTTCTCCTAGGCTAATGCATGAACCCTTGACCTTGGATACTACATTACTGGGTTCACCTAGAACAACATGTGAGTTCCTGTCAGTTTTTTGAGACAGAAGTTCAAATGAATTGTGTAAGATAATTGCTTGAATGCTATCAGATACGTGATTACTTTTTTAGTATGTTTTTTGTAAGTCATAGTTGTCCAATTATTTTTGTTGGTCATAACATTTTGAAGGGGTTGAAGTGGTAACTGGTTGCCCTGCTAGAGTGGAAATAGGAGGAATATTAGAAGGTGGTTCATGAGATAAAGAATTTTCCAAGTACTTAGAGGTGGAAGCATTAGCCTCGATTAAGAGTGACATGTGATCAATGTAGTCCTCCAGGGCTCTGATTTCAGAGCTTAGAGACTCTTTAGGCTGTAAGCGTTTTAATTCATCCTGTAGCTCTTTTAGCTGTATACATCTGTCACAAACAAAGGTAGGTACTTGTTTACCATTAGTATACATCAAACATGATGAACAAAGTTTATTTGCCTTCTTCATGATAGCTAGTAGATATAGATATGTATGAGAGTAAAGGGTTTGTTTAGATTACCTTATTAGCAGTGCTAATGGATCTGATACCCTGGTCCCATTGTCCCCGTGGACCACGGTGAACATCGCCCAGGACACACGTGTCTCTGTCGCGTGTCCACGTGTTGCCTTTCAGCACACGCCTAGCTTCGCTAGTGCGGGTCGTTTTATGAGCCGAAACCAGAAGTGCTTGATCACGCTACTTCCTGTTTCGTGCTATTTCAAAAAAGCCCAAAATTAGTTTTAAAGCCTTTAAAAAGGCTTACCCCAGTATAGAAAAGGGTACAAACTCCGTTTGGAGTACCTTGAGCTTGTTTGGTTGCAGGAGATAGCAAGTGTTGGTGGCAGGATGAATCAGGAAGTGCCACCAACCTCCAATGTCCCACACTCCCTTGCAAATAGTAAGGAAAGCTCTGAGCTAGGGATGATAACCTTTTCACAGAGCAATTCCAAAATACAAATACAAGTGCAGTTTAAATCAGTCAAGTTTCATTTACAGCATATTTCATGGATAAAAACAATCTGCATATAGCTAGGACATGTCTACCCTCCTCCCCATCCACCATCACCCCCAGCTTGGAGTCATCAGCAAAGAGGCTCATCTCACTCATGATACCATCCCTAATGTCCAAGATGTAAGCATTAAAAGCATCTTCGGTCAATGTGTTTAACATGGCAGGGCACCAAGAAGGCTTGAGTTTTTAGTGGGTGCCTGGACTTTCATCTACTGACATAGAGATGGGGCCCATAGATGTGGTTAGGCAATCTTTTATGTGGGCTTGGAGTCAGACCGAGGTGCTAGTAAGTGTTGGCCCTTGCTTTGAGAAAGCCCATTTAATGGAAGCTGTTAGGCTCCCTGTGAATTATCAAATGTGTACCCTTGCCATGCTGCAGGACTGTTTGACTGAGATTGCTGGGTTGTAGCTTGGCTTTATTTATGATCACTTTAATGGATGCTGATAGAGAATGGCCTGTTCTTCCTTTTTGAGAGTGTTCAGCCCGGGTGGAAGGAGGGGGGAGTTGGGAGCCTTGAGGTCCGGATTCTAGTCTAGTTGACAGCAGGCACCTTGGCTGGTAGTGGCACTGGTTCCTTCCCACAGGTTGGGATGGTCGGATGTTCCCTAACTCTCCCTTCAAGAAAAGGGTTACATCTATCTGAGTTTTTTTTACCAGTCTCGTTAACATGGGGGCTGAGGGTGCTTCTTAGACTGCGGGCTTTCATTACTCAGTGTGTCACATAGAAGTTTGTAAGATGCCGTCTGGAACTGAATGGTTTATTAAAGCCTTTTGTTGTCATTACTATAATGTCAGATTTTTCATTCTCAAAATGTATCTGTTATAGCTTATTGTAAGCTGGCCAGCCACTAATTTGGTACAGAGTATGTTTTATTTAGTGTTTTAGCTTAGTGACCTTAAAAGGTATTTTTAGATGCCACCTGTTTTAGAAATCTTTGGTTAGACTAACATTGATTGGAATGTAATAAAATTTTTTCCTTTTTAATGGGTTATTTACCTGTTCTGTTTCAGCAAGATTTCTGATCATAGCAGTTTAATATTTCTTAGGATTATGTATGTGATTTTTTGGTTGGTGGGGGGCTCAACTTAGTGATTGTAAAGCCATCATAACATGGAGAACAATGAATACCAATGCCCATAGTCTGGGTAAAAAGCTTCCTGAACTAGTAGCCTTGATGGAAGAGGGACTCCTGGATATTGTGGCAGTGACAGAATCATGGTACACAGAGAACCATGACTGGGTTATCAACATACCAGGATACACAATCTACAGGAGGGACAGGGAGGGTAAAAGAGGAGGAGGAATAGCTCTCTACATAAGGGAAGGGATCAAAGCAATGGAACTAATGGGTAAATGGGGAGGCACTGTGGGTCACCTTGGAGACAGGTAGTAGCACCACAATCCGCACGGGGTTGTATACAGACCCCCATCTCTGGGGGAAGAAATGGACAAGGAAATGATAGAAGACATCCTCAGGATGGCAGAAAAAGGGGAGATATTGTTAATGGTGGACCTGAATATGCCAGATGTTAACTGGAGCACATTTACTGCAACCACATCCAAGAGTAGGGTCATCCTTGATGCCCTACAGGGGGCATTCGTCAGACAGCTGGTGGTGGAACTCACTCGAGAGCGAGCAATCTTGGAACTTGTACTCTCAAACAGGGATGGAGAGAGGATCACAGATTTGGATGTGGGTAGCCATCTGGGAACAAGCGAGCACCACACAGTGTGGTTCACGATAAACGCAACCATGGAGTCAAGCCATACAAAAGTGAGGGTACTGGACTTTAGAAGGGCTGACTTTGGCAAAATGGGGGAATGCCTAAGGAATGCACTAGCAAATGGGCAGGAAGGAAGGGTGGAAGAACAATGGGGAAAAATCTAAATTGCCATCATAGAGGCAACAAGCCTTTGTGTGAAACAAAGAAAACAAAATGAAGTAGAAAACCACTCTGGCTCTCAAAAGAGGTGGCAAGGAAGGTTAGGGAGAAAAAGACAGCATTCAGGAAGTATAACGAATCACAGAAGGAGCAGGCAGAAACCTGTAACAGTTAATGCAGAGGGAAGCGGGGAAAGCAGTCAGAAGAGCAAAGGCCCAAACAGAAGAAAAGTTAGCCAACTCAGTTAAGAAAGGAGATGAAACCTTTTTTAGATATATTAGGGAGTGAAGAAAAACCAAGGGAGGGACAGTGAGGCTTAATAAAGAGGAGGGAGATGGGCAGAGAGTGACAGTGAGAAGGCAGAGATACTGAACAAATACTTTTGCTCAGTATTTGCTAAAGAAGAAGAGGGGGAGGTACCTAAACCAAACAAGAAAAGCACTCTGGGCAGGGGGGTTGATACTAGTCCATTCACAGAAGAAAGGGTCCTGATTGAACTCTCAAAACTTTAGGTAGATAAGGCAATGGGGCCTGAAGGGATTCACCCCAGAAATCTAAGAGAACTAAGGGGAGACCTAGTGGTACCACTGACTACCCTTTTTAACAAATCATGGGAGGATGGTGTGGTACCCAAGGACTGGAGGAAGGCCAATGTGATCCCCTTCAAAAAAGTGGGAGCAAGGCAGAGGCTGGAAACTACAGACCTGTTAGTTTGACCTCAGTGGTAGGGAAAATGATGGAATCACTTCTGAAAGAAAGAATTGTCAAGTACCTAGAGACCAGCAGGGCACAGGACCCAAGACAGCATGGATTCATAGCGGGAAGGTCGTGTCAGATGAATCTAATTGATTTCTTTGACTGGGTGACCAAAGTAGTAGACCAAGAAGGGCTGTAGATATGAATTATTTAGACTTTAGCAGGCATCTGACATCGTACCACACAAAAGATTAATAAACGTTCGGCTTGGGGGGTGAAGAATGGAGCATCCAACAACACCTCTCTTCCTCCTGGGGGGGAGGGTTGGGTTGCATCCCAGCGTCTGCTGGCCCCTAATGGAGGCTGGAGACATAGCAGATGGTGGGCCCAGTTTGTTCAGGGAGAGCAGACGTCGGCTGATGCCTTGACGTCAGTTCGCCG
Source organism: Neoceratodus forsteri (assembly GCA_016271365.2). NCBI lineage: Eukaryota > Metazoa > Chordata > Ceratodontiformes > Ceratodontidae > Neoceratodus > Neoceratodus forsteri. The sequence continues at coordinate 1,197,704,844 of CM057450.1, read as the reverse complement.
TCCCAGGGGAGGAAACCAGGAAATCGGACGGTGCCCACCGGATGATGGCTGCCAGGACTCCCGGTGTTGCTGAAACCCTCCAGTGAGCCACCCCCCCACCTCAGCAGCATTCCGGGGTCTAGTTGACTGTGCCAGCTACCCCCCCGGTGCCTTCCCCCTTGGAGGAGGGGGACCCACCCGGCGATGGGATACGCCGGAATACCCTGGGAGTGGCTGTGATCTGAGGACAGGGGTGAAGGGACTCAAGTGAGGGTGGTAGGGGTCAGCTGGAGCCCCTCAGTGGACCTGAAGGAGTGGGGGGCACCAGTCCAGTAGGAGGGAAAACATCAAAAAAAAAAAAAGATTAATAAACAAGTTAGCCAGCCTGGAAGTGGGTGCCAGGGTGGTAGCCTGGGTAACAAATTGGCTGGACAACAGGACACAGAGGGTAATAATAAGCAGAGCACTCTCTGGAGAAAATGGAGTTACTAGTGGGGTACCGCAGGGTTCAGTACTGAGACCGGTACTCTTTAATGTCTTCATAAGTGACATTGCAGTGGGGCTGAAAGGAAAAGTATACCTCTTTGTAGACAACACAAAGATCTGCAACAGGGTTGATACACAAGGGGGGGTGGAAAGGATGAGAAGGAACTTGGCAAGACTGGAGCAATGGTCAAGAGTGTGGCAGCTTAGTTTCAATGCAAAGAAGTGCAAAGTAATGCACCTGGGAAATAAAAACCCAGCGGAAGAGTACACGGGGGTACTAACAACAACAAAAGTGGAAAGAGACCTGGGGGTACTCGTATCAGATGACCTTCAGGTAGGCAAGCAATGTGAGAAGGCAGTAAGGAGGGCTGGGGGGATTCTGGGATGCATAGTGAGAGGTATCACCAGTCGAAAGCAGGAAGTTGTTATCCCTTTATACAGACAGTTGTGAGACCCCATCTGGAGTACTGCGTGCAGTTCTGGAGATCCCATCTCCACAAGGACATAGGATGGAGGCAGTAGAGAGGAGGGCAACCAGAATGGTGCGGGTTCTGCACCAGAAGCCATATGAAGAGAGACTAAAAGAGATTAATATGTATATCCTTGAGGAAAGGAGGGAGAGGGGAGATATGATAGAAACTTTCAAGTACCTCAAGGGAATCAACAAAGTCCAAGAGGGTAGCATATTTCAGAACAAGAGATGTGCAAGAACAAGGGGGCAGAATTTGAAAATAGAGGGGGATGGCTCAGGGGCAACATGAGAAAGTATTTTTCCACAGAGGGGGTGGTGGATGCATGGAACAGCCTTCCTGATTGTGGGGTCAAAAACAGTGGGGGAATTCAAGAATGCATGGGACCGACATAAGGCAATTATAGTAGGGAGTAGGAGGAAGTAATCTGTTGGTTATGTAGAATCTGCAGCTTATCCAATAGGTAGGGAAATGGGCAGACTAGGAGGGCCAAGCAGTCCTTATCTGCTGACTAAGTCTATGTTTCTGTGTTCTATGTTTTTTCATCATGGGCCAGTTTTTAGTGTGGATGTGGTCCTTGGGACTGGGGGAAGGTTTTTGGATAGCAGTTCTTTTTTCACAGGTCTTTTTTTGGGGAGTCTATGTTATTAGCAGAATAGAATGGTTGATTTGGGGAGTTAAGGGGGAGGGGGTGTAACTCAATCCTTACTGTGTAATAGGTTATTGCTATTATTCTGAGGGTCTTTTTTTGGGGGGGCATTTTGTAGCTCAGAAGCCCATTGTATAGGTTCCTTAGTTTTGGCTTCTATAGCATGTCGCATTTGTGTCGCTATTTAGAATATTACCACAATGTCAGGACACTATAAGCTAATATTGTGGAATGTCAAAGAGGCCGGAGATAGGTGTAAACATCAAATTATTCTTCGACACCTCAAACATCTGCAAGTTAGTACAGCTTGTTTGTAAGAGACGCATCTAATGAAGGAATACATTGGTTATTTTAGGAGGGACTGGATTGGTCAGGTTTATGGAGCAGGTTCGAGCACTCGAAAAGGTGGAGTAGTTATACTTCTTGCACAAAATGTGTCTTTCAAACTGATTCATGAGTTATCAGATCTGATGGACAATATATAATTATACAGGGTGGGTAGGGCTTTCAAGGACAGTTATAGCATGCACCAAGCAGGAAAGGGATCTTGGGGTTGTCATCTCTGATGACCTCAAGGTTGGGAAACAGTGTGACAAGGCATCAGGTAAAGCAAATAGGATGCTGGGATGTATAGGCGAGGCATCACCAGCAGGAAAAGGAGGTCATAATTCCGCTATACAAGGCACTAGTGAGGCCCCACCTGGAGTACAGTGTACAGTTCTGGAGACCATACCTACGTGGGACATAGACAGGGTAGAAAGGTTCAGAGGAGGGCAACAAAGATGGTGCATGGGTTGCATCACAAATCCTATGAAGACAGGTTGAAGGAACTGAACATGTACTCCTGGAGGAGAGGAGGAGAGGGATATGATAGAGACATACAAGTATCTTACAGGGAGGAACAGGGTGCAGGAAAACACTATTTTAAGCGAAAAGATGTTTCAGGACTAGAGGCATGGGATGAAGTTGGAGGGAGGACGATTCAGAGGAAACATGAGAAAGAATTTCTTCACAGAATGGGTGGTGGACAAGTGGAACACCCTGCCAGAGGAAGTGGTGGGGGCTGAAACAATCACAGGATTTAAGAATGCATGGGATAGACATAAAGGAATTCTAGAGGTCAGGGGTAAGGGGAAATAGACTTCTAGGAAAACAAACTGAACTTACAAGCTCAAATGGGCAGACTAGGTGGGCCATAGGCCCTTATCTGCCGACACTGTCTATGTATCTATGTATCTATGTATTGGCTCCATTTATTGTCCTAATTTAGACTCCTCTTCCTTTTTTGTACAGTTAGCTTCCCTTCTTGCACCTTATGTGGCTTGCATTATCGTCCTAGGCATGGAGACAGGAATATTGTTTTTCATTTGGATATTAATAGATCAGAGTCCCAATTTAAGGGCCTTTCACCAGCCCAATGGACACTACATGAGTTTTCTGATGATTCTGAGCTTGTAGATCCATGGCACCTTGTTATTCCCTCTGCACGGCAGTACACTTTTTACTCGGCAGTGCATTCTACATCATCCCAGATTGATTTCTTTCCTATGAGTCGGGAGTTTCTTCAAGGGCAGTGGTCAGCTCAAATTCATGAGATGGTTGTTTCTGATCATGCACCAGTCTCAATTACTCATACCCTTGATCGGCTTGGAGATCATGATGTACATCGGAGGCTTAATATGCAGTTATTACAACATGAGGAAACTCTTAAGAAAATTAGTGATTATATACAGGTTTTTTTCCAACAGAATGAGGGGTCTGCATCAGTGGTAGACACTCTATGGAGGCTGGCTAAATGCGCCATAAGGGGGGGAACTAATTAGATTGGCAGTGGTTAGAAAGACAAAATCCACTCAGCAATTAGACAGCCTTCTGCAAGATATTTGGGACTTGGAGGGTACTATTGCAGCTACTTCTTCTGTGGAAACCTGGGCTAAACTTAATGAGAAGAGAGCTAGATATTTTGATTTGTTAGCTCAGAAAGCAGAGTTAGCCTTACAGCGAACCAGACTTAATTACTTTGTATCTGGGGATAGGGCTGGCAAACTCTTGGCTCTTTACTTGTGTCATATGGATGCCTCTCAGGGGATTTATCGGATTCGAGAGTATACGTCAGGTGTGACTGAGACTCAACCTAGGAAAATTGCAGCCATATTATGTGACTGTTATTCTGTTCTTTATACTGATGAATCATTGGTGCTGTCCAATCCTGATGACCTCTTGGCTTATTTAAGCTCTTTGCCTTTACCGGTATTGAATTCAACCTAGCAGATCAGCTAGTGCAGGCTATATCGCTCCAAGAAGTGCATTCTGCTATTCGACACCTCCCCCTGGATAAGGCTCCTGGGCCTGAGGGGTTTAGTAATAATTTGTATGCCACTTTTGCAGCTGACCTAGCCCCATTTTTACTTAGACTTTGTAATTTTTGGTATCGTTATGGTATTTCAGATCCTAGATTTTTAGAGGCTTTGATTATGCTAATTAAAAAATCAGAGAAGGATGAGCTGTCACTGAGCAGCTACCGTCCCATTTCGTTAATCAATTCAGATATTAAAATTCTTGCTAAAATTTTAGCTACCCGACTCTTGCAGGTCTTGGACTTGCTTGTTAGCCCTGTGCAGCTTGGTTTTTTGAGAAACAGATTGTCCAGTGATCATGTGAGAAAGTTACATCACCTCATAGCAGTGTCCAGGGAGACCAGGGTCTCAGCAGCCTTGGTCTCCCTTGACATTGGTAAAGCTTTTGATTGGGTCTCAAGGCCTTTTCTGATTGTGGTTCTGCAGAAAATGGGGATTCCTTCTGCATTCCTTACATGGTTTCGGCTTTTGTATTCATATCCCTCGGCTAGGATATGGTGTGATGGAGTCCTTTCTGATTATTTTCCCCTTCGCCATGGTACATGACAGGGCTGCCCCTCTCCCCTCTGTTTTTCAATCTGTATCTTGAGCCTCTACTGCATAGTTTACAACTTCTTCATGGTCAGGGTGGCATTCTTGGAGCAGGACAGAGATATTTAATATCAGCTCATGCAGATAACCTTCTTTTACACTTGGAGCACCCAGCTTGAATTCTACCAGCTATTTTGGCCACTTTAAGTAGTTTTCTCAGTTCTCTGCCTATAAGCTTAACGTCACTAAGATGAACGTTTTACCCTTGACTGGCCATGTTCTTAAACAGGACATTTTAGCACTTGAACTTTCTTGGGAACCCAAGTTATTGACGTATTTGGGTGAATTTTTAACTTGGCTGATTCCCTCCCTCATAAAGGAGAATCTTACCTGTCTTTTACATTAGATCAAACTCAATTTGAATCAGTGGGTCTCCCTTCCCCTCTCCCTATGGGGGAGAATAAGTGTAATTAAAATTAATATTTTACCTTGCTTGTTGTACCCCCAAGGGATGTTGGGACTTTTTCTCCCTAAATCATGGTTCTCTTGTCTACAGGAGATTCTTAATACCTTTCTTTGGAAAGGTAAATCAGTGCAGCATTCGTATTTCAAACTGACAGCTCCTAAGAAAAGTGGTGGGTTATCTCTCCCTTATTTCTTTTTATATTACTGTACCCTTCATGCCCAAAAGTTTATTCAGTGGGTCTTATCACCTCACCAGGTCGGGGTATCTAATTATCCACTATGGCTGGAAATTGAAGAGTCATTAGTTACCTAAAAGTACAGTTTGGACCATTCCACTCTTTTATATGCAAACTTTGTTCCGCTCCCGTGGATTTATGATCTACCCTATTGGGCTGGTCTCTTAAAGCCAAAGCACAGTTAGAGCATTATTTTAATTGGAAGTGGTTGAGGGCATCATCACAGCTGATAATGGGAAATCTGAATTTCAAAATTGTGGGGCATCCCATCCCTGCCTCATTTTGTCAGCAATATAAGGGCATTAGTTTATCTGGGTTGATGGAGAAAGATCATCTTCTATCATTTAGATCTGTTAAGCAGCATTACTCTCTTCCCAATAATTGCAGTTTTAAATATCTGCTACTTGCACATGCCACTTGATCCATGTTAGGGCCCAAACCTTGGCTGTTAACGGACCATTCCCTGTTGGATAAGCTTATTTTGATAGTTGCTCAGCCCCACCAAGTTTCAGCCTTTTAGAAGTTTTTCCAGTCATCAGATGCTGGTGCCCCTTTAGGAGTATGTTATTACCAGGAAGCACGTAATAAATGTACTTGGAATATTCGTAAAGCAAAAGCTGAGCATTACCAAACCTCGCTCACTGCCACATGGGGCTTGGGGTGCAAGTTCTGGGACTCTCTCAAAGACCTCAGTGGCAAAGCCTCCACTGCACCTCCCTCCCAACTCTGGGCCAATGGGTCTGTCACCACAGACCCTGCCCTGTTTGCAAATATGTTTAATGCCTCCTTCTCTGACCTTAGTAGTGTTCTCCCCCCAGTTTCTTCTCCCCCACCCCCCCAGCACCACCTTGCTCCCTTTCTGCCTCCCCGTTCCACTTTAAAGCAATATTTGGGGGCATAAAGAGGTAGATGTGTTTCTCGTTGCTCCAGTATGGTTGCCATTAAATAATTGAAAAATAAACTTAAAAGTACCTTTCGGCAGCTTTTTCATTACAGTGCTCGGTGCAGTGAAGTGTCATGGAGGAGCATCTGACCCCCAATCCCGCTAAAAGTCAGTGACTCATGGGTAAGGCCGGTAAGAAGTCCGTGGTGAACATCGCGGGAGAAAACTCGGGCCTGGTGTCTATGTCAGCCGCGGAGATTACCGCGCTTGGTTGGGAACTGGCTGGCCAGGTGATAGTGGCGCTGGAGCCAAGATTAGTCAAATCGGAGGGCAAGCTGGACTCCCGGTTGCAGGAGGTCTTGGAACAGCAGACACAGCAGGGTAACCGACTGGCAGAAGCAGAGGAACAGATCTCCCACCTGGAGGACAAGCTGATGTCAGTTTCTGGGCAAATGGCAGAGCTTCAGAGAGAGCTGGATGGTCTTAATGAAGCATACGACTACCAGGAGAATTATCACCGGCGTTTGAACTTGCGCCTGAGAGGTCTGCCAGAGGGAAGTGAAGGAGATGGAGCTCTTGATTTCTGTGGGAAGGTGCTACCTGAGCTGTTGGGGGTACAGCCTAAGAAGGGAAGATTAATGCTGGAGCGAGCTTATCGCACCGTAATGCCGCGTCCACCGGTGGGCCAACCGCCTCGGCAGATCATCATGCGCTTTCATCATTACTAGGACAGAGAGGCAATTCTAAGGGCCTATAGAGCAAAAGACCTGTTAAATTATGAAGGGAATTGTTTGTACATCTCCCAGGATTACTCTGCAAGGCTGCTCAAGAAGAGAAAGATGTTCAATGCAGTCATGGCCCAGTTGAGAAGTTTAAGAGTGGAGAATTTTTTGATACATCTTGCCACACTCAAGATCAAGCATGAAGGGGCAACCTTCTCCTTTTGGGAGGTAGAGAAGGCAGAGGAATTCATCAAGACCCTGCAAAAGAAAGTGGGCTGAGGTGCAAGAAAGTGACACGGTTTCGGTATTTGCCACTGGGACCTGACGAGACCAGTTCCTGCTGCTTTGATGTTTTAAAGTTAATAAGTTAGCAAGTTGGGAGGTTGGGTAAGCTCTGTTTTGTTTGCTTACCATATCGTCTGAAATACCTTTCCAAGGAAGAGAGACTGTGGGTGCTCTGGGGGACTCGAAGTTAGTGAATGGTGGAATTTGGTTGAGTCAACATAAACGTCTGAGAGGGTGAGAGAAATCAAGGAAAGATCGTGGACTATTGTGGTGCTTGCAGGACATTAATAATTACTGTCTCCCTGTTTTCTAGCCCAGTTTGTCTGGTGTGACTGAGGACTTCCTGGCATGGGGCGCTTGGGGAGCGGACCTAGCATGTGTGATTAAAGACGTGGCCTAGTCCCCCCTCACCTACGGTGGCGGGGAGACCATCGGTGCACATGGGCTCTCCCATGTGGGACACTAGCCGGCAAACCAAAATAAAATAGAATTGGGAGTTGTGACTTCTGGGCTGGGGCTCCATTTTATCCCTTCTTTTGGTTTTAACTTGCATCTACTCCTTGGACGAAAGGTGGTGGGGGAAGGTCGCGGTGGGGGGGGGGGGAGATATGAACTGCGGGATGAATCGGCCCTGGGATGAGTCTCAGAGGGACATATGGGAGTGCAGGGAGTGGGTAAAGGTTTGGGATGCAATGAATAGTGTAAGTAAACATACGATCATTCCCGGCTAGCACTCTGCGAAGAGCTGATGGCATAAAAAAAGGGTCTCTTCTGGGCCGTAGGGGATGCGGGGGAGGTGGAGCTGACACGCTGGCTATAGAATTCAGCAAAACCACCAACAGTTGGTGAGCATAGAGATTGTGTGTGGGCCCTTCTTCCTCCGATGTTCGACCTCGTGGTTCAGCTCAGATCTCGGTGACCTACACGCAAGTGAGTGGACGGGAGAGAGGATGAAGCTCTCACAACTAAATTAAAGTGTTTGAGGGGGAAATTTATTTGGCTGACCCACATTTGGAGACATTGGTAGGAACAAATTTAATGCAGAGGATTCCACCTTGATTTGTAGGGGGCACGCATTAAAGTTACTTTAATGCTTTGGGAGCAAAGCATGGACTTTCAGCTTGGAGGTAGAGATATTGATTGGTGGTGGTGTTGGTGGGGGGGGGATGTGGAAAAGGAAGATGCACCGGGATGTGTGAAGGGGATCGGAATAGCCATAAGGGAGTGTGCTCCAAAGGGAGTTTGGTGGCTGGGCGGAGTGATGGGGCACTCATGCCATTTGAAGGTTTTTTTTCTTCTGGACACTTGTGCTTTAGTGGTGCTTAGTGTCAATCGGGGATTGGAGTACATAAGGGATGGGGCTGGGTGGGGGTTCATTGGGTCTAAATGTCTTGATGTATGGGGAAGGGGGAAGGGGTATTCTGATTTCTAGTAGAGTTCGATATCTGCAGAAGATGGGAGTTATGGGGGTGAATTATAGCGGGTGGGGGTTGGAAGGGAGTCAAAGAGGGAAGGGAGGGCGAGGGGGTAGTTAAAGTTACTAGTTTTGTTGTTATTGTTTACTTGTTTCTAGATGCAATCGATGATGTAAATGTTATCTGTGTAGTACACTATAATAAGGATCGCAGGGGCTGGATTAAGGGTGCTCTGGAGCTGGGGAAGGACAGCGGGCTATGGGGTGCTGAATGGAATGGGACACCTTCATTTTAAAATAATGGCTAATTTGTCAAGTGTTAATGTCATTTCATGGAATGTCAAAGGAATAGCAAGCCCAGTAAAGAGAACATCACTTTTGACTGCTCTGAAGAGGGCATTGGTGCAGGTGGCCTTATTGCAAGAAACCCACCTGATGGATATAGAACATACTAAGCTTGTTCGGAATTGGGGAAGTGCTATGTGGCTTTCTTCTCCTCCCATAAACATGGGGTAGCTATATTACTGCATAAAAACTTCTCCTTTGAAGTTCGGAGGGTGGTGCGTGACCCAGAGGGAGGCAGGTACATATTTATCACCGGACTATTAAGGGGAGAAATGGTTACATTTGGGTGTATTTATGCCCCGACGGTGTATGAACTGCAGTTTTTCATCTCTTTGCTGGACTTGCTAATAAAAGAACAATTCCCTAGGCTGATTTTGTGGGGGATTTCAGTTGGACTATGGATGCTTGCATGGACCACTCGGAAGGAAGGGGAAGAACGTCAGAAACCATGACCCAGTGGCAGCTTGGGATGGCAGATCTAGACTTGGTGGATGGGTGGCGTACAACCAATCCAGGAGCTAGGGTGTACACATTCTACTCCAACCCACATAAAACCTGGTCTCGTATAGACTACATTTATTTGCCCAGGAGTTGGATTGGAAGGGTACAGGATATATCCCACAGCCCTATTCATATTTCTGATCATGCCATGGTAATTTTGAAACTGACCTGTAAAGAGATGAGGGAGGCACCCCCACAATGGAGGTTTCCCACGTATATGTCTAAAAATCAGGCCTTTAGGGAATACCTAGTGGAGCAATGGAAATTATATGAGGAGACCAACTCCTCTCCGGACATTTCTAGAGCCATCTTCTGGGAGGCAGGGAAGGCCTTCATGAAGGGGGCTATCATAGCCTATATGGTGAGATTGAGGAGGCAGAAAACAGACAAATGGCTGGAGCTAGAAAATCAATTAAAAGACTAAGAGAAAAGAGTGGCAATGGGGGAGCAAGGAGAGGCACCTAAATTGTAGATGGTAGCAACAGAGGCTTTAAATACACTCCTACAGGAAGAAGCCGGCAGGACCTGGTTCTATTGTCAGAGACAAGTTTTTGAATGGGGAAATAAGCCATTGCCATTATTAGTAAGATTAATAAAGGGAGGTAAGGGTCTAACACGCGTTTTGCGGATCAGGGACAGAGAGGGGAGACTCTGCACGGATCCTGGAGGTATAGGAGAGCATTTTCAGACCTTTTATGAAGGCCTGTACAGGGCAGAACATAGAGGGAAAGAAAACCAAGTACAAAGGTTCCTAGCAGACCTTCAACTGCCTGTAACCTCTATAACTCAGAGAGAACAACTAGGTCAGCATATTACAATGTCTGAAATCCTAGGGGCCATACAAAAACTGCAACAGGAGAAAGCTAGCAGTCCAGACGGCTTCCCAATAGAGTATTATAAGATTCTAGGGAGCCAGGTGGCGGAGGCACTGAGTGGGTTCTATGAGACAGAAGAGGGAGGAGATGCCCCTGAACTACCGGATACCTGTTATGACGCTGCCATCTGTCTAATCCCCAAGCCCGGAAAGGATGGAATGGATTGTGTGGCATATAGGCCTAGCTCCCTGCTTAATTCTGATTTAAAGATCTTGGCCAAAGTGCTGGCTATCAGGTTGGAAAATATATTGCCAGACCTGATTCACCCAGACCAGACCGGGTTCATTAAAGGCCGCCAATCATATCATAATATGCGTAGGTTACTTAATATAATATGGTGGGCGAATACAAAGCAAGAGAAAGTGGGTGTTGTCTCAATGGATGCAGAAAAAGCATTAGACAGAGTGGAATGGGAATACCTCTTCGAGGTGATGGCCTGGTTTGGTCTGGGTGAATCTTATGTGGGTTGGGTGAAGGCCATGTATAATAAACTAAGAGCTTGAGTCTTGGTTAATGGGGGTCTTTCTGGTTGGTTTGCTTTAGAGAGGGGAAACTAGGCAGGGTTGCCCCCTGTTGCCCCTCTTGTTTGCTCTGGCTCTGGAGCCTCTTGCACTGGCAGTGCGGCAAAAGGAACAGATGAGAGGGTTTGCAGGGGCTCAGGGTTCTGAGCATAAGATCGCATTATATGCCGACGATATGCTATTATTTGTTAGGGACCCACAGAGGTCCATGGTGCCGTTGCTGTCCCTTATTGAAGAATTTGCTAATTTCTCTGGCTATAAGGTGAACCTGGAGAAGTCGGAAATGATGTGTTTCCCAGATGAGGACAGGACACTAGGGGGACTGGGGCTCAAGGTTGTGCAGAATGGTTTCAGGTATCTGGGAGTGTGGATTGGATGGAGACTGGGAGAACTATATCATTTAAACTTCCCCTACTTGATTAAAACGGTGCTAGGGGATCTCAGAAGGTGGGCGCAACTTCCGATCTCATGGCTGGGAAGGATACATGTGATTAAAATGAACATCCTTCCATAGATTTTATATCCCATGCAAATGTTGCATCTGGGACTAACAAAGGGGGATGTCAAGCGACTGGAAGCAGGATTTTCAGAGTTTATTTGGCAGGGGAAAAGCCACGAATCAGCCTTAAAAGACCTAAGGCAGAAAAGAGCAGGGGAGGCCTTAATTTCCCAGACCTGGGTAACTACTATTTGGCTAAACAGCAGAGAGGGATTGGGGATTGGGTGCACAGACCACCGGTTGCTAGCTGGGTGGAGCTGGAGCAATGGGGGTTCCAGGGAGGCTCACTGCTTACTTGCATAGTAAAGGGCCCTGGGCTTATAGAACATTGGGAAATGATAACCCACTGGTTAGGGCAGCACTTGAGGCCTGGGAAATGCTCAGGAGGCCAAAGGTGCAGGTGCAGGGAGAAACCTTACTGCTGCCAGTAGCAAGGAATCCCTTTTTCTTGCCAGGTATGGAGGACAATGGTTTCAGTGACTGGGAGACACGAGGAGTGGACACTGTGGGCAATTTAGTAGTGAAAGGGGAACTCTGCACCTTTGAGGCCCTACTAGAGGGACCCCATCTATATAGATTTCTGCAGGTCCAGAATTTTGTAGGAAGACTAGGCAGAGAGGTATGGGAGGGATTGAAACCAGATCCAGTAGACCAGCTGGTGTATCATGCTGGAAAGGATCCTAAGGGAATACTAGGTAAGGCTGCTAAACAGGGCAAACAGTGCCTGCCAGATCTGACTAAGAACACAAGGGCGCTGTGGAAAAGAGATCTGGAACAGCACATTTTGGAAGAAAATTGGAGGATGGTTCTGGAGATGCCAGAAGGAATAATGGTCTGTAACAAGTACAAAGAGGCCTTTTTCAAATTCCTGCATAGATTGTATTATCCCCGGCAACTGTTCATAAAGCTCACCTGTCAATTTCCCCTATATGTGGTAGATGTGGAAGGGAAACAGGTACATATATTCACTGTTTCTGGACCTGTTCAATTTTGATACAGTACTGGGAGGATGTGGTTACAAAGGTGGCCCAAATAGCTGGTCAGCCACTGAAAAGGGACCCCCTGACCTGTCTATTTGGAGTGGAAGTGGTAGAGGGTGGGGAATGGATTCCGCTTCCCAGATGGATAAGAGTCTTGTTTGTTTTGGCTCGTCATTGCATTCAGAACACCTGGGTTTCGAGTGCCAGGCCCACAGTTTCTCTATGGCGCCAGGCAACGGTACGTGCCTTGGCACTGGAGAGACTGACGTATGCTGTCCGGGATAGAGAAGGGGCCTTCCTAGGGGAGTGGTCTCCCTTCCTTTCCTCACTGAGCATGGCTGAGAATATGGTGCTGAGGACAGGAATGAACACCTGAGTCATGGGGGGGGGGGGTATAGGCTCATGGAGGTTTTTGACTATCAGAAGGCCCCGGTTGGCCCCAAGTGGGAGAAGAATGGTATGTGTATGTAAGGCCTATTTAAAGGGGAAGATTGTAATGTAAAGAGGAAATGTGACCCTTGTCTATCTCATGTAGATATGATCTATTTGCACATCTGATTGCATCTATTTGTTTATTTGTTTGTGTATTGTACATCTTTGTTCACAAAGAAACTTAATAAAGAGATTATTAAAGCAATATCTCAGTGTGAAGCTGCCCCCCTTCTCCTCAAGACCATCAACAAATCATGTTTCAGCAGCGACACACTAGATATTAAACTGCTTAGGCTCACCTTTAACGAAGTTCTCCCCCCTCTCACCATGCTTCTGAACCACTCCCTATCACTGGGCCAGTTTCCCTCTCAATGGAAATCTGCCCTCATCACACCCATCTTTAAAAGTGGTGACCACAATCTGCCTGGGAATTACTGCCCCATCTCAATCCTGCCTTCCCTCTCCAAAACCTTGGAGAAGTTTGTGGCCACCCAGCTTATGAACTATCTTTCCAAATATAGCCTCCTGTGTCCTGAGCAGCATGGCTTTGACCACAACCACAGTACCATCACAGCCCTTTTGGAGTTTACAAATGCCATCCACACACCTCTTGACACTAGCCACATTGCTGGTGCTGTTTTTATAGACCTTTTATAGACCTTTCCAAGGCGTTTGATATGGTGCACCACAGACTACTCCTGGATTCCCTCACACAAATAGGCCTGTCTCTAGAGACCACTGGCTGGTTTGCCAACTATTTGTCTGAGAGAACTCAGACAGTCAGGCTTGCCCAAATCCTGTTCTCCCCCCTCCAAGTCAGGTCGGGGGTTCCGCAGGGCTCTATTCTCGGCCCCCTACTTTTCTCCCTGTTCCTCAACTCCCTGCCCAAGGATTGCTCTGGGAAACTACTCCTGTATGTGGATGATGCCGTCCTCTACAGCTCCCACACCGATCCCACAGCTCTCCCTTCTGCACTCCAAAAATCTTTCACGAATCCTGGTTCATTTGACATAGGCTAGTCAAAAAAACAAAATCCATGATGTTTGCCCACTCCTAAAACAAAAACATAGGACAACCCCTGCTCAAATTGAACTCTCTAAATGACCCCCTTGAGCAGGTCACCTCATTCAAATACCTAGGTATCACCCTATACTCCGGGCTCACTTAATATGATCACATCCGAAAACTGAGCACCGCTGTCGATGTGCATATTGGCCTACTTCACCGGTACAAGCACTGCCTCCCACCAGAAGCTCTCCACCTAGCTATCTCGGCATCAATACTATCACTCATAGACTATGGAATCATTATCTATGGGGCAGCTGACAACATGCACCTAAACAAAATTAGGCTGGCCCTTAATAAGGCCTGTAGACTAGCCACTAGTTGTGCCGAACTCACATATACCTGCACCCTTTACGCCTCCACCAACTGGCTAAACTTTGACTGGAGACTCAAATATCAGACCTGCCTCTTTGCTAAAAAAATTACAGCAGGGCTACTTCCACCTGCTCTCACCCCTCTACTCCAGGCACCATTGCCCACCTGCCTCACTCAACAATTGTCGACAACCCACTTCCAGGTACCTCGCTGCAAGACCACCTCGGATCAGAGAACTTTTAGGTACCTGGCCCCTAGCTGGCTTAACTCCCTCCCAAACTCCTTCCTCACAGAACCCAAACTTGGATAGTTCAAGTCCAAGCTAAGAGACCTAATCTCTCATGACTCAGTCTATGACTGTCCTTAATTTCTAGCCCTACCCTCCCCCCATGACTATGGACTTAACTCTGGTCCTGCCACCCAGGGTGTGCCTATATTTGACAGTGGACACCTCAGTCCAGCCTAGGCCAGCAAATAACCACCAGGGCATGACTGGCACCACTGCCCTTCTGTGTATGTTTTCTGTTACCTGCTACCATCTGTACTATGTACCTATGCTTGCCAACACTCTGTATGTTTGTATCACTAGCTGCTTTACTGTGTTACCTGTAACCATTTTGTAACCCTTTCTGTAACTACTGTGTCTAATTGTTGCTATTGTCCCTGATGTCTCTGTTCTCAATGATGTGGAACCTTTGTAAAGGAGTCTTTGACTCAAAGGTATGTCATCCGATATCTTCAATAAAATAAATTACTGGATGCAAGCACTTGGTCTCTCTACTGCACCTCAACTGTGGCAAAAAATATGGATAAACTTTTACAAATATATCAAACAGGATAGACTTAGATTAGTTCAGTTTCAGATTTTACGTAATCTTTATTGTACACACATGCTTGTTTTTTTAAAATGGGAAAATCCAGGTCCTCATTATGTTCTAGATGTCATCAAGATGAAGGGGACCTGCATTATATGATATGGGACTGTGTGAAAATACAGCCTTTTTGGATGGCAATTAGAAATTCTCTGGATCCTTTGTTAGGGTTAAAGGATCTTTTCCTTCCCAACATTTGTGTAATAGGTCTTTTCCCACAAGGGTTAAATTGTGTCAGGAAGGCTCAGATGGCGCTTGTCTCATCGGTGGCTAAGTTAGTGATATTATGGCACTGGATGGATGAATCAACTCCGTCCTTACAAGAATGGCATAGTGAGATAATGTGTGCTTTGAATTTGGAGAAACATATTGCATATCGTAGGAAATGCTTGCATGTATTTCATTCTAGATGGGAATCCCTCTTTTTAACATCTTATCGATAGGGTCAGAGAACTAGTTTATTCATCTGGCCTGGACAACCTTCCTTCTTGAGAT
Organism: Neoceratodus forsteri; assembly: GCA_016271365.2. NCBI lineage: Eukaryota > Metazoa > Chordata > Ceratodontiformes > Ceratodontidae > Neoceratodus > Neoceratodus forsteri. The sequence goes on along the minus strand of CM057450.1, from coordinate 1,197,689,467 downwards.
ATTGCTTGTTACCCCAGGGTGGCCCCATGAATTTCTTTTTTCTATTTGGAATGAGGTTGCTGTGTTGTGAGGGGGGGTTGGATAGGTTTGTGGGGGATGGACTTCTTATTTATTTATTAGTTATATGGTATCAGGGACTTTTGTTACTCAGGATGCTGTTTTTGTCACAATACTTCACAGTACTGTATTCCCCGTTCACTTTGTCAAGCCTGTTATTTTATTTGTTTTTGTGGTATTGTTTGTTTAAAGCTCAATAAAGTATATTGAATTATAAAAAAAAAGAACAGGTGGGACAGACACAAAGGTATCCTAGAGGTAAGGATGGGGGGCTCCAGAGTTCAGTTGGGGCACAAGGCCTCATACTAAGTAGGGATAAATAAGGCAGACTGGGTGGGCCAAGAGAGCCTTATCTGCTGTTAACTTCTATGTATCTATGTGTGTATCAATGATTCCAACTTGTTACAAAGTTGTAAAAGTTATTTCCAGGATATGGCTAACATTACACAGTATAATTGTAGACTATGGGCGGGATATTCAGAAGGGTGTGTTGCGCCATGCGAAACCCACTGATGCACCCCGGCGTGATATTCAAAGGGAATGTGCCTGGCACAAATCGATCGCTGAGCGCATCAGTAATGTATCTTGACGCAAGTGGGGGCGTGCCCATACTCCGCGCATCCCGATATTCAGCCCGGGATGTGCTGAGCCCATGCATGTGCAACCCCTATTTGCACTGCACACAGGTGAGCCAAAAAAAAAGGAGCAACAGCTGGCTACCCACAGGTGAGCTGCCATATTGCAGGGCGCAACATGGCAGCTGCCACCTGTGGGTGGCCACCTGAGCTCCGGCAGCACCTTCATGATGGCACCCCCCCCATGCCTGATCACAGGCATATGTTATGTATCATAGTCCAATATCCCTGGTGGTCCAGTGGACCACTCGCAGCTCGATCGCGGGCATATGTTGAAATATAATAGTCCAATATCCCTGGTGGTCAAGTGGACCACTCGCAGCCCGATCGTGGGCATATGTTGAAATATAATAGTCCAATATCCCTGTGATCCAGTGGACTGCTCGCAGTCTGATCGCGGGCATATGTTGAAATATAATAGTCCTATATCAGTGGTGGTCCAGTTGACTGCTCGCAGCCCGATCATGGGCGTCAGTAATATGTTATGACACACCAATCCAACCCTGGTGGTCCAGCAGTACCCCCCTCCCCACCCGCCCACTGGGCCCCACGCTCCGCTCCCCGGTCAGCGGCGGGCAGCATCTCCCACCCCACTTGCCGCCCCGCCAACTGACTCCATACGGTAGGGCTGTACGCCCATTGGTCCACAGCATGAGCCAATGGGCGTGCAGCCCATACCATACTACACTGTCCAGAAATGTGAATGGTACCATTGGACCACCAGGGTTGGATTGGTGTGTCATAACATATTACTGACGCCCGCAATAGGGCTGCGAGCGGTCCACTGGACCACCAGGGATATAGGACTATAATATTTCAACATATGCCTGCGATCGGGCTGCGAGTGGTACACTGGACCACCAGGGATACTGGATGTTTACATTATATTCATATGCCCGCGATCGGGTGTCGGAGCATGTTGCCGCTTGTGTGGGGGCATCGGTCCCCGACGGCTACAGCCTGGCAGGGCGCCAGGCACAAGTCGCTGGGGATTGGTGCACCTGCATGCAAATGGGACCATAATGACATGCAAATGGCCCTATTTGCGCCTTGCATACATTATGGCCCCATTTGCATGTGCACTTTTTCCGAATATCCCAGCGGTGGTTGCGCCGCCATAGCGGCATTTAGCAGCTAACACTTCCCTTTCTCCACTATGGCCGCTTGCGCTGGCACAGTGCCACTGTGCCATGTGCACTGCGGGTGGCCAAGGAGCAATATTCAACAATGCTGTGCCATGGTGCAGCTCCGTTGAATATCACCCTGTCCATGCCCCTGCGCATCCAAGTTGCGCTGCACCCAGGCTTGCGCCACAGCCTGGCGCAGCCTGAATATCTCGCCCTTAGTGTTTAAGAGGGAGACCCAGTTTATAATAAATAGAAAACTTCGATAAGTTTTTTTTTTTCACTTTCTATTTTTGTCCCCCAATTTCACCTTGTCAGCTACCGGAACTTCCTTCCACCTACCCAAGCCCTTCTACCCACCACAGGAATCCTTCGGTGGTCCAACCCACCACCAGCAGCATTTGCTCGGTAGCCTCTCCAGATACCCCAACCATAACCCTTGGCTTATCTCTAATGGGCAGGACCCCCTGGTTCCACAAGCCCAGAGGAGGATACTTCATTTGACAGTTGAGGCCTGTGAGAAGGAGCCAGTGAGGCACAGTGGGAGTCAAAGTGACCCTTTCGTGGCATGGGGGGCAGAGTGGCTTCATTTGCCCAGTGCTTCTGGGGGTATTTTTGTCCCCTGCTAGGCCCTTCCCTTATCCCACCCCATGGTGTAGTCCTGAGAGGTGACCCAGCGATTCACCTATCAGGGCTGTCAGAAGTGCGGGTAAGCCCTACCCTACCCTACCTTCAGTATTCCCCTGCTGGCCCCACTCTGGGTGGGTGATAACTTTGTGTCACTTGCCAGGCAAGTGGGTATGTGCTGACCTGAGGTCACCCTAGAGGGACCACTTATTCCTTCCTGCATGACACTTCCACTCCCTCCCCCCCCCGGGTCACCAGGGAGCAGTCATGCTATGGAAGGAGATGCCTTCCCTCCCAGAAGCAGAAGAAGTTGTGTTTTTATAAATAAAGTCACTGAGTTGCTAGTATCTGAAAAAATGATATTTAGAAATTTGAAATTCATTTTGAAATTGCAAATATGATTTGAACCATCCATTTTCAAAGCACTGAGATAAATAAAAAAGGCCCGTGGAATGCCATACCTTAAAATCATGATTTCTTGTGGAAGGTTGAAATTTATGATTCAGATACTGTGGATAGTATATCTGCAAGGAGAGAATATTCTAGCCAATAATCAAGCGCACTTTTGTCCAAATATAACAAGGTGAAATAGTAGAGGGTACAATTGATTTAATATTTATTTTTTGGAAAGTGGGCAAAAAGGATATGCTCAAGTGCATTGTAATTTTAGTTGGTTATTCCAGATTGTAGCTTGCTGAACCAGGTTCTTTAAACCAGTTTTAAAGCTGGCTCGCAAATTAAAATATTGAAAATTAGATATACTTAAGTCTCCTTCAGCTTTGGGAAGGGTTAATTTGTGCATGGCAATTCTGGGCTTCTTAGGTTTTCATAGGAATGTAATAACTGGGTTATTCATAGATTTTAAAAATCTATCGGGAAGAATAATATGATGGGATTGGAAAAGGAATAAAAGTTTTGTTGAAGTGAACATTTTAATGACATTTCCCTAATCAATTAACATCAAAGGTAGAGACTGCAGTTTATCCAGGTCAATAGATATTTTTTGCAATAGTGGGAGAAAGCTGAGTTAGTGTAGGTGATTATATTCTTTAGATCGTATACCTAGGTGTTGTATTTACAAGCCTTATATTTGTATTAATAAGATACAAAGATATATTATTTAAGTGACTGAAAGGCAATACTGCCAATTTGGACAAGTTTACTTCATAGCCTGAAGCATTACCAAATTTTTAAGGCTACCTGACATAGTCAGGACAGACTTTTTGGAATTACTTCAAAGGAGTCTTCCAAACCACCTCTTAGCTTCTCTTTCTCTCCCTGTTGTTAGTCACAGTCTCATCTCTATGTGGTGTGATCTGTACTGCTGTGTCACACAGCTGCCATTGGTGGCAGCACTCCAGTCCCCCTCAGTAGGTGGGACACACAACAAATCCATGATCGGCGGCTGCAGTTCTCCAGTCCCCCTCATGGGGGGGGCAACAAATCCACAATCGGCGGCTGCAGCATTCCAGTGCCCCTAGGTAGGAGGATAGACTGCACAACTATGATTGGCAAGCTGCTGCTTTCCAGTCCCCCTTGGTAGAAGGGGATGCACACAACAAAGCCCAGTTTGTGGCCGCAACTCTCAGATACCCTCTGTAGGAGGGGACACACAACACAGCCATGATATGCAGCTACGGCTCTCCAATCCTCCTTGGTAGGAGGGGAACAAACTACAAAGCTGCGAGTGGCAGCAGCAGCACTCCAGCTCCTTCAGCCTCCTCAACCCACCACACTTTACTGTGATCAGGAGCAGCTCCTACAGGGCCCCCAAAACAGCCACATTTGGGGAAGTTCCTTCAGCTCTTTCACGCCACCAAACATAGCTGTGATCAGCAGCAGCTCCTATAGTGCCACCCCCCCAAATAGCCACAATCATCAGCAGCTACTTCAGCACTCTCACTCCACCAAAGAGGTAGCTCATCCAGCCCCTCCATGGCCATGATTGATGGCAAGTCCCCCAGCACATGTCCCCTCTAAAGTCAGTCGTGATTGGTGGGGTGCCCGTTGTGGACCCGGGGATGCATTGCTGTTTTATTAGTGTCACTGCCAAGGAATAAACCATAGCAGCATCTCCAATGAAATATTGTTATGCTATGAACAGAGCAGTATAGGGTAAGAATCGTTTGTCCTGTATAGACCAGGTACCACATTGATGTATGATGTCTTTCTACCCACAAGAGAATTGCTGGGGTCCTATTTCGTGGTTGAGGTATCTGTGGTGCATGGTAGCTGCTACTGCTATGGCCCAGGCAATTAGTTTGCAGATCTGTCAATTTGTCATGAATTTATGCTTGTCAACCTGGTAACTAGAAGTTTTTAAAGACAATAACAATAATAATAATTCTTTATTTATAGTGTGCCTTTCAAAACCAAGGCGCATAACAGTCAGAACAATTAAAACATATAAAAACAGCATCACATTCGATAAATACAGACATATCAGCCAACATCTTCACTATAAGCCTTGTTCCACAGGAAAGTTTTTAAAGCCTGTTTGAATCCCCCCACAGTAGCCCACTTCCTGATCCGACGGGGTAGAGAATTCCAGAGGGTTGGGGCCACGAACATAAAAGCCTGGGCTCCCGCTGATTTTAAAGTCACCCTCAGAATCTCTAGCAACCCCACTTCGGCCGAGCGAAGTGGTCGTTCAGGGTGATAAGGGACCAGGAGCTCCTTCAGGTAGTCAGGGCCCAGTCTGTGGAGGGCTTTGTATGCCAGTAACCTGACTTTGAAGGAGATCCGCCACTGGACCGGCAGCCAGTGCAGTTCCCACAGCACCGGTGTAATATGGGCAGGTCTTGAAATCCCCATCAACAACCAGGCTGCTGAGTTCTGCACCAGCTGCAAGCGATGGATATCAACCCCCAGTAGCCCAAAGTAAAGCGAGTTGCAGTAATCTAAGCCTGAGGTCACAAAGGCATGGATCAATACAGGCAGATCTATGGATGGAACAAGGTGCTTGATCCTGGAAATGTTTCTTAGATGATAAAAAGATGATTTTACGACAGCCGATACCTGAGTTTGAAGTGTCAGTCCCGTGTCTAACAACACCCCCAGGTCTCGCACCTGTTCAGAGGCCTGGAGCTCAGCATCTCCCAGGAACAATCCTAGGGAGCAGCCTGCCCCCAGCCCCCCTATCTGGCGGCCTGGAACCAAAACCATCACCTCCGTCTTCCCAGGGTTCAACTTCAACCAACTGGACTTCATCCAATCTTGGATTTCATCGAGGCAGTTATTAAATACAGAGACTGCTCCTTCCTGGTTGGGAGCAAAAGACAGATAGAGCTGGGTATCATCGGCATAGCAATGAAACCTCAGCCCATATCATCTTACAATGTCTCTGAGGGGAAGCATATACACTGCAAACAACATGGGGGACAACACTGAGCCTGAGGAACCCCACATGACAGCAGGATCGGATCAGAGGAAAAAAAACCCGACACAACCCTCTGAGTTCTTCCAGTGAGGTACGATGTAAACCATCTGTAGACCAACCCAGAAAGTCCACAGATAGATCTCAGGCACTCAAGCAGCACCCCATGGTCAACGGTGTCAGAAGCTGATGACAGGTCTAAAAGTACCAAAATGGACCTGTTTTCTCTGGTCTCTCACCATCAGGAGATCATTGAGCACCCAAACCAGTGCAGTCTCAGTACTATGCCTCTTCCAGAAACCAGATTGGAGAGGTTCGTAAATGCTATGGATGGTCAAATGGTTCTCCAGTTGTGCAGCCACTACTTTCTCGATCACCTTCCCCAAAAAGGGAAGGTTCGAAATAGACCTGTAGTTAGCAAGAGAATCTGGGTCCAAAGAAGCTTTCAACAACGGTGTCACCACTGCTCTCTTTCAAGGAACAGGGATAAACACCGGAGTCAAGGGAGCACCAGATTATCTGTGCCAGAACCGGGCCAATAAGATCACCACAACCCATAATCAGGATTCGGCCCGGTCTAAACTACAGCATGTAGGGTACATCCCGGCAATCCGTGATAATATCCATGACTCGGATGGTCAAAGGTGCTCCAGGAGAACGGAGGGACTGTGACCAAAACCTGATCCTCTGCAACTCGCATAGAATGTGTCACAAGGATTTCCGACCTGATGTCAGCCACTTTATCAGCAAAAAACCAAGCAAGCTCATCACACTGCAATTGTGAAAAAGCTCTTCAGAGCTGCATACAGGTTGGGTTGCACAACCTGTCCACAGTTCTGAAGAGCTGAGCTGGTCAATTTTGAGTGGCAGAAATTTCCCTGGACAGGAACTCTGCCTTCTTACGGGAAATTTCTGACTGGTAGAAGTGATAATGTTCTAGCAGTCTAAGGTGGTCGGCATCCAGACCGGATTTCCACCAACAACGTTCAAACCTGCGACCTAGTCACTACAACTCCCTCAAGGCTCCATCAAACCACGGAGCCCGAGGGCAGAGGGAGAGTGGACGCACATTCACTGGTGCAATGGTATCCAAAGTTGAAGTGATGGCAATATTATATGCCAAGACCAAGGCCTCAGGATCCTTGCAATCCACAGGAAGTTCTGATAGGTCAAGGACCGCTGCTAGGCCATTGGATGTAACATTCCGTAAAGGTCAGAACTTGACCATCTCCACAGGGGTCGGCCTACAAGGGGGAATGTCAAAATTGAACCTCACCGTGTAGTGATCCGACCAACCAGCTGTTTCCACCCCCACATCCAAGACCTCGATCCCCAGGAGGAAAACCAGGTCAAGGGAATGGCCACATTTGTGAGTAGCAGTGGTAACCATCTGTGTCAGGCCCAGTGAGTTCATCAACTGAAGGAAGTGTTGTCCAAATTGTGAGAGTTCATCATCGATCCAGCCATTGAAGTCGCCCAGGACCATCAACCTGGGCGACTCAAATGCCATAGTGACGACTAAGTCCACCACTTCCTTAAGGAATTGCTTCCCATCTCTGGGTGGATGATAGAGGAGAGCTATTCTACAGCCTGCATTTGCTACTACAGCACATTCAAATGAGCTGGTCACCTCAACTGGAACAATGGTGAGCTCCAATTCAGTCTTAAAACAGACTGCAACTCCCCCCCGTCCGATCTCAGGCGGTGTATCACCGCATACCCTGCCGGAATTGCGGCCTCAAATATGGGGCCTGCATTATCCTTTTGTGAAAATTGGCTATGTATGTACCTCATTATGCACTTACATTCCGCCCAAGCATTCAACCCTCGGTCACGACTGAACTCTTTGCAAATATCACCTCCCTCTCACAAACTGGTGAACTTTTCATAATGGGTGACGTGAATCTAAATTGGTTGTCTCCCAAGTTAAACAAGCTATGCAATGATGTCGCTGCTGTAAACCTCACTCAACTTATACTTGAGCCCACATGCCCTAATCCCAAAACACAAAATCACACCCTGCTTGATTGGGCACTCACAACCCACCCGCACCACGTCATTAAATTTGGTCTGCTCCCCGATGCCCTTAGTAACCACAACCCCATTTTCATTGTACATAAGGTTCATCGCTCCAAACCTCCCCCTAAAATCATACAGCTCTGGTCCTTTAAATCTTTTACCTTACCCCAGTCAGCTCTGCACTTGCTTCCACCAACTGGGCCCCTCTCTCCACTGCCATTTCTGTTGACCAAGCACTTGACTATTTTAAGGATAAATTCATTGCCACCTGTAATGTCTTAAAACAGACTGCAACTCCCCCTCTGTGGTCCGATCTCAGGTGGTGTATCACCGCATACCCATCCAGAACTGTGGCCTCAAATATGGGGCCCGCATTATCATCCAACCAGGTTTCGGTGATGCGTGCCAGATCTGCCGACCCAACAAGATCCGCAATCACTGCGGTCTTGTTCTTGACAGATCTGGCATTGTACAACACCGCCCGAGTTGGACTGAACTCCTGGGATGCCCTGACCACTAGCCCATCCCCAACGATGGTGCCCTTGGGTATGGAGACCAGGCATGGAGGCCCACACTCTAGACTCCATTTCACCCCAGGGTGGCTTCTGAACTTAACAACCCCAATAGGAGCACCCTGCTCTTCCAGCCTCCACTGTTCACCCCCCACCCCACCCCACCCTCCTACAGGCAATACCTAAAGCACCAACAGCGTTGGTAGATAGAAAAGGCCAATGGAGAGGGGCAGAAAGGGTGGAGGGTGTGGAGAGCAGAGGCTGAATAACGCGCGACAGGGGGAACCCAAGCTGACAATTATCCCAGGACCCCCACATAGCCAAACAACACCAGTCCAACTGGTCAATTATAACAATTAAACAAAATATATAAAACCCCAAATCACAGCCAAACCTTTTCTCAACCCCCAACTAAATAATTATACCAACTCTAAATAAAAGAAATAACTAACTAAGAAACTTAAACAATAAAACCTAACCTCCCTAATACACACATTAAATTAAATTGGCCCACCGGTCCTCTCACTACCTGGGCCCCTAATAAAACAAAATTATAGCACCTGGGACTGTCACTCCCTGGTGCTTTAACACTCAAACCAAAATAATAAAATAAACTAAAAAGTTTATGGATGTTATTCGGAAACACCCTCCAGAAAAGTCTCTCACAAATCTCTGTAACAGGGTGAATTCACAGATGTCAACTGAGCCCTCTCACTGCTCATAACTTCCACAAAATATATAAAATCAAAAGTAATTGTAGTTGGGGAAAGATCGAACTGGCTGTAATCCAACCAACCCACAGTCTAAAACAGTCAAATACAAGGATTCGCTTATCATGAATATAAACCTTTTCATGCCACCAATGCAGAGTAAGTTGGGTAAGACTTAGGCTCTGCTGGAATTAAGTGGGCTGCCCCAAGAGAGGTAGGGAACTGCTGCATGGAATGGCACTGCAGTGAGCCCTGTCATTAGAAAAGAGCCCTGTCTCATTCTCCATATCACTCTCTTCCTCGCTTTCTCTCCACAGAAACAAGAGGCCTTGGGGTACCTCTTTTTCTTTCTCTGAGTGCAATCAGATAAATAATGCAATGATATGAAATATAATCTGACCTACCACTCATCCTCTCCACATTCACACAAACACTGCAGCTACTCTCTGTGGGTGCCTGATGTTAAGTAATCACCCTGGCCATTAACAGCAGCTCCTCCATGTCATCACCAGGAGCTGTTGTAATAGTGCAGTAAACACCCTCTGTCCCCTGGAGGACAGTGTCCATTGAAAACTTTGTGGCATTCCTGCTGGCCTCTGCTCCTGATGTCATTGGCTCAGGTTGTTTTCACAGAGTTAGATAAGATTGCTGTTGTAGACTGTAATGCTCTGTTATAACTGCTTCAGTGCAGACTGGGCTTTAGTGGCAATTTAACAAGTTTGTATACTCTGGCTAGGCTTCATATAGTGAAAAGAGCAAAAAGTGGGTGTCCTGTTGCTCTCTAAAGAAAAGTAGGTATACGCTGTATACCCTGTATATGCTTCTGTATAGTGGATACAACTAATCCCATGCAGAAAGTGAAATCTAACTTCAAGCAAGAGTTGCAAAGTTTGGAAGAAAAACTTAGACCTGCTGACAATTTATTTTCTATTTTAGTGCTTTAATCATGTATTAATCCCACATAATATTTATTTATTTATTTATTGAAATGTTTCACCAGGAGGGCACACTGAACAACAAGTTACTTGTCTCACGGTGTGACCCGGGGAGGGAGGGGTTTACATAGGGTTGTGAAGCATGATCAGTTACAATAGTATGTGGGTAGTACAAACAATACAACATTGTAAGATTGTGCAACAGTTGGAACACAAGGTATTGTACAATAAACAATAGAGGAACATTGTGTAAATTACAATACATGTCCAAAATCATACAAAAGAACATATGAATGCACAAAACCTATAGAACCATTTATAGTGCATGAGTGTACCAGGAGCGTGCTCGAGGTAGTACGCAGGTGCTGTTGGAGTAAAAAGGACGGGGTTAGGTTGTGCACACTGGTGACCCAGAAGGGTAGGTGGAGAAGACAGGGGGGAGAGGCAACAACTGAATATGAAGAATAAGGGGTAGCCATTTCCTGATTTCCCTCTTCAGGATGCTGAGAACCCTGCCGGGGGGGGGTCATGGTAGGAAGGCAGAAACTGGGGACAGGTATTAAGGTGGGTTAAAGCAGGAACAGCTGAAGGAAAGGTAATTGTGTAGGGCAGAGATAAGGGAGTAGTTGGAGGAGGAGTGTTATATTTCTGGGGGGAGGGATTTCCAGATTTTAGGGAAACGATGGGTGAAACCAGTCTGACCAATGAGGGTGGAGCGGCAAGGGACCGTCAAGGTTCGGGCGTCATTTGATCTGAGAGAGTGGGTGGGGGGAGGTGGAGTGGACAGAGAGGATGAGAGCTAGGAAGGGAGCCCCCCGAACCAGAATTTGGAGGTTAGTTTGGCACAGTGAGAGATGCATCTGTGAGACAGTGGAAGGAAGGTTAGAGAGTGACAGAGTTTACAGTGGTGGGAGCGGGAATGGGAGTCGATAGCAACGTGGCAGAAGGAGCTAAAGAGAGTGTCCATCTTGGTCAGGGAAGATTTGGGAGCAGCACCATAGACTACATTGCAGTAGTCAAAGATGAGGAGTATCATCTTCTGGACAATTTCGCGCCTTGCAGTCAGTGGGATGCAACTACAATTCCTGTACAGAGCACCAAGCTTGGGGCACAGTTTCTTCAGGATAGCATCAATATGCACAGAGAAGTTGAGGTGCTGGTCCAGCCAAAGTCCCAGATATCAAAATGAGAAGGTGTCCTCCAAGATGGTCCCATCAAGGGTGTGGAAGGTGGGTAGGGCCGGGAGCCTAGAGAATCTCTGCCTGGTGCCAAAGGTTATTGAGACTGTCTTCTTGGCATTTAGAAAAAGCTGGTGAGAAGCAAACCAGAGCTGAACTTGGTTGAAGTCATGCTGTAAGCTGGTTTGCACAGCAGCAGGGTTTTTGCCGGAACTGTACAAAACAGTAGCATCAGCGTACATGTGGATAGATGAGGATGAGCAGGCTGTGGGAAGATCATTAAGGAAAATGGAGAAGCGTAGGGGAAAAAGCACTGAGCCCTGAGGGACACCAGTGTTGATGGGGAGTGGAGGGGAGATGAAATCAAGGATTCTCACCGACTGGGTCCTGTCAATGAGGTAGGATTTAAACCAGTTGGTGGCTGATGGAGCAAGGCCGGCTGAGAAGAGTGAATCAAGAAGCAGGGGATGGGAAACGGTGTTGAAAGCTTTGGCTAGGTCGACAAAGATGGCCGAGGTAATCAGGCCATCATTCATCCCTGAATGCATGGAGTCAGTAAGCCTGAGGAGAGAGGTGGTTGTTGAGTGGTTCTTCCAAAAACCAGGTTCGAAGGGGGTGAAGAAGGAGGAATCAGAGTGGAATGGTGATAGTTGAAAGAGAACTAAATATTCTTGAAGTTTGGCAAGGGTAGGAAGGAGGGAAATGGGGCGATATTTGCCAGGAGTGGATGTGTCACCACCCTTGGGGAGAGGAAGGACTACAGCATGTTTCCAGGGTGAGGGTACTTGTGCACAAATAAAGGACAGGTTAAGGATTAAGGATATAGGATATAGGATAAACAATTGCAGGAGCAGAAAGGTAGAGAAGTTTAAGATCGAGCTCATCTGGTGAGGAGCCTTTAGAGGGGTTGAGGGATAGGACAGCATTAATTGCTTCATCAGAGGAGATAGTAGAAAAGGAAAATGGGGGAGGAGTAGGCACTGGCTGAGGCAAAGGGCTGAAGTTAGTAGGTGACAATGGGGACAAGGAATTTAGAAGAGACGTGGCGCACAAGGTGTAGTAGGCATTAAATTAATTGGCTACAGAGCCAGGGTCAGAAACTAAGGAGTTATTTATTTTGAGAACTGGAGGGGGAGAAGGGGGAGAGAACAGAGCATGAACTACCCTCCAGAATTTAGATGGAGAGTTAGTGTTAGTCAGGAATGAGGAGTTGAAATAATCAGACTTAGCCAGTCTAGTAGCTTTAGTACATGAATTGTGTAGCATTCTGTACTTGGTGTAGTCGTTTGGATGTTTAGTAGATTTGTGTTTTCTCCATGCCTGATCACGCTCCCTGAAGCAGGCCAGTAGTTCGGGGGTGATCCAGGAGAGGTGAAGCCCACTGACTCTGGTCCATCTGAAAGGAGCAAAGACATTCCAGGTGGCAATGAATTTATCCTTAAAATAGTCAAGTGCTTGATCAACAGAAATGGCAGTGGAGAGAGGGGCCCAGTTGGTGGAAGCGAGTGCAGAGCTGATTGGGGTAAAGTCTAACGATTTAAAGGACTGGAGCTGTATGATTTTAGGGGGAGGTTTGGAGCAATGAACCTTATATACAATGAAAATGGGGTTGTGGTCACTAAGGGCATCAGGGAGGAGACCAGATTTAATGACGTGGTGCGGGTGGGTTGTGAGGGCCCAATCAAGCAGGGTGTGATTTTGTCTTTTGGGATTAGGGCATGTGGGCTCAAGTATAAGTTGAGTGAGGTTTAGAGCAGTGACATCATTGCGTAGCTTGTTTAACTTGGGAGACAACCAATTTAGATTCACGTCACCATTATGAAAAGTTCACCAGATTGTGAGAGGGAGGTGATATTTGCAAAGTGTTCAGTCGTGACTGAGGGTTGAATGCTTGGGTAGAATGTAAGTGCGTAATGAGGTACATACATAGCCAATTTTCACAAAAGGATTGCAACACTTGTACCCCTGTGTTACACAGTGGAGGTACACCATCACTTAATTTGCTTTATAACATGGGTTCCTAAAATACTGTCTTCTGATTGGTCCAAACAGGTCACTTGACCGTGGATTACTGTCTCATATGCCCACAGTTGCATGGCCATATGGCTTTATTTCGCTGTTTTTTTAGGTAAAACTCAAACAAAACATTGCCCATGTTATAAGAGGATTAACCCACTCCAGGGTATGGGTTTACTGAGCATTAATCCATGCCTGGGTGGCTGAAATCACTTGGCTTCACCTCGTGATTCCAGCCCCCGCCCCAGGCGTGAATTAATGCTCAGTAAACCCATTCCCTGTCATGGGTTAATCCCTCTGTATATTTCTCAGTTAAGCTGAAGCATTTTTTTTCACAAAATGCCACACATTTAACATTAACAAAGGGCTCTCAGCTTCTTTTTAAGTCACACTTCTGGATGAACATGCCCTTATGTATTAAGGGGCCTTTAGCATCTTTAGTTGTACCTGATTATGCAGGTTGAAGACCAAAAAATAAATAGGAACTCTTTCTATTTTCATTAAAAAAAAAAGTGTTAAGATATCATGCATTGTAATGATTTTGAAGATGTTCAGTACATGGTTCCATAGAAAACAGGCTGGGTTATTTGTTGTGCAACTCTGCTAAGAAACATCATTTATCAGTTCATTTAACTGTTTCATGGCTGATATTGTACTGTTTATCCACAGTAGTAATTCACCTTTCTGAGTTTGTTGTGCATTGACTGTGTCAGCTGCAAGGTTATGACAAATGAGAGAACTCTGTAACAGAGATGAGAAGAAAAGCAATCAGTGGATTAGTTACATTGGAATCGATTTATAATAACTGGAAAATGTTTTCTTTCATAAGGAAACCCAGTTATAATTCACCATTATAACCAGATGGTTATAATGGAGTTTGCCCTTTAAGGGGCAGACCAGGTTGTCCTGGTGTACCCCTTCCCTTTCCATCAAGATGGTGTGCTCAGAAGAGGAGTGGGGGAAGGAAGGGGAGGGCCAGGGGATAGAACAATGGCCAAGCAACAGGAAGGGGAGGGGCAAGTGGAGGTACATAATGGACAGCACAGAAGTGGTTCAGCCACTTTTGCTGGAGTTTTGATCTAATTGAAATTGCAGCACATCAGATTGGCTGAACAACTAGAGAGGTTTGTGCACTAGGATACAGCAGGTAAGATAGCTTCCAGGAATGAAGTTTTAAATAAACAGATAAGTAATAATAATATTGAATGAAAGTTATATTACTTCACTCAAAGCAAAAAAAAAAAAATCATTGTTTTAAGGTGAATGGTATGTGGCTAGTTCATTAGACTTCTTTGAAAGAAGTTTTTTTAGCATTTCTGGTTTGAGTGAATGCACTTTGAGTGGTTGGAGAAAGAATTTGCAGCTGTATTGAGGCTGCATGCCTTGTTTTGTATGTGAATGGTTCATTAGGTTTTTGTTTGAGGCAAATTTTAGCATTGCTGGTTTGAGTGAATGTGTTCTGGTGGTTGAAATAAATTTTGCAGCTGCACTGAGGTTGTATGCCTTGGTTTTAAAATCGTGAGGCAAATAGACACACAGAAATGAGGTTTGTTGGAAAAGCACTTTTGCCCCAGAGTAGGGTCATTCAGCTAGAAAAGCTGAGGTTGGCTTTAGAGAGAAAACTAAGAGTGTAGAAGCTGGATTGACTGGGGCCTCCACTGGCCTTTAACAAGTAGAGCTTGTAGCTTACAGATTTGGGTGTATGACTCTGATATACAGGGCTGTGGGTTTAAAGTTCACAGTGGAACTTCACGTTGCTGGTTGAAGGGAGTCATGCGGCTCAAGGGGGAATAGGTTTCTGAGGCCTTACAAGTTGTGGTAGGCTCATACTGGAATCGTTGGGGGATCTTCAGCTGTTTTGGGCAAAAGGGGAGGGCCAGCGCCTCCTATACAAATCCTTTGTGCTCATTTTTCCCTGCAAGGACCCAGTGAGCTGCGCTGAGCAGCTCTGCATGGAATTTGTTGCCACACACCAGCTTGACCGCGTGGCTTTCAAATGAACCCCCCCACCTCCCTGCTACCTCCTCACATCCCCAGTGGACATTGTATCCCCCTTCCACGGGGGTAACGCCTGGCTTTCCACAATGAAGAGGCTGATTGGAGGGACAGCATCAGTCTCGCTGCCCCATGGCCCCATGTGGTGACGCGGCAGGAACCATGCGGCTGCAGAGGCCTACGCGTTTTTGGCAAGGCGGAGGTGGTATAGGGACTAGCGTGTCAAGATGGGAGAGGATTCAGGGGACATTTGCTTGCTGCAAGCTAGTAGGTCAAGGAGTAAGGGGCAGGGGCCTAAGGAAAGGCCTAGCAAGTGGGGGGCGGCGAGCGGCCAGTCAGTGTGACGTCACACACCAAAGGAGCAGGCCAAAAAAAAAAAAGCAGCTGGCGATTTGGCCTGGCAGATGGTACAGGAACTAGCTCTTCGGGGCACTCACACATTGGAAAACTAGGAGGGCAAGGAGAGGCCTAGAGAAAGGCCAAGCAGATGGGAATGACAAGTGGCCATGCAGCGTGACGTCACATGCCAGGGGAACAGACCGAGAGTGAGCAGATGGCCGATTTGGCCTGGCAGGAATGGCGTGAGGCCTAGCGCTTCAGAGGGGGGGACATTCAAAGCTAGCAAGGCAAGGAGAGGCCTACCAGGGGGCCTAGCAAGTGGTGATGACGAGCGACCACATGGTGTGATGCCACACGCCAAGGGAGCAGGCCGTAAACGAGCAGCTGGCATTCTGCTGGGGCTGGGGAAGGTTGCCTAATGGCAAAGGGATAAAGTTTATTTAGATGGGATGCCAGGCAGGTGGCCTTTGGGAAAGAGAGCACTGGGGAAGCCACGAGGCAATGATGAGCTGGAACAGGCCAGAGGACTGGTGAAAAAGGGCCAGGCCATGCAGCGTGACGTAACACGTCAGTTAGGTTGAGCAACGGAAGGAAACCCAGAAAAGGATGTCGGGGAACATGGATAAAAAAAAAAAAAAGGAAGCGAAGGCCCAGAGAGAGGTTTCAGCCATGGAAAAGATTGTGACCTTGGGGGAGGGGTGGGTCATGTTTTAGGGGTCAGCCAGCCCCCAGCAACAAGACTGGGGACAATAATTATCTGATGTCCAGGGGTATAAGGGGGCAACAAAAGGGCACATTTGTTGCCGTTAGGGGCTGCCTCTGGGGGAAGCGGGCCTTGCCACTTGGGATACTGCCCCAGGCAGAGTTTTTAATAATGAAATTTTCTTTTCTTTTCTTCAGTATCTTCACAGTTTGCAAGAAGCAAGGAACATGGCACCCAAGAAGAGCAGGCCTTTGAAGGAAGACACCTACAGAGCTATAATGGAACTGGCCGAGAAAGCCAATAGAATGTGGGAGTTGGTGGAAGGGGAGGAACCAGGGAGATCCGGGGAGAAAAGGAAAGTGGTGAAGGGTAAAGATGGCAGAGGGAAGCGGCTGGCTGAGAAGCCACACAGCCCAACCAGGGTACAACCACTGATAGCGGGACCTACCAAGGTGGCCAGTCTAGTAACTCTGCAACTAGTAGATCCGGTACCGTCAGTACCTCCCCAGGACCAGGTTGTGGTTCCCCCAGTGGAGCCCAGACTGGATCCCTAGCACACAGTGGTTCCTTCACAGCCACTAGTAGGGCAACTAACTCTTCAATCAGAGGGAAACATACTGGGGCACCAGGAGGACAGCAGGCAGCAAGGAGCAGACAAGGCCATAGGTAATGCACCCGGCTCTGTTGGTGACAGTATCAAAGAGTACATAAGCCAAATCATTTCAGCACTTGGCTCAGGGGTTTGGGCCAGATGGAGTCAGCACTGGCCAAGATTAGGGTAGAAAAAGAGGTGCTGAAAGAAAAGGAAGGAGGAGTAGAAAAAGAGGGAAAAGGAACAAGGGAGATAGGAACTCCTGGGATGAGAGTTGGAGAACACGTCCCTGTTGGCCACAAAAGAAAAAATATGGAAGTGAGAGTATGTGGATATTTTCACTTTAGTAAACTGGGAAGTGGCAGCAAAATACGAGGAAACAGACAATATAGGAAAGAGTGAAATGGCAGCAGTGGTAGTTTTGTTAGGCAAGAAAGAGAAAGACAAATTCACTAAAGGGAAGACTTGGGAAGGGTGGTTTGTAGGTTTTGCCACATTCTCAGCCATAGTATTGGAGAAGAAGCCTGAGTTGGGCATCCTGCTCATCACATACTCCTTGATAATAAGGAGAGCAAAGGCAAAAGGGGTGTGGGGTGGATATACTATGATGAATTATTTCGGCAGAGAATGGCGACATATGGGGATGTAAGATGGGACACGAAACAACTAGACTTGTGGACAGACTACGTAACCGATCAGTCCCCGCCTGAGCGAGAGCTTGGGAAAAAAGGTACCATGCCACAAAGATGTTGCTGGGCTTACAACAGGGCCTTTTGTTCCTGGCCACAATGCCATTTCCGGCATGCATGTTCAAAATGTGGGGGGTCACACCCAGCAAGCAGATGCAGGACAATATAGGCCCAGTGAGCCCAAGGATCCGTGAGGCAAGGGTCAGGTCAACAGTTTTTTCATGAGGGGCAGGGCTATAAAGGGCAGACATGGAATAGAGGGGGGAGGGGCAGGGGACACGCAAGTAGAGGGAGTCAGAACCACTGATCAGCAAGGCCAGACATCAGTTTAGGAAACTGGGGAGGGGTCTCAAGCAAGTAGCTACTTCTGTCACTTTCTCAGAAGTACTACCTGTGAGAGGCAAGGGAGAGCATAGGAGTGCATGCACCAGGAACTTTAACTCATGGTTGAAGAACTGGTGCTGTGAGGAAGGGTTTGGATTCATTGGTGACTGGGGACCCATCTGGAGGGATGGAGGTTTGTTCAAGCCTGACGGCCTGCATCCATCCTGGAGGGGAATCCAAGCACTCAATGATAAGTTTAAATGCTACATTGATAGCATTTAAACTAGCAAAGGGGTGGCAGGCCAGCAAGGATGGTACCTACTTGCTCACCCCACAGCTAGTAATGGAACCAGTGAACCAGATGAGTGGCTATCTCTGCAAAGCAGTGCAAAAGTTGGAGATTAGTGTCCAAAAGGTGGATAAGCAGAAAAGGCAAAATTCAGCAGAAGGGCAGACAGCAAGGAGAACCAGGGATAAATGACAACCAAGGAAGGGGCTGGAGTAGAACAGTGAAGCAGTCTAGGAGGTCAAATCATGGAAAGCTATGTGCAAATGCCAGGAGCCTTAGCAACAAGATGGAAGATCTGGAGGCTGTCATGGTACAGTCAGACCTGGACATTGTGGCCATCACTGAAACCTGGTGTAATGATAACCATGACTGGGAGATGGCCATACCTGGCTACAACATATTCAGAAGAGACAGAGCAGGCAGGAAGGGAGGAGGAGGGCACTGTATGTAAAATGACATAAGGGCCACACAGATCCAGGAGGAACAAATGGGGAGAGATACTGTGGGTTAGCTGGAAAGGAAAATGGGGCCAGCCATCCGCACAGGTGTGGTCTATAGACCACCAGCCCAGGAGGAAGAAACAGATAGGAGTTGATGCTAGCCATCCAAAGGATGGCTGACAAGGGTGAGGTAGTACTGGTTGGAGACTTCAATATACCAGATGTGGACTGGAGCATCCCAGCAGCAGCATCAACTAGAGCAGATTTATCCTGGACTCTTCAGGGTGCCTTCCTCAAGCAACTGGTCATGGAACCAACTCGGCAGAAGGCAATACTGGACCTTGTGCTCACAAACAGGGACAGTGTGATGGGGTAACAGTGGGGAGCACCTGGGTAACAGTGACCACCAGTCATTGTGGTTTGAAATCACAGAAAGAGCAGAACCAAACCACACAAAAACACGATCCTGGATTTTAGGGGGCAGACTTTGGGAAAATGGGGAGATGCTTGAAAGAGGCATTAAGGGAATGGGACAGGAATCAGGGATTGAGGAACAGTGGCAGTATTTAAAATGGGGATTATAAGAACAACAGAATTATGCATTAAGCAGGTTAGCAAGAGGAAAAGAAAGAGGAGACCATTATGGTTTTCCAAAGAGTAGTAAAGAAAGTGAAAGCCAAAAGACTGCATTCAGGCAATACAAAAAGACACAGGCAGAAGGGGATAGGGAGAAGTACCAGGAGAAACAAAGGGAGGCAGGGAAGTCAGTAAGGGAAGCCAAAGCTCAGACAGAAGAACACATTGCAAAATCAGTGGTTAAGGGACAAAACCTTTTACAGGTACATAAGGAAAAAGAAGGACAAAGGGAGGGATAGTTAGACTGAAGGGGAGGATGGGAGCAGCGTGGAGGATGACAACAGTAAGCTGACATATTGAACAGGTATTTCTGCTCAGTCTTTACTAAGGAAGAGGGGTAATGGGTCTGAAGGAGTACAAGGGTGAGAAAGGTGCAGAATGGACACAAGTCCCTTTACACGAGAAAGGGTCCTGAAGGAACTGGAAGTAATAAGAGTTGACAAAGCAATGGGGCCAGATGGGTGCACCCTAGGGTCCTTAAAGAACTAAGAGAGGTGGTGGCTGAACCTCTGGCTATCCTGTTCAGCCAATAACTGGAAACAGGGAGGTACCCAAAGACTGGAGGACAGCAGATGTAGTCCCTTATACAAAAGTGGGAACAAAGAGGAAGCAGGGAACTACAGACCAGTCAGCCTCACCTCGGTAGTGGGAAAGATCATGGAAGCACTACTGAAGGAGAGATTGGTGGAACATCTGGTTGTCAATGGACTACAGGACCCAAGGCAGCATGGTTTCACCAGGGAAGGTCATGTCAGACCAACCTCATTGAATTTTTGACTGGGTGACTAGGGAGGTGGATCAGGGGAGGGCAGTGGACATGGCCTATCTGGACTTCAGCAAGGCCTTTGACACTGTGCCACATAGAAGACTATTACACAAACTGGGGAATATGGGTGTGGGCAGGACAGTAGTGTGGTGGGTAGGTGACTGGCTGGGTGGCAGGACACAGAGGTGGTGGTAAATGGCTGTCACTCCAATAGAGGAAGAGTGACCAGTGGGGTACCACAGGGATCAGTGCTGGGACCGGTCCTATTCAACATCTTCATCAGTGACATTGCACAGGATATAGAAGGCAGAATTTCACTGTTCGCTGATGACACAAAGCTCTGTAACAGAGTAGACACACCAGAGGTGTAGACAGAATGAGAAGGGACCTGCAGAAACTTGAAGAATGGTCAAGGGTTTGGCAGTTGAAATTCAATGCAAAGAAGTGCAAGATAATGCATGGGACAAAAACCCTGGCACAATATATCAGTTGGGGGTGAGGATATGGCATGCACCAAGCAGGAAAGGGATCTTGGGGTTGTCATCTCTGATGACCTCAAGGTAGGGAAACAGTGTGACAAGGCATCAGGTAAAGCAAATAGGATGCTGGGATGTATAGGCAGGGGCATCACCAGCAGGAAAGGGAGGTCATAATTCCGCGTACAAGACACTAGTGAGGCCCCACCTGGAGTACAGGTGTACAGTTCTGGAGACCATACCTACGTAAGGACATAGACAGGGTAGAGAAGGTTCAGAGGAGGGCAACAAAGATGGTGCATGGGTTGCATCACAAATCCTATGAAGACAGGTTGAAGGAACTGAACATGTACTCCTGGAGGAGAGGAGGAGAGGGGATATGATAGAGACATACAAGTATCTTACAGGGAGGAACAGGGTGCAGGAAAACACTATTTTAAGCGAAAAAGATGTTTCAGGACTAGAGGGCATGGGATGAAGTTGGAGGAGGACGATTCAGAGGAAACATGAGAAAGAATTTCTTCACAGAACGGTGGTGGACAAGGGAACACCCTGCCAGAGGAAGTGGTGGGGCTGAAACAATCACGGGATTTAAGAATGCATGGGATAGACATAAAGGAATTCTAGAGGTCAGGGGTAAGGGGAAATAGACTTCTAGGAAAACAAACTGAACTTACAAGCTCAAATGGGCAGACTAGATGGGCCATAGGCCCTTATCTGCCGACACTGTCTATGTATCTATGTATAAGCGGGAGGGGAGACTTTGGTGGAGAAAATGAAATGAAGACAAGGGAGCAATTTAAAGAAGCTAGAACCCCCATCAGGATAGAGGCAGGGAGAGAATGGTTAGACAGATACCCGGATAGGAAAACAGCAGAGATGATTAAAAAAGGTTTTTGCACAGGTTTTTCGTTGCAGTGTGAGGGCCCAAGGCAAGCCAGAGAGGTGAACAATCTAGGTTCAGTAAGAGGGAGGGAAGAAATGTTAAGACAAAATATAGAGAAGGAAAAGGCAGCAGGGAGAATAGAGGGACCATATGATACCCCCCCCCCGTAGCAGACTATAAGGATTTCTCCATTGGGTTTGGTCCCCACAAGACAGGAAGGGAAATACAGGGTGATTCATCACCTATCCTTTCCGGAAGGTGAGTCAGTGAATGATTTTATCAGCGAGAAATGTAGTAAAGTGACATATTCCTCTTTGGAAGATGCAGTCCGGATTATCTGGGCAACTGCGGATGCATGGATGGCAAAGACAAACATAGAGTCTGCTTTCAGATTACTTACGGTTAGAAAAGAGGACTGGGACCTGTTGGGGTTTAACATTGGGGGACAGTACTATTTCGACAAAGCCATGCCCATGGGTTGTTCTATAGCATGTGCGACATTCGAAGCATTCAGCACATGTTTGCAGTGGATATTTCAGGAAATAACTGGTTATAAAACAGTGATTCACTATTTGGATGATTTCCTTTTTATAGGCAGTGGGAGAAGAGAGACAGAAAAAATGTTAGCCAGCTTCCAAGAGCTGTGTAAAGAACTAGGGGTTCCATTGGCACCTGAAAAATCAGAAGATGCCAGTAAGGTGTTAGAATTTCTGGGTATTGAGATAGATGCTCCAGGGGAAATATTTCGGCTGCCAGACGAAAAAGTGGAGAAACTGAAGGAACTGATTCAGATACATACTAGTAGAAGAAGAGTACAACTAAAACAGGTACAGCAAGTATTGGGACACCTGAACTTCATGTGCAGGGTTATTGGGCCAGGGAGGGCTTTCACCAAAAGGTTAGCAAGGGTTACAGCCGGGAGTGACCAGACCACACCATTGAGTAGACATGACAAAAGGAGTCAAGGAGGACTTTAAAGTATGGGAGGAATTCCTCAGGGGAATATAATGGCTGCTCCTTCTGGCAGGAGGAATGGGTGTATAACACAGACCTCGACCTTTACATAGGCACAGCTGGGGGCCTAGGCATGGGGGGCTATCTAAGGGGCAGATGGTTTGCAGAACTGTGGCCATCAGACTGGGTGAGGGATGGTAAGGTAAAAGATATAACATTGTTAGAGATCATGCCCATCTGGGCATGCACTCTGGTTTGGGGGGAAGAATTACGGGATCAGAAAGTGACATTTTTGTGTGACAATAGAGCAGTGGTAGATGTCCTAAACAACAGGGGAGCCAAGTCAGAAATGGTCATGCAAGTTTTGCGACTTCTGGTGCTAAGGGCATTGCAGTTGAACATGTCATTCAGAGTGAAACACATAGAAGGGGTACACAATACCCTGGCTGACAGCCTTTCCCGTCTGCAGCTGGATCATTTCCGGACGCTGGCACCAACAGCAGAGGAGCAAAAAATGCCCATACCAACAAACATATGGGACGTTGGCAAGAAGGAGCAGAAATGGGGGCTGGCGAGTGTTTCAAACTTTCAGGGCAACACACCATATGGAGGTAAGTAGGCCACTCACAGAAGAACAATGGGGAAGTTCACCATAGAGCAATGGCAGAAAGGAACAGCCCACACCACAGTGGGGGTCTACTTGGCAGGGATTAGTGTTATTTGCAGTCTAAAAGGATGGAAGGACCCGACAAAATCAATGTTCATTAGAAGAATGATGCAGGGATGGGGTAGGTTGAAACAAGGGACGGTGGATAATAGAAGACCAATAGGGGAACAGTGGCTGGCGAAATTGAAGGGTGTGACACCGGCAATATGCAGATCAAAGGCCGAGGCCCAGCTATTTCACACGATTTATGTTGTAATGTTTGCAGGGTCTATGAGAGTGAGTGAGGTGGTAGGCCATGGCAGGCAAGACAAGGAAGGGGGATTAGAATGGGAAGATATAAGATGGGGGATGAAGGAGATACAGATCATGATTAAGAGGTCAAAGATGAATCAAAAGGAACAGGATTGCATGGTAACACTAAAGAAACATGTAGAGGGTGCAGTGTGCCCAGTGCAGGCTTTGTGGGCTTTCACCGCAGAGCATGGGAATAGGACAGGGAGATTATTTCTGCATGGTGATGGAAGTAGAGTCACAAGTTATCAAGTCACAGCTTTGCTCAAGCAAGGCATGTAATTCCTGGGGGAGGATCCGATTAATTATTCATCCCACTCCTTACGGATAGGGGCTGCCTCATAGTGGGCAGTGGCAGGCGAGACGGTGAATAATATTTTGGAAAAGGGGCGCTGACGGTCTGCCACTTGTAAGAGATACATTCAAACACTGCAGTGTGGAGACTAACGTATCACCTATGTTTTTTGTTACAGATATGGAGCCACATTGGGGGGGCAGAGAAAGGTGATATTATGGTAAGAGACTAAGATCAAATATAAAGATATTTATTTTGTTTAAACCCTATAGGAAGAGGGAGGAGCATGGAAGTCTGGATCTGTGACCACTCATATTTATTGGGCAGAAAGAAGAGCTGAGAAAAAGGCTGGGGGAAAGCAACTTTATCAAGATGTGAAACAATGTAGATTGGTATGGCGTGGCATCCGGGGGATGAGATGGGCATAACTGCTCCCCACCTTGAAAGAGCTGAAGGAGCGGCAACCCATTCCAGACTTAATTATTATACATTTAGGGGGGTAATGACCTTGGGGGAAAGCCATGGGTGGACATATACATGCAGATAAAAAGGGACCTAGGGACAATACAGCAGTGGTGGCCTAGGGTATGCCTTACCTGGTCGGATATGATACCAAGGAGGGTTTGGAGACATGAGCACAGCCATAGAGTGGTGGATAGGGCCAGGAGAAAGATGAACAGAAGGGTAGGGACACTGGTAAGAAAAATGGGAGGACAATTAATACTGCAGTGTGTGGAAGAGTGGGTAGAAGATTTCTACAGGTCAGATGGCGTGCACCTGTCAGATCTAGCCATAGACATGTTTAATACAGAAATGATGGGTTTTATAGAAGCATGGAGGAGGCATGCAAAAAATGGAAGATAAAAAAAAGAAAGGGAGAAGAGAAGGACTGGGAAGGAGGTTCCCTGAGGTATGGGGGAACAATACCCTAAGTGAGGGGAAAGCCAGTCGTCCAACGCAAGCTGGAGACCGGCTAATGGGAGAAAGGGGAGGGAGGAGGGGAGGGGGGAAGAAAAAAAGGAATAAGACGAAAAGAAGAAGAAGCTGAAGGAGAAAAGCGGTCTCGGTTTTCACCATTACCTAACAGAAAAGGAGAAGAAGAAGGCATCCAGGTTTTCACCTGGGGGGGGGGACAAAAAGAGGAAGAAAGAGGGATTATCAGAGATTGATATATGGATGAACATAAATGAAATTGTGAGAGATATAAGAAAAAAAGATGATAAAATGGAACATGGAATTATGATATATAAATAAATGAATTGCCAATCTGAGCACAACAACAAACAATGGTCTCTGTCTTTTTGTGAGGGAAAAGGGGGGAATCTGGGACAATGGAGTTTGCCCTTTAAGGGGCAGACCAGGTTGTCCTGATGCACCCCTTCCCTTTCCATCAAGATGGTGTGCTCAGAAGGGGAAGGGGGAAGGAAGGGGAAGGCCAGGGGCTAGAACAATGGCCAAGCAACAGGAAGAGGAGGGGCAAGTGGAGGTACATAATAGACAGCACAGAGGTGGTTCAGCCACTTTGCTGAGTTTTGATCCTCCCACCCACCCTACAAAATAGAGCAAGAGGAAAGACAGTCAAAAAGGGACTGTATGGTAGGACTGTAAAAGGTGAATGACAGATGTGTCCGGTAGGACGATTATTGGACTGCCAAAAGTGGATGGCAGAAAATAATATGGTTATTGGATTGCCAAAGGTGGATGGCAGAAAAAGGGGGGAAAAGGGGAGGAAGGAGGGGAGGGGAGGGGGGAAAGAAAAAGGAATAAGACGAAAAGAGGAAGAAGCTGAAAGAGAAAAGAGGTCTCGGTTTTCACCGTTACCTGACAGAAAAGGAGAAGAAGAAGAAGACACCCAGGTTTTCACTTGGGGGAGCAAAAAGAGGGAGAAAGAGGGATGATCAGAGATTGATATATGGATGAAAATAAATTAAATTATGAGAGATATAAGAATAAAAGATGATAAAATGGAACATGGAATTATGATATATAAATAAATTAATTGCCAATCTGAGCACAACAACAAACAATGGTCTCTGTCTTTTTGTGAGGGAAAAGGGGGGAATCCAGGACAACGGCAAATACGCACCAGGTTTCCCTCACTCCATGCATGTACACACTGTCTTCCCCCATCAGCCCAACCGCAGTTGCCAGCACAGATATCAAACTGTATTTATATAATTGCTGTGGCGAAAAAATGCTCCACAGCAATTATATAAAATAAGACATGGTGTAGTGCGTAAATCTCAAATTTTACCCATGCCCTCAGTGTTTGATGCATGTATAAACTGCTTGAGCTTCACTGTCAGGGTTTATGTGGCATCCAACACCTCCGGTACGTGTAAAATTCTTATAATGTGTGGGGAGCCCTTATTATTAACTGAAATCAAGCAGATTACAACCTTGTTATGCCATCATTATGACATCACTCTGTTGGTAGCCCTTCTTGAGTATGTCATATCAATGGTATAACAAAACTGAATGGTCACAACAATCAATGTCCCATAAAGTAATTCAGTAAAGTAATTCAATCTGTGATTACAATCTTGGTAGCCCATACACTATAAAATATAATGTATGGTCTTTGGTTAACAACTGCGCTGTAACCACTTCGAGAGGTTGCCATGATATCACTGTAAACCTCGAGAGCATTATACACACTACACCATGTAGTATTCTATAATAACTGGTGTCCCCCCTTATCACATTGATGATCAGTTTGATCAAACACCATAATAACTGAGTATAACATCATACACAGTTATTATGGCATTTCTTTACACACGCGCTCCATGCTCTGCTTTCACAGCAGTGCTGTAGCACAAAACTGACATTGTGTGATGTATTTTAAAGCAGCATCCACTCACACAATTATTTTTCCACTAACCTCGGCTGGCAAAAAAAAAAACTCATCAAAGGACCTGGTAGGGAGAGTGAGAACAGCCTTCAGGAAGCCCACAGAACTGGCCAAATGTTGGGGTACTTCACAAGCAACATAGGGGGCTAGCACCATGCCTGCCTGTATTTTTATTTAAATTTACAGAGTTTGCGGTTCTGAATCATGAGTCCCCCTTCCTAGCTTAAGGGCTAAAATTGTTGAAAAGGTCCCTGCATGTAGGAAATAAGTCAACACACTTTTTCAAAGTTCCTAGAACTACAGATACAGGGAGTAAGTGTGTGTCTGGTGGTTATACAGAGGTATGTAAAACATCAGCACCTGTTATTATAAAAAATAAAACATATTCAAGTGTGTGCCTAGGAGGAGTTTTTTTTTTTACATAACCTCGGCATGTGATAATCAGTTATCAAACACCTCAGGTGTGTAAAAACAGCTCATAACACTGAAATAGATGAGTTGATGTAAGATGACCTGTCTGATGACAGGGCACTAGAAATGATGGAGTTCAGGACACAGTAGATATTACTTAAAACACTATCATATATTATTGGGTTGGGTAATAAATGCAATATTTTATTTTGAATTAAGGGGGTTAGGGGTTGGGCTAGGATCAAAATTCACTTCTGTAGGAAAAAAATGGTAAGTAGAAACATGGATAGGTTTTTTCAACAATTTTTTTAACAATAAAACAGTAAGTCACATTTGTAGAAACAACAACAAAAATGTTGCATTGATATATAGTAAAATTTACAATTGGTCAATGGAGGTCAATTTACATTTTCTCCTGGTGAAAATTGTGACTGCTTCAAAGCTTTTTTTGAGACCTGAAAAAAGAGGTGCTGCAGAGGGAAAGAAGTTTGTATTTTGGAAGAACATTTGCCCTTTAAAGTCACAGAAAGAGGCTATGTTTTAATTGTGAACCTCTCCATAACAAAAACTTAAACTCAGCAATTTATTTTATCAGTAGGTGATATAAAGTCTTTACACATTCATAATGGAATTAGGCTTTTCTAATTATAGTAAATAATCCAGTAATGGGCTAATATTTTCTTGGTTTTGTTCTTTAGTGAAAGGAAAGGGTGGAAGTCTATGCTTCCAGACACTTCAGAGATTAACAGTTTATCAAATAGAGATAAGGTGATTGCACTATATGAAAAGTCTAATGTTATGTAGCTCAGGGCTGGCTGACCTGTCTTGATCTGTGTGTTGCACTCTGTTCTGCTATCTATGAGGTCATGTTCTCATTGAGTTGTGGGCAGGGGACAGAGTCAGATGGATAGGCCAATTGGCACACATGACCAGAAATCCTATGTGAGACCTGATTGAACTACATTTTATTTTGTGGAGGACTATTTAATCACTAAAAAGGAGACACTTCAACAAATGGAATCTCCTTGAAAACTACTACAAAACATTTAAACCAACTGTTACTAAAACAAAAATGTGCATACACTTAATTGTGCTCTGATTTCATTCAGTCTTTTCACATATTAATAAAGAGACAAACCATAATATTGTTGTCTGTTACATTTTGGTGTTATCATTTTCTCTGTTTCTATGTTTCAAAAGGTAGCCATAGTTGGCTCTAGCCATCTCTTGTTCTGATAGGTTATAGCTAGGAAGTAGTGTGGTTTCCAGTGAAGCTATCATTAATACAATGCCACTAGTATATAGGCTCAGCTGAGTATTTTTAAGATTTTGAATATCTACAGCTAGGGGTTCAGCAGTAACAGTCAATAATAATGGGGAAAGGGTCCCTATCTTATACTGCAATAAAGTTTGAGTTTTAGGGATATGTTTTTATTCGTGCAGATTTGAGCATGAAGGGACAGGTACTGAAGGTTAATCCATCTTCGATATTTAGTACTCATGCTAAGTATGTCTAAGATCATGGGTCCATGTAGTACATAATAGTAGTAGTAGTAGTAAAAGCCTTTATTTTTATACAGGATAAGAACTTTAAGACAGAATAAAGGTAGATTGTAGATGAAAAGTGTGTCTCATTCCATGGTCTGGTTCACTAGATCCAGAAATTGATGCATCTGAAATTCCTTGTGAGTCTATCCTCTGTGAGACTGACAGCCCCCATCAGATACAGACACCTGTTCCACTTGTCAAGGCATGTTGATGTTGGACTAGATGCAATTTAAATTGAAACCATGTGCACATTTCTGTAGATTAGTAATCATCCCAAAGTGGCCCAACTTGTTTGTTGGCACAGACTTCAAACCTTTATTTAGTACCAGAAGTTCAGTAGTTGATAACTGATAGGACAACATGTCAATAGTGCTGCACGCTAGTTCTGGTACAGATTCTGTTACCCCCTGTTGGGTTAGAACTGTTTCTTGGGCTTTTAATATTTACTGCCTTGCCACCTTGACCTCCTTGACCTCCACTCACCCCTCCTTGCCTTTCTGGATTTATTTATTTTTTTATAATTTTTATTGATTATGTTATACCATAACATATGCAGTAATTTTTTTTTAATTTATATTTTCTGTGGTTTTTGGCCTGTTTTTACCCCTGTTCCCTGGGGCCCCTGCATATGGACATTGTGTGCATGTGGAGGCACATGCATGCCCCCGTGACACTAGCTCAGCCTCTTCTGCCCCTCCCTGTGGCCATCGCCAGAGCTTCCTAAGGTCAGCGCCACCATCTGTCCTCCACCGGGTGGTGGCAAGTGGTCAGAGAGCCTTCAGTCCCTCCCAGAGAGAGCTGCCTTGTGGTGGCTCAATCTTGCTCCTCCCCCTGCCCCCCAGGCTGACCCCCGACAACCTGAGCTCATTTTTGAATCCCGGTTGCCAGCACAGCACGAAGTGTGGCATCCAGTGCCTCAACCCTCAGCACTACTGGGCCAGCCATATGCAGTAATTTTATATATGTCTAGCCATTCAAGGGAATTAATTCATAACAGAATAAGAAAAAAAAGGAAAATAGAGTTGAAACCCACTAAAATCTCTCAGTAATATACTTGGCTAGATTAACCATCTGTGTCCATACACAGGAGAGAGTAAACATTAATTATACCTTTAACTACATGAACTAAATTATATTAACATTTTGAACTAAAAAAATATTACATATTTTAATGTTTGGAAACACTCCAAACTGATGAGAGCTCATTAATGTAAATACCTAATACTCTGTTTTTTTATCACGGATTATAGGTAACATAAGACATATAATAACAAGCATTTGTCAATGCCAACTGTTCACTCCTGTTATTGCTTTTGTACAGGGTCTTGCTTGTACACATTTTTACTATATATTTACCCAGGATAGAGCAGATGACATACAATTTCTAATTTTCAGTGATGTCCTGCTTTGACACATTGTTAGATTGTAATTACCCAGGATAGGGCATCTGATAGGCAATATTATACTTTTAAGTGGGCTCCCGCACTTTGGCCCCAAATGTCCAACGGTCTTTTTATGACCTGACATTATGATCAAGACAGGTGTAATTTTAAAAATCCCATCTAAAAGATGATTTCACTGTGCGACTGTGGAAACAAGTTTTGGAAGGGATTTCAAAAATGACACCTGCCATGTTAAGGAGCTGGGGTAACCCAAGGGATATGTTGAACATTAGGAGCCAAAATCTGCAAAAATTTAAGTAATGAATAAATGTAGGAACAATTTGTTTCCTCATAACTTAGTTGTTTCTTCACATTTTTACCTCAAATTTTCTACATAATCATTGTATAACTACTCCTTCTGAGCATGACAGGTGTCATTTATAAAACAAAGGCCCAAACATCATTTTAAACCACAAGTTTTAAAACACGTTTTGGTAGGATTTGAGAAATGACAGCTGTCACATTCATGAGGTGGTGTGGCTGTTCTGAAAAGTCTGGGTCAAAATATTAAACTTACCCCAGTTATGAGCGTGCATTGAAAAACTGCAACGTAGAGTCATAACGTTGTTGTTTTCTCATATTCTGAACCCAAATTTTCAACATGGTCTTCTTTTGACCCCTACATAGCCTTCTTATGAGCCCACCTTATGAACAAGGGTGGAGAACATTTTCAAATCCTGCCCAAAAGGTTATTTTGCACCACAAGTGCGAAAACACATTTTGGCCAGGATTTGAAAAATGGTAGCTGTCACATTCATGAGATGTTGTGAACAAATAGCTATGTTGAAAATTTGGGGTCAAAATATTGAAAATTAGCAAAGTTATGACCTTGTGTTAGTAAATTTCAATGCAGGCTCATAACTTTGTTGTTTCTAAATATTTTTATACCACATTTTCAACAAAGCCTTCTTATCACCCCACCTCATGAGCAAGTGTGGAGAAAATTTTCAACTCCTGCCCAAAAGGTGATTTCGTGCAGCGACCACGAAATCATCATCATCATCAAGTCAAATATATTGTTCGGCTGAAAAGCCATTACAATATTCCAGAGAAAAAACAGTATATGCATCGAACAAATAGAAATACATACTTCATACAAATATTCAATAAAATAGAGTTAAAATTTGATGAAAGCTTATTGCAGCTATAGGCATCTGCAATTTACACAGATGCATAATTCCACTCAATTAACTATGTTGGTGAAACCAACACATTTTAATTACCAAAGAATATATAAAATAAAATAAAAACTAAAATAAAATATGCTACCTACAAATATTTACTGTTATAGCAACCTATATCTCACAACTATCATTCTTAGCCAGTACAGCTTTAGATATTAAAGGAATAAAAAATTAGTATGATAAGACTGACCTACAGCCTCCTGGTGAGTACTGAATTTGGCTATCCATACCTGCCCCAAATCAGGTTCATTGCCAATCTGCAAAAGATACTCTACGTGGAGGTTGATAACAGTAAGCCAGTCACTAGACCTGAGCTAAAACAACCCAATTACCAGTAATACCCATACTTTTTGGAAAATTTCAAAGGCAATTTATAACAGTCACTAGTTCTTTGCCTCCATTTGTCACCAGTCTAGGAGGAATTATAATCCAGCAGCAATCAAAACCTCATAAGGGACACTGTGTACCTTATATGCTTTCCTGCATGCACACATTTTGCTTCATTTTCAGATACCCTTGTCATCTAATGGGGACTACTGAGGGCATGTGAGAAAATACGCCCACTTAACTTTGGGTCTCCTTTCGGACCGAGTATCAACTCACAAAGGTACTACTGCATGTCTTACACAAGACTTTCATACATTTTGTCACATGTCCCATTGGGAATTACCTTGATGCCAGTTATACCCAACCTTCTTGGTAGACATAATGGAACTTCCTGCCATAAACATTGCTCCTTGCCTCTGTTTATCGTCACGTATGGTGGGAATAACATACCAACAAAGGATAGCTTTCAAAACAGATTTCTGTGAGCAACCTCCTGCCTTCAAACAGCCAAGCATTTCACTCCACTGTCTGGCTCCCTTACCCTCTAGTGGGCCAAAATGTGACTCCCAATCCAATCCCCCATAGAGGCCATTGATCCGTCAATTATCCTAACAGCTGCTTTAACATAACATAAATTTGTTCTCTCAAGAAAATATATTTTATCACTTAAAATAAGATTAGGTATCCAGCTGTAATGGTTTCCTAATTAATGAAAGTCCTACATAAAAATTAAACATTTAAAACACATAATAGCTATGATATACTGTACACAAAAAGAAAAGAGATACAATAATACAATAGCACCATAACAGCAACACTGCAAGACTGTGATTAACTCTGCTCACAGCAGTCACTTGCAACCCTACGTGGCACATTATAATAGTGTTCACACTCTGTTTTGACTCTCCACCTAGCACTGGAGCTATATTAAGACTCCACACGAGTGTCTGGAGAGGAGAAAAAGTTGCAGAGTCTCACAGAGTCACAGTTAATATCACAATTAGCCAGGTATTTCAAATATACTCATCACACTCAGAACACCTCCAAGCCGGGATTGTCCACCTTTCCACCTGAGTATAATACTTCTGAGGCCCCAATCAGCCTCGGTCCATGAGGTTTCAGAAATGGCATTGATAAGCAAAAAAATCAGAATAAACAGCAGTACCCTCTTGGGGCCATACTACCACCCACGGAGTCTTTCACTTGCTTTTTGCTCACCAGTTCCTATTTCTCTAGTTAATAATCTAAATGAGCGGGGAGTCAAGCTCAATCCTGTGCCTACCAAAATCTGTCATCAACTCTCTATTGCTTAAACCATTTTCTACTCTTCTTCTCTTCACTGCAACAGCCGTATGGAAACAAAAAATTAAAGTCGTACTCCTCTGACTGCAGTAAATTTTAACTTTGGGAGTATATTTGCATAGGCCTTCAGGCAACAATGACATACCTGTAATGGATTTAAATAAGCTTATCAGCATGAAATGTGCCACCATGTTTTAAGAAAACATCCACTTCTACTCTCCGGTCTCCTTTCAGTTCAGAGAATATCACCAAAGGTGAAGCCTGAGATGCTGCAAGTCCCAAACAACAGATGACCAGTTCATCCATTCCTTCAAGAGAGACCCTTGAAACAATGACTTAGTCTCTCCGCTTGCTCCGGCTGGATTTTTGATTATTAGAGCATGGAGCAAGAAAAATGCCGACTGTTAACACCAAACCAAATCAAGCTCCCAAATTTCCCAATTCAGGAGCTTAAAAGCAAACAACAACAGAGATAAAACAGGTTAAAATAAATTTGAGACTGACTTTCATTCACCAGTTTACTGGATCGATAAAATTGATGTATTAGAGACAAAGAGAACTTCAGTTATTATAACAAACAGAGCTGCAAGAAGCGGGGCAGCAAAGCAGCCATCTTACCGCCCCGCCTCTTCCACCTCCGACCACAAAATCACCCTTTGGGATGCAAAAACACATTTTAGCCAGAATTTGAAAAATGGCAGCTGTCACATTCATAAGTTGCTGTGAAGAAATAGTTATTTTGAAAATTTGGGGTCAGAATATTGAAAATTACTGAAGTTACAAGCCTGAGTTTGTACATTTTAATGTATGCTCATAATTTTATTTATTTATTAGTTTTTGTTTACCAGGTAAGCACAACTATACAAGGAATGCCTATTTTCAGGTGCAATTCGGGAGTTTACAGAGCAAGTTTAACAAACAGTGCAAGGGTATTACAACAAGGTGACATGCAGGCAATGAACAGGGAGAAAACAATTAAACATTTACAGGATGAATGGATAAGCATAGGCATCAATAATTACATTTCATGATGAGAGAGCAAGTAAGTAATGATTACATTTCATGGTAGGAGTACAAGTACAGTTTAGTCATTTCATTTTGAGGATGCTGAGGATTGGGCACCCCCAGTGTCAGTTTTATGGTTGGCAGCACCGGGGGTGGGCTCCCTGGTGCTACATAACTAAAATGGGCAGGGTGGGGGGTAGCAGCCGGTACAGGACATTGGGCACCCCATGCCAGAATATTAACATGATTTGGGTTGGGGGGGCAGTTACGGTGGCATCTGCAACAGACATTGATGAATGGTTTTCTCTTTTGCATGGGGGTATTAAAAAAAAAAAATAGGGATGGTTTTCTTTATTTCAGGTGCCAACACTGGGGGATGTCAGTGTTATGGTTGTGGGGTGGTGGGTGCTGAGTGGGAGGATCGTGGGGGACACAGTAAGGGTGGGGCAGCAACAGACATCGATGGTCAGTTTTTGTTGTTACATGGTGTAATTCAGCCTCAGCAGGCTGATCATTACAGATCAGCTGTGCTTGCTGGGCTGTGTACATCAAAGGAAAGAGCCAACCTATGATTGGGTCAGCTCTCTCCTTTGAAATACATAAAGTTTCTGCCCAGTAAGCTAGAACAGTGTCATGATCATCCTGGCTGATGATTGGTGTGACACTGACGAGCCCCTTGCAGACTACTCTGCATTAAACTGACAGTGTCATACCCCTCAAAAACCAGTCTCCTAACAAAATGTGCACTGCGTGTGTGTGCACGGCTAACAGAAATATAATAAATAGCCAAAAGAAAAAAGCAGGATGTCCATAAATGTTCAAATACTCCTTATCAGGTACAGTGACTCTATATATCATCACTTATTGTCTGGGTGTCACTACAGCATATGTTGTGCCAGTTGAATCTACAAAGTGGTCCTTGATTTCACTGGAGTCCCTGGGATCTATAGGAGCCTCAATATCTGAATCCTTGCTCAAAGAACTTTCCTCAGTCATTCTTGTAGCCAAAAGATTTCTAACCACATCGTAATCAGTAACGAGCTGGTAATTATTGCACAGTGGAGCCTAGTTCAATAAAGCCAGGTTTTAAAGAAATTAATCTTTTCCTGCATCTTTCTGTATCCCTGACAACGTTTGCAAAGACACAACTTTTTTTTTGGTTTTATATTACAGTCTTTTCAACTTTCTTACCAAATTTCAAGCAGTATTTCTGTCTTGAAGGGTATTAAAAGTTGCAAATAAAGTTGTCTTTGCAAGCAGCATGTATGATACTGATGCAGCAGAACTAGAGTCGGTACTTTCAGCTTTTGGAAGTACAAATACTTTTTCAATAGCCAGGTTAGTAGGGAGTTCATAAAAAGCAATCAGCAATGTGTGAATAAAATTCAAAGCACCCCCCCCCCACCAAATCTCCTTTCTTGGGAACACTAACAAAACATAAGTTACGTTCTCTAGGAGTGTTTTCCAGGTGTTCAGTCTTTGCTCTCACTTACAGTTGTCATGTCTGTTTTCAGTTGTTAAATTTCTCTTTCTGCTGCTTGTTTTGGCTGTGTTGTTACTGTTATGATGTTGGTAGTAGCAACCATTTCCAAGATATTATCCAGCTGTTTATTTACAGTAGCTCCACTTTTATCTTTCTCCCATGTAGCCTCTAACTCCTGCAAAACTGTTAATACTGAAGCCAGAGTTTCATCTGAGTCCATAGTGACTTTGCTACCCCTTTTCCTGTGCATTTCAAGCATGCTTTCATTTTGGCCACATTCTCAGGCTTGGTGGGCCCTTCCAAATCCATAGACCCTGATGCCTGTTTCTGAGCGAGTGGCATCTCCATGAGAAACATACTAGTCAGTGGATTGCTGCTTATTCAGCTTGTTCAACACTTGCATCTGTGCTTTTGTCAACATAGTATCAGCCATTTCAGTTGTAGAAACTTTAAGTTTTGATCCCAGCTACATAGAACAATGATAATCTTGACAAAAACTGACAAACAGCAGGCTGCACAAGAATTCAAACAGAGCAGCAAACTCACACAGCCACCTTTGTCCATGCTCCTCTCCCATGCAGTGTCCATCTGGATTTAAATAATACATAAAATAAATAAACTACTAAGTATTTGTGGACAGTGCACTCACATCCTAATGACAAGAAAGGGATTTACTAATGAATTAGTGTGGTTTAGTGGTTAGCGCACCAGCTTGGGAACCAGGATCTCACAGGTTCAAACTCCACTATAGCCAAATACTTATTGTATGACCTTGGGAAAGTCACTTAACCTTTCATTACTCCAGTTGACCCAGCTGCATAAATGGATATAAGAATTACCCCACTGGAAATGAGATGTTGCGTCTCAACTGGGCTATCCTAGATAAATAAATTGCAAAAGAAAAATGAAGAACCCTTAAATGGACACCATATCAATATTCTCCCCCCACCCCATAAAGGCCACTAAAACCCCAAACAAAAGCTAAGAATGAGGCCAAGCTTAATCAGAAGGTGCTGGAGACAGGGCTCAGAGATATCAGACTGACCTATTCACATCTTGAAATGCTATTAAGGCACAAACAAAAGTGATGGCAGAGGTAGCCAAGCTGACTCCACATTTATTTATATACCTACCAGTGACAGGTGAAATATATCCCTGGTACTAGGGCTGTCCAAAAATTGGCCAGCTAGTCTCATCCCTTTGGGGGGGTTTCTTGTTTTCATTAGACACCTAATTACATGTCATGTGATAACCTGGGAACGTTAGAGCTGTGATAGGTTAAACCCTGCTAACCCTCCAAAAGCCCCAAACTGTGATAGCAATATGTTTGCTACATCTTTGGCAAGCAGATATAAAAAAAGGTCTACCCACTTGACATATGGCAAATTGTAAATTGTAGTATTTGTGATACCAAAATGCAATAAATTGCAGTATTTTTCAATAACAACAGTGCATTTTGTGTTAGCTACTTTTAAATATAACAAACCATATGAGCAGAGATGCTGTGAGCTGGGGCTATACACCCTGGAGACTAGAAGGGAGAGAGGGGGACATGATAGAGACCTTCAAATACATCAAGGGGTTAAAGGGGGCCCAGGGGACTTATTCCAAATGAAGAAGGACACCGCTACTAGAGGGCATAGCCTGAGACTGCAAGGGGGACACTACAGGGGGAACATGAGGGGGTGATTCTCCAATCTGTGCACCCTACGTGCTGTAGTTTGGATCCTGAACCGACTTACCTAATTTTGGGTTGTATTGATATCATCGGTCTTGTCCTTGTACAGATAGTCAGGTGCTCCTTGGAATCTGGTGAGTTCCCTAGCTCCCTAAAAGAGGCGGTGGTGACACCCCTCTTGAAGAAAGTTACCTAGGACCCTGACTGTCTGGAAAACTACAGACCTATCTCTAACCTCCCCTTTATTGGGAAGGTGATTGAGAAAGTAGTGGCTGCACAATTGGAGGACCATTTGACCATCCATGACATCTACGAACCCCTCCAGTCTGGTTTTCGTAAAAGACATAGCACCGAGACAGCGCTGGTTCAGGTGCTCAATGATCTCTTGATGGCTAGAGCTTGGAAGAGCTGTCCCATCTTGGTTCTCCTTGACCTTTCTTCAGCGTTTGACACCGTAGATCACATGGTGTTGATAGAACGCCTGAGGCTGCTTTGTGGAATATATGGAAATGTCTTAAAATAGTTCACTTCATTCCTCACTGGGAGATCACAAAGGGTTGTGTCCGGGGTTTTTTCCTCGGATTCAACTGCTTTGTTGTGTGGGGTGCCTCAGGGTTCAGTATTGTCACCCATGTTACTCGCAGTGTATATGCCACCCATCGGAGACATTGTAAGGAAGTATGGACTGAGGTTTCACTGTTGCACAGATGATACCCAGCTCTGTCTTTCTTTTGCTCCCGACCAGGAAGGAGCTCTCTCAGTTTTTAACAGCTGTCTAAAAGAAATCCAGGAGTGGATGACTTCCAGTTGGCTGAGGTTGAACTCAGATAAGACTGAGGTATTGGTTGTGAACCCGGGCCGACAGATAGGGGGATCGGGTAGTGTTGCGTCATCCAGAATTTTTCTGAGTGGCATTTCTCTCCTGACCTCTGAACGGGTGCAGAACCTGGGGATAGTTCTTGACGATAGGTTGACACTACATTCACAGGTGTCGGCAGTCATCAAGACTTCCTTTTATCATCTGAGGAATATCTCCAGGATTCGGCATCTTGTTCCGTCTGCCGACCTGCCTACCGTAGTCCATGCCTTCGTGTCCTCACGCCTGGATTATTGCAAGTCCCCTTATCTAGGGCTTTCTGGGGTTGAAATCCATCACCTGCAGCTAGTGCAGAACGCTGCAGCCTGGCTTTTGAAGGGCTCTAGAAGATCCTGTCATATCACTCCGGTGCTGCGCGAACTGCACTGGCTGCTAATCCGGTGGTGGTTCACCTTTAAAGTTGGCTTGCTGACTTTTAAAGCCCTACATGATCTGGGCCCAGCCTATCTGAAAGAATTTCTGGTTCCCTATTGCCCTGATCGATCTCTCTGCTCAGCCGATGAGGGGTTGCTAGAGGTTCCAAGCGTGAATTTGAAATCTTCTGGTGCTCGGGCATTTTTGTATGTTGCCCCCACCCTTTGGAACTCTCTACCCCATCAGTTGTGTGAGTGCACTTCTGTGGAGAGTTTTAAGAGGGGTCTAAAGACCTTTTTATTGGAAATAGCATTCCCTGAATACTGAATGTTTTAATTGGTTTGCCCATATTTTTTATTCTGCCTGTTTTAATTGTTATTATGTATGGCACCTTGACACTTGAAAGGCACCTTATAAATAAAAATTATTATTATTATTCTTTATGGAGAGGGTGGTGGATGCCTGGAACAGGCTTCCAGAGGAGGTTGTGGGGGTGGAGACAGTGCCGGTATTCAAGATGGCTTGGGACAGGCATAAAGGGCTATGGGAGGGAGGGGTGGGTTCTCAGGGAGGGAGGGAGGCGGTAGTCTGGGGGGTTAAGGGCAGACTGGATGGACCATGGTTTTTTTTCTGCCATCAAGTTCTATGATTCTATGAAATAGCCAGTGGTTACTGTTGCTATCCCTAGTATTCAGCCAGTCTCTGTAAAAGAACTTTTACTTGTGCTGTATATATAAGACTGAATTACTCCATATTACTACACAAACTCAGCAATTAGAGCCACACTGCCTTACAGTACTTTGCAACAAGTTTGATACTGTTGGTCAGATTTCCTGTAAAACATTGACAGTTAGCAAAATTAAGCAGGAGCTCTGGATTATATGTCCTAACAGCTCCAACGATGGCCATGCACTCCTCCCCCATTTGCACTCCTTCAGGTACCTTGGTATTTGGCTCTGCCTTATCCGTAACTTCTAAACCCACACTAACAAGATTTTTGACAAACTCCATATAGAGGATTGTGTATGAGCAATCATACACAACAAGGCTGTTATTTAATCAAGAGGTTTCTGTGGTAACAGTAGGCCTTGAGAGTGCAGCTTGAGATGTCTCATTACCATGGAAACCTCGAGATTGAAAGAACTGCCTTGTTGTGTATGATTGCTCATACACAGTCTCTTATAGTGTATGGGCAACCACACAGACACAAATGTATCCTTACTTTTACAGTTTTTTTTCAGCATCACTCTCTTCTGGGGTCAGCTCTCACCACCATGTCCATTTCTTGAAGAGTGGAGATTTGAGGAACATGCGAGCACAAAGACGTTTGATGTTGTTGTACCATCATAGTGACGTACTCAAGAGGGTACAACAATATCTTGATGTTACAATGATGGTACAACAGCTCTAGGATTCTGCTGATTTCCATATGAAACAGCAGTCTCCCATACACTATACACAAATTGGTGTGCTGTTAGGTGTCATGCTTATTTATGTTTTTATTTATTTCTTTATTCATTTATTGATTGATTTTTTAAAATTTACTTTCTGTTTGTGCTCCCCCTCAGCCGGCGGCAGCCCTTCTGAGTACTTCTGGGCAGCACCAACCCTGTCACCCTCATCATCTCTCAGGACTTACCCTTGCTGCAGAAGTGTTGCCCTCACCATAGAAACATAGAAACACAGAAACATAGAAACATAGACTTTGATGGCAGATAAGGACCGCTAGGCCCATCTAGTCTGCCCATTTCCCTACCTACAGGATAGGCCGCAGATCCTAGTTAACCAACAGCCTATTTCTTCCTACCCCCCACAAGAATTGCCTTATGTCTGTCCCATGTATTCTTGAATTCTCCCACAGTTTTAGACCTCTACAACCCTCCTCAGGAAGGCTGTTCCATGCATCCACTACCCTCTCTGTGAAATAATACTTCTTCACATTGCCCCTGAACCGCCCTCCTTCTATCTTTAAATTGTGTCCCCTTTGTTCTTGCAAGTCTTTTTTCTGAAAGATGCTACCTCTTGGACTTTATTGATTCCACTGAGGTACTTAAAAGTTTCTATCATGTCCCTCTTCCTTCTTTCCTCAAGGTATACATATTAAGCTCCTTTAGTCTCTCCTCATACGGCTTCTCTTGCAGACCCTGCACCATTTTAGGTCCTCCTCTGGACTGCCTCTATCCTGTCTATGTCCTTGCGGGAGATGGGGTCTCCAGAACTGGACACAGTACTCAGATGGGGTCTCACCAACTGTCTGTACAGAGGATAACAACTTCCTGCTTTCTGCTGATGATGCCTCTCCCTATACATCCCGGTATACCCCAGCCTCCTACTGCCTTCTCACATTGCTTGCTAACCTTAAGATCATCTGATATGATTACCCCAGGTCCCTTTCCTTTTTGTTGTTGTTACTACCTCCCCACCCATTGTATATTCTTCCCGGTTCTTGTTTCCAGGTGCATTATTTTGCACTTCTTTGCATTGAACCTAGCTGCCATACTCTGACCATTCCTCCAACCTTGCCAAGTCCCTTTTCATCCTTTCCACGCCTCCTTGTATCAACCCTGTTGCAGATCTTTGTGTCATCTGCAAAAGGCATACTTTTCCTTCCAGTCCCTCTGCAATGTCACTGATGAAGACATTAAAAGGACTGGACCCAATACTGAACCCTGCGGTACCCCACTAGTAACCCCCTTTCTTCAGAGTGACTCATTTACAATTACCTTCTGTGTCCTGTTGTCCAGCCAATGTTTTACTTCAGGCTACCACCCTGGGACCCACTCCCAGGCTGGTTAATTTGACTATTAATCTTTTGTGTGGGACTGTGTCAAATTCCTTGCTAAAGTCTAGGTAGGCCATGTCCACAGCCCCTCCCTGGTCTACTACTTTGGTCACCCAGTCAAAGAAATCTATTAGATTCGTCTGACATGACCTTCCCGCTGTGAACTCATGCTGCCTTGGGTCCTGTGCTCCACTGGCCTCTAGGTACTCGACTATTCTTTCCTTCAGAAGTGACTCCATCACTTTCCCTACCACAGAGGTCAGACTGACAGGTCTGTAGTTTCCTGCCTCTGTCTTGGACCCACTTTTTGAAGGGGAATCACATCCGCCTTCCTCCAGTCCTCGGTACCACGCCATCCTCCCATGATTTATTAAAAGAGTAGCCAATGGTTTCACTAGTTCCTCCCTTAATTTTTAGAATTCTGGGTGAATTCCATCAGGACCCATTGCTTTGTCCATCTTCAGTTTTAGGAGTTCTTGCAGAACCCTTTCTTCTGTGAAAGGACTGGGATCGACCCCCTATCAAGAGTGCTTCTGTTAATTGATTAGGCACTTCTCCTCCTCTTTTGAATACTGAGCAGAAATATTTATTCAGTATTCCTGCTTTTCACTGTCCCCTCTGCCCACCCACCGCTCATTCTATTTAGCCTCACTATCCCTCCTTTGTCTTTCTTTCGTCATTGCTGATGTACCTATAAAAGGTTTTATCCCCTTCTTAACTGAGTTGGCTATCTTTTCCTCAGTTTGGAGCCTTTGCTATTCTGACTTCCTCCCTGCTTCCTTCTGCCGTTTAACTGGTACAGCTCTGTTCTGCTCCTTCTGTGTTTCCTAATACTCCGGAATGCTATCTTTTTCTTCCTTACTGCAGCCTCCTCTTTGAGAACCATAGTGGCTTTTTCTTTCATTTTGATTTGTTTATTTGCTTCACACAGGCTTGTTGCCTCTGTGATGGCAGTTTTGATAATTCCCATTGTTGCTCCACACCTCCTTCTAGCCTGTTTGCTAGTGCTTTTCTGAGGCACTCTCCCATTTTACAAAGTCAGCCCTCCTAAAGTCCAGTACCCTCACTTTTGTATGGCTTGACTCTGTAGCTGAGTTTAACGTGAACCACACATGTTTGATGGTCACTTGTCCCCAGATGGCAACCCACTCTAGATCTGAGATCCTCTCACTGCCCCGTTTGAGAGTACGAGGTCTAAGATTGCTCCCTCACGAGTGGGTTCCAAAACTAGCTGTCTAATGCCTGCCACCTGTATGGCATCAAGAAAGGCCCTGTTTGGATGTGGCTGCAGCAAATGTGCTCCAGTTAACATCTGGCATATTCAGGTCTCCCATCAACAGTATCTCCTTTTCTGCCATTCTAAGAATGCCTTCTATCATATCCTTGTCCATTCCTTCCCCTGACATGGGGGTCTGTACACAACCCCTGTGCGGATTGTGGTGCCCTTTCCAGTCTCCAAGGTGACCCACAGTGCCTCCTCTCCTCCCTGTTTACTCTTTTGTTCAGTTGCTTTTATCCCTTCCTTTACATAGAGAGCTACTCCTCCCCCTCTTCTCCCCTGCCTGTCTCTCCTGTAGGTTATGTACCCTGGTATGTTAACATCCCAGTCATGGTTCTCTGTGTACCATGTTTCTGTGACTGCTACGGTATCCAGGCATCCCTCTTCCATTAAGGCCATCAGCTCAGGGAGCTTGTTGCCCAGACTATGGGCATTGGTACTCATTACCCTCCATTTCCTGATGGCCTTACTCCCTTTTGCCCCATCCCTGTCCTTCTTGCCTTTG
This sequence comes from Neoceratodus forsteri, assembly GCA_016271365.2. NCBI lineage: Eukaryota > Metazoa > Chordata > Ceratodontiformes > Ceratodontidae > Neoceratodus > Neoceratodus forsteri. Next base: position 1,197,646,905 of record CM057450.1, on the reverse strand, counting down.
TCACTTTCTCCATTTACCCCTGCCCTTCTCCCTATCGACACCTCTATGTTGGTGTTTGCTGCACTTACTACCGTGATTATTTGGGGGTTAGGATTTTCCTGCTCCTTTCCAGTGCCTCCCCCCTTGGCTAGTTTAAAAGCTTCCCAATGAAGCATTTAAACCTATCACCTAGGATCCTGGTTCCCCTTCCGGACAGATGCAGCCCATCATGCCAGTATAGGCTTGCAGTTCCTTCATAAATCCATCTGTGGTGCTCACATAGTGAGCCTAGGTCAGCTGGGTGTGGGGTCTGCAGGTCACCCAGAGCTGTTATAAGGTACAGCTGTTTTTTTCATTTTCTGTCTGGGGATGCTCCCACTGACAGATGTGAGCCCCAAGGCATACACATCTGTCCAACCAATCAGTAGTCCCCAATCCCAGAAACTACACTCTATGTCTGTGCCACCACCCGTGGACACCCAGGTGGTGGCTGTACAACAGCAGTGATGTCCCCTTCCTTCCTCCCTGGAGCATGAGAGCATCCTGTGGGATACTCAGTGCTCCTCCCCTGGCTGGCCCTCTGACAACCCAGGCTCATTTCTGAACCCGGGTCATCAGCGTTGTGAGTGGTAATGCTACTGCTGCACTGGCAGGCTGGCTTGATTGCTTGATTTTTGATTCATTTATTTATTATTTTAATTTTTTTACAATTTGGGATAAGACCTTTTCAATTGTTCCCTGAAATAGAGGCACACAAGTTGCATTTCATAATCACATACATGTTGCAGTAGTTAAAGTCAAAGAATTACAATGAAATACATTTTTACAGTGTACAATAAGAAAAGGTTCAAATGAAGAACAGTTATTAGATAAACATGACTGAGGCAAAGTATTTCAAGGATATGGCAGCCAATGAAAGAAAATGATTTCTTCCTTACTTCAAGCTTAGGTTTTGAGGTTTTGAAGCTTGCGTGGCTCAGTCATAGAGAGGAAGGTTTCTAAAGTTTTTATTATATGTTAGAAATGTGGTGGCAACTGACCATGAAAAAAAATAATTTAGTCCAATACAAAGACCTTTTTGTAAGGAATGAAAAAAAAAAAAAACTACAGCATATCATAAAGACAGCAGTAATTAATATTATTTTACAACCCACAGTACAGTGGAATCCTTCATAAAAAAATGAACTTGCCAGATCTGGCAACCTGGAGGTGAACCACACTAGCTGTGGCAGTCTACAGTTTGTGCTGCACCAGTGCTAACACTGTGACGATCTAGAGCTGCTTAGACACTTTGTGTTTATTTCAGGGTGACACCAGAGTATTTCCCTGGAGCAATTTGTGATTACTCTGAAATACAGCGCCTTCAGAAAGTATTCACCCCCTTGGATTTTGTCACATTTTGTTGTGTTACTTCCAGAATTTTTAACGCATCGAAATTATTTTTTCCCCCTTGACTCACACAGCATACTCAACAATTGAAAGGGGCAAAATATTTTTATTGTGTAATAAAAATTTATGAAACATTAAAAACTGAAATATCTTGTTTACTTAAGTATTCACCCCCCTGAGTCAATACTTTGTAGAAGTGCCTTTGGCAGCAATTACAGCTTTGAGTCTTCTTGGGTATGTCTGTATCAGCTTTGCACATCTGGATTTGGGGATTTTTGCCCATTCTTCCTTGCAGATTTGCTCAAGCTCTGTCAAGTTGGATGGGGAGCGTGGTGAACCACAATCTTTAAGTCTTTCCACAGATTCTCAGTGGGATTCAAGTCTGTGCTTTGGCTGAGCCACTCAAGGACATTCGCCTTCTTGTTCTGAAGCCACTCCAGTGTTGCTTTGGCTGTATGCTTGGGGTCGTTGTCCTGTTGGAACATAAATCTTTGCCCCAGTCCAAGGTCTATTGCAGACTGATGCAGGTTCTCCTCAAGGATGTGCCTGTATTTGGCTCCATTCATTGTTTCCTCTATCCTGACAAGTGCCCCAGTCCCTGCCGCTGAAAAGCATCCCCATAACATGATGCTACCACCACCATGCTTCATGGTAGGGATGGTGCTACACGGGTAATGAGCTGTGTTCGGTTTGAGCCAAGCATAGCGCTTTGCATTCAGGCCAAAGAGTTCAATTTTTGTTTAATCAGACCAGAGAATCTTTTGCCACATGGTCTCAGAGTCTGCCATGTGCCTTCTTGCAAACTCCAGGCATGCTATTATGTGGCCTTTTCTCAGGAGTGGCTTCCGTCTAGCCACTCTCCCATAGAGGCTACATCTGTGAAGTGCTGCAGAGATTGTTGTCCCCTGGACAGGTTCTCCCATCTCAGCCATGGAACTCTGTAGTTCTGTCAGGGTGGTCATTGGGTTCTTGGTCACTTCCCTGACCAAGGTCCTTCTTGCCCGTTGCTCAGTTTGGGAGGACAGCCTGCTCTAGGAAGAGTCTGGGTGGTTCCGTAATCTTTCCATTTCTAATGATGGACTTGACTGTGCTCCTGGGAACTTTCACACCCTAGAAATGTTTTCTACCCCTTCCCAGATCTATGCCTCCTCACAATTCTATCACGGAGTTCTCGGACAGCTCCTTGGTCTTCATGGTAGAGTTTCTGCTCTGACATGCACTGTCAACAGTGGGACCTTATATAACAGGTGTATTTCCTCTGAAATCATGTCAACCATTTGAACTGACCACAGGTGGATTCCATTCAAGTTTTAGAGTGATCTCACAAGGAAATTGGATACACCTGAGCTCAATTTGGAGTGTCATAGCAAAGGGGGTGAATACTTATCAATCAAGACATTTCAGGTTTTTATTTTAAATTACATGTATAAAAAATTCCAGAAGTTTCATTCCACTTTGACATTACAGAGTAATTTGTGTAGATACGTGACAAAAAAATCCCATATAAATGTATTTTAATTTGAGTTTGCAACATCACAAAATGTGACAAAATCCAAGGTGGGGGGTGAATACTTTCTGAAGGCACTGTAATTAACTAGGAGTCCTGAGGTTTGCATGTATTGTAGTGAAAGGTATAATAATCCGTTCCCGAGGCATTTCCAGGACAAACTTCAGCAGAGCAAAGAGGCAGGAGAGGACTTTGAAGCCTTGAAATGATTTTGCATTTATCATTGGGAATGTTTCTTGCTTAAAATAGTGTTTTTTTACAATTTTTGTATTGAATAAAAATATTCTCCCTGACTGGATCTGGAATGCTGGATTATTTTTTAATGTCAAACTTCAGCAGCTAGTGTACTGAAGTAATAACATACTACTTTATGGTGGGAACTGATAGCATGATAGCAGGTTAATTTTGTACCCCCCCCCCGCTTCATAAGCAGGGATGACAAAAAGTATTCTGTGCAGACATGTATAAATCCATAGGGATTCCATTCCCAGTTTACTATATAGGGTATCATCTGAATTCATGATAAGCAGAAATTTGTCCAGGCTTACCTTGATGGCTTGGACTGTATTCATATCCACTGTCTCTGCTGTTATGTTGTTCTACAGGCTACCAAAGGAGCTTGTCTGTGCTAAAGCAGTAGGAAGATTCAGACATGGGTGGGACAAATATATGGGACGTGGAAGGGAAGAGGAGATAAAGGAATGAGTGACCACTAGAACCATCTCTTTCAGCTATAGGTAGGGCCAGTCAGACTAGATGGGACATTGGGCCTTTTTCTGCCATCAGTGTCTATGTTTATATAAACATATGAAGTCTATGAACTTATGGAGTGTATGGTAACTACTCTTGCTTTAATGAAAATCTTTTCAGAAATAAATCAAAGGTTCATGTGTACTGAGTGGTGCCAAGGTATAGATGTGTCATTTTTGTATAGTAAAAGACACATATATGCTACATGCTAAACAATGTTTGCAAATGCTATACAATACAGACACATACTTGCACGTAAGCACACATATACATCTCACAGGGTAAGCAAGCATACTCCACACAGTATAGTCATATGAGCTCAAGTCAAGTAGAAGTTTATTGTTCAACGATAAGTCATTACCATTTATCAAAAGTAAACACATAAAAGCTACAAAAATAGACATCATAAATAATGAATAGCACCAAACACTTCACAAGTATCAGTAAGTACTGGGATTCTAAGGAGAAGTAAAATTCATTACATACAGCAGAAGTCGAATGCATATGCCACTAAAATAGTTAAATAACAGCATGAATATAATAGTGGAATGGAATAGAAATATAATTACTGGGGACCCCCTTTATCACACGGACTAGAACCATGTTTCAAACACTGTAATAACCTGTAGAACAGGTTATTATGGTGTTTACTGTCATTCATCTGTGGCGTGCCAGCTCACTGGCTCTTGCTCCATGTGTGGCGTGCGGTAAACAGGTCATAAACATGGCGGTTTCTCCGTTCCCGAGGATTTGGATCCGCATTTATCATTTGGCCCTGAGTCCCAGTAATTTAACAGTATTTATCTGGTTGATCCTGCCTTTACATTAAAAAACCTCTATCTGGTTGATCCATGTGCTGCCGCATTTCGGGTGGGACATCGGGAAACAACCAATGTAATCAGGAATGGGCTGTGGTTGTTTGGCACGGTTCCCTAGTGGAGGAAAAAAAGAAAGAAATTATGCTAAAAAATCTTAGAGAAGAAGCGGCAGAAAGAGAAAGAGAGAGAGAGAGTGTGTGTGTGTGTGTCAGTGCTGAGTAGGGGGATCGAACATTCTTTGGCATTGACTACCTTGCACCAGCAATTATAAAAAATATACCTGTGCCAGGTTTGTGTTATGTGGAGTTTTCACACACCCTCAGTGTGTGATAATCTCACAAACCCCTCTAGTTTCACTCTCAGGGTTTATGGATTATCACACACCTCAGGTGTGTGAAATATCCCCATAATATATACCTGAACAGACATTATTCTCTATATAGCAATTCGATTCCAAATTGGGTGCTTATATAGTTATTCATTGTCAGTGAAGAAGGACTATAACATAAAGGGATCTATGAAAGTCAGTTGACAATTTCGTTGTCGACTGATGTTACAGTGACTCCTTTATGTTGACTGCATTTCCAGTCAGCATAAAGGGAGTCACTTCAGACTGTGTTTTCTTCAGGGAACTTCACCCTCCCAACCCACCACGTGGGGGGCTCTGCCCCCACTGCACCTCCCACTACTAAATTAATCAACTCTGAGTCAAAGTTGCTTTGGGGAGGGGGTGCAACACCCCCCAAAAGCAGTGCCGGGGTCCCGTGCCAACACTACAGCAACCTGGCACTGTAGTGTCAGTCACAGTAAAATTGTTACCATAGTGACAGCATACCCACATAAAGTATATGTGCTGCGCCAAAACCTTGAGCTTTTAAATATCCCCTTCAATAAACTGTTAAATAACAATCTCACCATAGACTGGAGGTGCCCCAGGTTACCAACTCTCATCTCCCTAAACAAAATCTCAAAACTGCAGCCTCTCATTTAGTTAATCACAGGTGCATTGACTTCAGCCCAAATAGAAGTTAGCCACAATGGGCCATGCAGTCTTCCTTTAAGGCCATTAGCAATCCTCTGGTGAAAAAGACCCTACTCAGAGCTGCTCATATTAAAGCTATTCAGCAATCAAGTGCAGAATTTTACTGGAGTCCGTCCCAACATAGTTCACTAGTTAAATAAGATAATCACAGAATGCGAAGTTTTGGGCTCAACTGTACAGCCTTTTCCAAATGAGAAAACATTAGGTACATTTCCTAGTGGTACTTCCACCCTGAATCTTAATCAAATTATTTCAGCTGTATGCACTTGTTAATGACTATTGATTATCAAGGATTATGAATCTAATCTACCATTAAATGGCATCCCTATTAAGGGTTTACATATTTTGCTCAGTTTACGGGATAAAAAAATAAATGAAAAAAAAAAAAAACCTTTGATATAAACAAGCATTGTCAGTTATTCTGTGTCCCTAAAATCAGACTATAAAAACTATACACAAGGTAAAGATATCTTACAAACAGTTATTTATGGCATACCTTAAATTTAAATATCAGCTAATCATGCACTTTTCCACTAAAAGGAAAAAAGGGAAAATACTCCCAAATCTGTTATGCCCATTAAAAGTCAGCAACGCTGTATATTGTATAAAGGAGTCCAGCTAAAAGCTATCATGCTTGCACATCCAGATAGTCACTAAGCCGCTCCAATTTTTGTTCATAATGCACTGCTAAACAAACCTGGTCTTCAGCACTGTTCCTTAAATGAAGGAGTCCAGCTGATAGACTTTTGAAAGCAAACATACAATAACCATTATGCTGGTCTGATTCAATTTTCAAGCAAAAACAGCAGACTTTATCCAATTTAGTGGGAGAATTAAAGGTCTAAGTGGAAAAAGGCAACAAAGTTTTTTAACATAAAATGCCCAAACCACATCAGGACACCATAGTACTGTGGTTCCATAGAAATTTTCTGAGATGGCAATTATGTAAAAGTTCTAAAATGTTTTGCCTGTCGTTGGGGATAACATGGAAAATGCCTCGGAGTTCCTGTATGACTTTCCATGGCTCAGTTGCAGGCTCAGTTAAATAGAGACACCTTTAATCACATCAAAATTGACATTATACCACTCCAGTTTTTATTGATGTCTATAAGGTAGTCTGATTACTTAAACTTGTGGCCACAAATAAAAATAATCCATACTGGGCCCCTTCCACTCATCATGGCAATCAGTTCCATAATCACGAGTCCTTTATGACTGAAAATAAGGAAGTACATCCCAGGCCAGTAAGGAAATAATTCCACAAATGTGTTGAGTCTTATAAATTCCGAGATAGATTTCTGCACCAGTCTCACTGGATCTTAGGCATCTTAGATCTTATAATATCAGTTAAAGGGACTCTACATTCCATGCAACAATTAAAAAGTTTCTCACTTGTGACTCAGAAAAAGTTCAATTTCCCAGCGCCAAATAATCGTCTTAGCTGCCTGGATATTTTTAGCATCAGAGTCACACCTGCGTCAGATAAGTGGGAAGATAAAAGATGTATTGCTGTTATGCTCCTTGTTATAATTTATGTAATAAATATAAAAGTGTACCTCAGAGGAAAAAAATACCTTGACACAGCTCTCTCCCAAATTCAGAATTTCCCTCCTCTATCACAAAGAGTCACAGCAGCCAGTGCCAGAGGTTCAACTTTCTTCTCCCAGTTTTAGGGTTAATTAGCTTCTGGCACTGTAACCCCTGTTTACCATTCAACCTACACTGGCATTATCCCTCCCATATCTCAGCAGCAGAGTTCCACTCCTTCTAGGAGTCCATATGGAAGTCTCAGTCCATCTGAACATGCTCTCCTGGGTTCCATTGTGCAGCCTCTGAATCCTGTTGTCTTGTCTGAAAAATAAAAAGAGAAAGACGCTGCGCTGAGCATAGTAGTTTCCTTTGCTAAGTGGTGTAAGGACTCTCTGTCCCCCCAGGCAACATCGGTGTACCTGTTACATTTTAAAAATCACTTGCATGCATTATCAGTGCAAGACTCTCTTCAGAAAATCAATGGGACAGGTGTAGCTCCCTCTTTTCCATGATGCAGGATGCCATTCCATGTTAGAATGTACCATCTCCAAGCAGTTTGCAAGACTTCACTGGGGTACTCAAGAAGCCAAAAAAACTATCATTCCCAGATTTTGGGACTATGGTTCAAGGCTTTCGGCATTCAAAAACCTCTCACACTGCAATTGATCCATTAATAAAGTGAAGCAGAAAATCAAAGATGCCAAGTCTGACCCGAGTAAAAACTATTATGAATCGTACTGCTATCGGGTCACAATTTGATCCAAGGCATGGGAACTAAAACAAACAACTTCTAGAAAAATTAAATAATATTATTCCCTATGTGATGAGAATGCTCGGCAGTTAAAAACAAATTTAAAGTAGAGCCCAAAGGAGAAGTGTAACAGCACAGCCACCTTGCTGCTCCACCCCCCCACAACATTAATCTAATATCTCATGAGCCGTTATTGATGAGCCTCCACTACTTCCTCTTGTGATTGATTAATCTAAATGGAGTGGGACAGTTACATTTTCCATGTTCTTAGTTCCTGGGGCCTTATCACTGACATCAGCAATGGTATCTAACAATTTGTCTAATACAACATACTGTAAATTGTAGTAATTAAAAAAAAGTGCCCTACTGAGAATTGAACTAGGGCTTGTGTAGGTCTGAAACCCTACACCAGTTCCTAAAAGCCCTGTTACTAACATCATCAATGACACCATGCAGCCAAATGACTCTGAGTGAATGTAACCTTGAACTTGACCAAATGCAGAAAAGAACACACACACACGATCACAATAAGTGCTTGCAAGCTGTGCTTTATGGTGCCTAAAAATGGAAGGTACTGAAATTCAAACATTTGGGGAATAGGGATAACAGTCCTGCTAATGCCAACTGTGACTTTTTTTTTAAGGAAAGCTCAGGAAGATCGAGTAGAGAGAGGAAGTTAAACGTGAATAAATTGAGTGAGTTGCTTAGGGCCACACAGTAAATGATGATGTAGTTCAGACTTGAAATCTCCAGATTCGCAGCTCAGCACTTTACCCACTAGGATACCCGGTCTCTAAGGAAACAAAGATCCTGTTTATATAGAATGCCCACAATAATAAAGAAGGGAAAGACTTTACATTCCATTTTGAGTAGAGTTACTGTACGTAATTGAGTTGGGATGTTATTTTTTGCTGGTAGGTGTGGCCCACTCGTTAAGGTGTATTTTTCTCTTCCCCCCAGATCACATATGTAAAAGAGATTTTCTGTTGTATCTCTGTATGTATATCTGGTAAAACAATTTCAATAAAAAATATTTGGGAGGAAGACAAAAGGTACTTTCACACAGTGGTTACCTGTACCCGTTGGTTCCATTTTGCACTATATTCACTGCACTTTTACACACTTGATCTGTATCAGAATAAGCCAGTACAGATCAACTGCAACATTACCATAGTGTGGTGTCTACAGACAGTCCACTCCACAACAGTCAGAGGAGCACAGGATTTCCATTTCATCTGGGATAGAAATGAATGGAAGGGTGCTACTACATGGCTGGGTGAAACACAACATGAGTCAACAAACCCAGCCAAACAGGGAACGCAGAATTGGTGAATGCTCACTTCTGTTGCAGAGAGGATTGTCTGTAAATGCCACACATGTAATGTTGCAGTTGATCTGTACCGCTCTTTCTGGTACAGATTGCTGCATGTAAAGGGCCCAAAGGAAGCAGGGGATAGATGAGGCAGAGTAGTGCAGTGCTTAGAGTGCAGAGCTCTAAACCCAGGAGACCCAATTTGTAATTTTTTATTCCCACTATCTCCAGCTCACTGTGACCCTAAGAAAGTAATGTTAACCCCCTCTCTTTACTTCTATGTGTTTACCCTTCAGAGTTTTCCTTAAAGGTGAGTTTCACTGAATCTATAAGTATTTTTTTCCCATAAGAAGCTCTTTTAAGTACGTGTTCCAATTATGTTAACGTTCCATCTGTTTGGTCCTATTAGTAACTTCAGTGGGTGTTTCTGATTTACACTTTGGTATTATGTTCCATTTTAGAACTGTATGTCCCACTCAACCACAGAGTTCTATAGTAGAACATGGATGCATTGTGCCAATGATAGAAGCGCATCATTCATTTCCGATTTCCATCACAAACATGACTGCCACCTGTACTTGTACATTAAAAAAACATCAACTGTGCCCTAACATAAAACTCCCTTAAATAAAAAAAAATAATTGAATGCTCTTACATGTAAATGAATTTAATAAATAAAACACTATTCATTGTTTTCATTTCTGGTGTTTCTTTTGAATGTGAAAAATCCCCCTCATAGCCTAACCAGCTTGATGGAGCAATATCTGCTGCTAACCTTGCAACAGATAAAATTGAGCATCTGACTTCATATGTGTCCTGTGTGTGTGTCTGTGTAGGTGTATGTCAGTGGAATACTGTAGATTTTTGAATTCATGCATTCCATGTTAACATTTCATGTTTGTGGGGGGAATGAGCACTCTATTAAAGGAATACTGCAATATGTTCCATGGTAAACAAACCTTCTACTACATGTTTAGAATGACAAATGACTAATAGGTAGAAAGCATCTGTGGAGGGATTATTTGACATTTCCTAAGCAATATTTTATGATTTTGTTTGTCTTTTTTATCTTTTTAGAGTTTTTTTTTTAATTTGCCCAACACATTTTGTAAATGCAGTAAGGGACTGTAAGGCCCTCATTACACCCCTGGGCATGCAGGTATCCAACAATACTCCACACCCTGTCAGGTCTAATTACTTACATAAAGTACATCTATAAGGCATGGTGAACTATAATACTTATATAAAGAACATATAGCTTTGCAATCATTAAGTGCTTATGTAAGAACTTAATGATAAGAAAATGTTTTGTTAGTATTGTATGTTTATAAGCCTGTCATTTAGTGCTTACTGTACAGTACTCCCAGGCAAGACAGTATTTTTATTACAACAATTACAATAGACCCAAATCCTACAAAAATAAAGGTGTGTTGCTATCTTGGGAATGGTGAGACAAATATAAATCACTTGACCTTCAGTCTTGTGGTTTATAAGTGTCTAAAGGACTTCTTAATACCATTATGTACTGAAGGTCTACCTTAAAACCCACTATTGGGACCTGTATTCTAAGCTTGGATGGCTCTCCATAGGGTCCTGATGACTCTCCCACTAGACGATTCATCTATGCAAAATTTAGAAGGAAAAGTTCCCAAGCAATCTGTAAACCTGTTTGTCCCCCACACAAATGCCTGATTACTAACTTTTGTTGCAGATGCCCATTCATCTCCCAAGGTGCTCCAGTGCCTCAGGCCAGACCAACATCTCCAACATGCTGTCTCACCTTATGGAATGGTCTCTCCACCAAGCTCAGAGAAGCTAGCTCCATCTGCATCAAATGCTGTGACCTCATGTGTTGCACAGCTATACTTGCTAACCCCATTTGTTTCCTGTTTCAGTTAACCAATGCTTATGGCACATATTTGTTCATGTTTTTAATGTTTACAAATGTCACTGTTACTGCAAGCTCGAGTTTTTAGACTACCTATCAGTTTCTTGTATTCATGCTCTGTACTGATGTAGCTATCTATATTGTAACTGTACCACTTTTCTCTCAATGCACCTGGAATTGAGTCACTTTTGTGACTCAATGTGTAGGAACAATAGGTCAGAATACCAGTTTCTGTTATGGGCACTTAGCTAGGCCTTTAGCCCCATGTCACAAAATTAGCATAATTATATAAATAATTATAAGGCTAGCTCAAATCTTATTTTTTACCTATTGCGTGCAGCTCTAGATAATTGGGGAAAATGTTTTTGTCACACCCAGATGTGATATGTAGAAAAGATAGATTTTATTTATTCCTGTACAATTTCTGTAATTACCAATAATTTGCATAGATGTAAAACCTTGTAAACATAATAAAAAAATGCAAACATAAAACAACAGTTTCAGAAATCAAACAAAACAAACATTTCAGAAAATAAGCAAAATAAATAAGCAATATTCAACACAATGAATATTATTCGCTGTATGCTATGACTTCAGCATGCTTCTACATATAGCATAACTTTCTTGCATAAGAACTTGCAAACTCTTTACATTAGTGTCTTGGATTATTTCTCTATAACACTTATTTCAATATTTTATGGCATTCAAAAATGTTTATATCTTTTTAGAATGAACATAATCTTAACCATACACCTAACATTTGTGTTTAAAAAGTCCGGTTTACCACGCCATCTCCCCAACTAAGCCAAATTAGAATATTATGAAAATTAATTAAAATAATACTCAGACAACTGATTAATTGTAGAGGCTTGGGTTTTCTTTCTTTTAACTTTAAAATCTTGATTAGTTCTTTTCCTCCTGGATGTTAAAAAGTTCTATAGTGGCAGGACCTTGTAGTCTCTGATTTTACTCCACACACACTTGAACCCTAGACTTTGAACTCCTCTGGCATCAAAACAGCAATGCAAGCTTGTTTCTTCTGGTTTAGGTAGCAATGTGTATCTCCAGTCCTTTGTCCTGGTTTTGGCAGGAACCTCAAACAGTAAGACAACAATCAACAAATTTCCACAACACCAGCAGCAGATCCGTATACCATTTCAGCTGGAAGCAGACTGGGTGGATCTTTTAGGGTATGGCTTTACTACCTCTGCTCCAGAGTGACATCACCTCCTTGCTGGGTCATCATTGTACCATTTCTAATTGGTCCTTAGATAGGAGGGGGGCAATTTGCTTTTTTCTTTCAGAGTCTCCACCTCTTGCTTAGAAAATACAATCTCAAGCCCAAAATGTGTTTTTCTTCTAGCTTTTGGATGCTGCAACATACAGTTTCCAAACAAACATTTTTGGATTTTTCCTAAAATCTGGAGTCTTTTAACATGTCTCCCAGGTCTGTGAGACAAGTATTTCCTGAGATAAGTTAATAAGGACTATAACTTCATTTTCCAGCAACGTCTTTTAAAAACAAAGTGGTACTTGTGTTTCTTATGTTTTAGGCTCTCAAATGAAGTAACTATTTTCCAGGTACCACTTTAAAAAGTCCTTAAAAGTCAAAAACTCTTTGCTGAGGATAGTTCCCTTTGTCTATGAGCACTGGATCATGCAACCATGTTGTCTGCAACTGATAGAGACATTTTTTCAGTCGGTGTGATACCTTCCTGCATCCATGCACTTATCCAAAAGTCTCATTTTTGGATTTGTCATGACATCAGCTTCAATTTAAGATCAAGCGCCCTTATTTAACTCTTGAAGTTTTGGCACCACAATTTTATTTGTAAATAACAAGGCTTGTAAAGTTGCTGCAGTCATAAAACTTAGTCACTTAATAAATCAACAAGACTTCTATCTGTTGATGTAATTTGGTGCTGGTAGTAGGGCTGTGCATGGTCCGAATAGTATTTCCTGAATACCATGAATAGTAGGCTTGCCGAATATTCGGATGGACATTCCGAATAGTTCACTATTCAGCTACTATTCAGGACATACTATTCGGTGGGTGAGATTTCAAAATCTCACCGAGCTTTGCTGGCCAATCAGAGGCTGTTTTTGGAGCTCAGAACCAGGAACACCATGTGATCTCATTCTGAGTGTGTAGATAAGAGGGGACAGTTGTTTCTCAGAGATCTAGTTCTGTTTAGTTTACCACTTGTAACTTTTATAACTGTTTAAAAAATGTTTTGTGTGTGAACCAGTTTTTACATCTGATCACCTTGTGACTGCATCTGACTGCAGTTTTGTTTTTCATCCTTGAAACTGGGCTCAGTTTCAAGGAAAAGGAGAATCTGTGTGTGAGTCAATCTGTGTGTGTGCTGCTGCATGCTGTCTCCCCTTCCCCACTGCTTATAGTTTCACAGCTCAGCTGAAGCAGTGTGGTTTTAATTTTTGTTTAAGAACCAATTAGTTCTTATCAGGATTTTGTTTTTGTCAACAAAGTCCAGTTTGGCTTTTGCATGTAGTGAGTAACTGTTGCTGGGCTCAGTAACAGTGAGTGGCTCAAGCTTTTGCTGACTGCCCCATCCCCACTGCTGTGCTTGCTTAGCTTTTTGTTCCAAATCCATACACAGCCCATGTGGTATTTTCTATTTCTTTTTTGAAGCAAATTGGCATTTTGCTGTAATCAGGTTCCGGGCTTGGTTCCCTGCATAAGTGAGGTGTGATTGTCATCTGACTCCCTCTTATTTACATTGCAGCTTACTGCGGCACATACATCATCGTGTGTGCATTGTATTGTTGTTCTTGTAATCTGTGTCCTGCAAGTGCATGCACAGTTGTCTGCACTCATTTTTTTTGTGATATATAAAGCAGCATATTTTTTCTCACTGGGTCAGGCTTGGCCCATTGAATTGTTGCTGACTGTAGTCTGGTTCTTGGCTCAGTTCCTTGTACAATGGAGTAAGGAGGGTGTCATAGGTGACTCATCCTTCCATAGCTCACTGCACCTGAGTGGCCTCCTGTGCATGTGAGTTTTTTCTTTTTTGTGTGTCTCCACCCCCTGTGTGTGCACTACTGTGAGTGTGTACACGTAAATTTTCTGTGAACTGCTTTAGTATTTCTGTGTGTGTCAGGCGTGACTCGCTGGGTTCTGTGTGTTGTAAGTTGTTTGGTGCACCTTCAAAGCTTGAATTGCTGTACTGTATGACTGCACAACTGACACCGTACAAGTAAGAAGTTGTTTGCTGACTCCATCTCTCTCTAGTATCAGCTTGACTATATTAGCTGCTACATAAGCTGTGTTGCTATTGTTGTTTTCTGCAAGAAGCACCAACATAAACAGAGACATTAATCACAAATAATATACACAGTAAGTTATGGACCATGTCTCATCAATCCCGTAAATGTGCATGGTCCAGCCCAAGCAAGTCATCTTCACCACCAGTCATAAGTGGTGAGGAACAGGGTGAGAGAAGGTCTGTTTGTATTTGCCACTCTAAAATAGTTTTCTCCCCCGATAAGCCTTCAGGTTCTGGTGTCAGTAAGATTGGGGTTAGTACTAGTACTACTATAACTTCAACTGCTGCCACTACTATTACTAGTACTGCATTTGCAGCACCATAATTTTATAAAAGTAGGAGGGCCTTACAGCTGACATCTCCAGTTATACAAAAACAAGAACCCACCCCCACTACCAGTGGTAGTACTATTTACACAACTGCCCACATAGAGGTAACATCACCTATCAGTGTGCTCCTCCCCACCACCACCAGTGCCATGATTTCAACAACCAGAGCAAATCCTTTTCGTACTGTTGACACCAACACTGCCATAACAGTGTGCACTGTTATTTGTGCTCCTTGCACAGCCACTGCCACCACAACCCTTCCCTCCATTAGTAGTCCTGAGTGTTCTGCTGTCACCATGACTACTGCTGCCAGTATTACAACTAGCTGTAATATGATGCCAATTTCTTCAGCTATAACTCCTGATTGTAATTCTGGCAACAGGACTATGGCCGACAGTGCTACTACCTTGCCAACTGTGCCCATGACCATAGGTACTGTGACTAGTACTGACCATGAGATTGTTACAATGACTGCACCAATTGTGTTGCCAAAATGTACTGTTGCTCAGCCTCGCAAGTTTCCTCTCACTGCATTTCCTTTTGCTGATGTGGAGGATTCCAAAGAAGAGCATTCATCTGGTTCTGAATATTTACCAGATCCTCAAGACTTGCTAAGTACATCATCTAACAGTGATACCCACCTAAGCGAATTTGGCGATGAAGCTGAATATGCGGCATATCTGTGTGAGAAGTGTGAATGTGCAGCTGCCAAAAAATGCAGTGCTTCTTGTCGTGGCAAGCAGGCCAGTCATGGTCACCCTCCTCCTCCTCCTAAAAAAAACAAACAGTCCACCCTGTCCTTTCAAAGAGTTGTGTCAAGTTTAACTCCATCTGATACACAAAGTAGTTTTACAACTACATCTGTTGCAGAGAAAGAAAGGGGTAGAACAACTGCATCCACTGCACCCAGGTCTGATGAGGGGAAAGGGGCAAAACATGCCCATGGTCGCCTTATTGTGGCCCGTACTTCCACTGTCAGTGCAACGAAAAGTGTGGTGTGGCTGTACTTTAGTGTTGTAAAATATGATCCAACAAAGGCAGTATGCTGTGTGTGTGACTGTACTATAAGTTGTGGTAAAAACCTTTCAAATCTCACAACAACATCAATGATGAACCATCTCCAAATGAAACATCCCAGTGCACTTCAGCGATCCACAGCTGTTCCTCCCCCTCCACAACATGTACCTGTCAGCCCCTCTTCTGGTACTGGTCCAGTAGATGCACAAAGTATTGTTAATGATTCTTTTACTGAGACAGACAGTGTGCCCTCAACTCCCCCTACACCACTTATAGTACATCCCCATACAGGAGCATCACCCATTCTGCCTTCTTCTGTTCAATCGTCTATTATTGTAACACCCACCACCATGGGTTCAAAATCAAAATCAATGCAATATGGTACCGCTTTGACTACACCCATCATGCAAGCCTTCCATGCCCACACCAAATACTAGGCATCACACCCAACAGCACAGCAGATCACCAATTTAATTGGTGAGATGATGGCCTTGGATCAGCAGCCATTTTCCATTGTGGAAAACACAGGTTTCTGTAGGCTGCTGCAGCATTTGCACCCTAGGTATAATATACCATCATGGACCACAGTTTCATGTACTGTAGTTCCCAACATTTACCATGATTTGAGAAAAGAAGTTGCCAGACTACTAGCACAGGCTGTTGGTGGAGTTTTCCACTGCACAACTGACATATGGACCAGCATGAATTCAAATCATGCATATATGTCACTGACAGCACACTGGTGTGTTCTTGATGTGGTAGTCACTGGTGGTGATGGTGGTACTGGTGCTGGTTCTGTCTCTTCCCTCTCTCCCTGCAGGTCTGCTTTGCTAAATGTCAGTGTTATGGAAAAGGATCACCAGGCTATAAACATACTGTCATTCCTGCAAGAGATGTTGAGCCCATGGACTGATGGCAACAATTTGCAGGTAGGGTTTGTGGTCACAGACAATGCCACAAATATGATAAAAGCACTTAGAGATGGCAATTTTGAGGGGATACACTGCTTTGATCATACACTAAATTTGGTGGTGGCAAAGGCTTTGGCAAACACAGTGGAGGCAGATCACACAGTCAAAGTAGCCAGAAGCATATGCAGCCACTTCCATCACTCTGTGAAAGCCACAAACCGTCTGCATCAGCTACAAGAGCATCTTCAAATGTCACAGCTTCGTCTTATCCAGGATGTACAGACCCGGGTGGAATTCCACCTACTACATGCTGGAAAGGCTTCTGGAGCAAAAGCGGGCCCTTCATGAGATGAACATGGAAACTGATATAGCGGGAGTCCTCAGACATCAGGACTGGGCTGTGATTGAGGGCTTGGTAAAGGTTTTAGCCCCATTTGAAAGGAGCACTCGTGACCTTAGCTCTGATTCTGCACTGCTAAGTCAGGTAATTCCTGCTGTACAGATCCTGAAAAAAAGCCATGAGGAGATTCAGTGAAAATGCTGAGAAAGATCCAAACCAGACACCAGGAACAGTGTTATCCCTTGTGGAAAACCTCACCACAGAACTAGAAGTTAGATTTTCTGATCTCTGTTCCAATAAAAAACATATATTTGCCACTATGTTGGATCCACATTTCAAGTGTGAGGTACTACACCTTATAATGCCCACTCACAGGGTTATAGACATTCAGAAGCGGATGTGCTCAGAACTTAGTTTCTGCATCCTTGGGTCGATGAAACCAGCAGGTAACCCTATTGATGAGCCAGTCTCAGAATCACAAACTGAAAGCAGTATGGAAAACCTTGAGAAGGAGGGTGACTTTTGGGCTGAACTCAGCTCATCACTACAGGCTGAGCAGTGGAAGAGAACTGAACAACAGCCACAGTCGGCACCCAATCTGCTGAACAGTTATTTCAATGAGCCTCTGGAGTCATTCTCCATAAATCCAGTGGAGTACTGGATCAAAAGGATGAAAGCATCTCCGCACTTGGCACAGTTGGCCCTTAAATATATCTGTTGCCCCCTACCAGCGTACCATCTGAATGAATGTTCAGCACTGCTGGGGATGTGGTGGAACCTCACCGATCCTCACTTGACCCAGCACATGTGGAACAACTTGTGTTTATAAAAATAAATCTACCTCACGTTGGGTACACATATGGCCACTAACAATTGCATTAAATAATTGTCTTGTACTGGATACAACATTTGTGTGTTGTAGCATAGACCCATACACAAGCCATTCTGTGTTAACCATCATTGTTCTGTTAGCAGATAAGCCCATGTTAAGATTTATATTCAAAGTCATGCTAACACAAATCTGTGACTGGCACCCCTTTTCCTTTATTACTTCCACTGTCATGGTGTATTCTTTTGAACGAGCATACCCTGCAGTTCCCAGTGCCTAAAACTGCCACCCACCTATCCCACCTATTGATTGCTGTTCCCAATACAAAATCCTCAACTGGTGTTGCTACATCTCTCATCCCCTGTGTTGCTCGTGCCCAGATTCCACTGATCCCTTTAACAGCTTTCCAGGTGCCAGTTACCAGTGTAGCATCACCAGTCTCAAGTATTTCATGTGCATAAAATATGGCAGCTAATAGTGTGTCATCTCCAGTCTCAGTGTTTCCCATGCCTAAAATATGGCAGTTACAAGTGTGGCATCACCAGTCTCAGTGTTTCCCATGCCTGAAATATGGCAGTTACAAGTGTGGCATCACCAGTCTCAAGTATTTCGAGTGCATAAAAATATGGCAGTTAGTGTGGCATCTCCAGTCTCAGTATTTCCCATGCCTGAAATATGGCAGTCAACAGTGTGGCATCTCCAGTCTCAAGTATTTCACATGACTAAAATATTACGGTTATGAGTATGGTATAACTTGTCTTAAGTATTTCACATGACTGAAATGTTTCAGTTACCTGTATAGCATCACATGCCTCAAGTATTTCACATGATCGAAATGTTCTGGTTACCTGTATGGCATCACCATTCTCAAGTATTTCATATGCCTGAAATATTCCAGCTACCAGTATGGCATCACCCATCTCAAGTATTTCCCATGCCTGAAATATTCCGGTTACCAGTGTGGCATCACCAGTCCCAAGTATTTCACATGCCTGAAATATTCCAGCTACCAGTGTGGCATCACCAGTCTCAATTACTTTCCATGCCTGCAAAATTATTGCAAAGTGCTGCAGTATGCTGAAAGGAGCAGTGTAATTCAATGGCAGTTACTCTCTAGTCATCCAATATTTTGTGACAGCATTTACTGCAAAGTACTGAATTGCATCTTGTCTTGCTTCACTGTATACTATTGATGCATAATACAATTCCAGATAAGGTGGTGAGATACACTACATGGATGATGACAGACAGATGTCTCTTTATTAGATGGTCTCAAATATTTTTCTCCCCAAGCAAGTCTTTTAGTTCTTGTAGCATTGTGAATAGTACTACTACTACTAATACCACTGGCAGAACTATTAGTACTACTGGTGTCACCACCTGTTCCATCTATACATTCACTGTCACATCCTTTTGTGCAGTAGTAGGAGGGCATTAGTGCATACATGCTTTGTGCAGGAAGCAGCAGACACCACCACCAGTGTTCCCACTGCTATCACTATGGCTGCTACATCTACAGTCAGTGTGCTTTCCACAACCACCGGTGCCATTCATGCAGCAGCCATCCTTTCAGCTGTCACCACTCTGGCAGCCACTGTTACCACTATTCTTATGCCCATGGCCAAAGCACCGTCTACCCTGTGTCTGTGGATTTATGTGATAACCACGAAAGCGCAATCACAATTGGTGGCAGGGCAAGTATATATCATCGAAACTCTATTTCAGTGATGTGCACCCCCAACGCACAGGAAAAGAGTGTCAGAAACTTACATTTTGATTGTTCATGCAGTGGGTTGTGCCCCTTGCATTGCCCCACACCCCCCTACTAAAGAATTCTTAACTCCAAGGGGGTGCATGTCGGACGAGGTGCAAAATCTGGAGAAATAAAATTGGAGGACGGGCACACAAAAATGTAGGTGTGCCCGAACCTGGAACCCTTGCACCTTTAGGCTGACAACCACCAACCACGCTATGGGGCCAGCTTGGCAGCCCCACACCAACCACACCAGGCCAACCTTCTCTCCTTTCCATCACACTGGAGCCCCCCCACACACGCACACATATAGTGATGTCCTGTCACTATATGCGCCCACCTCCCCCATCTGGTCACCCTTCCTCAGCAGTAGCCCCTTCGACATGCACTAGGATTGAGTTGCCATTATTCCAAGCACTCAATCGCCGATGCCCATGTCATGGTCTACCATGTCTGTGACCATGAACACCCTCCAGTGCTGACCCAATGCAATGCTTGATATAATTTTCGGAGTGCTATATGTGTGGTGTGGTGGATCAAGTGTGCCGCATGCAGCTTGTGTTGCATTAATGAGAGCTCTGTGTTGGTGGTTGAAGTCTCATTGAGGTGTATATGCTACACCAGGTTTAATGGGTGATTAATGGTGTTGTTAAAGTGCTTTTTTAAAGTTTCCTTAAAAAACACCTTTTCTGGCTGAATACCGAATAATGAATACCGAATACCTGGGACCCGAATACTGAATATTCTGCCGAATATTCAGGAAAAGGTATTCACACAGCCCTAGCTGGTAGCATGTTGTGATTTCTGTTTAGCAACAAACACAATTCTATACATATTAAACCAAATGGAGATTCACTTCAAGTTTTTTTCTTCTTGAAGATACTTGCTGTACCAGCATCGTAAATTTCAATAAAAAGTGACATCTTGGCACCTGGTTACCATAGAAACCTCTCTAGTCCTTGTTTTGATAAGGCTGTTGCAAGCAAATATCCAGAAGGTAATGTCACAGCCTACAGAGGCCAGCTTTTAGAGTAGTCCTTAGTTTAAATGAAAAGTTTTAAGACTAGACCATTTGTTTTTCAAAGTCTCACTTAGGCATCTTCTTTTTTTTTTAGAGTTCTTGTAAACAGCTTTTTTTTCTTGCTTGTAGAGCCCATGTAAACAACAGTTTTGACCAGATGTCTTAATATGACCTCACAGTTACCTTAATTAATAATTAAACATTTATAAAGAATAATAAATAATAATTATAAAACAAGCATTTGTCAATGCCGAATGTTGCTTGCTTGTATGTGCTGTTTAGGTGTTTGGAAGTGATAGTTCCATGCCTTCCTCCCAAGACATGTACTGTGTCTTTTCCATTCAGTATTCACAGAAGAGTGGGAGGGGCAAGGGCCACAGCAGTACAGTAGTTGCCAAGGGGGTGAAAAGGTGGACAATAGTCCATTCAAAGGCAAAAGAGTCCTGCAGGAGCTCACTAAATTGAAGGTGGACAAAGCGATGGAACCAGATGGCATACACCCAAGGATATTAAGAGAACTGCGAAAGGAGATAGCAGTACCTCTGGCAGCCATGTTCACTGAGTCATTCGACATGAGTGAATTGGAGGAGGGCAAATGTGGTCCCTCTACACAAGTCCGGCAGCAGGGAGGAGGCGGGGAACAATAGGCCGTTCAGCCTCACCTCAGTAGTGGGGAAGATCATGGAGACTTTGCTTAAAGAAAGGATAGTGGGGCATCTAGAAGCCATCGGAGCCCAGGACCATAGACGACATGGATTCACAGTAGGGACATCATGTCAGACAAATCTGGTTGATTTCTTTGACTGGGTGACAAAGGAAGTGAATCAGAGTGGGGCAGTGGACAACGCTTACCTTGATTTCAGCAAAGCCTTTGACACCATCCCACATAGGAGGCTGATAAACTAGCTGGGTAGGCTGGGCTTGGGGGAAAGGGTGGTAAACTGGGTTAGAAACTGGCTAACAGACAGAAGGCAGAGAGTGGTGGTAAATGGGGTGCAGTCTAGGGAGAGGGAGTGACCAGTGGGGTGCTGCAGGGATCGGTCCTGGGGCCAGTCCTGTTCAATGTCTTCATTAGTAACAATGCAGAACGGCTGAAGGGAATTTTTTCACCAAATTTTCAACATAGCCAATTTAAGACCTCTGCTCATGAATAGTGTCACTGTGATTTTCTTAATCTTTCCCAAACATTGATTGCGCACACCGACTGCACCATTGTGCGCTACATGCACGAAAACACATTTTGGGCAACATGTGAAAAATGACAGCTGTACTGCTCATAAGGAGATGTGGTAAAATGGCAATGTTGAAAATCTGGAGTGCAAATATTAAACATTCGCGAAATTACAAGCGTGCGTAGGATCTGCGTAATGCACGCTTGTAAAACAGTCATTTTTGGGAATTTTTTCACCAAATTTTCAACATAGCCATTTTAAGACCTCTGCTCATGAATAGTGTCACTGTAATTTTCTTAATGTGTCCCATACATTGAGTTCACACACTGACTGCGCCATTGTGCGCTACATGCACGGAAACACATTTTGGGTGACATGTGAGAAATGACAGCTATACTGCTCATAAGGAGGTGTGGTAAAATGGCAATGTTGAAAATCTGGAGTGAACATATTAAAAATTCTCAAAATTACGAGCGTGCGTAGGAACAGCGCAACGCATGCTCGTAAAACAGTCATTTTTGGGAATTTTTTCACAAATTTTCAACATAGGGTTTTGAGGCCTGCCTCATGAACTGTGACACTGTCATTTCATAAATCAGTCCCGAAAGGTGGTTCCATGCAGTGACTGCGAAATCACCTTCGGGGCGGTCTTGCCATGACAGTGACAGAATTCACGGATAAGGGTCCCAAACCCGATATTAGAAATTGGTGGCATCCCAAAATACCTGAGATATGCTAAGGTTGAAAAAACCTATTTATTCCATTATACAGCTTACCGGCATTTCCTCAGTTCATGGTCAACTTTGAAGAGTGCAGACGTGTTCCCAGTCCACCGAAGAGCATCGCGCCAGACTCTGGAGGTAGGTATGGGGTGAGGTGGGGGTGTGGGGAGGTAGATGCACAGAGGGTGGGTGCGGATGGGGGAAGGGGTCAGGACAGTCTGCGAAGGAAGGTTTTTTTCCTTTTTACTTGGACAATGCTGGACTTGTGCCACGCTGGGGTGGGCTCCCAGCATGGCAGCTGGAAGGCTGTTTGGGGGTGGGGGCAGTGGAGCCGACAGGGGATTGGTAACCCCCATCGGCCATAGGACCTGTTGCCACGCTGGGGTGAGCTCCCAGCGTGGCACCCGATAGTCTTGGGGGGGAACAGTAGAGCCAACGGGGGATTGGGCACCCCCATAAGACATACTGACTTCTGCCACACTGGGGTGGGCTCCCAGCATGGCACCTGGAACTCTGTTGGGGGGGAGCGCAGCACAGCCGACAGGGGATTGGGCACCCCCCCTGTCGGCTATACAGTGTGTGTGTGTGTGTGAGGAGAAGCATGAGCATGCAGTATGCATATGTGTGTGTGTGTGGGGGGGGAGCATGGATGAGCACGCGATCTTATCGATGCTCACTGAGGCGTAGCTCTCCTTTTCAACTGTACGGCACTACATTTTCAACTGCTGTCATATCAACTGCAGCATTGATTGGAGAACTGCGGCCATGCCTGCAAACACACTGACTGAATTGGCAGAGGGCTGCCACACCTCTGAAAACTCGGATGATGGCACTGTGTTTCTTGCACATGCATGCAAGCAGCATAATAATGCAAAACAATATAATAAAATATTTTTTATAACTAAGTTTTGTTCCTACAAATTCTCCCTTTTAAATAAAAAAATGCACCCATTAATGTGTTTTCTAATTCAAAACTGTAATCTTACTATATAGGTGTATAGTTTAAGCATTATTGGGAAAACGAAACAACACAAAGTTGCATCATCATGTGGTAACTTATAACATCTTCAGCACAACATCGTCACATGTGACATCATTAGATGTGACATCACTAGATGACATCATTGGAGATGTGCCTTTAGGCATAGAAATATGTACAGTACTACATGAATAAACATGAATACAATTATGTACACTTTTCCTTTAACTGCTTAACATTTTCCTTTTACATTGCTTTAGACAGTTTACATTTTACAATAAATTAACTCTTTGTTCATTATTTTGAAAGATCAGTATTACAATTAACATTTTAGCTTGACTTTTGTTCCTGATCCTCACTTTTAGTTTCACTGGAAATATCCTGCACTGTTTTGTTGTGTTCATGATATTGTCTCAGCTGATTAATAAGAACCCTTTTAGGTATCACTTCTCCACTTTTTTCTGAGTTCAGTTTGGTATGCTACAGCTGAGACTTTATCTGTGATCAAAAAGGGTCCTTCCCAGCTTGGAAGGAACTTTTTGACCTTAGTTTTATCCCTACTGTAGTTAAAATAAAACAACTTGGGCCAGATGTTCAAAACTTTGACCCGGGGCTAATTTAGCACTGCCCGGCGGGCAAACTTAGCCCGGAGCACAAAGCAAGCTATATTGAAAAGGAAATAGCCCAGTGCAAAACCAACTGAATATAGCAAGCAAAGGAAGCCAGGCAAACAGGGACAGGAGTGCAGGGCAAAAATTGCCCAGGAATAAGACAACACTGAATATAGCAACAGGGAAGTACACACTGCAGCTGCAGCTCATTAGACTAAGTAGCAAGCCAGTGTTGCAGGTGGAGAACATTGTGTGTGATTGCACAGAGAAGTCTCACATCTACTGCAAACAACAATGTAAGCCACCCACTGCAAAACTGTGCTATGCTGAAGTAAGGTTTGCCCTGGGCTAACTTGATTGCACAGTGCTAACACATTAGCCGGTGCAAACTGGTTAGCCCGGGGCAGACAGGAGCTATATGCAGAGCTCCCTTGCAAATGAGCCTACATAGGTAATCCATGGGCAAACAGGTATATTTGCATCTCATTGGGTGCTGCTTAGCATACATTACCATGCAGTTTGCCCGGTGCTACTGCATGGAACACAAAGCTCCTCCTATTGGTCGGAATGGAAGTACAGACTGGACGCTGCAGGCCAAGGCATGCCCACATCATCCCCTGTTGGTCGGAATAGAAGTACAGGCTGGAAACAGCAGAAACTGTGTGCTTCCAGGCACAGTCGGTGTTCTGTCACATAAACACATGTTATATGAGGGACAGAGGAACATGTGGAAGCTAAATCAGGGACCTCCCTGAAAAGCAGGGACAGTCAGGAGGTATGGATGCATACAATGCACCCATGCATATGTGTGCCTGATACACACAGGTGACCCTGGTAGTCTAGTGGTCCCCCAACCCCCCCAGCACGAATTCCGACCCCCATGCAAAATAAAGGATAGTATGTTTCCTGGTAGTCTAGTGGTCCCCCACTCCTCAGCATGTATCCTGACCCCTGTTTCAAATATGAATAAACCCTTGTCCCTGGTAGTCTAGTGGTCCACCCACCCCCAGCATGACTCCTGAGCGGCTCACAATAATATTAAAATTAATTTCTCTGGTAGTCTAGTCATCCCCCCCCCAACCCGCATGACTCCTGAGCGGTTCACAATAATTTTAACATTAATTTCCCTGGTAGTCTAGTGGTCTCCCCACCCCCCAGCACAACTCCCGAGTGGTTCACAATAATATTAACATTAATTTCCCTGGTAGTCTACTGGCCCCCACCCCAGCATGACTCTCAAGTGGTTCACAATAATATTAACATTAATTTCCCTGGTAGTCTAGTGGTCCCCCCCACCCTGCAGCACATATCCTGACCCATTCACAGTAAAATTAAACCTTATTTCCCTGGTAGTCTAGTGGTTCCCTCCCCCAGCACATATCCCGACCCCCGTTTCAAATAACATTCCTCAGTCGGCGGCCCGCCGGGGTGGTGTGAGGAGGGCTGAGCCGGTCGCCGGCTCTCTTCATGGCAGATGGGTGGGCTGAGAGGGAGCGGCACTACCGGGTCGGGGGGTACCAGTAGACTACGAGGGAAAATAGCTTAATGTTATTTGAAACGGGGGTCAGGATATGTGCTGGGGGTGGGGGGACCACTAGACTACCAGGGAAATAAGGTTTACTTGTACTGTGAATGGGTTGGGATATGTGCTGTGTGGTTGGGGGACCACTAGACTACCAGGGAAATAAGTTTTTTTTTTCAACTCATCTTTATTCAAGAGTTTGGAGTACAGTACATATAGGAATAAGTAAACATAGATACAATCTAATACCTAAGTCATACATATACAACTATTCAGTTTATAACTTTTTGAATCTTCTATGCTTGTTCTTTTTCACAATCAATTATCTAGGCCCAGATACCAGATATTATCAGGCATCCAGTCCTGATTGCAACTGATCCTTCAATACTCATACATAGAGCAATATGAAATAATTGTTCAACTCATTACAAATTCCATTCTTATATCTCAACATCCTTCCAACAGTTATTAAAAAAACATAACAATAAAGATACAATCTATTATGCCCAGGCTAGAGAGAGGGGACAAGCAAAAGGGGGCTATACACATACATAAATTTTATTTATTGTTCTGATCCCTTTTTTCTTTAAGTTATTTGCGAGAGGTATTTTTGAGGGTGTGGGGGTGAGAGAGGAGGGCGGAGACGGAGGGGGGGTGTCCCAATAAACATAAGAGGAGGAGGGCATCAATTTCTGCCCTTCCATAACATATTAAAACTAATCCACTCTAATCTCCCCCTCCCTTCCTTCCTGAAGGCACTTTCCCACTGCTAGGTCAGGGTCTGGGTTCCGAAGCAGCCAAGGATTCCATACATCCCTAAACTTCTCCTCTCGGAGGCCTAATCTCGCTGTAAGGCATTCCATCTCACAAATGGAGTCCACTCTACCACACCATTCCAATAATGTGGGTGGATCCTTTTTAAGCCAGTGGCTTGTAAGGCGTTTAAGAGCTGCTACCATAAAGATTTGGGCTAGTTTTCTCTGTGGGGTAGGGAGCTGCAAATCTGTGGGTAAGCCCAGCACCCATTCAGTCATGTCTCCGGGGATATTCACTTTTATTATTGTATTGGTTGCAGTTCTTACCTCTTCCCAGAACCCTCGGATACATGGGCAGTCCCAAAAGACATGTAATGGGACCCTACTGAGCCACAGTCTTTCTAACATTTATCTGAGTTGGATCTTTGGAAATGCTTCGTGACTTTTGGGGTACAGAAAAACCTAACCAGGATCTTCCAATAGAATTCTTGCCAGTTAGATGAGGAGGTTACTCTCCAACCTAAGGAGATCCGTCTCCTCCAGATATCTTCTGATATTGGATTTACCCCTCCCTGTGCCAGGCCTCTTTAATATTCTTTAGTGGGATAATCTCCTCAGGACTCAGATGAGGGTAAAGGTCTGAGATACATTTCCCTTTTAGATTTATTTTCACTGTATGATATATAAAATCTTCCCATGCATTCTTTTGCCTACTCACCAATGGTAAGTAGCCAGGCATGTTCAGATAATGTCTTATCTGTAGATATCTGAAAAACTCAGACCTGGGAATTTTAAACTTAGTCTGAATCTGTTGAAAGGACATAAGGATTCCATTCTCTACTAGCTGTGCGAATCTCGTAATTCTGTTCCTCTCCCACCTTTCATACCCTGGATCTGTCCTTGGGGGTATAAAGTCTGGAGTGTGTCTAATAAGTGACAGCGGGCCTAATGTGCCTTCCCCCCTCCCATTTTATATCTAGTTACCTGGATAATCTCCATGGAATGTCGAAACCATGGGTTCTTAATGCGATTTATAAACTTTCTTGAGAGGTTCAGGCTTGGGAGGGCAAATGGGGGACTGGACAGTCTCCACCACTCTCTATCTCATACCACCCCGAGTCCAGACGTTGTTTCACCCAGGTGGTCACTGTCCCTATCTGGGCAGCTAAATAATAGGCCTTGGAAATAAGGTTTAATTTTACTGTGAACGGGTCGGAATATGTGCTGTGGTGTGGGGGGACCACTAGACTACCAGAGAAATAAAGTTTCATTTTACTGTGAACGGGCTGGGATACATGCAGGAGGGTGGTCGGAGCACTAGACTACCAGGGAATTTCTCTCTTTCTATGGGGAATGGGGATCGGATACATGCTTGGGGGGAACAAGACCACTAGGACTTACACTGCAGCTACGAGGGTCCATGATGGGGGGGGGCACAGCCACATTACCGCCAGCTTTTTTCCATGGTATCTAGCACTGCATTACAGGTCGCGCTAATGCTTGTAGGGTGGCGCTATAATATTTGAATATGCCATGCTGCTGGCATTCATGGGCACTCTCCTGTCCACGCCCCTGCATGCCATTACCTATTAGCGTCGGCGGTACCACACAGTGCCGGTGCTAATAGGGCTTTTCAATATTGCAGCCTCGTGCAAATCCAACACTATTCCAGCACTACAGATTTGTGCTAGGTACAAAGGTTTGAATATCTGGCCCCTTCTCTCCAATTTGATACTCCTTTGGATTAGTTTATCGGTTATAATATAACTTCGGAGCCTGAATGCTTTTCTTTCAGTTCTTTTGAGCAAATGCAAAGGTTTCTTGTAAGTGCTGCTTTAAATGGGTTACTGTTACAAAAAAAAGCCGAGCACACACCGCCTCTAATTATATGGACACCGGAAATGTGCTAAAAAATTACTTATTTATTAATAGAAAGCACATAAATGCCTGATGCATTTTGGATCAAATACAATCCTTTTTCAAAGGCTAATCACATAGAACTGTACACCATTTAACTAGTACACCAAATGTGACATCACAATGACTTGATAAAAACATTTCAAATTCATTGGAGAATTAACACCACATGATCACACATAGCATCAATGCATTTGCCATATACAATAGGTTAATCTTAAAACGGAAGTGCAAACAGATGTACCCTTAATCTCATACCCCAAAATTTAATATTATATACACATATATATACACACACACATATATAACAACTACACAATTTCAAAAGATATTAAACACAACAACAAACAGGTGGGTTTTGAGAAGAAGAAAAAGACAGAAAATGAGAAGGAAAGTAAGTATAAGGGGAAGGCAAAACATATAAAAATAAAGGGGAGGAAAAAAGGAAGGGGAAGGGGAAGGGGAACAGAAAAGGGAGAAATAGTGAAAAAAGGGGGAAAGAAGGAATTGGGAAGAAGGAATGGAAATAAAGGGAAGTACCACAGCAGAAAGTATTCACATTAATTCTGATAATTCCATATCTTAATATTATTATTTATTTATCCATGTCATTTTCCTTTTCTAAGATATGGTCCAAGATCCAAATCAGAGTTTAGACCAAGGTTTTTGTTCACTCCCAGTGTTACAATCCAAAAATTCTCTTTGTTTAATACTGTATCATTAAAGTTACCACCTCTGCCAGGGCAGAAAACCTTCTCTATACCCTGGAATTTTAAAGACTGTTGCCAGCCATCTGAGGTCTGTGCAATGTTTTTTACTGTTGCATATGTTATATCGCCTCTTTGTATGGCACGGTAATGTTCACCCACTCTGATTTTTAAGCACCTGGTTGTTTTGCCCACATAGAAAGCTTGACAAGAGCAGCTTGCCAGATATATTATCCCCATGGTATCACAGGTAATTAGCTGTCTTATTTCATACTCCTTTGTAGCATTACAGCTCGTGAATTTATTCCCACTAGTAATGTTTTTACAATTAATGCACCTCTTACACTGTACACAGCCATTTATTCCTTGATTTAATCATGTTTTATTTTGTTTTGGTTCAGAGTAATGGCTATGTACTAAAATATCATTAAGTGTTCTAGTCTTTCTATAGGCCATTCTAGGTGGTTGTGCAGCCAATTCTTTTAAACCTGGATTACTAGCCAAAACTGGCCAGTGTTGTTTGATGATGCATTCAAGATCATAAGCCTGGCTAGAAAAAGTAGTTACAAAATTGTAACATTTAGATGTTGTCTCATCATGTATCTTGTCCTGTAAAAGATGTTCCCTATCTTGGGTTATTCCATATTCTCTAGCCTGCTGTAAATTTCTTTGGCTATAACCCCTTTCTTTAAATCTCTGAGTCATCTCATGCATACTGACAACCATAGCTGGTTCTGTACTACATTTTCTTCTGGCCCTCAAGTATTGTCCTTTTGGTATATTAGACACAGTGGCCAGGATATTCAGACTGCACAAGGCAGTGGTGCAAGCCTGGCTGCAGCGCAACTGTGATGCACCAGGGCCAGGTCCAGGTGATATTCAACAGGGATGCACCATGGCACAGCACCATTGAATATGGCAGGGTCAGAGCAAATATTGCGCATGGCGCAGTGGCACTGAGCCAGTGCAAGCCTCCGATATTGAGCATGGGGATGCGCCAGCGCAAGTGCAGTTGCGCTAGGTTCATCACCCACAATATTCAGCAGGGGGCTTGCAAATGAGGCTATAATATATGCAAGGTGCAAATGGGGCCATTTGCATGTCATTATGGCCCCATTTGCATGCCTTGTACAGGGTAGCCCAGTGATTTTCACCTGGTGCCCTGCACAGCATGACGTGTGCTGTAGGGATCCCAGGGCATCTCCTGCCCCGTAGCTGTGATCATGTGATATATGTGTAAAAAAAATCCCTGGTAGTCTAGTGGCCCCCCCCAGTCCCTTATTCCCCAATAATTATTATACATGACCATCCCTGGTGGTCAGTGGTCCCCTCCACCAAGCCACCCACGATGATGGTGGGAGCGGGGGTGGGCAAAGGGCTCCTGTGTGGAGTGGGAGGGGTGGGGGATGCCACTGGATCACCAGGGATGCAGGTAATGGGCAATTACTGCAATCGCGGGGACTTGGGAGGAGGGGTCCACTGGACTACCAGGGACTGTTGTAACTGACATTTACCATGACGCGTGCAACGGCAGGTGGGGTTCCACTAGACCACCAGGGATGGTCTTGTGTACATATATCAGGAACTGGGGACTCAGGTGGGAGGGGACCACTAGACCACCAGGGATGGTTATGTATAATAATTATCGGGGAATCAGGGACTGGGGGGGCACAAGACTACCAGGGATTTCTTTTTATTCATATGCCATGCGATCGCAGCTGTGGGGGGGGTCCAGGTTCCATGTGTGCTTGTGGACGGTGTTCTGGGTGGGCAGGTGGCCACCCAAAGCTGGGCTGCTGTGTTGTGCCCTGCAATACTGCAGCGCACCTTTGGGTGGCCCTGAGTTGTTCCTATTCTGCAAGGGCTCAGCTTTGAGCCCCCCTATGTGGCACAATGCAGGGTTGTGCCAGCATATGAGCCACACATCCCAGGCTGAATATCGGGATGTGCCACATATGCATGGGCATGCCTCCTGCATCTGCGCTGCATACCATTACATTGTGCCCCAGTGCATTGGGAGTTGCGCTGCACCCGGCAGCCTTCTCAATATCCCGCCAGGGCTCAATGTGGAGTTGCACCGGCACAACTCTTGTTGCACCAGGTGCAACCCCTTTGAATATCTGGGCCAGTATGTTTAGGATGACAGACTGATGCCAGAAGAATTGTGTTGCCTTCTGTTGGTTTTCTATACATGCTTATGTATATACTTCCATCTACTGCTTTATTGATGTTAAGGTCCAGAAAGTTCAACCTTTCTTTATCTACTGTATAGGCGAACCTTAAGTGACTGTTGGTTCCATGTAGATAATCAATAAATTGCTGCAGCTGTGTTTCATCGCCCTGCCAGAACAGGAATATATCATCAATAGACCATTTGAAGTATAGCACATTGGAAAAAAATGGATTTTGTACCTGATTCAGCACATATTGATTTTACCAGGCCACAAAATATAGATTGGCTATGGTGGGCGCACACATCTCCCCTGTAGCTGTTCCTTTTGTTTGCAAAAATATACCTTTGTCAAATACAAATACATTACATTTTAAAACAAATTCCAATAAATTTAGGTGGATTGACTGTGCTGGGTCTTGAATTGAGGAATTGGGCTGCTGTGTCCAAGGCACCTTCTTGTGAAATATGAGTATGCAGTGCCTTAATATCAAGCGTTACTAAAGGGGCATTTTCTGGTAAAGTCATATCTTTTAACATGTTTAATACATCTTTAGTGTCCTGTAAGTATGTGGATATATTCTGGACAAAAGGCCATAGATGGTAATCAACAAATTGCAAAAGTGGTTCAGTTAGGGAGCCCAGTCCACTTACTATGGGCTGCCCTGGTGGTTTATAAAGGGTCTTGTATATTTTTGACAAGACATAAAACGTAGCCTGTATTGGATGGTTTGTAGTTAAAAAGGTTTTTACTTTCATATCAATGAAGCTCTGTTCAAATGCCTGTTCTAATGTCTCATCGATGGAAGGTTTAAACTCAAAAGTCAGATCAGATGTTAGTTTGGAATAAAATTCTACATTTTCAAGCTGTCTTTTCACTTCTGTGATGTAGTCAGTCTGATTAAGCACTACTACACAGCCCCCTTTATCTGCTTCTTTTATTATGATGTCAGGATTCTCTCTCAAAGTCTCTAGAGCCATTCTTTCCATGTTTGATAAGTTTTTGAATGTTGGTTTTCTACCATTATTAATCAATTGTTCTAAATCCATTTCCACCAGGCTTTTAAAGACTGAGACAGCAGCAGAGGGAGGGGGGCAGAAATCCAATTTCGGTTGAAAACTTTTGTTGCTAGTTTCGGTATTAGAAACTGCCATTTTGCCATTTTTATTATATAAAAAAAAAACGAAGTCAAACTTACATTTCTACAAATGATATTTATGTCCATCAGAGTCTCATATTTATTCAAAGTTACAGTTGGTACAAAGCCCAGCCTTTTACTTAGCAGTGATTCCTCATCATTGGTTAGATTGTTTAGATAAGTTAATTACCTTGAGTAGTTGTGGAAACATCACCTCCCTCTGAATCTGTTGTTGGCCCTCCTGTTGCAAGTGCCATAATTGTTACTGTGATTGTTGCTGTATCCCTCTCGCTCCACGTCTCCTGCCCTGTCGTGTCCTCCTCCAACGTTTTGGTGGTAAATGCTTCCTTGCTTAAACCTAGGACTCCGTCTGGGCTGCGGGAGTGGATCCGAGTTGGGTTGATCCAATTGAAAAGGGGGTTGTTGCCTATTCAGATTATGTCCTGAACTATCAGTTTCTTGATCAGAACCAGTGTGAGACTTCTCCACGTAATAAATTTAAATAGGTTACATATTCATGCATTGTAGTAGCATGTGCTGAAGTTACATTTCCTGTTTTAAACAGGAGATGTAAGGGCAGCACCATTTGTCCTCCTGTCATCAATTCAAAAGAAGATACACGTGTAGACTTACTAGTGTAGCCCATATGGCTATTATTACTAGTGGCAATTTTACATCCCGCTCTTTCCCTGAAGAACTAAGATATTTCTTCAGTATATGCACAATTGTTTGATTAGCACATTCCACCTGTCCAGATGATTGTGGATGGTGAAACACATGTAGTTTTCTCTGAACCCCTAGTATATTCCACACATCTTCTATAACTTTTCCTACAAAATGAGGATCTCTATCAGAGTCTACTCAATGGTAATCCCCAGCAACTAAACACGTGATTTAATAATAAGAAAGCTGTGGTTTCAGCTTTATTATTTGGAGCGGGTAGACACTCAACCCATTTTGTGAACAGACAAATAACTGTCAAAAGGTATTGATTACCCCTTCAAGATCTTGTAACAGGGCCAATGTAGTCAATCTGGATATCCAACCAAGGCATGGTGATCTCTTTTGACTGTAGTGATGCTCTATGTCTCGGAGAAGCTGGCCGAAATTTGCAACATGTTATACACCCCTGCACATACTCTGCAACATCACTGTACATATAGTGCCAGTAAGCTACCTCTTGTAAGGTTTCATAAGTCCTTCTGTCCCCTCATGTGCTCCCAATAGTTCATCACGAACATGCTGTAACATAATTCCCCTGTGGCCTAAAGGAACCACCCATTTGGTCTTGTGTGAGTTTTTACCATCTCTCACTAAGAGATTATCCCCTGATTGGAGTTTACTCTTCTGGTCATACATGGCTCTCAGGTCACAATTATTTTGTAGATCACTTTCAGAAATCACATTTACAGTGGGGTCCTTGATGAAATGATAAAACTTTCCTACTTCATCATCTTGTTGCATTGTTACTAAATCAAAATCAGGCTTATCACTATACAGGTGTACAACATTCTTTTCCTGTTCTTGTTGCTTTTGTTTCCAGGTTACGTCATCCACATTAGGTTGGACAGGAGGAGCAAAGTTTCATTCTTCTCCATTTAAAGCACCCTCCCTAGCCTAGCCTATCTGCTAGGTCATTTCCAGTTTTGTCTGGTCCCTGAATTAGAAACATAGAAACATAGAAGTTGAGGGAAGATAAGGACCGCAAGGCCTATCCAGTCTGCCCATTTCTTTTTCTGCCTTATGAATGTGCCATCAGCCTTTGCTCTGTCAATGGCCTATCTATTCATACTCATCTGTACTGCTCCCTTATGCCTATCCCATGCCTGTCTGAATCCCTGCACTGTATTCATATCCACCACTTCCTGAGGTAGGCCGTTCTATGCATCCACCACCCTTTCTGTGAAAAAGAACTTCCTCACATTACCCCTTAATCGGCCTCCCTCTAATCTCATGCTGTGCCCTCTTAGCCTGCTATTTTACTTATATTGAAACATGTTAGACTCTTTCACCTTGTTAATGCCCTTAAGGTGTTTGTATGTTTTGATCCTATAACCTCTCTCCCTCCTTTGCTCTAGGGTATACATATTGAGCTCCGTTAATCTGTCCTCATATGTTTTCTGATGCAGTCCCTGCACCATTTTGGTTGCCCTTCTCTGGACTACCTCAATTTGGTTCATGTCCTCTGAAGGTGTGGCCTCCAGTACTGCACGAAGTACTCCAGATGGGACCTAACCAGTGTCTTGTAAAGAGGGATTATTACCTCCCTCTTCCGACTTGTGATACCCCTACTAATACACCCCAACATCCCTCTAGCCTTACCTACTGCTTTAGTGGTCTGCTTGGATGATTTCTGGTCATCAGTAATGATGATGCCCAAGTTCTTTCTTCCCTTGTGACTGCCAGCAACTCCCCTCCCAGCCTATAGGTGGATTCAGGGATTCTCTTCCCTATGTGCATGATCTTGCACTTCATTGCATTAAACCCCAGTTGCCACTCTTCCGACCATTTTGCTAGTTTATCCAGATCTTTTCTCATTCTGCCTACCCCATCTGGATCATCTACTCTGTCGCAGATCTTGGTGTCATCTGCAAACTGACAAACCTTACCCTCCAGTCCTTCTGCAATGTCACTGATGAAGATATTGAAGAGGACTGGCCCCAGGACTGATCCCTGAGGTACCCCACTTGTCACTTGCATCTCTTCTGACTGTATACCTTTTACCACCACTCTGTTTTCTGCCCGTCAACCAGTTTGCCACCCAGTTGACCAACTTCTGACCCACTCTGAGCATACCAGCTTATTAATCATTCTTCTATGTGGAGCAGTATCGAAAGCTTTGCTGAAGTCAAGGTAGGTGACATTAACTGCTCCCCCTTGGTCCACCACTCTGGTTACCCAGTCAAAGAAATTTATGAGATTAGTTTGACAGGACCTTCCTTTAGTAAACCCATGCTGTCTTGGATCCTGTGCTCCTATGGATTCCAGGTGTTGCACTATCCTTTCCTTAAGGAGTGCCTCCATAATCTTGCCCACTACTGAGGTAAGACTGACTGGTCTGTAGTTCCCTGCCTCCTCCCTGCTACCACTCTTGTGGAGCGGGATCACATGACCTCTTCTCCAGTCTTCTGGGACCTCTCCTGTGCACAGAGACTCACTAAACAGTTCTGATAATGGCTCTGCTAGTTCCACCCTTAGCTCCTTTAGTACCCTGGGATGTATGCCATCAGGTCCAATTACCTTGTCCACCCTGAGCTTATCGAGCTCTTGCAGGACCCTTTCTTTTGTGAAGGGACTAATGCACACCTCCCTCCTGTGTCCATGGTGCTGAGCTGTGGGCCCTTCCCTACCTTCTCTTCAGTAAAGACTGAGCAGAAGTATCTATCCATTTAGGATAGATGCTTTTACATGGTCCTCCTCCTCACATGCCCCTTATCCCCTTTGATCTTAGCAATAACCCGTCTGGGCTTTCTCCTTTCACTAATGTATCTATTGAAAGTCTTGTCACCGTCTGTTACTGTTTGTGCTATGGTTTCCTTGGTTTGGGCCTTTGCCTGCCTTACTGCCTTCCCTGCTTCCCTTAGGGAAGTTTGGTATGCCTCTCTATCTTCATCCTGCTGCGTTCCCTTATAGTTCCTGAAGGCCAGCCTTTTGGTTCTGACTTTTTCTGGAACTGTTTTTGAGAACTAACGTGGTTTCCTTCTTCTTTTGCACTTCCTTTTCTCTCTAACACAATGGGATGTTGCTTCAAGTATTGTATCTTTAATGCTTGCCCACTTTGCCTGTACCCCCTCACCTGTATTTCTTTTTGCCAGGACTAGCTTAACTCCATTGGCCATCTTATCAAAGTCAGCTCTTCTGAATTTTTGAATGACCTTTTACCTTTTTCCAATAAACCACCACATTTTGTTCCTGAACTAACTGATCTGTACATAAGATAAGTTCTGCATGCATCACCTTGCTGCCTTTTGAATTGATCATACCCTTCACCTTCCAACCTGGTAAATGTGTAAGGAAGTTATGCCTAACATACTCAGAATCAATACAAATTACTATGTCTTGTAAATTATGTTGCACTGCAGTCTGTACTGCTAAGTAGGTGGTTGCCAACTCGGCATATTGGTTAGATTTGAGACTGAGCTTGTATTTGATAGGAGGACATGGTATATTTTCATTCTATATCACTCCTAAACCAGAATACTGGTCTTTAACTTTCTTGAATGGACAACGAACAACATACAATCTAAGAAGATTCCTGCACACATTTTCATGATAGTAGTGTTGCTTATTATGTTTTTGCACCATTTTCAATTCAGGAGATATGTCAGGATTTTGTACTGGATGTTCGTCTACAGTACAGTCATGTGTCTCCAGATCTGCCAATCCTTGAGCTACTGTATTTCTTTTGTTCTTAGTATATTTGATCTCTAAAGGTAGATCCTGGAGTGCTAAGGTCCAGGACACAATTCTGCTGCTAGATACATTACCATCATTAAGTTTCTGGCTCCCCAGAAATGTAATAGGTTGGTGACAGTCTCTACAGCAACTTTTTATCCACAAATGTAGTTTTTGAACCATTGTACTGCCCATACAGTGGAAAATAATGCCTTTTTACACTCTGCAAACTTTTTCTCAGCATCACTTAAAGTTTTACTCGCATAAGCAATAACACAGTTGTCTAAATCATGGTTCTGATATAACACTGCATGGATGCTGCTGTCCATGAACTCTGCTTCTAGATAAAAATCCTTATCCATCTGTGGGTAAGGAAGACATGGTGCTTGACTCAGACTATCCTTTAAAGCTTGCATGGCTTTCTCGTCTCCCCCCCCCCCACACACATCCAGAGTTCTGCCTTTTTCAGTAGCCTGGTGAGGGGATTAGCAATTTCAGCATAGTCCTGGATAAACTGTCTTGAGAGGTTACAGATTCCAAGGAAGCTGCATAACTCCTTCACAGTTTTGGGTGGACCTATTTTTTGGACTGCTGCTATTTTGTTGTGCTGAGGGCACAGCCCATCAGGCCCAGCTTCATGTCCAAGATAGTTTACTTTATTTCTGAACCACTGCCCCTTTGTTATGGACAATGTAGCACCAGCATTTTTCAGCTGTTTAACACATAGGTTACTTCCACCAGGCGTTCCTCAAAAGTGTTGCTTTTGATTAGTACATCATCCACGTATAGCGGAGATCCTCTACTTTCAGCATCAGGAAAGGCCTTATGCAGAAAGATATTAAAATCTTCAGGTGAATTTAAGTACCCAAAAGGACACCTGTTTCATGTGCATTGGCTTCTTCTAAAAGTAAAAGTCAATTTGTATTGATCTTTTGGATCTACTTATAATGACCAGAATCCATTTGCTATGTCTGGAGTAGTGAGATATTTTACACCCTCAAATGTGGCCAAACTTTGATCCAAATATGTCATGGGCCAGCGTGATAAAGGTACCTGTTGGTTCAACTTTCTATGGTTAATGGTGAGCCTCCTCTTCCCTTTAGGTTTTAACACAGGCCAAATGGGGAAATTATAAACAGAGTTCACTTGTCTTATAATTCCTCACTCCATCAAAGTATCCAGTATCTCTTTTATGTGTTCGTAAGATGCTAGTAGTATTCTGTATTGTCGTACATAAACTAGACCTTTACTAGGGTCTGTAGGCGTCCTGATAACCTGAAGGTCAGCTTCCCCACAATCGTGAGCATCTTTTGCAAACATGCCCTTGAACTAAAGGAACATTTCACAAACCTTTACTATTTCTTCTTCAGTTTCACAATTACAGGTTTGTACAGCTTGTTCAATTTGTTCTCTAAAATCAGGAAAGGTAATTTTTCAATTTTCACCTACTTCTATCTCATGTTCTATTATCTTAGAAATATTTTCAATATCAACCACATGTACTTCTTTAAACTGCTCTGTTTCATTAACCATAGTGGACAGTAAAAGATAATCATTTTCAACTTTACATGCATGTATTTCTTCCTTATCTACTGGACAAATGTCTTGTAAAACAAACCATTTGTTATAGACATAATCTCATCATCTGTCTCATTCTTCTGAGCAATGTCCTCTGATAGCTCCCCAATAACTGGAACAGTTAATTCCAAATCATAGAAGGATTCCCCTTTTCCTACTCCTAATTCACAGTTAGCTTCTATACTGATAGGCTCTACAGTCGGGTTTTGTACCAAAATGTGCATTACTCTGCTGCTCATGTCCAAGCAAGGCGTGGAATGGATTCTTAAACCCGTATCACTAAGTTGCTTGTCAAGCACAAATAGTGCAGTTTGGTCGGGCACTTCTTGGCCTTCCTTTACATTAATCCTATGAAAGAACTCCTTTACATTACCCGGAATTATTGCAGTGAACTCCCTCACCACCTGGAGCACTTGAGGAATAGTTTGTCCAGACCTCAGGGCCTGTGGTGTCACTTTTATTGGGTAAGGGCCCCCACCCATTC
This sequence comes from Neoceratodus forsteri, assembly GCA_016271365.2. Taxonomy (NCBI): domain Eukaryota; kingdom Metazoa; phylum Chordata; order Ceratodontiformes; family Ceratodontidae; genus Neoceratodus; species Neoceratodus forsteri. The sequence goes on along the minus strand of CM057450.1, from coordinate 1,197,608,301 downwards.
ATGACCAAAGGACATCATTGGCTATGTCAACATACACATCCAATCATACAAGGATGTCTAACCCAAGGTACATGGGATATTTGAGGCCTTATATTACTTTCACAGGGTGTTGTATTTTCTTTTGTCCTATTTGGAGATTTAAAGCACAGATGCCTATGCTTCTCAAGCTATTTCCCTGGTATGGAGCATTTTCCAACCACTCCTGTTTCTTTACATATGTTAAACTAGGCCTCTGCCTTTTTTAGCAGTTCACTGATTAGACAGTGCTCATAACCTAAGCATAACACCGAATTAGCAGTCTGCAAATTCTCTGCTTTGATGGGCACCTTCAATCTACCTTCCTCTGACCTTATATTACAGAGAAAGGACCTGTGATTCGGTGGCAGCATTTCCTTTCTACCATCCTCAGAGGGGGTTGGATACTCAGAATCCAATGTCCCTGTGTGAGGTGCAGTATGGATCTCTGAGATAACAGAGTTCACTTCCTTTGTGAAGAAACTTAGGCCTCTTGCATTAACCTCAGACTTTACCACAGCATGCTTTGACAAACAAACCACATGAGCTCTACCTCTCCATGGAGCCAAATTTTCAGAATTACCCAGTACAGATACATCAGGTACATCAGAACGTACCAAATTCAGTTTAATTGTTGCATCACCTTTCTCTAGATAATATGATTCCGATTGTTTAGCAACCATAAGACTTCTCCCAAATGGAATGGGCCCATTTAACTATGACTACAAGATTCCATGAAAGTAGTCAATGATAGGCCGAAACCTTTTTAGAAGGTCATTTCCAATTAAGAAATAATCCCCAGTTCTATCAGTGATATACACTGGATGGGTGACTTCCATTTTGCCAAACCTTAATCTCAGCCACACTTTGCCTACAGTCTGTTGAGTCCCTTTACATAACCTACAACTTGTAATCCATCAGAGAGGGTTTTCAGCACCTTGGAGTCACCCATTGCCTCAGTCAACTTATCATAGAAGTTCTTGTACATCAGCATCACTTCTGCTCCCAAGTACACTAAAGCTTCATGATTCAGACTGTTTTCAATGTTTATGTCAAAGTAAAATCTATTTTACCCCCCCCCACCCTTTTAGGGATTAAATTGCTGAGGTAGAATTTTGTTTTTCTTCACTCCTGGCAACATGACAGGTTCACTGTGACACAGTACACTGTTTGCAGCCTTAACTCGGGATACCTCTAGGGCAGAGTCAGGTTCTGAGCTAACATTTTCATTTTTCTTTGGCATGCATTCATTTTTAAATTTCATAGCAGTTTTATTACCATTGTTAGCAATTGCAATGTCATTTACCTGGGCCACATTAGAGGGCACAAAAGGTACTAGTCAGTTATTATTACTGGTTCTACTGACCCTAGAGGTTGCAGATGAGTTCTGCATGGGTGCAGGAAAACCAGGAGGCAGTGGGGGAGGTTGGGCCAAATGTTGGAGAAACATTTTTATGTCTCCCATTTGGTACTTCATTCCCTGTATTTCCTCCTGTTACTTCCTGATCATCTCATCTAACTGGGGAGAGTCAGACCTACTGTAGGTCTATCCTGGGACCTGTAACTGTTTTGATCAGGGTCATAATTCTGGTGCCCCTACAACCTCTATAGTCATTGTTGTATCCTCTCTAATATTCTCTCCCATACCCTCAGCCACAACCTCTGCCAGAGTCATATTCTCCATAGGAGGGGCCCTGGTTTTGGTATGGTTGAGGTTGCAGGAATTGCTGAGGACTTTGGTAGAACTGTGGCTCAGGACCAGGTTGTGGGACAACAACAGGGGAAGGTGGAACAGGGTTGGTAGGTTGGACCACCACTAGGGGGTCAAGTACAGCCTTGGGCTGCTCCATAGCTTTTTCTGGTGGAGTTTTGTTGCCCTTTTTCTGCTTCCTGTTTTTGGGAAGAAATAGCTCACCCCCTTCAATAGCCAAAGTACCTGAGGTAGTTACTTCATACACTTGGACCTTAGGAGCACCCCTCCCCTTTTTTCTGTGGAAGGGATTTATCACCTCTCCAGAGTCCCAGATGTGTTCTGCCTGTTTTACAACCCAATGAACATTCCTGGGCCTCCTTTTAACTCATTACCTCCTCTGCTGCCATTTTGTGTCAGGTAAACAATGGATAGTTCAGACTTCATATGGAGCTATTGGAGGTAATGAGTTAAGCTCAAGTGCCAATTGTATCCTAACAGAAGAGGGTAAACCTTGACAATATGAGTCTTAGAAGTCATCCAAGTCACTGTCTAAGTGAGCTTCTGCTCCAAAGTACAGATCCTTCAGCTTACAATAAAATTCCCTTGGACTTTGATCAGTACCACACCACATCTGATAGGTAGCATGCCTGGCTTCCCCCTTAGTGGGATATTTACCAAACTCCATTTTCAGGAATTTGTACAGCCTATCTGGTTTATTCCTACTGTTGCTAGTCATTCTTCACCACTCAATTTGAGAGTCATTGACAGACCACCTGATTACAAAACTCTGTTCCCCATCATCAGTTATGGATAATGATTCAAAGCACTCTTTCAATTTATGAATATGCTGCTCAATACCCCCCTTTGCAGTTTTAGAATTATACCTGTTTCCTATCAACTCCAAGGCTTGTGTCTTTGATTTTAGATACCCCTGTTCCTTCTCAGACACCTTTTTATTTCTTTTGGACCTATCAGGTGACTCATCTTCAGAACCAGAACTTCTTCTCTGTTTAGTTTTATGTCTCTTTTTATGCTTATCATGCAATTTCTCTTCTTAACAGGAATATCCCTTTTCAGAGGAGGAGTCATCAGTGCCTGATTCCTCAGATGTTCTTGGTCATACCTGATTTTTACTTTTGGTCTTGATGTCTCTAGGTTGGGCCTTTAAGTCTTCAGATTTTCCTCCCAATTTAATAAACTCCTTTTCCAAAAGGGTACAATACTCCTTTAATGGCTTATCTTCTCCTAGCTCATTTTGTGTGGCTACGCCATCTGCTTTCTTTAGTCTACCTTTTGATTTCTCTAGCTCATTAATTCCTTTATTTCCATGTATTATTGCTCGTTCTTCTATCACTATTTTTTCTAACTCTGATTTTATTTTAGCACCAAATTGTGGAAGGGAGTATGGTTGGTAGGAAGCTATGTTTCTTGTAGGTTCTGGGTGGGAAGAAGTCCTAAAAGGATTATATGCCTTATTAGTATCTTCTTCCTATCTCTGACTTTGAGATGGATAACTTGGGAGTGACAAGCTTAAGTCTCTTTGCTCAGAGGTTTCCTCCTTTCTTTTGGCTAAGAGGTATCTTTCCCTGCCTGATCACTGTTCCTTTTCACTTTCAAATTGCTCCTTTAAATCATTATATCTTTGTGTCATTTTAGTTAGCTCCTTGGTAACCTGTTCATTAGCATTTGTTATTTCAGCCTTCTCCGTTTCCAAAGCTGCACACCACCACTCCTTATTTAACTGTTTAACATCACATAAAGTGACTTGTAAGACAGCAATGTCAGTGTTTAGGTTAACTAAGGCACAATCTTTATCAGTTATATCCTTCTTACTTTCCTCTGACTGTTTTTGCAATAACTTGACCTGACCTGTAAATTTACGACATTTAAGAGATTTATCCTCCAGTCACTATCTTAGCTGGTTTACTTCATGAATTAAACATTTTTCTGTCATGATCTAACTGGTTAACCAGCTCTGAGTACTTTTTGTTAGTTCTTTCTAGATTTTTTAATCTTCCCTCATTACTTATAATAGAAGGCAGAGAAGATGTTTAGGAATGTATCACTGCCTCAGATTTAATAACTTTCACACATAGGCCTTGCACTGACATGATTGATCAGCAGTTTTTAAACAACAACAATAATAATACTCTTTGAACAAGAATTAAATATCAATAACCTTTTTGCACAACACAACAGTTTAAATAGTCAAATAACCAACTATTCCTTATGATGCTTCAAAGGTGTTTTTCTTGCCACTTGCAATGTTAGACAATTACTTCTTTCTGTATCTCACATTCGTCTAGGGGTAACTAATGCTCAATGAAAAGCAAAAATAGAAAAAAGATTATGTCATTTAGTAACTTTGCAATTAATAATATCTATTTCTCATACACTCTAGGGTGTGGACTGTTATTCACTAAACAATTATCCTGGACAAGCCTCCAAAATGTCGGAACAATAGATCAGAATACCAGTTTCTATTATGGGCACTTTGCTAGGCCTTTAGCCCGTGTCACAAAATTTGCATAATTATATAAATAATTATAAGACTGGCTCAAATTGTATTTTATACTTATTGCATGCAGTTCTAGATAATTGGCAAAAAAATGTTTTTGTCACACCCAGATGTGATATGTAGAAAAAATCTATTTTATTTATTCCTGTACAGTTTTTGTAATTACTAATAATTTACATAGATATAAAGTCTTGTACACATAAAAAACAATGTAAACATAAAAAACAAAGGTTTCAAAAAATCAAACAAAACAAAAGCATTTCAGAAAATAAACAAAAGAACGAAATAAGCAATATTCAACACAATGAATACTATTCGCTGTGTACCATGCCTTCAGCATGCTTCTGCATATAACATAACTTTCTTGCATGAGAACTTGCAAACTCTTTACATAAGTGTCTTAGATTATTTCTGTATAAAATTTATTTCAATACTTTATGGCATGCAAAAATGCTCATATCTTTTTAGAATGAGCATAATCTTAACCATATACTCAACATTTGTGTTTAAAAAGTCAAGTTTACCATGCCACCCCCCCAACTTAGTCAAATTTCTTTGCAGTTAAATTTCTTATTGAAATTATAGAGACATATAAACAACAGTCAACAATCAACAATCATTTGTGGGTTTACATTTGATCACATTCACAGTGCTGCAGATATTTAAAATCTTTACAGACATACAATTTACTTTGCTACAGGTACATATATACTGAAGGGAACAAGTTGGGACACACTTTATACAGATCCTTTGGGTTATGAGGATGTGTAGATACCTTTCATATTCAGAGTTTAGGTTATTACCATGTGGGCGTCTATGTGGAGGGGAGGGAGAGTTGGAAGGATATCCTCTACCATGTTACAGTTTAGATTTACGTAAGGAAGGGAAACACAAGGGGGGGCTGTGTACTGGTAGGCTGCAGGGGTTGAAGAGGGGTTTGTCAAGTAGCCCCCTAAGGACCTTTATGGGGGTTTTAACAAGTCCTTTCCTTGTAGGGCCCTGGGATACATACTGAATGTCCTTTGCACATAGTAAAGAAAGAGGGACCACCTAGTTATGAATATGGGCTGAGTGCGGTTTGCAATATGGGTCAAACCTGGAGTAGTTTGACAATCTCTCCATGCCTAGGATCCATTCCTTGAGTATTGGGGTCTCCTTGGTGTGCCAGTGTTGCAGTATCAGCTTTTTGGCCTCCACTGATGCTTGCATCAACCAGAGTTTCTGTTGGCTTGTAGTTATGCATATATTCTGGGATAGTCCTAGGAGCCAAAATGCTGGACTGTTTGGGATCTGACACCCTAAAATTTGGGAGCATTGGGTAATTAACTTGTTCCAGAAGGGACAAATGGGGCCACAATGCCACAAAATATGTAATAGTTCTGCTCCCTTAGCATCACACCTTCAACATACATCTTTATGCAGTAATCCCATTTTTTTTCAGTTGCACCGGGGTGCAGTACCAAATATGTTGAATTTTGTTTTGTATTAAAAGCTTCTAGGGTCCCTGCATGCCTTCTTGGCTAACACCCAGCACCCTTACCATTCCTCAGTAGTTATTTGTACCCCTAGCAAGTGTTACCACTTTCCCATAGATGGTTTGGATGGGTCTGGCAGCTCATTTCTCATGTATTTATAGATCACCCCTGCCAACCCTCTGGGTGTACTTAGCCACCTATCTATGGGGAGTTTTTTCCTTATGTCTTGGCCTGCAGCCTTACTCATACATGCACATTTCTGCTTGGCCCAGCTGTTGTATAGATGTCTTAATTGGAGATATTTCCAGAAGTCTCCCTTTCCCACACAGTATTTCTCCTGTAAGGAGGTAAAACTGTCTGGGGTACAGCCATCTGCTAGTAGTATATCTTTCAACCTATAGATATGCCTTCTGCACCATTCTTCCCACTGTAATGGCATTTTCCCTATTGTCCAATAGGGTTTTTTCCAAAAATAAAGATATTTCCCTGGGTTAATACATGTTTTAGTAATGACCCCAAGTTGCTACCATGCTGTGTGGGCTGCCTTAATTGTGAGACAGTTTTTAAATTGGGGTGGGAGGGGTTGGCCTAGATATCCTGAGAGATCAGTGCCCTGTGGTGTATACCTCTCCACTTCTTCCCATGCAGGTTTGTTGAGGCTCTCCGCTAAAAACATCTTGCAGGTTCTGGCCACAGAAAAGGCATATGCATAATGTTGGAAATGTGGAAGGCACCACCCTCCCCTATTCCAAGGGGCTCAAAGTTTGGCCCTACTGTACCTTGGAGTTTTATTTTCCCACAAGAAGTTTCCCACCAGGGTGTCTATTTTCTGAAATCTCTTCCTCGGTATCTCTATTGGCAGGTGGGATAACATGTAAAAGACCCTGGGTGCAATTATCATCTTTATTGCCACAATTTTCCCAGGCATTGAGAAGTTCAGGTGCTTCCATCTCAGTGCCTCAGCCTGCAAGCTACCGGTTAGTGGGAATAGGTTAGCATCCACCATAGTGTGCACGCTCGAATTGACCTTAATTCCTAAATATTTAATTCCCCCTGTAGCCTATTCCAATCCCTCTTTCGATAAGTCTTCTGGTGTTAAACAATTTTCTCTATTGATTCATAGTCTAGAGATATCAGCAAAAGACTGCAACAGGTCTACTATATTTTATTTACTTTAGTTACTGAGAATTCGGAATTACAAACCTTTGAGTCAAAGACTCTTTTGCAAAGGCTCCACGTCAGTTAACAAAGGGTGGAGGGGGAATACGGTGTGGGGGGAAGACAGCCAGAACAGACCAGGACAGATTATATACAGGCACAAATTATTTACAGATTTATGTACAAATCACATTTTAGCAACATTAGCTCTCCGGTGGTTACAGATGGTGGAGAGACATATGCCAGAAAGGCAATGGAAGGCAACTTTCAATGCATAATAAACAAGTGGCATTACTGAGTTAATTGTAGGTATCATGGCAGAGGGACTTTTTTTTTTTTTTTTTTTCTCTCTATGCAGGGCACTTGCCCAAAAGTCACTGGTTACTATCAGACAGTCATCTGCATATAGCAGAGCATGATATGCTGTGTTTCCTACTTTTATATCCTCTATTCCTGGGTGCTCCCTCACCGCACTTGCAAGGGCCTCTATGGCTAGCACAAACAGCATTGGTGACAGCGGGCAACCATGTCATATGCCTCTGTGCAGCTGGAATGGTTCTGACAGGGTGTTGTTTGTCAGTAGTCTTGCAATTGGTAGTTTATACAAAGTTTTGATCCAACCCCTAAAAGTGTTCCCACAATTACGGTGCCCAAGTATTGCATGGAGGAAATCCCACTTCAGTAAGTCAAAGGCCTTCTTGAAGTCCATCAAGATTGCTGCTGCTGGGGTGGGGAGGGAGTCTGCCCTTTGTATCAAGGACAGCAGGGTCCGTAGGTGGTCAGCACTAGCCCACCCTTTTACAAAATCCACCTGTGAGGGATGGATCAAAAATGGGAGAACCTTTTCCAAGTGGGTTGCTAGGACCTTTGCCAGAATTTTAGTATCGGCATTAATTAAAGAGATAGGCCTATAACTCGCTGGGAACGTGGGGTCCTTCCCCTCCTTGGGAAGGACTGTTATAATGGCTTCTCTCAGGGTTGTAGCTACAGTAATTCCTCCTTTTTTGTTGCCTCCTGGAGCATTTCCCTCATTGGCTGGGTGACTTCCCCATGAATTATTTTGTAAAAATTGTCCGAGTAGCCATCACCCCCCGGGGCTTTATGAGGGGCCATGGTATGTATGGCAGCTCTAATTACATGTGTCTCAATCAGTGCATCCAGCCCTTCTTTTTGGGTAGGTGTGAGTCGTGGGAGTTTGAGGCCTGCCATAAAGGTGGAGAATTTGGAGTCATCCCATACTACATGAGAACTGTACAGAGTTTTGTAAAATTCTAGCATGGCCTTGTTAATTAGGTCAGGTTTATGTTGCTTTCGTAGTTGGGCTATATGCCGGTCTGCCTTTTGTTTTTTTAATCTATACACTAACAGCTTGCCCACTTTTTACCTTCCTGCCCAATATTTGTGCTGCAGCCTCAATATCTGTAATTTAGCCTTCCTTGTGGCTGAGGTGTTCAGTTGTATTCATAGGGATATGAGGTCGTACACCAGTTCTGGGTTTTTAATTCTGCCTGGGTGTATTTTGTAAATGGCCTCTTTTTCTTTCAATTTGTTCTCCAGGTCAGCTGCCTCCCTCTCCCTTTGTTTTCTACGGTGGGATGCGTAGCTAATTATATGTCCTCTCACTGTGGCTTTGAAAGCTTCCCATATGCTGCAGCTGATGCCTACCCTGTGGGCTTGTCCAAAAAGTAGGTTTTCACCTCCGATTTGAGCCATTCCTTAAAGGCCTCATCTTACACTAGCAGTGGGTCAAGCCTCCAACTTACAGATTTGGGGCTGATGGGTTGAGTATTAAGGATAGGGTTAGTCGTGCATGATCGGATATGTATGGGAAGCTATTTTGACATCTAGGGCTTGTCCCGAGATATTTGGGGATGTAAACCAGTAGTCTAACCTACTGGCTACCTGCCTGGCATCTGAGAAGTATGTATAGTCCCTACTGTTTGGGTGGGCCACTCTCTAGATGTCCTGCAGTTTGTGTAATTCCAACATCTCTTTGAGTTTCCTCACGGAGCGTGTATAGGGTTCCGGCCTAGAATCGGACCTATCGAGGAGGAAGTCTATTGCAAGGTTGCAGTCTCCTCCTATCAATATGTCCATTCCCCTTGTGGCCATATCTAGTAGGTCCTGGGTGAGCTTGTGGAAAAACTTGGGCGAGTCTTCGTTGGGCGCATATATATTTGCTAACAGTAGCTCCCTTTGGAGGTGCCCACCTTAGCTAGGACCCATCTTCCTTCCTTGTCTGCCCTTTGTTCCACCAACGTCCATCTTAGTTTTTTGTGGCAAAGTATTGATACTCTTCGTTTAGTTTTGTCTACTGCACTGTAGACCTTCCATCCCACCCATTCTCTAACTAACTTTTTCGCTTCAACATGGTTCAGTTTGGTTTCCTGCAAAAAGACAATATTGGATTTCAGTTGTTTAAGATGGCCAAGAGTTTTTTTTCTTTTGACAGGTGAGTTAAGGCCCCTCACATTCCAAGAGGTGGCCGTCAGTAACTCTTTATCTGCCATTTATCAAGTCAAAAAGCTCACTCTTAGCCAAGCTGGGTGCCTTCTGCAGTCTATGCCTTTGAGCAGGAAAGTATCTGATTGATCTCTGCCTCCCACCCCCTTGGTTTCCCTACCCCGTTCCCAAGTTACCACCCTTCAGCCTGCAATATGTAGTACCTGTATTGTAGACTATGTAATGTGTCTCTATAACATTTTCCCTTTCCTTCTTATTATTAGTTCCACTGCCCCTATCTTGAGTCACTGTTAGGTAGCCATTTCTCTGTAATGGGCAAGGCCTTCTCTCTGGCCTGGACACAGTAGTTGTGACCTCTCTGCTTGTATATTCATCTTTACCCATATTTCCAGTACCCTTATGTATTTCCATGCCCTCTTTGAACTCTCTTCTCTTGTCTAAGGGGTCTCTCTTTAACAGCCTGGCCTCAGCTGTCACCCTCAGCCCATGGCCTGGAGAGCCCCTCTCGGGGTGTGGGCAATACTATTCTTTTCCCCACAATTGTCAGGTATTAGTCTAGAGTGGTGCTCGAGTACTCTACGCACAAATAACACTAAAACCAAATGTCCCCTTTAACAGTAAAGCAACAGTTCTATCTTAACAGTAGCATGCATTATGCCAAGTGGCTATGTATTAGCTTTTCCCTATATTGCCAAGAATTGGTGCTTGAGGGCTCAGTACCTGATCCCCGTGGAGAAGCTGGAGGAGGGGCCTGTTAGGTCTCAAGGTCTGAGTCACCAAGTGAGTGGGGGGGGGGCAGTTCCACTCAAGTCTCCCCCAGTCATTCAGTTTGCCTTGTTCCCACATTCTGATTGCCCTTCGGGTGTTTGGGCATTAAGAGAAATTCATAGTTTCACAGGAGGAACGTTGTCCCACACCACTCCCGCCTGCCCCCTCGTTCTCCACCTCCCCCTTCAGGAGTTATAAAATATTTCTTCTCCACAGAGTCAGCCACTGCACCTATTCTCTCGACTCAGGGTACCACAAGAGGCAGGAGGGTTATTTTGCTACTGAGTAGAGTTGTGGAGAAATGCAATTGAAGAATCAACATACTACATTACTACAAAGAAAACTTTAAGAAACGAGGGCTTGTTCCTTGGTTTGTGCTCTAACATTCACACATGTTGGAAGGCACCTGGAAGCCCTAGCTCTCTTGGCTGGGTCGGTATGCCCCCACTTTAACCTATGCCCCTACTCAGGGGTGCCCAGATCTTTAAGGTGACATCCGCTCCCCCCGTAGTGGAGCCCACGGTTGGGAGGGTCCTTGCTTCCAGGGGTTAATAGCTTGTACCCAGATTTATTATGAATCTAGGGCAGCAACTAAAGTGATACACAAGAGCAGGTAAGGGAAATGATCTAGGTGCCAATACTTCACAGACCCATGTCATCAAAACACTAAAGTTGTGGCATGTATCAGAGCATCGTTTAACATATCTACAGCTTTACAGAGCATGGAGTTTCTCTAGTGTGTGGCTCAACATTTCAGTTCTGCACCTCTGGTCAGAGGTTAGGGGGCCATTATCATTTAGGCATACCTGGTAGAGCTTAAGTAGCTGAACCGCATTAGTTGCCACAATATCCATAGTGAAAGCTGCTGCATATTAGGACAAGGATACAGCTGCTTTTCTATATCCGGTCAGCTAAGGCGTGTTCAAAGCAGGGCTCTATTAGTTCCCTTTGGGCCATCAGCAGTAAGCAATGCAGGGGCTTTTTTTGGGGGGGGTAGAAGTGCAATATTGTCCATTCTTTACTGTTGGTGTTAAAGGAAAGGCTCCAGCGCGACATTCCTCTGCAGCTCTCGGGTCAAATGACACAGTTCTGTGCGCAAGCTGGTGTGATAAGAGTTTAGCTCCTGCTGAAAGCTTCCCCCTCAGCAGCCCCTGTTACTGACCTTGTACGAGTCTCTCTCTTCTCTCTCTCTCTCGAGTCCAAGAAAGTGTTATATTTGACTGCACAGCATTTAGTTATGGTGCACCATTCCTGTCGGGCACTGGCTGGATCCACCTGCTGGGTATCATTCGTTGCTTCTCCTACACACTCTGCCCAATCCTGACAGAGGGGAGTCTAGTCTATTAAGAGGTCCTGCTCTGTCTGGACTGCTGGGTCTGGCTGTGAATTCTTGCCCGATAGGTCTATGGCTGTAGGCCGTAAATGCCTCAGGGGCTTGTATCAGTTTGTGAGCTTCACTGGAGTGTCAGCTGGGGAGTTTGTGCTGTCATCAGACATGTTTTGTAGCCTCTGATGACTCCTCGACCTGTTTCTCCTCAGCAGCGGTTTTCTGTTGGCAGCAGTTCTGTTTGATTTTTTGGATTTCCTCCTCTGCACATGTTGCCATTCTTCATCCTGCTCCTTCCCTTCCCTTGCCATGAGCTATGCGGTGCATGCTCAGGATCCGCTGGTGCCACCTCCATGCTTTGCCATGAAGTGCCTCATGGTGGATCTGGGGGCTGCCACGACATCCTGCTGTCCCTTTGAATATACTGTAAGAACTGTTGGTTCTATGTGATAATGGCGAAAGCCTAATGGCAATCACCATTATTGCACAGAGTGCCAAAAACATTTTCGGCACTCTGACACCTTCGGTGCACAGGACAGTGGTGCCGGGACATGTATTTTAATGCTTTCTGTGGGGGAGCTGCACCTCCCACCCACCAGGGGGCTTCACTCCCCGCACCTCCCTACTAAAGTTCTCAACTCCAGGGGGATGCATGTCAGGGGGGGGTGAAAGCATTTAAAAATAAAGGTTTGGGCCAGGTGCAATAAAATTGCTTCAGCGCCCGGACCCAAACACGGTACCTCACCCACCCCAACCACAAGCCAACCCCCGATGCAACTCAGCAATCCACCGTAGCGCCACTCCCTACAGCTCCTCCGGCCCCTTCCAGCCCACACTCGCTGTGCTCACTTCCCCCCCACACATGCGTACATAGTTACGTCCTATCACCCAGTTCGCCCACCCCCTCATCCGGTCGCCCTGCCCTCCCATCGTTGTGAGGGATTGCGCCGGGAAGGAGTCACCATTACAGATGGCGCCCTTCCCCATGTGCCCACCTCACAAGACACCAGAACTGTTTGACCTCACCAGGTGAATTAAACATCAAGAATTCCCCGTTATAGTGTACCCGCAGCATAGCTGGGTATCGCAGGGAGGCAGCAATATTAAGTTTGTATAGCTGCTGTTTTACTCCCGAGTATGCTCTTCTCTTTTTAGTCAATTCAGGGGCATAGTCTTGAAACATGTGGATCGAGCAGCCCTGCCATGTAACATTTTTCAGCTCCCTTGCCAGTTTTAAGTACTGTTCTTTGACCGGGTATCTTAAAAATTTGCAAAGAGTGGGGCGAGGGTGCTCTACTGGTCTGGGTTTGGAGGCTACGGTGCGATGCACTCTCTCCAGCTGAGAGGGTGGTTCGTTGTTGAGATGTAGCATGCCAGGTAGTGCATTTTCTGAAAAAGATACCATATCCCTTCCTTCCATACCTTCAGGTATACCAATTATGTGAATATTTTTCCTTCTTGTGCGATTTTCCACATCATCCACCTTTGTGAGTAGATATTGAATTTGGCCATAGAGCTATCATATGTACCCCTCATGCTGGGACAATTGGGCTGAGTGCTGCATTGTCAGTCTCTCATTTCCTTCTACTCTGGTTGCTAGCCCCCTCAAATACTCACTAGTCCTGCTCGTTGTATTTTTAAGTTCTGCTGTATCCTGCAGAACTTTGCTGAGCATGGCAGTCATTCTTTCTATGTCCTGTGCCATGTGGGAAGGGGAGCCGTGTTTGGCCATGCCACCCCTGTCCTGCCTTAGTGCCAATGCCCACTGTTAACAGTTCTGATACAGGCTCCTCTGCAGCTGGAGTGGCGCTATTGTTCTGGCCTTTATTGTGAGAACCATACGATTTTGCCATGCAAAGTTCAAGACTGTATTTCTCAGCGATGCCCCATCTGATCTGGGTATGCAGTGTCTTTTCGTGGAGCGCTGAGATTCTGGTCACTGATTCCTCCTAAATAAAAGCTGCTGCTTTAAGAGAATTTGTTGGCTGGTCAAAAAGGGTTTTTCTCAGGTCTCCTCTGTGAAAATTAACTTGCCATCATCTTAGATGCCAAGCTCCTCCGCACAATGTAGAATATTATAAAATTAATTAAAATAATAATTAGACATCTGGTTAATTGTGGAGGCTTGGGTTTTGGGGTTTTCTTCCTTTTAAGTTTAAAATCTTGGTGAATTCTTTTCCTCATGGATGATAAAAAGTTCTGTAGTGGCTGGACCTCATTGTAATCTATCTCTGTTTTTACTTCACACACACTCAAACCCTAGACTTTGAACTCCTCTGGCATCAAACCAGTAGTGCAAGCTTGCTTCTTCTGGTTTAGGTATCAATGGGTATCTCAAGTTCTTTGTCCTGGTTTTGGCAGGAACCACAAATAGTAAGACAACAAACATCAAACTTCCACAAAATCAGCAGCAGATCCTTCTACCATCTCAGCTGGAAGCAGACTGGGTGGATCTTTTAGGACTTGGTTTTATTATCTCTGCTCCAAAGTGACACCATCTTCTTGCTAGATCATCATTGCACCGGTTCTGATTGGTCCTTGCACAGGAGGGGAATGTTGTTTTTTTTTTCTTTCAGAGTCTGTACCTCTTGCTTAGAAAATACAGTCTCAAGCTCAAAATGTGTTTTTCTTCTAGCTTTTGGATGCCACAACATACAGTTTCCAAACAAACGTGTGGATTTTTTGTAAATCTGGAGTCTTTTAACTCTTGCTGTGCTGTGAACTGATAAATATCTGTCCAGATTTTCTATATGTTAAAATTCTGTTGACAGTTGAAGGGTTAAGATATCTCTCAGGTCTGTGAGACAAGTGTTTCATGAGATAATTTAATAAGGACTATAACTTCATTTTCCAACAAAGTCTTTTAAAAACAAAGTGGTACTTTTGTTTATTATGTTTTAGACTCCCAGATGAAGTAAGTCTTTCCCAGGCAGCACTTTAAAAAGTCCTTAAAAGTAAAAAACTCTTTCCTGAGGATAGTTTCCTTTGTCTGTCAGCACTGGAGCATGTAACCATACTGTCTGCAACTGTTAGAGACGTGTTTCAGTCAGTGTGACACCTTTCTGCATCCATGTACTTAACCAAAAGTCTCATTTTTGGATTTGTCATGATATCAGCTTTAATTTTAAGATCAAACACCCTTGTTTAACTATTGTAGTTTTGGCACCACAATTTTATTTGTAAATAACAAGGCTTGTAAAGTTGCTGCAATCATACAACTTAATCACTTAATAAACCAACAAGCCTCCTATCAGCTGATATAATTTGGTGCTGGTAGCATGTTGTGATTTCTATTTAGTAACAAATAAAGTTCTATACATATTACACCAAATGGAGATTCACTTCATTTTTTTCCTTCTTGAAGATACTTGCTGTACCAAGCTGTACCAGCCTAGTAAATTTCAATAAAAAGTGACATTTTGGCACTTGGTTACCATAGAAACCTCTCTTGCCCTTGTTTTGATAAGGCTTTGCAAGCGGATATCCAAACGGTAACATCACAGCCTACAGAGGCCAGCTTTTGGGATAGTCCTTCGTTTTATACGAAAAGTTTTAAGACTAGCCCTTTTCTTTTAAAAGTCTCACTTAGACAGGCATCATCTCCTTTTTTTAGAGTTCATGTAAGCAGCTTTTTTTCTTGCTTGTAGAGCTCATGTAAACAACAGTTTTGACCAGATGTCTTAGTATGACCTCCCAATTGCCTTAATTAATAAACATTTATAAAGAATATAAAATAGTAATTCTACAATAATGCTAAATAATAATATAATAAAACATTTTTATAACTAAGTTTTGTTTCTACAAGTGTGCCTTCCTGATCAACACTTTCAAATAAATTAATTTATAATATATGTTAAAGTCATTTTTAGTGGATATGCTGTATCCCTCATAACATTAATGAGTGTAGCTAGCAGTTTTTGCTGTAGTTTGGGGTTGAATATAAACGGAAGGTACAGCAAAAATTGTCAACAACACACATGTTCTAAATACTGAAAATTCCTGCAACTGCTGCAATGGGGACTATGTGGTTGGTTGTTGTTTTTTTTTTTTTATTGGGGGGGCTGTTGTCAATGATATAGGGAAGGATGTGCTTTCACATAGCTATTTGCAGACCTGGGAGCAAAGCAACTAAAACACTGACAGATAACATGACACATGACAGTACACTTCCCCCACCTCATGGGTCAGAAATGTTGTGGGGCCTGTGTCAATAACTTTTGTGGGAAGTGGTTACCCAAAGATGTTACAGATGATAGTAAGTTGTGTGGTCACTATGAAGTGGTAGTCAGGCTTTTGCAAATCTCAGTTAACTTTTGTTAACTAAGCACCTTCATTTAAAGTATGATAAGGATAAGTAATAAGATAAAAAATAAATAGAACAAATTTCAAATATTGGCCACACCGGACTTATTTTTTGATACTAAACAGCCACTCACCAGGAGTCCCATAAAACATGATTAAACTGATTGAACTAACCAGGGTTGAGCAGGTACATACATCTTGTATTTGTAAATGAGTTGCACAGTTCAACAAGAGCATGGTAGCTTAATTTTATTTCTCTGTCCCAAGCCTCTTGTAAATCCATCCTCACTGGTGATTTTATCATGGCTTCTTCAGCTGGAGCTCCCAGGCTGGTGACTGGAAAGTCCAAGAAAATGGTAACTCCAAGTCGAAGCATTTAAAAGTGGAAAAAAAGAACGATGAACAACTCTGGTGGATGACTACAGATAGCACGTCATTATCTGAGGATGAGGAGGTTGAGAGGATGAGTCCAAAGACACAGTAGATCTGGCAACTGCCATCAAACAGACTGCTTCAGTGGTGTCCAGAATTGAAAAAAAAACAGTCATTGCAATTAAAAAAGATGATCAAAATTGAAAAGAGGACTGTGGCAGTAGAAGGCAGAGTGGTTGTACTAGCAGAGACCATTGATCAACATAACCATCTGTCACTGTTTCCATTGGTCCAGGGAGAGGGAGCTGTCAACCGCATTGGAGGATTTGGAAAGAAGCAGCAGGAGGAGGAATAATTTTTGTGTATATGAGGTGCCAGAGGGTGCTGGAAAAAGCTCCATCCATGATTCAGTTTGTTTCTTCCTTCCCTCCTAAAAAATTTACTACTCCTGCCAGAAGGGTTAGACCTTACAATGGGCAAGAGTACTTTGGGCTTTCAGCCCAAAGCCAACTGTGCCTAATACAAAGCCCTGATCCTTCATCACAAGACATACACAGTTTCAAAGTAAAGAGCTTATCATGAATTTAGCCTGGCAAAATAAAGATCTAAAATACTATGAAAGTAGAATTGTCCTGGACTATGACTACACAACCTCTCTTCAGGGCAAACATTATGCAATGTGGGCCATTGTGCACCAAATGTGAAGCAAAAATGTAAATGTTTAGATGGCCTTTCTGGCTTGTTTGTGAAAGGAAATAGAAAAGGGTATCCTAACCTTTAATGACATGTAGGAGGCTAGTCATTTCCTGTGGAATCATCAGATTCAGCTACCATCACTGAAGAGAGAATGACTGGAGAAGAAGTTGATTCACATGTTTGGTCAGTTGAGAATGAGGACCCCATCAGAGGTACAGGAATGGATCCCAGGTATCCATCATTGCTGTGAAATAATATCCAGACACTAGTGGGCTTCTACTATGCTTGTTGTATGGCTCAGCAGTGGGAATTGAAGGGGGGGGGGCCAGGTCGAGTTACCCAGAGAGGACTCCATACCTTTAAGAGAGTCAGGTTCATCTGCAAGCTGAAGAAGGGATTTACTTGCTATAGCTGGTTTGACCTTTTATTACTCAGATGTTTTGGCTGCTTGTGGGGTAGGTTTGGAAGAGGCAGTAATGGTTTATCACAGGGCTGTTGCCTTGGCTCTCGACTCTGTCACACCAGTGCATATACAGTCCAGGTTTTCTCAGCTGAGATCCTCATGGTTTGATGGGGAGCTCAGGGAGATGAAGACCAGGGGTCAGAAGTTGGAGCATTGTTGGCAGAATCTGGGACTGTGGAGGACAAACTGACTTTGCGAACTCACTATAGTGAGTATTGAAGAGCAGTCTCCCCCAAGAAGGCAATATTCCTCTTAGTAGAGATTGCTTCAAGGAAGAACAGACCAGCCCAGCTCTTTTGAACTGTGGACAGGTTACTCCATCCTACCTGTCTGCTGCTGAAAAGAGCAGGTTCAGCCACCCAGTGCGAAGATTTCACTCAGTTCTTCTCTAATACAGTGCCCTCAATCAGATCTAGGATTTCCCCACTAGGGCTGTCACAGCCTTGCAGTGGAGAGGTGGCTGTTGCAAGGAGCATTCCTCCTGTCTGGAGTGAGTTTAGGCTAGTGGGGTGGAAGAGGTCTGTGGGGTAATTCCAAAGTTGCATCCCACTTGTTGTTGTTGTTGTTGAACTGGACCTGGGCCCAACCCATCTCCTTGTGAGCTATGTGGGGTCTGTAGGTCTAGTGCTCCCTGAGATTGTCCACTGATCCCCTCTCAAAGGGGTCCTTCCCTAGCACCTTAAAAAGGCACTTTTGAAACCCCTTCTGAAGAAATCATCTCTGGGCCTAGACTGTTTAGTGAATTACAGACCAGTCTGTAACCTCCCCTTCCTGGGAAAGGTTACTGTGAAGATAGTAGCT
The DNA here is from genome assembly GCA_016271365.2 of Neoceratodus forsteri. Taxonomy (NCBI): domain Eukaryota; kingdom Metazoa; phylum Chordata; order Ceratodontiformes; family Ceratodontidae; genus Neoceratodus; species Neoceratodus forsteri. The sequence continues at coordinate 1,197,590,250 of CM057450.1, read as the reverse complement.
CTGCAGCTTGAGGCACATATCATGACCTTTGACATCTATGAGCCTCTCCAGATAGGATTTAGGTCTAGGCACATTACGGAGACCACATCAGTCAGGATGCATAATAACCTCCTCAGGGATAGAAATAGAGGGGAATGGTCAATTCTCACCCTCTTCGGACTCCCATCAGCATTTGACACTGTGGACCATGACGTGTTGTTGGATTAACTTAGGGAGCTCTGTGGACTCACGGACAGTGATCAGCTGGTTTGAAACCTTCTTCACAGAAAGGATACAGAGGGTGGTGATGGGGAATTTCTTTTCATTCCCAAAGCCTCTATTGTGTGGAGTTCCTCTGGGCTGGATCCTCTCACCCATGTTGTTTGAAATGTACATGCTGCCTCTAGGATAGATCATTAGATGGTGCAGCATTGGGTTTCACTGCTATGCAGATGATATCCAGCTGTATTTGTCATTTGCACGCAGGACACGTGATGCAGTGGTGTTGTCAGCAGGGAACAGAGGCAGTAGGGAAGGTGACTGGCCTGGTGCTTGGTTCATCTACACTTGTTGCCTCTGTTAAGGTGAAGAATCTGGGGGTCATTCTGGATAATATAGTAACACTTATGGCTCAGGTGTTGTCTGTTGTCTAGAGTGGCTTTTACCATCTGATGAATATTGCCCTTTATCTCGCATGATGACTTGCCTTCATTAGTATGTTCTTTTTTTGACCTCCAGGCTTGACTACTACAATGTTCTCTACCTTGGGGTAAATAGAAAGTTCATGCATTACCTACAGCTAGTGCAGAATGCACTGCCCAGGTTGCTGATAGGCCTCCAAGGTCTTGTCATGTGACCTCGGTCCTTCATGACCTGCACTGGCTGCTAGTGATGTGGAGAATAACCTTCAAGGTCAGTTTGCTGACCTGTAAAGCACTATGCAGATTGGGCCCTAGTTTTCTGTGTAGCCTCATTACCATACCCAGCACCCTCTCCCCTCCTCCATGGTGGGCCTCCTAGCAGTTCCCAACCACACCTCAAGTCATCTGGAGATCAAGCTTTTTAGATGGCAGGACAGGCCCTGTGAAACCTAGTCCCAGGATCTTTGAGGAAGGCCCCTTCACTGGAAGCCTTTAAGAGAGGCCTGAAGTCACACTTATTCAGGGAAGCCTTTAGAATAGAGAACAGGGTCCCTCACACTGGCGGCTGTTTAGACCTGCTTCTTAGAACTTAATTACTATTTTAACTTTATATATATTTTTTATTTATTTTATTTATGTTTAAAGTTGCTTAACATTTTATACTTTTAATTGTTCACATTCACACTGTCCTGAAATCTGTACAGTGCCCTAGCTTCAGGGAATAGGGACTCAAAAAATAAAGTTTGCTTATTTACACAGAAAAATAGAAAAGGACAAAATGGCCCACCCTGACTGCCCAAATGTTTCTTGCCTAATCTCTCGGCGCAGATCCTAACTGGTTTCTGGCAATCCTCCCCCTCCCAGTCTCTTTACTAATATTTCTCTATGTCTATCCGATGCATGCTTGAAACTCCCCACTGTTCTCACCTGCACCACTTCTGCTGGCAGTTTGTTCCAGGCATCTACCACCCTTTCAGTAAAGTAGTACTTCTTCACATCCCTCTTAAACTACCCCCTCCAGCTTCATCACATGCCCTTTGTCCTGGTGCTCTTTTTCTTTTGAAAGAGACTCCCCTCCTGCACCTTATTCACCCGTGAGGTACTTGTAGGTCTCTATCATGTCCTCTCTCACTCTCCTATCCTCTCTTCTAGGCTGTACATGTTGAGATCCCTCAGACTCTCCTTTTAGGGCTTCTTGTGCAACCCCTGCACCATTTAGTTACCCTCCTCTGGACTGCCTCAACCCTGACTTTGTCCTTTCTGAGGTGCTATCTCCAAAACTGGACACAGTACTCCAGGTGCGGTCTCACCAGTGAGCGATACAGTGCAACACCAGCTCCCTCCACCTGCTTGAGGTACCCCTCCCTATGCACCCAAGCATCCCACTCACCCTACCCATTGCTTTGTTACACTTCCTCCAGCTTTGAAGTGGTCAGTTATGATAACCCTAAGGTGTCTTCCTGCTTAGTGACTCAGAGTACCTCCTGCCCATCCTATTCTCCACTTCTCGATTCCTATGCCCTTTGTGCATAATTTTGTACTTTTTTGGCACTGAACTCCAAGTTCCATGCTTCTTGACCACTCCTTGAATTTTTCAAGCTCCCTGCACATTCTCTTTGCCCCCTCCTAATTGTCCACTGTATTGCAGCTTTTGGTATCATCTGCAAAATGGCATACCTTCCCTTCCAGTTCTTCTGCAATGTCACTTATGAAGATATTGAAGAGGACCAGTCCCAGTTCTGAGCCCTGCAGCACTCCACTAATCACACTTCAATTAGAGTGAGTGCCATTAACTATCCCACCTCTCTTGCCTATCCATTAACCAGTTGCTAACCCAATACATCACTTTATATCCTACCCCTAGGTTGTGGAATTTCTTTATCAGTCTCCTGTGCAGTCCGGTATCAAAGGCCTTACTAAAGTCCAGATAGGCCACATATGTTGTCCTCCTCTGGTCTAGTTCCCTGGTCACTCAGTCATAGAAGTCTCTCAGATTAGTCTGGCATGACCCACCCCCTCAGTAAATCCAAGCTGCCTGTGGTCTTGCAGCTCACTTGATTCAACATACTCTATCAGACTTTCCATAAACAGGGTTTTCATTAATTTCCCCACCACTGAAGTGAGACTGACTGGCCTATAGTTGCTAACCTCCTCTTTGCTGCTGCTGTTATGTACAGGGACCACATGTGCTCCTCTCTAGTCCTCTAGAACCATGCCTGTTTCCAGTGAACTGTTGAATAAGGCCATCAGTGGAGAAGCTAGCACCTCCCTGAGTTCCTTTAGTACCACGGGGTGTATCCCATCATGTCCCACAGCCTTGTTCACCTTTAGATCTACAAGTCCCTTCAGAACATTTTCCTCTGAAAATGGACTTGTGTCCACCTTACCCCCTCTTTGTTCCTGCTACTCCCCCGGGTGGGCCATCACCTCCCCTCCATTCACTGTGAAGACTGAGCAGAAATACCTGTTGAGGATGACTGTTTTATCTTGGTCCTCTTCTGTGCAGTCTCCTCTTGACGACCTTCTAATCCTCACTGTTTCTACTCTTGCTTTCCTCTTCTTACTTATGTATCAGAAGAAAATCGTATTCCCTTTAGTAGCCCCTTTGGCTATACATTCTGTTTTCTGTGCCTTTGCTCCCCTCAGTGTCTTACCTGCTTCCCTCTATTTTACTTGGTATATCTTCATGTCCTCCTTCCTCTGTACTAATTTATTCCTCCTGAATGCCATATTTTTTCCTTTACCACCTTGGCCACTTCCCTAGAGAACCATTATGGTCTCTTTTTCATCTGCTTTTACTCACTTCCTTGATGCAGAAGCTGGTTGACTTAATTATGCCCTCCCTTATTGCTCTCCACTGTGCCCCTTCCCCTCACTGGCAATCCTGTCTACAAGACAGTTTCTAAGACAGTCTCCCATTTCTTTAAAATCTGCCCTCCTAATGTCCAGAACCTTTGTTCTCATGTGGTATGCCTCTGCTCCTGTCTTTATGTTAAACCACACTATACAGTAACCACTGGTACTGTACCTAGGGCACTGTCCACTGTAACGTTTGCAATGCTGCCCCAGTTTGTAAGCACCAGGACCAGCACTGCTCAATCTCTAGTGGGTTCTTTGACTAGCGGCCTGAGAAAAACCCTCTTGTAGGGACTCATGGATGGCCTTGCTCCTTACCAAAGCTGCCTCTGGAAGGCTCCACTCCACATATGGCAGATTGAAGTCACCAACTAGCAGCACCTTCCCCTTACTTGCCATTCTGGTGATGGCTTCCACAAGTGTCTTATCCAACTCATATCCCTGTGCTGGAGGTCTGTACACTACCCTGGTATAGATGGAGGCCTTTTCCCTGCCCTGTCTCTCTTGAATAGAGAGTAGCCAGATGTGGCCTTGTCCCAGTCATGGTGCTCAGTACACTATGACTCCGTTATGACCACCAAAAGTAGGCTAAACTCTGCCATGGTGTCTTCCAGGTCCAGAATTTTATTTCCCAGACTCCTTGCATTGGTGCACATGGCTCCCCATACCTTGCTCTCTCCCTGCCTGATTCCCTGCTCCACCCCTTCTCTGTCTGTGCTGTCCCTTACAGCTCCACCTGACCCACCTCTTCCCTTTGTACCTTGTCCATTCCATGTCTCCTTTACTCCATTATTCTTACTTACCTGCTTTATACCCCCTTTTCCTCTGCCTTGTCCCCACACCTGTCTTTTTGCACCTCTGCTCTAGGGAAGTTTACTCCCCTCGAGCCCTCCTTCCCTAATGCTTCATCATCCTAGAGGGGCAATTGTTGTCTCCCTTGGTTTCACAGCATTCCCAGCTAGTTCAAATGTTCATCCAGGTAGCATTTAAGCCTCCCAGTAAGGACTGTGGTCCCCTTCCTGGATGGATGCAGGCCATCTCCTGTATAGAGGACCATATCCTCCCAGGTTGACCCCAATCCCCAGTGTAGCTGAAGCCATCCTCCATGCTCTATGCCTTCTACCAATTATTAGATGCCCTGGTATGGAGTACTCTTTCCTCTCCCCATCTGTACACATGTAACACCTCAACAAACGCCATTGTGCAGGTCACCTGCTTGAGACCCTTCCCCAGTTCCCTGAAATTATCCTGCACTACCCCTACCCTGTCTATTGCCAGGTTATTTGTCCCCTGGTGGACAATCACATCTAGCTCCCTCCTATCTCTTGCTGCCCTAGTAATCCTATGGATACACTCTTCATCCCTCAAAGCCAAAACACCTCTCAGACACTTCACCTCCCTCTCCACACTCCAAGTCTCTCCCCCTAACAAAAGAGTCTGCCACCAGCAGCTGCTTCTTCCTCAGCTAGGGGCCTTTTTCTTCCTCCTTGGAGCCTCTTGTCCACTGCTGGCCATTATGGCAAAGGAATTCTGCACTGGTACAGGCTGAGGAGTGTGCACCTTTCATACCACCCCCACACCAATATATGTACATTTGATTTCAGATGCTGCTATTAACTGCATTGATAGATAAATGTGTAAACTGTTCTTCTATGGCTTGTAGTATTGTAGAAAAAAGTTAGGAGATATGAAGGGGAGACCATGAGAGTAGCACAGTGGCTTCACTGCATTGGGTCCAGCAGATGGGTCAGGGGTTGCTTGAATAAGGCAGTTCCAGTTTTAAAGCAAAGTGCACCCAGGCTTGATGATGATATACTGCAGGGTGGATGGAGGGTCCCACTACCATGTATGTGGTTGGGAGGGTAGCGTGGTCAGGGAAAGATCTCACACACACTGAGGCCAGGCTCTGTTACCCTTATCTGTGCTAGCCCCTCTGGGCCAGATTCTAAAATTAACATGCTATGAGAAGCTAAATGCTCGCCTCAAGTTAAACATAAATGGAGGTTCAAAAGTACCTTTGTGGTAAGTACCATACTTGGAGTGGTTGGCCATTTTGGGGAATCTGAATGACAGGCCAAGAGGTGCATTTCTTCGGTCTGTTATTTTGTTATGGTTTTTAGAAGAGGAACAGCTCTTTCCAGCTATGTGGCTTTTGGAGGAGAGGGCACAAGGTCCATTCCCCTTTGGAGACTGGGTGGCAGGGCTAATGGCTACTCCTTTATGGCTTAGCAGTATAGTGGTCAGGGCTGATTCCAGGATATGGAAGTGTGTAAAGGTGTGGAGCATCAAAGTTCCTGCTTAGGGAGGAGGAGACCAGCAGACCCATGGCTTTTAACAATGTGGGTTTTGTTGATTGAAGCTGACCTGAAGGGAATGTAGAGCCATGGCATCATGCTAATACTGCTGGAGAGGGTGCTTGCCTTGTGGCCTTGGTGGGCATCATGGGTAGATCTCGGTCTGCTGCTGATATATCCACTGCTGGTGGGGTGGGGAGCTCTCATCCATTGTGCACTTACTTCTTGTATACATGGGTAGATATAAATGGCAATGTTTGGCTTTGGAAAGTTATTCCCTGCAAGAGTAAAACTACATGGAAAATTGGCACACAGTGAAAAGGGAATAGAAGGGTTCAATCCCTCTCTTTTTCTAAAGAGATTACACCAAGAGTGGTGAGATGCCCAGGTAAGGATGAATGATTTAGACAGTTCTGGAAGGCTCAGGCTGAGAGGATGGTGGATTTAAAAGCTGCAGACCATGCTGGCTTCATCGCTATGAGTGAGGAGGGGGACTGCATTATGTTTAGTGTGGTTGAGCCTCCTACCTCTTGGCCTTCCAGCCAGCAAAAACGGGGCTGACAGTAAACTGGCAATGACTGATCTCACGGTTTCCTTGGCACACCCAGGCTTGGGCATTCATGATCATCCAGGAAGCAAAGATGGGAGGGAAATGAGTGGTGATTCCCTCATAAAGTGATTCCCTCATAAAGTCAGTATTAACAACAAGGTTATCCATGTCAATGTTTTATATGAAATGACTTACAGTATACAGTATTTCAGCAGTTTTCATTTACATTGTTAATAAAGTTGTTCTAGTAATTGGTTTAGCATATCTGTTACAAAACATTGATCTCCCACAGGACTACAGCAGTTTGAAAAAGTGTCCTGAGAGGTTTCTGTGAAAATAACATGGAAGTGTCTGGTGATGCTGATATGCCCCTGGCTGATGTAGGATGGTCAGTCCTCTTGGGGGGGTCTTCTGAGCAGCGGTTGCCAGGATGTAGTTTCCTCAGCATTTATTAACCTGTGGGTTTATTCAGGAGAAGATAGTCAATGCTCCAATATGACAGATGATCTGTGTTTGGTTTCCTACATTGTTAAGGAATTACTTCTCCTGTCAAGAAACCAACAATTTGGCAGAATTAAACAGAGTGAGGGGGATATTTGCCTGCTGCAAGAAATGCACCTAATGAAGAGTGAGTGTACTAAGTTATGCTGTGCATGGGTTGATCAAGTGTGAGGAGTGATGCATCCCTCAGCTAAAATGGAGGGAGTAGCAGTTTTGGTCCTCAAAGGAGTACCCCATCAAGCCTCTAAGGTTACAGTGGATTCACAAGTGAGATTTGTGTTGATGCAAGGTTCATTACACACTGAGCCTCTGAACTTTATTAATATATACCCCCTGAATGTTGATTCAGGTACTTTTTTTTCGGTATGTTTTTGATTTGGTGGTTAAACTGTGTGTGAAATGTACAATGTTAGGTGGCAGTTTTAACTGCTGTAATTCCAACCCTGAATAAATTATCTGCCAATACTAGCACTAATAAGTAGGGAGCTAGGTTGCTGGAGGTGTTATGTATTGAGTTGGGTATCTCAGAGGCTTGGTGTTATCTACATGGCAGATAAAAGAATTAACTAAACTGGTCTGGAGACAAAATGACCCACTCACTGGATATGTTTTAAGTATTTATTTTATCACCACAAACAGTAAACTAATGGTTTGTCAATGATAACTATTCTAAATGACTGCATGAGAAGTTTTGTGAATTACATAAGTGTCTTATATGAGAGCAAAAATTAAATACAAATGGTTCTTACTTGGAAACTGTTTATTTATAGGATACCAAATATTTATATTTATAAATAATATTATTAATTATTATATATGGAATATTTTAGATCCTGAAGTAGTATGTTTACTATGAAATGTCAATATTTGCCTTTTGAACATGTGTGGTGATAAAATGAATACTTAAGACATATCCGGTGAGTGGGTCATTTTGTCTCCAAACCAGTTTAATTGATCTTACAAGAGGTATTTTGGAGCTTGATTCCTCCCATAGTTTTTGTTCTGTATTTCAGGTACCACATTGGCCACACTGCACCATTGAGGTTTCACTGAAGATTGAATAGGTCACTTTACTCAGTGACCAGTGCTGTGCGGCCCCACAGCCACTGCTGGACTGAAAGTACTTTGTGAAGACTTGCATCTATTGGTAATCCTTTAATTCCGAACAGATTCAGGAGAAGATATGTTTTAATTGGAACTGGGACTTTTGGAGGGAACACTGGGTGGACAACAATTAATATTGGACAGATAATATGCATATAAGTGGACAAAATATTAAAAAGAGCAATAAGAAACAAGAACAATTTAAACTTACATATAATCCACAGCTATGACTTGCCGGCTCTGGCTTTGGCTATCTGTTAAATACTTTAATCATATTTGGCTATTTATATTATGAAAATGGATGCATTTGAATCTCTAAAAGGTATACCCGATAAAAGGTCAGTCCCTAGAACACTTACTAAAACTGATGAAGAAAGAATATTACAGGGTATTATCAGTAAAAAGAAGCTCAGTCGGGACCTTAACACCAAACATTTAATTAGCAAATATGAAACATTAAAACAGAAAGAGTTAAGACTTGAATGGCATTGCATTACATTAACAGAATATTATTAACAAACAGAAACCCAAGAGATTTGAGAGTTACCACAGAACCAAATTTGGGCTTCATAACAGCAGAATTAGAAAGAAATGGGATGGGGTCAGAAATGTTTCTTAGATTTTCTTTTACTTTTACTTGAAGCATTAAGCATAGAATTAACAAATGTTAATGGAGAAATTAAAGTACTTTATGATCAGTTTAACCAGAAACCAGATATCAAGGATTTTTCTGACTTTTTGGACAAAATACAGAAAGCACTAGATGATTATGAAAATAACCTGATAGAACAAAAATTGAAGAAATTTAGAAGAGATTTGAATGATTATAAGGAAGGTAAAGTGTACACGTATAACAGGTTTTCACCCTTTAAGTTACAATATTCCTATAACCCTGATTCAGATGCAAATCTGTGCTCTTCAGATAGCAGTATAGCTAGTAATGGACAACATAAAACCTTTAAACCTTTTTTGGGTGAGGCTAGTTCAGAGGCAGAGGCAATTGGAGAGGCAGGGGCCAGAGAGGTGGCAATACCACAAGAGGATTCAGAGAAGATACAGAAAGAAGAGATTTAGGACCAGGCAGAGAACACATACAAGAACAAGGAAGAGGTTCAGAATCAGAAACCATAGGAGACAGGGTGACACTGAGAAGCCAGCAGAAGAAAGGGACAAAGGGACAGTATAGTCTTTAATCTGTCTAATAGAAGTTTAAATGCTACAGAAATAAAGATTCTAAATTTGGGCTTAACATTCTGTCCACATGAGAAGCTACATTTTTTTCACTTAAAAATGGATCTACAAAAACTATACAGAAAGATAAGATTAAAACATTTCTTTGGAACTAAAGGAGGCATCAACAGACCCATTAGAGAAGTCCAAAAGAAGGACATTAGCAAATAATCTAGACTATAGAGCAAAATTTAACCCCCAGGCCCCATACCGGCAAACATAGTGACTTATGTAGATCTGGTAGATCGAGAAATAGACAGATTAGAACATAATGAACCAGACAGAAGAAAGTCATTCAATCTGACAGCCACTGAATATGGGGCTTTACGTAATTTAGAAAATGACAAAACAATAGTTATTAAGAAAGTTGATAAGGGAGGGGGGATTGTTATAATGGACAGAGAGAAATAAAGATGTGAATGTTTAAGACAATTAAATAATACAGAATTCTATCAAAAATTTGACAATAACTCATACCAATGGAATCAGTTAAAGTATGAGTACAAAAAATATTGCAACAGGGACTAGATGAAAATTACATAACGGAATGGGAACAAAAAGCTTTATTTAGACAACACCCGATTATGCCAGTTTTTTATGTGTTGCCAAAGAACCATAAAAATCTCACTGACCCTTCTGGTAGACCAATAATTGCAGGTATAGGCTCGACATTAGAAGCATTATCTGTATATGTTGATTATTTTCTTCAGCCTTTAGTTGCTATGACGAAATCTTATTTGAAGGACAGTAAAGAGAGTATAAACCTGTTGGAATCAATAAATAATGAAAAGATTGTAATGGATTGGTTACTTTAGATGTAAAAGACCTCTATACGAGTATCCCTCATTCTACCGGCCTAGCAGCTTTGAAGAATAAATTAAGAGAAAGAACTAATAATTGGAAACCATCAAATGAGTATATACTTAAATTAACAGAGCTAGTTCTAACTAAAAATTACTTCATGTTTGGCAAACAGTACTATTGGCAATGCAAAGGCACTGCAGTGGGGCCTTCTATGGTCCCTAGTTATGCCAATATATTTATGGAAGACTTTGAAATGAAATACATTTACAGTGAGACTGATGTTTTTAAAAACAATATCAAATGTTGGAAACGGTATATTGATGATTGCCTTTGTATTTGGCAAGGCACAGAAATAGAACTGAAAAATTTTCTAAGCCATTTGAATGAAAGAATGGTATATCTATCTTTTGTGATGTCATACAGCATTGCATCAATTAACTTTTTAGACTTAAAATCACTAAAAAAGGAACCTATTTAGAAACCAGTATCTATAGGAAACCTACCAACAGAAATGTCTTGCTGCATGCCAATAGTTTCCATAAAGAAACAGTGGTAGACAACATACCCTATGGACAGATGATGAGGGTTAAATGAAATAGTACATCTAATGAAAACTATATTCAGGCAGCAAATGAATTGACAGACCGATTCTGATCAAGAGGTGATAGGGAACAAGTATTAACTACAGCTAGAGAAACAAGTGACAATATAGCTAGAAGTGAACTATTGAAAGATAAAAACAAAAACTAACCTGCACCAGATAGAATAACCATCTCGGTGGACTACTCTGACCACTTTGGCACAATCAGATCTATTATTTTTAAACATTGGGATGTTTTAAAATTGAACCCACTAGGAGAAAGAATATTTAATGATAAACCCCTTGTCACCGCTAAGAAAGTTAGATCAATAGCAAATAGACTTTGCCATGCTATATACCAAGAACCAGAGCATAAATTTGAAATATTTGAAGGTAGACAAAAAATAATTGGCAACCACCCATGTAGTATATAACCCATTTTGAGATGAATATATAGAGATTAAAGATTTTACAACCTGTCAAACAGAACAGGTTATATATCTTTTTGAGATGCCCATGTGATTTACACTATATAGGCCAAACTTCTAGGAGTCTCAAACTGCGGCTAAATGAACCCCGCAGTGACATCCGAAGAGGTGACATAGATTCGGTAGTAGCAAAACATATTTTGGAAAATAGTCATAATGTATCCTCTTACGATCTGTAGGACTGGAAAAGGTAGTATTACCACTTAGAGGAGGTAATCTAACTGATTACCGCCTAAAAAAAGAAGCATATTGGATCGCTAGATTTGGAACACTTAATAAAAGATACAGCATGAACAAGGAGATTGTGTGGTCAGAGTTTGTCCACTGAGCTGCTGACTGTTGCTCGTTTGTATTGTAATGCCATCCAACTGGACCCTCCTCAGAGTCCCAGTAATGACTGACCACTGTTTTCTTCCACTACCCAGTGGATTTGTGAATGGTGGCCACCTTTTTAGCCATTTTTGGCTTTGGTGGGCCAGGACTTAGGGTCCCAGACTTTCCTGTGTGGTTCCATTTTTGTCTCGGTTCAGTCTTCCATATTTGTTTACAAGTTCATTTTGAATGTTGGTAAAATCGCTATAAAAAAGATAATCACTTAAAATAGATCAATACTGCTTTAGAGACAGGGATAGTAAACACAAAGTATGTGCAGCACTTTAAAAATTTCCTGTGGACTTGTTTTTCTTAGCTTTATTATTTAGATTTAAACACTGGTTAATCTTTAGTAGAATGGGATAAAAGATACAGTCGTCACTGTACTAAGATGTAAATTTACTGATTGCTTAATAGCTAGATTCATCTGCTTATTAAAATTGAAAACTGTAAGAAAGATAACCATTAAAATATGTGCTGAAAAAGATGACACAGAACTTAAGTTCTCTTTTAGAGGTAATGTGCATGATTTAAAAAATATAGGGCCAGATATTCAAAACTTTGCACTGGACAAAAACCGTTTGCGTAGGTTTAGCGCAGGATTAGCGCGGGTTTGCTATATTCAAAAGGCCAAATAGCGCATGCAAACTGCATTAGCACCGGGCCAAATCATAATGTATGCAATGGGCAAACTGACATGAATACAGGTGCAATGCTATATTCAGTGATTAGCGCCATGCAAAGTGGTTTTACATGACTTAGCGTGACACTTAGCACAGTGCACATTACCGCCCAGGAAAAGCTTGTCTTAACTCTGGGCAATCAGCTTTGCTCAACACTATGGCTTTGCACGGTGTTTGAGTGGGTTTTGCGTGACCCTAACAAATAAATATGACACATAGACAAAGCCAAACATAGAGGAAGCATGCTGCTAACTGATGGCATCAAAATGATGCCATCATCTGCCACCAGTCCCAGCCATGCCAGGCAGCAAGTGGTGACCCTGCCGCCAGTGGACAGCATGGCAGTGTGGTCATACAGCACACACCTGCGGACCACACTTCTGTGGACACTAACAGATGCCAGCACACACATGCAGCATTGTGGACATGGAGGATGTTGAGGGGAGAGTGTATGGGTGGCCAGGCTGTGCCACAGACTAGGTGTGGCCACAAGGCTGGGACACATCATGCAGTGCACATGGGCCAGTATTGGGCATACCCTAACACCATTGTGCCTTTCTGATAATATATGCCCCCCGGCCACATACCGCACAGCTGTACAACTGCCACAGCACACAAAGCCGGACATGTATATGTCACTGTGAGCATCCCATGCCAGAGGTGCAGCATCTGAAGGTCACACAACAGTGTAACAGTAATGTCCACTGTCAGTAAACACCTGCAGGTTGGGCCTCTCACTGTGTATAGTGCAGTCATCATCACTGCCCTACACACCATAGACATTGCTGTGTCCACACACTACTGACTCCCTTGCTACTGTAGTGTCTGCTGTGCACTGTAGCATGACCTACAGTGTGACAGTTGCATGCAGCACCACCACCATCTGTGTCTATGCTGTCTTGTCCCAGTACAGCTGCAGGCAGCAGCACATGTGGAAGTAGTGTTCAAAACTGTATAATATTCCCCAAGCTGTTTGCGCAGCGCTAACACATTTGCGTGGGTTTAGCGCAGGGCTAAACCGTTTGTCCGGCGCAAACAGCATGCAAATCAGGGCATAATGAGATGCTAATCTGGATGTTTGCCCAGAGACTACGTAGGTAGGCTCATTTGCATGTCACTTTTAAATATGGCAAAGTTTAGCGCCAGGCAAACGTGTTTGCACCGGGCTAATGGTTTAGCCCTGCGCTAAACCTGCGCAAACATGTTAGCGCTGCGCAAACAGTTCGGGGAATATTTTACAATTTTGAACACTGTACTTTCACATACCTGCTGCCTGCAGCTGTACTGGGTCCACGCATTTGCTGGCACACACATTGGCCACATAGTTCACCTCTACCTACCTTCACATTGCTGTGCACTGTTTTGCTGTTGTGGTTTGCACTTTCTAGTTGCCATATTCAGAGCTGTCTTATTCCAGGGCTAAGTTTGCCCTGCACTCCCAGCCCAGTTTGCCCGGCCTCATACCCATGCTATATTCAGAAGCTGTTTGCCCCGGGCTATTCCTTTTGAATGTGGCTTGCTTTGTGCTCCAGGCTAAGTTTGCCCACTGGGCAGTGCTAATTTAGCCCTGGGGCAAAGTTTTGAATATCTGGCCCTTAGTGTTGAGTAGCACACAGAGATACCCACTTTCTTTAATAGCCTGCTATTAGGTGTAGGTATTTAAGCAATTAAGAGGTAATGTAGGTTACCTAGGTAACCACTAAGTATATAAGCAGCACAAGCTCTAGCTATGGTGGTCACTTGATTTGAAGGTGCACGCTACACTCCAAAGGAAGGTAAAAAAATCTAAGATTTCTAAAGTACTTTAAAATAAATGGTTAAACTGTAACACTGTCTTAGCAATGATAGATCGAGTTAACATGTTGTTCATTTAGTGCTGTGAACTATAGAATTGCATATGCGCTTAGCTTCTGAATGAGTAAGGACATACATACTGAAATTAGAAGACTGACCTAATAGTTTTATTGAGATTAGCAGTACAGTATCAACATTAATACTCACTGAAAGACTTTAACCGACTACTTTCATACTTGCATTTAAGAGTGAACAGCATTTAGGAAGGAACAAGTTGCTTCCCTGTGGATCTGAATAAAAATTAGGAAAGAATCAGATAAAAACCAAGAATACGCTCATTAGTATTTGGAAATGAAATACTACTATTTCCATATGAATTTATTTAAACCAGTTTAAAGTCTATTATATCTTTATTTTCATTACTTTCTAGGAGTGATTAGATATGAAAAAGCTAGATGCTTCCTTTTAAAAATCCTTCTATTTTTCACTGACTAAATCACAGAATTGTTTAAGGTAATAAAACTGATGAAATATTTTTTGAATAATAATAATTAGATTTATTTACATAAATATTTACTTTGCCTATTTTTTATATTAGTAGCAGTCAAAATAGTACCCTATAGAAGAAGAAAAACAAAACTGCCACTACATCCATAAAAGGTGGGCACCACTAAAATTATAATTTATTTATTTTTTAAAATCTTTTTTTATGATAAACAGTAAATTGGTTTGTCAATGATAAATATTCTAAATGACTGCATCAGAAGTTTTGTGAATTACATAAGTGTCTTATCTGAGAGCAAAAATGAAATACAAATGGTTCTTACTTGGAGACTGTTTATAGGATATCAAATATTCACATTATTAATTATTATATATGGAATTTTTTAGATCCTGAAGAAGTAGTATGTTTACTACAAAATGTCGATATTTGCCTTTTGAACATTTGTGGTGATAAAATAAATACTTAAAACATACCCGGTGAGTGAGTCATTTTGTCTCCAAACCAGTTTAGTTGATTCTACAAGAGGTCTTTTGGAGCTTGATCCCTCCTGGAGTTTTTGTTCTATATTTCAGGTACCAGGTTGGCCTCACTGCACCATTGTGGTTTCATAGATTAAAGAATTATACACTTTTTCACCCCTCCCACCAGTCAAAATCAAGAACAGTTGTATACTAATACAAATGCTCTGTATATGGTAAGGAAAGTGTTGATTCGTTCAAAAACCATAACCAGCCATGCTCTGGTCATTTTGGTCTTCCAAAGAGGGGCTACCAACAGAAAACTGGTGTGGTGCCTTATTGTGGGATTATTAAAGGATGCAGAAAATGTTAAATAAAGGCTCCATGACTACCTGGTGGAACATTACAGCACACAAACAGCTCAACGATTTGCCTAGAATGGCCTGACGGTAGTAAGATAGGGTCACATAATTTCATATGCCACCTACCGCAAAAACAAGTTGCTGACAATTTAAACCAACTTAGAGAAACAGACTAGGGAAAGGGAATGAAAATATAAGAGGAAAGGGGGAATCACTGATCAAACGTCAGGAGGAGCTTAGGCAACTTTTAACTTGGAAGGCTGAGTGGAAGCTTAGATAAGAGCATCACTCCTACTGTAAACATGGACTAGGGCAAGGAGGCTATTGGCTTCTAGGCTGCATAAGAAGCAGACAAGCAGAACAGTGCTGCGTATCAAAACCTTACGAAATTCTAAAACTGTGGTTACTGGTACTGCAGAGTCAGTGGATCAGTTTCATTTATTTTATCAGAAGTTCTCTGCTAGGGAAGATCCCGTAGGAGCTGAGACAGCAGTTGCCCACTTCCTAGATAAACTTTGTCTTCCCCAACTATCCTTAGAAGAGCCTGAATTCATTGATGATTGTATCATAGAGCAGGAAGCAACTATGGCAGTAAAACAACTGAAGGCAGGGAAGGTGCCAGGCCCGGATGGATATATCGGTGAATTCTATAAAAAAATATTTTACCCTGGTAGAAAAATTGCACTATTGAATACTTCATGGACATATGAAGCTGAAGCTGAGGGTCCTCCCATATGGGGTGGGGCTCTGATATTGTTTTTAGCTAAATCAGGTAAGAAAGGTGATGAGTGTGGCAATTTCAGACTGATATACCTCATCAAACAAGATTCAAAGATCTGTTTTAAAATCCTAGCCAACAAGGTGCAAAATGTTATTTCTATGGTGATTAATTCAGATCAGATGGAATTTATTCTGGGGTTGAAGCCAGCATCGTGGCCTGTCTGGAGCGAGAAGCTTGAGTGGAGGGAGTCCTAGCAATTGCCACTGACATGGAGAAAGCCTTCAATAGGCTCTGTTGGCCGTTTTTGTGAGCCACCTTGGCAAAGATGGATTTGGGGGAGATACTGCAACAGTGGATTGCTATGTAATATTATAGTGCATCAGCCAGTGTTTTAGAAAATGCTACATTGTCAAGGGCATTTAGATCCAGAAGGGAACACAGCAGGTGTGTCCACTATCCCTGATGCTATTTGCAGTAAGCATGAAACCACTAGCAGACACGATTAGAAGTAACCCAATTATTAAGGGGTAAGGGGGAATGGGGAAGAATATGAAATATTACTATATATTTGGATGATAATTTTATATACATCATGAATCCTTTGTCATCGTATGACCTGCTGATGTCCACTTTATACCTTACATAAACCTCACCAGGTTCAAGATGAATCAAGACAAGTCCAGAGTACTGTGGTTAGCAGGCATTTGTTTCCCACAAGTGATTTCTTATATTAAATTAAAATGGGTTTGTAAAGAGGCATAATACCTGGGGTTAAAGTTCCCTCAAGCCTGTATTATCTTTTTTCTGCTAACTATGGTAAAGTGCTTGAAAAATAAGTATCGTATGGACCTGAAGCACTGAGGAAATGCACCTTCATCTTTGTTTGAATACAGTCAGTGAGAATGCATAGCCTATGCTGCCTGTTGTTTTATGTTTCAAGTTTTCCCACTTAAAATTCCCCAATGTACATGGAGGCAGTTAACCACTATGGTAAAGCAGCTTATTTGGGAAAACTAGAAATAAATATGTTTATTCTTATATGGCACATCCACTAGTACTGTATCTTCAATCATTTCCAAAAATAATCTTTTATCATATTTTGTACAGTAATGTTTAAAATTATATTTTGAAAACTGTAAAATTTGAACTGTTAGGAGCAGAAACACAAGTTGTTTTTAGATGAAAGCTTGGAAGGCTACCCATGGCCCCAGTGGGTGAACCATCACATGTCAGTGCGGGCATCATAAGTTGGGGAATGAGCTTGGGAAGCTGGCTTGGTGGCTTGGGACAGGAAGATGTTGCAGCCATGTGGAAGTGCTCCCAACTCAGGGAGTGAGGGCACAGAACTCCACCACATGGGCAGTACCTTGCGGCAGGTCAGGGAACTTTCTCTTGCAAGGTGTGCAGTACAGTACATGTCAAGGTTGGGTTTAGGACTGTGTACTGCATCAGGGGAAGTGGGCAGGATCGAAAACAGGGAAAGGGCTGCTGGCAGGATGGTGCCGCCTGTTACTGCAGGCTCCACACCACTGACAGGGCAAGATGGGCCAACTCTGGATGAAAGACACCAAGAGGGAGGGCAACCCTCCCCCACCTGGTCCTGCCATGGGCAGAAATCTATGTGGGAACTTGAGTCCAGAGGTAAGTCCCCAAGAAGGTAGATGATGGGGCTGAGTAGCTTGGGGAAGAAGAGAGCCAGAAACCATGACAGAGGATAAAAGGCTTTGTAGCAAAAAAAATATATAAATGAAAGCTTGGAGTCCAATGAACAGGAATAATTTTAACAGTAGAGTTCTCATGTGTCACTACGGTACTTGTCTATACATGTTGATATCATATTTTGCTAAAAAAACAGGACTGTAAAAAATTAGTGAACCACTTTATGTGTTTATACAGCAATATATGGTAGCTAATACAATGTATTATATCAATATATCAACTTAGCTGATTCCAAGCTTTCATGTAAACAAAAAATAAATAAAGTTTCTAGCACTGAAGGTTGTAAAGTTATTCAATTGTCAAGAAATTATCTTTTGAAATGTTGGGGCTACAAGTTCAGTTATTTAGTTTTTTTATCTTCTATTTTTTCTCCTTGGTCTGCAGGCAGCCCTTCATCCTTCTCCAGTGTCCCAGCTACCACTCCCCAGGCACTCCGAGCCCTGTGTCCCCCACGGATTACCCCCTGTAGCAGGGCGGAAGTGGAGGGGGCCATCCTCACCTTCTCCTGTACAAATATCCGGAGCGGGCACTATCAGAGGTGGCAGCACCAGCATGCTAGAGGGGCTTCATATTGGAGTCCTGCTCTTAAGACTTAGCTTTGCCAATTTTGTTTGTACTGTATGTGTCAGTACTATACACATTAGGGGCACTTTGGGCACAGTGGATTTTTTTGCGCTGTTTGTCCTATAGTCAAATAAATTTTGAACAGCATTAAGCAATTCCTGACTTGGCTATCATTTTATTTGGACATTTCAACAGTGGCTCTTCATAGGAGTTAGTAAATATTCTGGCAACTGCATGTCTTTCATTTAGGGCTGGCTTCTCCTTGTGCTGCACCTAGCCCTGCACTAGTAAGCGCATGTACTTCTTTGTTCATTCCAAATTATTGAAATAGAAACTGTGTAGTTTACAATTTAATTTTCATTCATCATATGCCTTTAATTGTTTTACTAACATTTCAGACGGCCCTTTAGCAGTACCCACTCACTCTTGCTTTGCAGTTTGTGAATGTGTGGGAAGATAATAAACAACCACAGGTAAATTGGACAATAACAAAGAAAGAGGGGGGCAGGGGTACCATGCTTAAGAACGCGCACTATAAGGTGGTGCTCTGATTCAGCCACCACTAGTCTCCTATGCTAGGCACAATGTATCCTCAGGGTGGCTGCAGATGGAAATGAGCAACCTTTCTCTGCATTTCTGAGAGTACTCCCACTATTGAGTCCCCTCATTGGGTCAGGGGAAAGTAGAGGACAGGTGGCTTGTAGTTACAGTGCAATTATGGATGACTAAGATACAGGGGCTGCAATTACCAGTGCAGGTGGCTTGTAGTTGCAGTGTAATTATGGGTGACTAAGAAGCAGGGGCTGAAATTACCAGTGCAGATGGCTTTCAGTTGCAGTGCAATTATAAGAACATAAGAATTTACCAGCAAAATGAGACCATGTGGTCCATCTAGTCTGCCCAAGATGCCTAACCCCCCCCCATCTACTGATCTTGCTGTGGTGACTACACTGACTGTCCCATGTCCGTTTGAATTGCCCGACTGTCTTTTCTGCCACCACATCATGCAACAGGCTGGTTCAAAGGTCCATGACCCTCTCCGTGAAAAAGTACTTCCCACCATTGGTTCTGAACTTACCGCCCACCAGTTGCAAGTTGTGCTCCCTCGTACGCACAGTCCTATTCTCCAGGAAGAGGTTTCTGATTTGTACTGCGTTTATACCTTTAAATTTAAATGTTTCTATCATGTCCCCTCTGTTCCTTCTCTGCTCTAGGGAGAATAGATTCAGCTGGGTGAGCCTAGCTTCATAAGGTTTGTGGTGCAGACTCTGCACCATCTTGGTGGCTCTCCTCTGAACGGATTCCAGATGGTCAATATCCCTTTTTACATGAGGCTTCCAGAACTGCACGCAGTACTCTAAGTGTGGCCTCACTGAGGACCTATAGAGTGGGATGATCACCTCATGCTTTTCTGCTAGTAATATCCCTACCCATTCATCCAAGGATGCTGCTTGCTTTTAGTGCTGCTTTTTCACATTGCTTTCCTACCTTTAAATCATCTGATATCATAACACCTAGATCCTGTTCTAGCTCTGTCTCTTTCAATTTTTGCCCATCTAGGACATATATATTTCCTGGTTTCTTCTTACCCAAATGCATTACCTTACACTTTTTGATGTTGAATTTCAACTGTCAGTTCCTAGACCATTCCTCCAGCTTTCAGAGATCTGCCTCCATACCCAAGACTCCTCCTTGTGTGTCCACCCCATTGTAGAGCTTTGTATCATCTGAGAACAGGCAGACCTTCCCTTGCAGTCCATGAATGATGTCGCTGTTGAATAAGTTGAAGAGGATTGGGCCAAGTACTGATCCTTGCGGAACACCACTGGCAACTCTCCCTTCCTGTGATAAGGTGCAGGTTACCATAACTGTCTGTGTCCTGTCCTGTAGCCAGTTTTTGATCCAGTCAACTACTTTCTGACCGATGCCTGCTTTCTCCAATTTAATTGCTAGTCTTCTGTGTGGAACCGTATCAAAGGCTTTACTAAAGTCCAGGTATACTATGTCCACAGCTGCACCCTGGTCCACCTCTCTCGGAACCCAGTCAAAGAATTCTATCATAATTGTTTGACACAAGCATCCTGCTGTGAATCCATTCTGCCACAGGTCAAGTCTTCTACTTACTTTCAAGTACTCCACCACCCTTTCTTTAAGCAATGACTCCATTATTTTACCCACCACTGAGGTCAGGCTGACAGGGAGATAGTTTCCTGTTGCCTCCCTGCTCCCATTCCTGTGCAGTGGCACAACTTTGGCCCTTCTCTAGTCCTGAGGCACTATGCCATATTCTAATGACTTGTTAAATTATGGGTGACCAAGATGCAGGGCTGCAATTCTAACCCCATGTATTCTTCTCATATTCATAACTCTCTCCAGTTAGTCTGCTCAGTAGAACTCCCTTGAGAATGGAACTATATGCTAATGATGGAATCATTGGCACGTGACAATTATTCAAACTGCTGCCCTCATCTGCTGCACATTCTGTCAACGTCTCAGATTTCTTACTCCGCCTCACAAGTCTAGACGCTCAGGAGATCACTCAGGTCGTTGTTGGCTTATTGTGAAGTATAATTCTCTAATTATACATAATTTTCTTTCTGCTGCCTTCATTTATTGTTTAATTGTATTCTAACATCTATTTTATTTTAGTTTAGTTAGATTTAGTGTTTATTTCTCGGTTCCTCATGGTTCGGTATAACCGTTGGGGAACCGAGTAGTTTTATATTAGTTGCGGATATTTTCCGCTCAATTTTCTGTATTTTAGTTTTAAAAAGTGTATTGTTATATTTGTCTTGTTGAAACTACTAACCCGGTTTCTTTTCTAACCGCTAACCCGGTTACTGTGAACCGTTGTATCGGTTCTGAAAACCACTGACCTGGTTCAAATTTTAAAAAATTCATTGGTTCTTTTTGGGGCCTAATCGGTTCCTGAACCGACCGCAAAAAAAAAAAAAAATCTTTTGCAGTTGAGGTTTTTCTCCTGAAAATGGAGCATTCTGAAAAACCTAAGAAAAAGACTGGTCCCCCAGGGTTTAAAAACTGTGTCAAGTGTGGGGAAGTGTTCGCCAGAGCAGACAAGCATGACAGCTGTGTGTTCTGCCTGGGAACCGAACATTTAAATTCTGTCTGTGAAATTTGCAAATCATTTCCACAGAAAACTGTGGAAAAAAGAATTGAGAGGTTGAATAAAAAGTCAGGAGGTGCTTCAGTCTCTAACCAGCCAACACCTTCAAAATCAATGGGTGAACTGCAGTTTCTTCCTTTACCACCCCTGATAAGGGCGAATCAACCTCTTTAAAAAGACTGAGTGGGCTGGCTGACTCTCTGGTCCCTTCCAAAATGTCAAAGTAGACCAAGCATGTTGAACCCCAGGCAAAACCTACAGGCGATTCTTCGGTGCCTCACAGTCTGCCTACTGCTGAGGAAATTGCCAGGGCTATTAAAATCATTGCAAGGCAATTCAGTAGTTCATACCTTCTCCAACCCCTCCTCCTCCAAGGGTTCAGGAGATTACTCCCTCCTCGAATCCCCAGTCTCAGGAAATAGATACTGGGAAGTATGACATACCAGAGGATGATGATGGTGAGGCCATTGAACCAGAAATCTCACCAGATCAGGAATTTGGCTCTCCTCCTAGGCCTGAGGATTTTTCCTCTCACTTTTCCTTTGTGAGGAAAATAGTAGATGCCTTTGACCTGGCTACCACTGAGGTCATAGAAGACGAGGAGGAGGCAGAATATATGGAAATGGTGGGGTTAACACCCACTAAAATGATTTTTCTGCCCATCAATAAATTCTTTAAGAAGGATTTATTCACAGTCCTGCAGAACCCTAACTCTGTCACACCTTTGGACAAGAAGGCTGACAAGAAGTACCAAATGGACAGGAAAGGGTCTGAATTCCTCTATTCTCACCCTGATCATCAGGGTATAGTCCAGCAGGCAGCCTGTGAGAAGGCAAAGTTTCCTTTATCCTCTCATCCACCTGAGAAGGATTCAAGGAAAATGGACAGTAAGTTGAACAAAGGGTATTTAGCTGCCTCTCTGGGGGTCAGACAAGCTAATTACTAGGCCTACGCTGCACAGTATCAAAAGACACTGTGGCAGTCTGTTTTGGCCATGTCAGACAAGGTTCCCTCTCCTATCTCTGATGACCTAGCAGAAACAGTCAGGTTTGGACTGGAAGCATCCAAATACCAGTTCCAGGTGGCAGCATATGCCAGTGATAATGCTGTTAGCATTATGGCTCTGTCTGTAGCCCTGAGAAGGTTTGCTTGGCTAAGGGCTACAAATTTAACACAGGAGACCCAGGCTAAGGCCATGGACTTTCCTGTACAAGATCATTCCCTCTTTGGCAAACAGACCGAAGAATATATGAAAAAGGTGGATGAATACAAAACCACCTATAAGAGTAATTCATCCAAAACAGGCCTTCTACTTCTTATAGGCCTTATGGAAGGGGAGGTAGAGGAAGGTCCTATGGTAGGCCCTTCTATCAGCCTCAAGCTGTTTCACAGCTGCAGCCATACCCACAGCAGACTGGGTATTATAGGGCCAGAGGTAGGAAGGGCTCCAGGAGGTGTTCCCAGTCTGCCCAGGCTCAGGCTCCACTGAAACAAAATCCCTGACTCCTTTGCCAAGGCCGCCTCCCTAATACCAGTAGGGGGCAGACTGGCTCACTTCTTTCAGGCCTGGCAGGCCATAACCACAGACAAGTTGGTATTGGAATTAGTGAGCCAGGGACTCTTTCTGAGTTTCAAATCCTTCCTTCCTCTGAAGTCAAGGCTATTCAAACCAGCCTCCCTTCTCGAAGAACAGCTCCTGGAAAAGGAGGTTCAAACCCTGCTCAGCACAAAAGCAGTGGAGCAGGTGCCAACCCTTCAGATGGGGCAGAGGGTTTTACTCCTGGTATTTTCTTACCAAAAAGAAAAATGGGGAGTGGCGGCCTATTCTGGACCTAAGGCATCTGAACAAATACCTGGCAAAGCCAAAGTTCAGGATGGTGACCCTATCTATAATTTTACCTGTCATCCAGCAGGGAGATTGGCTGGCATCTCTAGATTTAAAAGATGCCTATTTGCACATCCCCGTAAGGGAGTCTCACAAAAAATATCTCAGGTTCAGACTCCCTTCGCGTCATTACCAGTTCTCAGCCCTGCCCTTTGGTCTCACCTCAGCACCAAGGGTTTTCACAAAATGCCTGGCAGTGGTAGTAGCATTCCTACGAAAACTAGGAATTACAGTTTTTCCTTATCTCGACGACTGGCTAATAGTGGGAAAGTCATGTCAGCAGGTGCAAGCACACCTGGAAATAAAAAATCTGTTATGTTCTCTGGGTTTCCTGCTAAACCAGGAAAAGTCCATTCTCACACTGGTTTAGGGTCTGCATTTCATTGGAGCAGAACTGAATACCTTAAAAGGAAGAGCTTTTCTTCCAGAGGACAGAGTTCTATCTATACTGCAACTGATTGTCTTACTCGAGTTGGGAAAGCCATGTCCTGCAAGAAAATACTTGCAAATACTGGGACACATGGTTGCAGCAACAGGAGTGGTCTTGGGAGCAAGACTTTGAATGAGAGACATCCAGTTTCATCTACAGACACACAGGTGTCAAAGAAAAGACCATATGTCAGAATTGATTCCTGTAACAAAATTTGTGATCCAGTCCCTACAGTGGTGGACATATGTCTACAATCTAAGGGCAGGAGTTCCCTTTCAGAGGGAAAATTCCTCAGTCATTCTTACAACAGATACTTCTCTGTTAGGATGGGGTGCTCATATAGGAGAGCACACTACCCATGGCACTTGGTCAAGTGTGGAGTCTCTCCTCCACATAAATCTGCTAGAGCTCCGAGCAGTATTTCTGGCTCTAAAAAGTTTTTCTCAGTTAATACAGGGCAAGGTGGTGTAGGTCAGAACAGACAACACCACTACAATGTTTTACATAAACAAGCAGGGGAGAACAAGGTTGGATCCCCTGTGCACAGAGGCCATGAAAATCTGGGAACTGGCTTACTCTCTAAAAGCTTCCTTGCAAGCTATTCATGTACCAGGCAAGGACAATACCCTGGCAGATGCCTTAAGCAGGATCAACCAAGCACATCATGAATGGTCTTTGAACAGACAGGTACTGGACTCAGTGTTCAGACGATGGGGCACTCCAAAGGTAGATCTCTTTGCCTCTCATGAGAATCACATGTTGCACATATTTTGTTGCAGACCACCAGTCATGGGTACAATTCCCCTGGACGCCCTAGTCCTGGACTGGTCAGGAAAGCATCTATATGTCTTCCCTCCCTTCCCTCTCATCTTCAGGGTGCTACTCAAACTCAGATCACAGCCTGCGTCCACGATACTGATAGCACCAGACTGGGCCAGACAGACATGGTACCCCCATCTTCTGTCAATGTCAGTGTCCACACTAATTCTCCTACCCAGGAGGCACAATCTTTTAACTTCCCACCAAGGGAAGATCCTGTACCTGAATCTCAGGCTCAAGGCATGGCTTTTGAAGACTTAAGAGTTTGCAGACTTACAACTTTCACATGCTGTTCTGGATATCCTAAAAGGATAGAAAACCATCTACTAAGAAAACCTATAATGCAAAATGGAAAAGGTTTTCTATTTGGTGTGATGCCACACATATTTCTCCCTCCCTGGCAGAAATCCCAGTGCTGTTAGAATATCTTACTGATTTGCACTCACAAGGTTTGAAACATACATCTCTGAAGGTGTATTTGGCATCAATTTCAGCTTTTATTTCTGTGTGGAAAACTGTTTCCCTTGCTTCTAATCCCATTTTCAAAAAGTTCTTTAAAGGGCTATGCCACTTGTACCCTCCTATTAAGGAACCAGTTCCAGTATGGGATCTGAACATTTGCATTGCTCAGCTCATGAAACCTCCATTCGAGCCAATGTCTTCTGCACACTTACAGTATATCGTATGAAAAACTGTGTTTTTGGTTGCAATCATGGCTGCTAGAAGAATAAGTGAATTGCAAGCATTATGTGTGGAAAAGGATTATTTATCTTTCCATAATGATAAAGTAGTACTTCAAACTAACAGGAGGTTTCTTCCTAAGGTGGTTTCTGATTTCCGCTTGAATCAGTCCAAGACACTGCCAGTCTTCTTCAAAGAACATTCCGGTTCAGGAGAGCGCAGACTCCATAGTCTGGATGTAAAAAGGGCATTGAGTTACTATCTGGCCCACACCAAGGATCACAGAGGTGATAAACAACAACTTTTTCTCACTTATGGGGATGTGGGAAAGGGCACCCCAGCCTCCTAGAGATCAATCTCTCACTGGATAGTACAATGCATTCAGTTATGTTACACAAAATATGGAAAGCAGGCCCCAGCAGGCCTCAGGACCCACTCTACTAAGGGCATAGCTGCTTCTATAGCAGCTTCTAGAGATATTCATTTAGTGGAGATCTGTAAAGCAGCTACCTGGAGAACAGTACACATCTTTACTAAACATTATAGTTTGGATTTGCAGTCCAGGAGTGATGTTAGGTTTGGCACAGCAATTCTGCAGAGCCTCTTTCCTAAATAGGTTCTCTGCCCACCTCCAAAGGTATTGCTTTGAAGTCTGCAGAGAGTTATGAATATGAGAAGAATACATGGGGTTAGAAGAATTACTCACCTTAGTAATCTTGTTTCTTCCAATGTATTCTTCCATATTCATAACTCTTCCCTCCCTACCTCCCCTTCCAGAACCAGAGCTTCTGAATGGTCTTCTTACCTGACAGTCACACACACAGGCACACTTACTTTAATCTTGTGGAGTTTTATTTACCTTTCTTTTTCCCAGGTGATTCTGGCCTTTTTGAGGTAGGTCTGATACAATAATCATTAGTATCAGCTATAGTGTGTAGGTATAGACTATAGTTGTTTATATCAAGCCATGTGTTAGCTTGAGTATTTTTAATAGGTTGCTTTGTGGGCGTCCTTGAAATCTGAGACGTTGCTAGAATGTGCAGCAGATGAGGGCAGCAGTTTGAATAATTGTCACGTGCTAATGATTCCATCATTAACATATAGTTCCATTCTCCGGCAGTTCTACTGAGCAGACTAACTGCAGAGAGTTATGAATATGGAAGAATACATTGGAAGAAACAAGATTACTAAGGTGAGTAATTTTTTCTTATCAGTGGGGTAAGTAAATGTGGTGGAGCCTGTTAGGATACAACACAGAATACTGCAGAATATTGCAGTTACTATAGTAGGCAATCCACCTACATGGATGTTGGGGAACATGTGATCCTTGAGATAACCATATTCATATTTCATGGAATTGCCCTAAGATGGCTTCATATCAAGCTGCCATCTCAGGGGATAAAGCTAAAATTCTGGACATCTCTTCCCAGTTTAGGGTAGAACATATGCTGTTGGGCTACTTTCTGAGGGCTAGGCACTGCCTGTACTGCATTCTCATTGCTGCTCTAATGAAAGACATTACTAAGCACAGGCTAACTGATACTATCCATTCAGTGCAGGAATGGCATAATTTGGTCAAACAAGTAAGGCAGATGGAAGTTATAACTGCCCTGCTTCAGTCAAAGTTAGACAAACACAAGACTGATTGGCTGTTGTTTTTAAAGCACTTAGAAAATAAGGACAGGTTGAATACCCTACAGCTTTTAAATGCTGTGGGGTAATGAGACTGGGTCAGGCTTTTTAAGATCTTAAGTAAAAGAGTGTGTACCTTGGCACAGGTATCAGCTGGGGATTTTATCAGTAACTGGGGAACCGGTTAAGCTTTAGGAGGTCCTTTAGTTCATTTGTCAGGAAACTTCAGTTGGGAGTGGGGGGTTGGGTGAATCTCTCTGTAGGTGCTTTTTCTTAAATTGGAAGGGAGGTGTGATGTGGTTTGCCAGTTGCTTATGTGGTAATAGAACTGGTGGAGTGCATATTATGTGGGAAGTTATTTTTTGGGCAGTTCTCTCATGAACCTTAGTGTCTTTCAGAATATATTGTGGGGGACTGTATACATGCTGTTCTGTGTTGTACAATGTATTCTTTGTAAACCTAATAACAATTTTAAGTAAATAAGTTGTACAGTGCCTCCAGCCAGGGAAAGATTAAGTGAGCTAGGTTTTATACTGCTACTGCCCACTGGGAAACAATACTAACCCACTGTGGTCTCTACTGGCACAGCCCTCCCAATCCCCAGACAGTACTGTAGCAGTTCTAGCAAAATACAAATCTTAGTATGCCCTACTAATAATATGCTCAAAACACAAAGATTCAAACAAATAACGGTTTCTTGAAGGGATCAGAAACTGGGTCATATGGGAAGGAAAACAGGGGTTAAGGCAAAAAAAATTATATAGCAGCAGTGCTGCTTACTGAGCAGTGCAGTCTACCATCACATCAACCATAATGCCCCCTGTCTGATTGTGCTAGAGGGTACTACCCCTTGATGCCAGTAACCCTAGTCCTAGGGAGCTTCAGGAGATGCCTGGTTATGTAGGTGTTAAATCAGTGTAGGTCCATTGCAGTTGCACATGGTTGGCCAGCACTGGTGCTTTTAAACAACATTATAGATCCCAGAAGTGTTCCCGATCAAACACAACACTTCCTTCAGTTGTGTGTGAGGTATTCTTACTACCGTAAGAGTACCTCACATGCTGAGCCTCTGTAACAAGCTTCTTTATGACTGCTCATGCCTGTAATTTTATTACATAACATTTTTTTTTTCTTTAAATAAAGCTAGCCATCTACAACAATTTTATGGGTCTGTTTGGAGGGCCTCTTATGGATCTAAGAGTGTTACCTTTTGCATCCTTAGGACCACAGAACCTGCTCCCCTTCGGTTTGCAGTCCTCTGGTCCTAAGAACATGCAAGGTGACACTTTTACATCCATAAGAGGCCCTTCAACCAGACAGTTAAACTTTTATAGCAAATAAAACCCCAATTTGTAATCCAGGCTGGATGGCCCAGTCCAACAAACTCACCTGGAGCCTTGTTGAACTATGTACAGGATTTGTGTTGCAGGACCTGTAGGCTCTGTTTGGTCACTCATGGAAGCATAGAAATACTGAAACATAGAATATGATGGCAAATAAGGACCACTTGGGCCACCCAGTCTGCTCATTTTTCCCTACCTGCAGTATTACCACAGACTGTACTTGATCTACAGCTCTTTCTCCCTCTTTCCACTATGATTCCCTTATGCCAGTCCCATGCACTTTTGAATGACACCACTGTTTTTCCCTCATCAATTCCACTGGCAGGCTGTTCCAGGAATCCACCACTCTTTCTGTGAAGTACTTCCTCACATCTCAACTGAATCTAGCCTCCTCCAGCTCTATATCATGTCCCCTTTTACTTGAGTACCTTTTTATCTGAAAAATATTTCCCTCCTGAACCTTATTTACTCTTGTGAGGTGTTTAAAAGTCTCTGTCTCATCCACCCTGTCTGTCCTCTCTTACAGGGTGTATGTTATGAGGTCATTTAGTCTCTCCTCATAGAGCTTTTGATTCAGACCCTGCACCATTTTAGTTGCCCTCCTCTGAACCGCCTCCACTCTGTTTATGTGCTTCCAGAGATGTGGTCTGCAGAACAGGACACAGTACTCTAGGTAGGGTCTTACCAGTGACATACAGTATACAGAGGCAACACCAGCTCTTTAATTCTGCTGTGATATGCCTCCATTTACACCCCAGCATGCCACTAGCCCTCCTGACTGCCTTGTTGCAACTGCCTTGTCACACTGCCTGGCCATCTGTAGGTCATCAGATATTACCCCCAGGTCTCTTTCCTACTTGGTAGTTTTCAGTACCAGTTCACACATTTTGTACTCCACTTCTGGGTCTCTGTGCCCTAAGTGCATTATTTTGCACTTATTTATGTTGAATCCCAGCTGCCATACCCTTGACCACTCCTCTAGTTTTCTCAGGTGTCTGCTCATCCTTTCCATCCCCCCTCCTAGAGTGTTCATCCTATTGCAGATTTTGGTGTCATCAGCAAAGAGGCAGACCTTTCCTTCCAGCTCATCTGTAATGTCACTTATGAAGACATTAGAGGACCGGTACCAGCACTATTCCCTGAGGCACCCACTGGTCACACTCCATTCCTCAGAACAAACTCTATTTACCACCATCCTCTGTCACCTATTCCCTAACCAATTTCTTATCCAGTTTACCACCCTTGGTCCCACTCCCAAGCTACCCAGCATGCTTACTAGCAAGTTACTCAGTCGGAGAAGCAAGGTAATTCTGCCATTGTACAGATCCCTGGTGAGGCCTTGTCTGAAGTACCATGCTCAGTTCTGGAGCTTTCAGCTGAGGAAGGACATTGACAAACTAAAGTCAGTACAGCGACGGATCATTAAGATGATCCAGGTCCAGCAGGGAAGATCCTATGAGGAATGGCTGGAGACTTCCCCTTACACCTGCCTTAATGACAGTCTCTGGCAGTGACTCTTTGTCTTCCCTTGTGAATACAGAGCAGAAGTAGTCATGAAGAATGGCTACTTTCTGCCTGTCCTCCTCAATTAACCTACCCCCCTTTTAGCTGAACAATGCCTCTTCCTTCTTTTTCTTTCTTTCTTTCTTTCTTTCTTTCTTTCTTTCTTTCTTTCTTTCTTTCTTTCTTCCTTTTTTTCATATGTCTAAAGAACTTTTTTTTCCCCTCCCTTGACCACCTCTGCAATACGCAGCTCTGTGTCTGCCTTTGCTTCTCCGACCACCCTTTTGGTTTCCCTTGTTCTTATTTGGTACTCTCTCCATTGTTCCTTCCATTGTTTTTCATTGTACCTGGTGAAGGCCTTCATTTTGTCTCTCACTGCTTCCCTGATTGTTCCAGAGAACCATACTTGTCTAGTGTGCCTGTTTCTTTTGATTACTATTCTAATGCAAGACTTTGTTACCTTGAGAATGGCCCTGTTGATTGCCTCCCCATCTTTCCTCCACATCCCTGATGCTATCTACTCTGACTGACCTGTCCTGGACCAGCTCCCTCATTTGGTTGAAATCTGCCCCTCTGAAATCTAGACCTTTGGCCTGAGATGAAGGCCTACCTGTCCAAATGGCCAGGTTGAACCATATAGATTTATGGTCACGGGACACTTGTGGCTCCCCTACCCTCACTCCTCCTACCACTTCCAAGTTGGGGAGCACCACAGAAAGAATGGCAGCCTGCCTAGTGTTTCCTTATACAGCTGCACCACAGAAGTCATGCAATGTATCCAGCAGGGCCTAACTTCTGGAGATCCTGGCTGCTGGAATGATCCAATCAATATCTGGCAAGTTTAGCTGTCCCACCACCACTTCACACTTTGCTACCCCCTTTCTAGTTCTGTTCCTAACTCCTTATCTCATTCTTCCTCCTGTCCTGGAGGTCTGTAGATCACCCCCACCCATAGTTCCTTGCCAAGGCCACCATAAGCTGAACCCACAAACATTCTGTTTCCCCATTACCTCCCCATATATTTCTATCCTCCACTGCCTCTATGCCTTCCCTGACATATAGGACTATGCCTTCTCTTTTACCCTTTACTCTAGTCTGTCTAAATGTGGTGTAACCTGGGACTGTTGGGTTCCAATCAGCATTCTCTGTTGCCAAAGTTTCTGTAAGAGTTGCTAGGTCAATCTCAGTGTCTGCCACCATTCCCTAGAGCTCATTAATTTTTTCTCAGACTCCTGGCATTAAGGCAGACCCCTTTCCATCATTCTTCAGGACCCACCTTGCTTTTTTCTATTCCTTCTCCCTTATTCCTATCTAGTCTCCTTAATGTTTTAGTTTTCAGGCTGAATGTAAGCGTTATCTGCCCTCCCTCAGTGTCATCTCCCCTAACTTAATTTGAACTTTAACCTTACTGTTACTCACTTTGCTGCAACTAGTCCCCTGTTCAGGGGAGCTCTAGCTAGGTTCCCCACCTCCGCTCCCTTATCAGTGGTTCCTCTGGCCTCCTTCTCCTGCACAGTCCATTTAACTGTCCAATGTAAACATCAAACTTCTGCCCCAAAGCACTGGCCCCCTCTCTTGTCAGGTGAAGGCTATCACCCTTGAAGAGCTTTCTGTCTCAAAATCTCCCCACAGTCCCACACAAAGTGGTACCCCTCCTCCTGATACAATCCCTTAACCACCCACTAAACTCCTCAGTCTCTTCCCTCCTTACTCTTTTTTTTTGTAAACTTTATTTATCCAACAGGACACATACATCAAACATCCGCCACTCATTATTACATAGTTATAGATCATTGTACTTGACTTAATTAATAGAACAAATCCTTTTACTATTACATAAAATGGGCAGGTAAGTTACCTATTACATACAAACTTCTGTTCAGGTAATAGGCAATTGACAGTTTTTACTGTTCAATCAAGTACAGTGGGTGATTCACATTTTACTATTCATTCAGATAGAATGTGCATGGGGTAGCAAGCATGGTTCTCCCATTCCCAATTTAGTATACCTTTGTCCATGGCCATATACCAGACTTTTTTAATGGGAAGTCGAGATATTTCTCAAAGTATTAGGCTAAAAAGGTGGAAACCATGCCTCCATTAATGCCTTTTCCATTGGGAGCCATATCTCTTTATATTTATTTAGTTGGTTTCGTACAAGATATTGTGTACGTTCCCTCTTCATAATACTAAACATTGCAGCTAGCCATGAGGCAACTGTTTGGGGATTTAAGTGTGTCCAATGTATAGCTATATCCTGAAGTCCTACAACATAGCCCAATCACTTAAACTTATATCCAGCTCTCTTTACATTCCCCCCCAAGCCAGGAAAGCCCAAAAGGATCTCCATGGGGTCCATAACAATATCTACATTTAGAATATTGGCCATCAAATCCCCTATACCCCTCCAGAATGTTTGAATCTTTGGACATTGCCAAATTAAATGGAAAAAAGTACCCACTTTAACTCCGCACTTCAGGCAGTATGGAGCCACCTCTGAATTAATTCTATGAGCCTTCTCAGGTGTAAAGTATGCTCTCATCAATATATTGTACTGGATACCCCATAGTCTATTATTTACTGAGCAATGAAGCAGGTTTTTTGGATTAATGACCATTCACCCCCCGTCAAGCAGTCTGGATACAAGTCCAGATCCTATTTTTCCTTTATTACCTCCAATGGGCTAACTAGGGAACCCACCAATAAGTTATAACATCTTCCCAGTGGTTTGAAGGAATTTAAAAAGGAGAATTTACTAAACAGTTCCTCCAAGGGTGAACGACGCAACTTACCCTCTTCCCCCATTCTCAGAAATAATTGCTTGAGTCTATATTTAACCTGAATATAAGTCATGTAGTGAGCTGGACTCAAGTTGTAGTTGTTCCGGAGTTATTCGAAGGGGTGCACCTGGTCCCCATCCCACACCTGAGAAATTTTAGTGAGTCCCCTTCCAGCCCAGGTACATAAGTGTGTTCTCAGCATAGGTAATGGTGTCTGGCTACCCTCCTCCACAATTTCCAAAGTCATGTCCGGGGATAGATAAGTCTCTACCCCCAACAGTTTATGTGCTATCCTCCATACTCCTAAAGTATTCCTCATGCAGGGGTTATTTATCTTTGGATGTATTTCTTTAAATGAGGAGTTCACCAGAAAGGAATGATTTTTATTTATTTAGTTTTTGTTGACCGGGTAAGTGCACTAGACAAATCCTGCCTATTTTCAGGCACGACCCAGGGGAAGGGGATACAGATGAATGCCAACTGACCTTGAACCAGATTAAGCTGTTGGTGGTATTTTTAGTGAATGAGGGAAATTTGGCCAGGACACCGGGGAAATTCCCCTACTCTTTTTGAATAAGTGCTATGGGATCTTTAACATCCACCTGAACTACCACCAATCCAGGCAGATGGGACCTCGGTTTATTGTCTCATCTGAAAGACGGCACCTCAGAAGTGCAGCACCCCTCTCATGCTGCACTACAGTGTCAATACTGGGATATTAACCCAAGTGCCAGATGTGGGATCTGAACCCACATCCCTCTGATCTCCCGGCCTCAGAGGCGAGTGTGCTACCTACTAAGCCACTGACACTGATACATAGACCTTCTCCCATCCCCCTCTATCTCAGGCCATTGAGGTCTTCTAGTTGGGTCTTCCCACAAAAAGTCCCTTACATGTGCTAATTAAGCTGCCATATAATAAAAGTAAAAATTGAGGAGGCCCAAACCTCCTTCCGAGGGTTTCCTCCACAGGGCCTGTTTGCTGATTTTATGCCTCTTTTCTTGCCATAAAAGTTGAGTAATGGAACCGTCTATGGATTTAATATATTTTCTTGGCAGAGCAATAGGGATTGATTGAAATAAATAAAGAGCTTGCTGGAGAACTGACATTTTAATAAGGTTCACCCTCCTTATCAATGACAGTGGGAGTGCTCTCCATCGAAAACATTCTTGTTTTATCTGTTGAACCAAGGGATCATAATTAATTTTAATAATATTTGATAATTTACTAGGTAAATAGACCCCTAGGTATTTGATAGAGGCTGCAGGGGGTACCTCCACTCCAGCAATGGTAATTGAGGCTTTACAGTGGCCAAGAGGAAGCCATTCACTTTTGCTCCAATTAAATTTATGCCCTGATAGCGGACCATATGTCTCAAATAGAGCAGTGAGCTCCGGTAGTGCTGTATTAGGGTTATCTAGAAAGAGTAAAAACATTGTCAGCAAATAGAGATATAACTTGGTTGGTACTGCTGTTGGAGAATCCCTTAATCTTTGGGTTGGCTCTTATACTGGCAGCCAGAACCTCAATACATAGGACATATAAAAGGGGTGACAGGGGGCAACCTTGTCTAGTACCCTGAGAGAGGGCAAAGGGCTGTGATAAGGTATTATTGGTCAGGGTCTGTGCTTTTGGTGTTCTACATAGTGTGTGGATCCAGCTAATGAATGTCTGTCCTGACCCATATTTTGCCAATATGGCAAACATAAATGACCACTCTACCCGGTCAAACACTTTTTCAGCATCTAGAGCCAAAAGCCCTCATAAACCATCCCTCCGCTTAGACCATTTATGAATGATATCTACAGCCCTCCTCAGATTGTGTTTAGCTTGGCATCCTTTTATAAATCCCCCTTGATCTTTATGTATTAACATAGGCAGAAGAGAATCCAGCCTGCCAGCTAATAGTTTTGGAATAACTTTATAGTCTGAATTAAGGAGGGATATCGGGCGGTAAGACTCACACTTTGTAGGATCCTTTCCAGCCTTAGGCAGGACCACTATAGTAGCCAGGGTTTGTGATTCTGGTAGGATACCCTCTGTTAATGACACCTGCAACATTTCCACAAATAGGTCTCCTAGTATATCCCAGGTAGCCCTATAAAATTATATCGGGATACCATCAGGGCCTGGGGTCATTCCCTTTTTTCATGTGTTGAATGGTCCACCATATCTCATCCTTCAACAAGGGGGAGCACAACTCCTGTCTCTGTGACTCTGATAATTTGGGGAGGTCAGATATCTCTCCTAGAAAAGTAGAGGGGTCTGAACCTATCGGGCTTTGTGTAGTATATAGAGTAGAATAGTATTCCCTAAATACCTGATTTATTTCCCTCTGGTCACATGTGATTTTTCCCCCCATTACTTCCATTTAAGAATATTACATTCCGCCCTCTTTTTCTTGATCATATTGGCTAACCACTTACCTGCCGAGTCTCCCTCAAAATGTGTATCGGACTTTGTAAGCATCAAGTCCTGTTCGATCCTTCTAGTATCCTTTTGACTAAACTTCCCCTTTAAAATTTTTAATTCCCTAGTGTTTCCTGGGGTAAGTGTTATCATATTGGACTTTTCCAATGGAGTATATTCATTTGCAGGTCTTTTTCCTCCTTATCTTTGCCTTTCTTTTGAGCTGCCGAAAAAGAAATGGTTTCCCCTCTGATATATGCTTTGAGTGCATCCCAAACAAATTTTACGTGTTCCTGTATTATAATTGAATAAGATGAATTATTTAATCTTTTGCTGTATAAAGTGGACATATTCAGGGTCCAATAAAAGAACCGGATCCAGCCACCACCTGGGACAACTCTGGTCAGGTACCCCCAACACCAAGTCTATCCTCAGGTGGGCATGATCAGAGATAATTATTGGGCTATAGGTAGCCTTCACATCAGGGCTGAGCAGAGGGGGAGAAAGAAAAATGTAATCTAACCTCAAATATATTTGGTGGGGGTGGGAGAAGAAAGAATATTCTCTCTCTCTCTTGGGTGGCAGCAGCGCCACGCCTTGACCAAGGCCCTCTCCTCAACCATTGCCCTAAGGGCCACCGTACCCTGTGGGATAGGACCCATCCCTCCAACAGAATGATCCAGTACAGGGTCGAGGTAAGTATTAAAGTCCCCTCCAATAAGTAAATTGTCTCCATATGGGGCAAGAGCAATCTGCAAGTGAGTATAGAAATCTGGGGAATCATAATTTGGACCATATATAGAGGCCAACATTAAGATTCTACCCCCCACCTCTGCCACCACAATCAAATACCTACCCTGCAAATCAGCTTGAGTAGAGATAATTTTATGAGGCACTCCTGGTCTAAACCAAATAGCCACTCCCCTGGCCTTAGAGGTAAAAGGGGCTGACAGGAATGTTCCACCCCATGCATGCACAAGGCTCTGAGCTTCTTCCCACGTGCAATGTATTTCTTGGAGCATTACCAAATCTGGGTCCAGCCTCTTGAGGTGATTCCATACTCTCTTCCGCTTAACCACTGTATGAAGCCTATGCACATTCCATGAAACACAACTAAAAATAGCCATAATCCCAGTAAAAAAACAATAAACCTTGCAGCCTCAAGTCAAGGCAAATCCACATTAGATCCCATATCCAGGTGTTGATGCAGTGTCCCAACTTTTTTAACTTTATAACCCCTCCTCCCAGCAAATTCCCTCCCCCCAAATCGTCTCTCCGCTTCCCCCAACCCCAACCCAAAAAAGAAGGAATAGGAAGAAAAGTCCCCCCTTCAAAAAACAATACTATAAGACACATCCCTCTAATCTCGTGGATGGGGCTGGGGATCCACTGATATATAAAGTAATTAGGATTTGTAAAATACCATCCTGACTTAATACGAGGGAGATTATATAAAACGTTACACTGAGGGAGGCCCTCCTGGGATTCCCTACCTTTCCCCACTAGTCACCCTCGTGACCTGTTTATGAAGGAAAACCCACAAGAAGGGAGATTGGCATCTCACCACCCAGAATGGCGGTATCGCCTAGTTCCTTCTTCCAAGGCATTTTCAGAATAGTCCCAATTGCTAATACCTTGCATAATGCTAGGTTTTTCCACATCCACTGGGGATTTAAGAAGTAATTCCCTTCTCCCTCATCACCCTTCCCCAACAACATCAATTGTAACTTAGAATGTCATTTTAAAAGGTTTCTAAATAGATCTAGATACACTACTAACCTTGCTGATCAAATTGAAAAGAGGGCATATCCATAAACATTATGACATCCGATAGCCTTTAATCACCTTCGTTACCTACACCCCACAAAAAGGGTGGTGTATCACCTCCTATTGCCCTTCGTAACTGACCAGTATCCCATATTTGAAAATATAATAACCTTCAATTACTACATTTGACATTTTTACTTTAACAGGAAGAAGAAAGA
Organism: Neoceratodus forsteri; assembly: GCA_016271365.2. Lineage (NCBI taxonomy): Eukaryota > Metazoa > Chordata > Ceratodontiformes > Ceratodontidae > Neoceratodus > Neoceratodus forsteri. Next base: position 1,197,553,454 of record CM057450.1, on the reverse strand, counting down.
AGAAAAAATAAAATAAAAAGGCATTTAGCTATAGATATATCTGCAATTCACAGTGTCTAAAATAACTAAAAAAGTAGAAACAAAGGCCCATTTTCCAGTCTGCTTTTTCCCCTTCATACTACCAATCCTTAATAACTGAGAAGATATATTAAAAAAGAGACTGTCGCAGAAACAGAATGTCACTCGTGGTCAGGGGACAAGGGGATTTCCAGGAGCACTTGACCTGCCATAATAGGCCACCTCCAGGTGTTATGGATCTAAAGATTTCCAACCCCAGAATTGTCTTCCTTCCCCATGTTATTCTTCACATTTCCAGTACTTGGCTGATGTTTATTCGCAAAATATTCATCGCGCTTCTGCATGTTGATTGTGGTCTGGACTTCTGTGGCCTTCCCACTCTCAGAGAAAATCAACTACCGCTGCAGGATCAGTGAACGCTCTTTGTCTCTTTCCTGGGGGTCGTACCACAAGCCACACCGGGTAGACTAATGAAAATGGGCAATTAAGCTGATGGAGTTTTTTCTAGACCTCCGAAAAGGCTTGTCGCCGAATCTGCAGCGCCCAAGAATAGTCAGGAAATATGCTAATGCAAGTCTGGTGAAGCAAAATTTGCCCCTTCTTCCTCGCTTCCTCCAACACCCATTGGCAATCCTGGTATCTTAAAAATTTTACTAGGACATGCCGGGGTCTCTGGTCCAGTTGCGGTTTCTGCCCTGGAGATCGGTGGGCTCTCTGTATTTCTAGACTACATTCCGGCGGTAAGGAGAGGGTTTGCCTAAGCCATGTTTGTAAAAAAGCAGCACAAACTTTTCCTTCCTGGCCTTCCGGGAGCCCCACAATGCGGATGTTATTCCGCCGTTCACGGTTTTCATGATCATCAATTAGGTTCTTTAATTGTTCTGTTTCTTGTAGTGCAGTGCCTAGATTAGAAGTAGTAGAGGCCAATTGGTCTTCTTTAGAGCTGGTTCAGGCTTCCAGTTCCTTAAGGCACTATTGGTGCATGTCTACAGTCTCCGTGAGGGAGTTAACTGACTGTTGCATATGCTGCAACTGCGCCGTCAAGTTATCGAAAGCGGCTTGCATTTTTGTACCTAGTTCACATTTAAGATCTGTAATAAGGCGCTCTATTGTAAGAAGTTCAGCTCCAGAGCTCGCCATTTCCTGAAGGTTTTGTGGCCAAGTTTGCTCCTCCTGGCTTACTTTCCCCCATGATGCTGACTGACCACCCAGGCCCAATTTTTCTTTCAGAAATTGTGTCATGGAAAATCAAATTTTTGCTTGTTTCTTCCCAGATTTCTGAAGGGCAGACATTCGTAAGCAGTACCAAAGTTAAATGCATGATGTTAATGACAGAATGTAGCAGGATGGAAGTAATTAGCTGTGGATCCTTGTGGAGCTCTTCAGTTAGCACTCCACCATCTTGCCAGCCAGACCACGCCCCCCTTCCTTCCTTACTCTATTGTTCCCACTGCCCCTATTCTACACAGGGGGACCTTGGAAAAGACCAGGGAAGCTGAGTGCACCTCAGTATGTCCCCAGCCTGTTAAAGTTCTGCTTCACTTCCTCCACAGACTGCGTCACCAGATCATTGGTACCCAAGTGTACCAGCATCCACAGCTCCCCCTTCTCCACCACCCTCCCTATCGTACATATATCCTGGATGGCTGATGCACCAGAAAGGCATCTGACCATTTCATTTCCTTCCCCCCAATCCACCACCCTCTCTACTCTCATAATCATTAAGTCTCCAGTCACTAAAACGGCTTGTTGACTTCCTCCAGCTCACCCCGCCGCATGCCACCAAGACATTCTGTCCTTTTCTCCTAAACTGACTCAGAGTCCCTCCTGATGGAATCAGGTACCTGAGCCTTCTTTAGAGGTACAAAGTGATTTGCTGTCTGGATGGTGAGAGATAGTCTGAACCCCTTGTGGCTGCCCCTGCCATGCTTCCCCCTTCCCTTCCCCACCGCAATTCAGTATTTTTTTTTTTGTTAGCTAGTATACTTGTTCCTCTTATGTGTGGGTCTGTCCCACGACATGCCCCAGGACTTACCTCACTCCTGAAGACCCCTGGCTTACCCCCCAGGGGCAGGGACACTTGGGCACCTTGGGCTAATCGATCTCTGGGGGAGTGGGGATGGGTGAGTGGACTCCAGCTGAGCCAGTGCCATAGCTGAAATATCTAATTTCTTGCTGCTTTCAGCTTAGCATGGAGCTCTGCAAAGGTCCTGCAGATGAGACAGTGTCCCCTCCTCCAGAGCATAACCCTAGAGAAGAGTGCACCACAGTCCCCACAGCTGACTCCCTCCCCATTGTACCTCATCTCCATACTGATTCTATGATAACCCTTAGACCACTGTTAATGACTTGTTTCCTCTATCTGTCTAGTACCATTAGACTAGAACCAAAATGTCTACCTTCTGTATGGAGTTCTGCTATACAGTATATGGAGTACTTCCTACACCTCCCTTACATGCTTTCTCAACCTGGGTTAATTCAAATGCACAATATACCATCTTGATAGTTCATAGGGGCATTAGTTTCCTATCAAAGGGCCTCAGTGCTTACATAGTATTACTGTGTCTCCTTGGTTGTTTGCTTGGCCACACATTTGTGTCAAGTTGATCTGGTGGTGACGTCATGGAATCTCTGGCTTCACTGGAAGTGTGATTGATCTTTCATTGGTGGCAGCCAGCTGCCTTTGAAGTGTAACAGGAACAGCTGCTGAATGATGTGGGTGGCACCGAAGATGATAGCACTCCTGGCTTAAAAGTACTATCTCTGACCAGCAGATCTCACTCCCCTCCTATAACCTGTTCAGAGCAGACAGACCCATGAGGGGTGGGGGGGGTGGTCATCTACACGAAACACCACTTAAACGTCTCCATCACCAACGCCCTGTCCAAACCCAAAGAATTTTAGTGGGTGGCCATCAAAATACAAATATTCACAGTCGAAGCTCTCAACATCATAAGTTGCTACAGGCCCCCCTCAGCAGGTCTTGAGCTAATCTCAACCCTCAAAAGCTTGATCGAACCCATCAACAATGAGATCATCATTCTAGGTGATCTCAACCTTGATTGGCTGTTGCCTAAGGCATGTGACCTAAAAGAGCTCTGTGATGAGCTTGGACTGTTCCAAATCATTATCGGATCCAACAAGGCTCAACACCAGAAATTGTGCAAAAAGCTCCATCCTGGACGTTATTATCATAAAACTGTCCCCACAAAATTCAGCAAACAGCCATATTTCATAATGATCTTAGTGATCACAATATCGTAGCATGCACCAGAAACCAAGATAAGCACCCCTCTTCCTCTACATTTGTCACCAACTGCAGCTTTCGCAAATTCAACATCGAAAACTATATCTCGGACTGAAAATATGTAAACTGTCAAGATCTCTATCTCACCAAATCAGTGGATGAGGCGGTCACCTTTCTTAACGTTACACTGGCTCAGCTTGCCAATAAATGTGCCCCTGTCATTAGATCCAGGGTCCGTAAACATTCCCTTCCCTGGTTCACTCCAAATCTAAAAGCTGCGCTGCACAACCGCTATAAACTTTGGGCCTGTGCAAGGTACACAAAGAATGCGTCTGACTGGCAGGCATTTAGAACTGCCAGGAATGCTTGTGTTAAACTAATATGATCTGCCAAGCTAACTTCTATGTAGAATCCCTTGAAAATGCCAAAGTCAACTCAGCCAAGATCTGGAAAATAGTCAAGACAGTTGAGGGCCACAAAGCATCCCCATCCATCCCCACCAAGTTACTCATTAATGGAGTTGAAAATGTCGAGCGTGACCTCATCCTTGAAAAACTGAATACCCATTTTTCTACCACTGGACTTGCATTTGATTCTTCCCCATATGCAGGGCTACCACACCTCTAACCCCACCCCACCACCCATGAGCCCCCGCCATCTCATACCTTCCAGCTTCACCCTGTGACTTACAAACAAGTAGAGGACCACCTTGGTAAACTCGACAACAATAAAGGTAGTGGAGCAGATGGCATCAATCCCATATTCATCAAGCTAGGCTACTATTATCTAGCTGCACCAATTCTTCATATCCTTAATCTCTTCATCTCCTCAGCTGTGGTCCCCTCCTGTTGGAAATCAGCTCATATCTTGCCCTTGTTCAAATCAGGTGACCCCTGCAACCTAAACAATTATACGCCCATCTCCATCCTACCTGTCCTATCCAGACTGCTAAAGAAACTCATCCATCACCAGCTTAAAGACTGTGTTGAAAAGTTTTCACTCCTCAGCCCTGCCCAGTCTGGGTTCAGACAAAAATACAGTACTGTACCACCTCCATTTTAGCTAAAGTCACCAATGACTGGCTGCCCGCGCACGACTCCAAACAAGTCACAGGTGCCATATTCCTTGATATCAGCAAGGTATTCGATACTGTTGACCATAACCTCATCCTCAGTGGTCTCAGTAAACTAGCACAGCTGACACCACACTTCAATGGTTCTCGAGCTACCTTACAGGTAGAGTTCAGAAAACCAAAGTGAGTGGTCAGGTCTCCGACTCCCTTCCCATAAAATGAGGTGTCCCACAAGGCTACATTTTAGGACCTATACTATTTTCTATTTACAATAACTCACTAGATTCCAATATCAGCAGCTCCAAAATACATCTCTTTGTGGACGATACCGTTATGTATACTTCTATGCCAACCTTATCTGAAGTACATGATGTACTCCAAGATGACTTCACACAGCTAGAGCACAACCTAATCAACTCCAAGCTACTACTCAAATAAAAAAAAACAAGGTCCTTTATTTTGCACCCAGTAGCAGTAGGTCCTCCCCTCGGCACAGCTCGTCACCTGTACCCATCATGACTATCCTAGGTGAATCACTAGACGTGGTTGATCAATTCAAATATCTGGGCATTTGGATAGACAGCAAACTTTCTTTCAGTGCACACATCAACTGCCTTTCTAGTAAGTTGAAAGAAAGACATGGCTTTTTCTTCAGGAACAGAGTGCTCTTTTTCCCCTGACATTAGACGTAGACTTTTACAGACCACATTCCTGCCACTCCTAGACTACGGCGACATTATTTACAACTGTGTCAATGCTTCCAGCCTTTTCAGACTTGATATACTGTTCCATCAGGCTCTGTGCTACATTACTAAAGCACCTTTCAGGAAGCACCACTGCAGCTTATATAAAGAAGTCAGCTGGCAACCCCTCGCCACCTGGCGGCTACTTCATTTAAGTATCTGGACCCTCAAAAGTCTACTAAACAAACTACTGACATATATCTCCTCACTTATTAATATTTCCCATTGCACCTACTCCCTTAGGAAATCTGCCTACATCCTCCTTGACATACCCTGGACTCGTACCTCCCTCTGCAAGGGTGCCATTAGCTACGTCACCCCATTGACATGGAATCTCATCCAGATGTCACTCAGGCTCACCAGCACTGTCTCATTAAATTTCTTCAGAGCCCTGATCTGCAAATTCTTCCCAGTAGTCTGTCACTGCCATAGATCCTAGGATATCATGCCAGTCTCTTGTCACTGCTATCAAGTGAGTACCCGCTGACATCTTGTATCCTTCTCCCTAGTCTCCCTATCCACCCTGGCCCCTGTCCTCCTTAGTCCATCCCGACCCTTATGCCCAGGACTCTTTCTATACCCTCCATCCCTGATTCCTGCCCAACTTTCTCCCTTGCTCTTTCATCCTCTCACAACTGCTTGCACTTATCCCTTGCTCCCTCTGTCAGACTCCTTCCTCGTCAGAAGTAGTTATGTGTTTCTCTTTACCCTCTTCCTTCCTTCCTGCACTCTCAGCCATCTTGAAAAGCTGATAGCAGTTGTATAAGTTCTTACTGATACTACTTTTGTTCTCCCTCTTAATATGATTTGGTTCCTGTATGCTTCACTATTGTTTTTCTTTTCACTGATCCAGTATGTATTTCCTACCAATTATTGTTACCTTATGGTATGTCACCGCTGCTTACTCGGGCACCGGATTCTGACCTGTTTTATTATTGTTTTTACTGACCATATATGCACTTTTTTCTACCAATTATTGTACCTGTATGCTATTTCATCACTTTTATTGTACACTGTTGTTTAACATTGTCCTTACAGGATCTCCTTGAAAATGAGTGTGCTCAATGGATTCTTCCTGCCCCAAAAATTAAACTAAACTAACTTTAACTCCTTTTCACTTCTGGTCTCCGATGGCAGTCCTTGGACACAGGAGAGCAAGAATGCTGGTGGCACTAACAGTCTGGGGCTCTACAGAGCCAGGTAAGCCCCCAAATGCTGAGAAGGAGTAATAGTTGAAATCCTTAAAAATCAACTTTGCACTTCTCTGTGTACTCTCATAAACATATTGTTTCAGCTATTGCAATTTCCTAGAGAATGCATTTTTTTTATTTTTCAGTTCTCCTTTCCAGGGTTTATAATACATCTTGGTAGTCTATACCAAAAGTCTATATAAAAAGCATTGGACTATACTGTACCCTACTGACCTCATACTGCTTTTGTTTATGGCATAATAATGCTTACCATGAAAACAGACTGTAATATCACAAACAGCAGTTTTGAGGTCAGTTGGAAACAGTCAGAAGCTTTTTAAAAGACTCAGTGAAATATACAAATGTACAAAAGTTGCCAGCAGCAAAAGGCCATCCTGGTCTATCTAGGCTGCTCGAGAGTGCAGCTAGCTCCCTATTCAGCAGCTGCCCCACCCCCTTCCCTTCCCTCCCTTTACCCTCACCTTTGCCCTTTCCCACTCCTTTTTGAAGCATTCCTCTGCGTTACATGCCACCACCTCCGTTGGTAGTGCTTTTCACTTTGCCACCACCCTCTTCACAAAGAAATGCCTCCTCACCTCTCTCCTGAATCTACAACCCCCCAATTTCATGTCATGGCCCCTAGTGTCTCTTACCATCCTCCTCCTGAATAGACCCTCTGTGTCTGTTTTGATTATCTCCTTAATTTTATTTGAAGGTCTCAATCATGTCCCCCCTTCCCTCCTCTCCTCCAGTGTGTACATGTTTAACTCTCTTAGTCTGACCTCATATGGCAATTCCCCGAGGCCCTGAATCATCTTCATTGCCCTATGCTGCACTCACCCCAGCAGCCTAATGTCCATTTGTAGGTACAGGCGCCAGTACTGGATGCAGTATTCCCTATGGGGTCCAATCAACGATCTGCATCACGGTAGAATAACCTCCCTTCTTCTCAAGGTAATGCCCCTTGCAAAGCACCTCAGCATTTTGTTGGCCATTGCTGCTGCCTTTCTGTATTGCATGGAATTGTTCATTGCTTCCATGACGAGCACTTCCAGATCCTTCTCCTCTTCTGTTACCTCCAGCCACACACTCCCAAATGGTAGTTTCTCCTCCGATTTTTTGTTCTGAAGTGCAGTACCTTACATTTTTTTGCATTGAATCCCAGCTGCCATCTGTCAAACCATGCCTCTAGCCTTGCCAGATCCTCCTTTAGCTCCCACCACCCAACCTGGTCATCCACCACCACTCCCATCTTGGTGTCATCCACAAATAGGCTGATTTTGCTGCTGATGCCCTCCAAGATGTCTGCAATAAATATGCCAAACAGCACTGGACCCAACATGACCCCTGTGGAACACCACTTGTCACAGACTTAGGGGATGAGCAATCCCCACCTACCACCACCCTCTGCTGCCTATCTTTTACCCAGTTCTCCACCCACCCCACCAGTTTTGCTCTTGCCCCTGTGCCCCATAGCTTGCTTCTAAGTTGCCCATGTGGTACTGGATTGAAGGCTTACTGAAGTCTAGGTACAGGACAGCCACTGCATGGCCCCCATCAATTTGCCTAGTCACCCAGTCATAGTATTCCACCAGGTTGGTTTGGCATCACCTGCCCTTGATGAAGCCATGCTGCCTCCCGTCCAGCACCCTGTTCACCTCCAGTAGTGCCACTAGCCTCTCCTTTAGGATGGTCTCCATTAGCTTCCCAACTATGGACATTAGACTTACTGGCCTATAGTTCCCCAGTTCATCCTTGGGTAAAGTCCATCATTGTTGAAAATAATTAGTAGACCATGAACAAAAGAGTACAGTAAAAGAAAATTAGAAAGCACTAAAGTTAAACATAATTGTTGGAAATCCAACAGTTTTAAGTTTTTTTATTTTAGTAGAGAGCTGCTCTGTATGCATTAATGCTTACCCTTCAGGGCACCATTTATATTTAAATATCTGGTTATTTGTCATGTACTCAGAAAATGGTTTTCATTATTAGTAACAGAAACAAACAATCGGTTCTCCTGCCAATGAACTTTAATCCTTTAAACTTAATCAAATATAAATATAAAAAAATTGGAGCAGTCAACTATAAAAAAAAACTCAGTTTTATGCCAAACATGTGGCTATCCTAGAGGTTTTTCCTACGGTTCCCTTGTGGCAGGCTTGAAAACATCAGCCTCGGTGTGTGTGTCTGCTTTTCCACAGGACTTAATATTTTAAACTCTACATGTTTTGTTTTGTTTTCTCAGAGGATCCAATGTTTGAACAGCTAGAACTAGCACAATTTTTTGCAAACCAATTTTGGTAAAGTGACAGAGAATCCCAGGATGCTTGTGCAAGATAAATAATTTCAACCATATGGCATTAGATTTTATCAACTCCATCATTTCAGTTTGTAAAATAGTTTTAAATCTGTGAAACATGTGTGTGAAGTTCTGTATATAACTGGGGATAGTATAAATAATCAACCTTTAAATAATCCTGAATCTTATGCGTAAGATTTTTTAAGGGAGGCTCTAGTTTTTATTTATACCTTATGTTATTGTACCTTGAATATTCAGCATGTGGACTAAGCCAAACAAAGCTGTAGAATTATGAACCACCTTTACTCTAACAGTGTTCATTGAATTGCGTTGCAGGAAGCATGCTTGCAGCATGAGAAGGCAAATGGTAAACTGCCAGATTTCCCCTTGTGTTGTTCCACTTGCTCAGAAAGTTTAATGCAAAAAGACTTTTAAAGTGAATAGACAGTAGTTGTGTACAAACATAAGTTAAAAATTAAATTTTGCACAGAATATTGTAATTTCACTGATTCACTCATTTAGCCTTTCTTCATCAAGACTATCTCATAAACTTCACCGCAACATATCGGAAGCAACACTAACCCAGAAGCAGAATCTGTTTGGCACCCACAAGTTAGCGAGTGGATGTTGGAGTAGGTACTGTACACTCTAACAAGCACAGCGGCATGTTTGCGGGTGCAAAGAGCATTTCAGTATACCCACTGGCACAAACAGAGGAAGCGTGGCCCTAACAGCCAGTCCACTCACAGCAAGCATGTGTTCAGAAATGGCTCATCAACAGACTCCCAATGTGTGCAGCAACATACAGAGCACAGTCTCTGTGACCTCCCCAGCCCATAGTGCACCCGTTCTGCATTAAACTGCATGCATGCATGAAAGGAAATGTTCCTGGTGACATTAGTGCATTGTATGGAGGCAAGACTGATTTCAAAAGCACTATCACTTGATAAAGGAACACCCATAAAATCTCAATGATCAAGCTGCAAGGCACAAACCTCATTTCTGAAAACGCCAAATGCTCGGCACACACTAAAAAAAATTACAACTTTGCCAAAGTGAAAAAGGGCGTATTCCATACACCGGATCTGGATGTCTACCAATACCAACGCTTCTTGGAATGCTGCCACTTCATTGGTGGATCTTAAAAATGGATTTGGGCCTTACTGGAAACTCTCCATATTGGAGGATAAAATGCAAAGAATCCCCCCTCATCATGTAAGGCAGAAACAGAGTGTACCACTGGAGACATGGGGTAATGTAGACTGACAACAAATATACGGTGCAGCATACCAGGCTCTGTGTGGTTTTGTTTAAAATCATATAGCTTGGAAAATGGTCATTAAGCATTTTGCTGTTTTCTATCGGGACAGGATGACCATTGGATTTCACAAAGTAAGCAGACATCTGGAGATATATATAGGATCAATATCTCTAGACCCCTTTTTGATTGCTACTTTAGGAATGTCCCAATTCACAGGAGTCTGTTCCAGTTCACCTCTAAGGCAGATGTGCTGGAGGTCCTCTCCCAATTGTAGCCAAAGCAAAACTGATCCCCTCTTCTAAATCTAAGGGCTTTTTCCCCTCCCAACCCCAATGTGACCTGCTTTGTAAGTCCAGTTACCCTTTTTTCAGTCTTAGGGGTAATGGAGCAATCTTCATAGCGCAGAACAGGCAGAGATCATATGCTTTAAAAATATCAACATTTGAATAGTTTAAATAATTTATTTAGCAGAAATATAGTATCTTTTGTTTAGATAATGAGCACTCAGACTCCTATTCTAACTCCCCTATGACACGCCTCCTGGCAGGTATAGTATAAGACTTTAATGAGTGAGGATGGCCAACACCTAACAGAATGCAGGATTTACAGATAAATATAGTGTGTATGTTTTTGTAAAAGAAGATCTGCATTTGCTTTGTATTCATACTTTTTGATTTATATTACAGGTATTTGCAATAAAAGAAATGTACTTAAACATAGTGAGCTCTATGCATCAAAGCAAAAGTTGCCGATGTGCCATGCAAGTGTGATATGAAGGCAACCCTATGGTTGAAAGATGCACATGCAGCATTCATGATATGGGTGTGTCCCATTGTGCACCAGATTCCTCAGCTGCCCGGGCACCTACACACTGGGGCTGTTGGGGGGAGGGGAGTGACGGGGGCATACACAAAAGGTGCATAATGCAGTGCATAGGGGGGCACAGGAGGGCACAGTGTATGGCTGGGGAGACCCTGCTGTAACCTATGCGCACCGCATGGACGACAGCTGCCAGCTGCAGTGGGACTGGCAGTCACTCCTCCGTGCTGCCCTGCCCACTGGGCAAATGGGACGGGTGGTTGCAGCCATTTGGGCAACTGCATGCCCCCCCAGCAGAGCCCTTGCCCCGGTCCCATACTGCAGAGACCCCCCAACATCCAGAGCCCTAGCCTAGCAGCCCCCATCCCATAAGTCACTGAAGTGATGTGACAGGCCTCTAACGTAAGTAACTGGGTACTGGCCACTAGGCCAGGTGACCATTGTCAGGGGCATTCCGGCAGCACTGGGGTGGTCCAGTGCCATTGCAGAGTCACACAGATGACCATTGCAGGTAGTCCCCCCAACCCCACCCTGATACCATACTCTGATCCCCCCAGCCTGCTCAGTGATGGTTAGTAGACCCTCTCCCTCTCTCCTTTCCTCCCATGGCACCAACATCCCCTCATCCCCCATACCTGTCGGTATGTGTGACTGTTGCCAGACACAGAGTGACACATCCCACTACACATTTCACCTCGGCTGCCCATCCTCCGACAGATGCTGGGAGTGCGCTGCCTATTTATAGGGCAATTTATAAATAGACACCACGGTCCCAGCATCAGTTGGATGGCAGGCGACTGAGGCAGAATGTGCTGTGGGATGTGTCACTTGCCGTCTGGTGACAGCCACACATTTTGACAGGTGGGGGGATGTCGGTGCTGTGGGAGGGAAGGAGGGAGGGAAGGGGTCCACTAACCACAACAGAGTGGGCTGGGGTGAGATCAATGTATGGTACTGGGGTGGGATTGGGGGGAACTACCTGCACTGGTCATCTGTGTCACTCTGCCATGGCACTGGACCACCCCAGTGCTACTAGGTTGACCCTGACAATGGCCACCTGTGCCTAATGGGCCATACTGATTACCTATGTTAGGGGCCTGTCACGTCACTTTGGTGATTTATGAGATGGGTGCTGCCAGGCTGGGGTTCTGGATGTGTGTGGGAGGTCTCTGCAGTATGGGAGTGGGGCAGGGATCTGCTATGGGGTGGTGACTGTGCATCTGGCATTGTAGGGCACAGCAGGTAAGACGGGGGGGGCCCACTTGCCACCAGAAACCTATAGGTGCTGGCTTGCCGCAGTCTGGTGGCATCTGCGATGGTATGGTATGCACCGCAGAAAACCGTGTGTGCCATTCACCACCCCGGGCCCACACATCAGTGCAGGAGATCCACTTTGGGACCCAGGACAGGCATCCGATTGGATGCCTGCCTGTGTCCACTGCTCCACCTTCCGTGCACCTGTGTGCTGGGGGGGAGCGGGACCCTGGATAGGTGGCCAGCGACAGTGAATACCACTGGGGCATACCTGTCCATGAATGCAGAGCTGCGCAGGTGGGGTACACACCTTTGGCACATACCTTATACTCTTTATGCATAGAGCTCTAAATTAGTGTAGTGTTTTCATTTAAAATGACTTGTGGGGACCAGAAAGTAAATAGCAAACAAACAAAAAAGTTTAAGCCAGCGTATGGCTCTCTCACATGCTTTACTCATTCAGTAGAAACTTGGAAAAGTCACGATGAGCCTATGTTTATATTATATGTTGCATAGTAGGAAGGCAGTATGGCCTAGAGGGTTCAAGGACCAAGATGTAAACCTGGAGACCCAGCAGACCTGAGTTTGAAGTCTACAACTGCCTCTTGCGTACTGTGTTACCCTGAACAAGTCACTTAATCTCACTCTGTTCCTGTGACATACCTGGAGATAGCTTCAGTTGACATACCTGGAAATGAGCTTCCGCTCAGTGCCTTGCCTGGCCTATATAAATATATATATTCTTTTAAAAAAACTGTGTTTAGCACCAGTTAGGTTCAGATTAGTTGAATACACTTTATTAAATATCAATAAAAAAATACAGCAATGAAACTAAAAGCAAAACACAACAAACAAGGTTACACAACTTGTATAAATTAGAAACACCAAATATATTCCTAATCCCCCTAACAAGAATCCTCCCACCCTCCCTCCCTCCCTCCCAGAGCACAGCTAATTCAGTACTAAGTAGATATTGAAGACAGTGCAGTGAAAGACAATATGATAGGAAACTCAGGCAATGGAAGAAGAAGAGAGTTAATATGAAACAGGATTTTAACCCTCTACAATTGCGCTGTGTCCGATAACAAGGCATAAAGTGATTCCCATCTGTCTCAGAAATGCTGTGCCTGGTGGTACAAGGAGGTAATTTGCTTTTCCACTAGTAAAGCCTGAAGGATCTCCTGGTGCCATTACCGATGCAAGGAGATGGCATCATCTAACCAATGCCACAGTATTATCAACTTGGCCATTATTAAAACCAGTGCCATGTGAGCCTTCTGGGAATCAAAGAGGATAGAAGGGTAAAGACCAACTAAACAAACATCTGGCATAAAGTAAGGTTCTAGGCCAAGAAAGGGTCCAGAGAACTTTTAATGGCATTCCAAAAGGGAATCACTTTAGCACAGTCCCATAACAAGTGCTTAATGTGATCATCCGCAATACCACATCTGGTGCAGGCTGGGGAGGTGAGTTTACCCATCTGGTTTAATCATAAAGGAGTGTAATACATATTATACAAAACCCAAAATTGAATCAAACAATATCAATCCTACTTTGTATACTCATACAAATATCACCATACTGTATGTTCTGTCATAATTTTAGGTCCATGGGAAGGTTTAGTACTTGTTGCCAGTAGTAACAGATTCCCATGGGACCAGCAGGATCAATAGTTTCAAAGTACCCATAAGGTTTAGACACCAAATGGGGTTGCACTGCAAGAGACATGTAAAGTTGAATGTCCAAACTCTGCTGCAATGACCACGGGCCTGGGCTGAAACAAGTAGAAATGGCCTGCTACAGTTGAAGATATTTAAACTCATACAAGGGGGATACCGAAAAGCGTTCTCAGAGAACTGGGAATGGGCTAAACTTGCTCTCATCCACAAGAGTCCCAGGAGATATCTAAAGTACGGGCAAAAGTGACAGGGAGTGGATAATGGCCAATCAAAATATTTGTATTACTTAGTATAGGCTGGTTAATGGCCTTCGACCAGTCCTGAACTACATAAACACATAATTGTCGAAGGGCCTTCAAGGACCAGAAAAGAAGTGTTGCCTTAAGTGTTGTGGGTAGGCAAGACAATTTCAGATAGAGCAGACTTTTCAACAGTATGCCTGTCTGATGTCCCATCCTTTTTTCAATAATCAGCCAAAGGGGAATATAAATGGCTTCTGCTTGGGCCAACCAAAGGCAACCTCATTGAAAAAACTTGTTAGTGCGAAGGCCGCAGTAGTATAACAAGAAGTTTGGGAGGTGCAGGCTTCCTCAGTCCATTGGAATCGTTAATTTTTAATAGGCATGTTGAATTGCACCCCCTCCATGAAAAGGAATGAATCAAATGTTGCAGACAAGAGAACCAGGACTTAGGTAGATAAACACAAAGCATACCAAGGGGGTACAGGATACGAGGCAGGTGGTTCATTTTCACCACACTAATTCTTCCACAAAGAGAGAGAAGCAGGACTGCCCAACATTGCAAATTGAGCTTAATCATTTGCAAAAGAGGTGTAAAATTCTCCTAAATTAAGGCTGAGGGGAACCACATGAAATATGCCCCTAGATAGGTTAACACTTTGGGTTCCCACACTAACCCCAAATCCAAAATCTCTTGCTTGTTAATATAAACATTAAGGGGCAAAACCGTGTTTTTTTCTAAATTTAATTTATATCCAGAGAAGAAGCCTCGAATTTCAGGCAGTACAGCAGGGATAAACAGTGGAGAGGTCCTCAATGTGCGAAAGAAGATCATCTGCATAAGTCAAGAGTTTACATTGATCCCCCCTATTAAGATCCACCTTACTGCCGTATTATCCTGGAGATAGAGAATTAGGGTCTCTAAATACAGGTTAAAAAGGAAGGGGGAAAGTGGGCAACCCTGTCGTGTCCCTAGCTGCAGCGAGAAGGGAGGGAACAGCACCCCATTGCACCAGATTTGAGCAGTGGGGTTGCAGTACAACACTCTGACTCAGGTAAGGAACTTGGTGGGGAAACCACATTTTTCCAGGACCAAGAACAAAAAGGGCCAAGAGACCTGATTGAAAGCTTTTTCCATGTCCAGGGAGACAAAAAGAGACAGAGTTTTACTCTCCCTGGCCGCGGACATTAGGTACTGAAGCTTGTACAGGTGGTCACCAGACAAACGACCTGCCATAAAACCCACTTGTGCTGGGTCAATCAGTCTGTCCCAGATGAAATGCAAATGGTTGGCAAGTATTTTAGCCAGGATCTCAATATCAGAATTGAGCAGGGAAATAGGGCGATAATTACTCAGCACCAACTCATCTTTCCCCGGGTTTCTTAAAGGGGAACTGCACTGAAACTGTATGTCATTTTTCTCTGTAAAAGCCAATATCTAAATACTGGTTTGAATTCTGTAACTGTTAGATCTCTACATGCTTTTTAGTTACCCTAGTTGGTGTTTCTGATTCACACACAAGTGGTAAACACCATTTTAGAACTGTGTGATATACAGTAGTTTATGTCCCTTGCTCAGCTCTTCCATAGTTGGCACGATGCATCCATGTTCTGTTACAGAACTGTGTAACTGAGTGGGACATAGAGTACATCATACACTTCAAAATGGCACTTAACATCACAGTGCAAATCAGAAACACCCACGTATTCACTGAAGGGAGCAATAACAAGTTGAAACCTGTACTTAAAAAAACAGCTGCTCCTGGGGAAAATAGTGTACAGGTTCAGCACAGTTCTCCTTTAACGAGTGTAATCCATGCCTGGGTCAATGTGAAATCAGCAAGGCCCAAAGAGAATAAATAAATAAACAGGTGGGTTAGAAAGGGGGCAAGGTCAGCAGCACAAGCCTTGTAAAAATGATTGGAAAAGCCATCGTGGCTGGGTGCCTTGTCTATGGGGAGCTGCTGGATCACTCAACTGACTTCTTGCAAGGTAATAGGACTCTTTAATAACTCCTGCTGCTGTGGAGTCAGCTGAGGAAGGGAAAGGTGAACAAGAGATGTCTGCATATGGTCTATTAGATCAGTATCTGGGGTGTCATTCTGATATAGAGAGAGCTGTAGTAATGCCAAAGAACTTCTACAACATCATGCGGATGAGTCACTACTGCATCACTAGAGCATGCTCATATACAGAGGAATAAGCTTCTAGGACTCGAGCTGCCTGAGATGGAAAGCTAGTAGCTTCCCAGCTGTTTTCCCAGACTCCAGATAATATACTTTGGTGTGCAAAAGGGCCAATTCTGCCCTCTTGGTAAGAAGGCTAGCATATTGGGCCCTGAGGGAATTATTCGAGCCAATCCGCATCAGGAGTAGAAGGAGAGAGGTGATGCTCCAGCTGTCAAATATCCTGGAGCAATTGGTTCAACTTAGCATTATGGGCTTTATGTCGCTTGGAAGCTAACCTCATGCATTCCCCACGTACCACACATTTGGCGGCCCCCCCAAAGAACATCCAAGTTTGGCACAGAGGATTCATTAGTCTGGAAAAAGACCTTAATATATTTTTTTTAAACCTGGAGTATGGTGTGCTCATGGAAAATTGAGAATTCAGGTGCCAGACCTTGTCCCACACCTCCAGCCCATGCATAGAGTGCACCATAGTGTCCAAGGCATGATCAGAGATAACCATATGTTGAATATCTCAGGAGGAGAGGCTTGAGAGCAGTTCTTGACTAATAAGAAAATAGTCAATCCAAGAGAAAGAACCATGGGGAGGAGAATAAAAAGTATATTGCCTGTCTGTGGGATGGAGAATACACCAAGCATCTATCAAGCCAAGCAAGTCCAGCAGTTCCCATAGACTTTATTGCCTGGTGGATAGTCTTTTCCGGGGAATACCAGACTGATCCAGATCCATTTTGTAAACAAGGATCCAGTCACCACCAAGGATTATAGGCAGATGGGTATAGGGGGCCAACTGGATGGATAAATCTACAAAAAAAACTCTGGGAATCTATATTGGGCCATATACCAAACACAGCAGGACATCGACCAAGCCCAGCTGACCATGCAGAAAAATGTACCATCCCTCAGGATCCCAAAGCTCCTGGCTCAGCTGAAAAGCTAGCCATCGAGCTATCAGAATGGCAACAGCTCCTTTTTTATTATTACTGTTCACACCATATACCTGGCCTACCCATTCTTTTTCTAAAATAGTGGACGTCTTCACGCTGTAGGTGTGTCTCTTGCAGAAAAGCAATCCCCAGGTGGAATTTCTTAAGATGCCACAAAATCATGTGTAGCTTCTGTTTTTCCTGAACATCCTTGATGTTCCACGTAACAGAGTTAAATAAGCTTCCCAGTACTACACACATATATAGCCAGAGAAAATACCAAATCTATAACATACAGGATGAAGAGCACCAAATGAAATAGCTGTGCTCCAGGACCCGAAGGAGAAACCAGACTCCAGCTCCCTCCCCCCCAGAAACAATATAAAACATTAAACAGATTAGATAACTAGCATAAAAGGAGCCCCCAACACCCCCACAACCGATAATATAAACCCCTATAAAATAAGCCCCAAATTAACCGAACCACCCCTGGTCCAACTAACCACACCCCCAATAAACCCAGGCCCATGATGTTAACTACAGACTGCCAACAACAAACTGCTCTAGCCCCCATATTAACTTAAGTACACCTATATAAAGCCAACCCAGGGATAATGGAATATACTACCTAAAAAATGAGCCTAGCCATATTGTATGTACATATCAAATCTCTGGGTAACAGTTTGGAATACAGAATGCTGACCCAGTTAAAACTAGGAAAAGACTAGGGGTATAACAATGTACAATGAAGTACATGAAACAAAACTATAGTGCATATAAACAAGAAAAGCAGGTCCCCGAATTGCTAATAGAAAAAATAGGTGTCCAAAAAACGAAATCAAAAAAGTCCAGCTGTGTGCCAAGTCCAAAAAAGATAATGGCCTGGATATTCAGACTGCGCCAGGCTGTGGCCCAAGCCTGGGTGCAGCGCAACTTGGCTGCGCGGGGCGTTGACTGGGCGATATTCAATGGAGCTGCGCCATGGCACAACATCGTTGAATATTGCACCCTGGCCGCCCGCAGTGTGCATGGCACAGTGGCACTGCGCCAGCACAAGTGGCCAGAGTGGAGCAGGGGGATGCGCTAGCACAAGTTCTGTTGCGCTATGCACAACAACTGTGATATTCAAATGTACACATGCAAATGGGGCCATAATGCATGCAAGGCGCAAATGGGGCCATTTGCATGTCATTATAGCCTCATTTGCATGGAGATGCACCAATTCCCGGCGACTTGCGCCTAGCGCCCTGCCAGGCTGCAGCCGTCGGGGACCGACGCCCACTACACAGCGCGGCAAAGTGCCCCACTGCCTGATCATGGGCATCTGTTAAAATAACTATTGTCCAATATCCTCGGTGTTCAGTGGACAGCTCGCAGCCAGTGCAGGCTGAGTAAAAGATAAAACCGTCCTGTATCCCTGGTGGTTCAGTGGACTGCTTGCAGCCCGATCACAGGCATATGTAATAATAAGGAGAGCTCCACGGGTACCCTCCTCACCGCCCACTGAGCTCCCCACCGCCCGCCTCCCCCAGTCAGTGGCGAGCGGCAGCACCACCTGCCCGCCACCCTGCCACCTCGCTGACTGGCAGTGTATGGCAGGTTGTACGCCCATTGGTCCATAGTGTGAGCCAATGGGCGCAGCCCATGTCATACTACAGTCCAGATATGTGTCTGGACTGGTGTAGTACGGTACAGGCTGCACACCCCTTGGCTCACGCTTATGGACCAATGGGCGACAGCCCTACCATACACTGTCAGTTGGAGGGCTGTGGGGTGGCAGGTGGGTGGGGCTGCCACCCCTCTGCTGACTGGGGGGTGGGGTGGGGCGGTGGGGCTCAGTGGACGGGTGGGAAGGGGGGTACCATGGAGCTCTCCTTATTATTACATATGCCCGCGATCTGGCTGCAAGCGGTCCACTGGACCACTAGGGATATAGGACATGTTTTATCTTTTACTTCTGCCAGTGATCGGGCTGCGAGCAGTCCACTGGACTACCAGGGATATAGGACATGTATTGTTTTATACGTCAGCCCACGATAGGACTCTGAGCGGTCCACTGGACCACCAGGGATATAGGATGTATTATTCCATACTGAAGCCCGTGATTGGGCTGCAAGTGGTCCACTGGACCACCAGGGATATTGGACTTATAATGTTTACACAGATGGCTGTGATTGGGCATGGGGGGTGCCATCACGAAGGTGCAGCCAGAGCTTATGTGGCCACCCACAGGTGGCTGCTGCCGTGTTGCGCCTTGCAATACGGCAGCTCACCTGTGGGTGGCCAGCTGTTGTTCCTTTCTTTTTTTTGGCTCACCTGTGTGCAGCGCAAGTAGGGGTTGTACATGCATGGACTCAGCACATCCCGGGCTGATTATCGAGATGTGCAGAGTATGCATGGGCATGCCCCCCCACCTGCGCTGCATACATTACTGATGTGCTCTGGCACATCGGGATTTGTGCCAGGCACAAACCCTGTTTGAATATCGTGCTGGGGTGCATCAGTGGGTTGTGCATGGCTCAACACTGTTGCGCCATGCACAACCCTTCTGAATATCCGGGCCAATGAATCAAATCAAGAAAATAAATATCCCAACATGCAGCCAAGAGCTTATTAAACAGTGGCAGCAAACCAAATATACACTAATCTGTTCATTCAAAGGGCAAGCACCTGAGAATGTCTAAAAATTTAGCCACAGAACTGCTCTAGATGACTACCCAGATTTCTCCAGAATCTTACATTTGACCTTCCATAGTGTGAACCGAGTTCCAGGAGTGAAGGATGACCCCTCAAACTGCTCACAAAAAACATAATCAGTTTGAGCAAGAAAATCACTTATACAACATAAAATAACTACTTAACTCACATGACCAGGTGGCCATTGTATACATTACCTCTTCCAAACCCCAGCATTAATTCCAGCTGCTGCAGAACAGAAATAAGCATTTGTCAATGCCGAATGTTGTCATGCTGGCATTGGCATTGACAGTGCCGGAGCTAGAAACGCATAATAGGAATGGCAGTGATGTATTGAAGTGACGCTAACCTCACCCCCACCCTGTAGAGAGTGACAGGCATTGGTGTGTGCCTTTGGGTCGTCAGCTATAACGCTCATGCCATTGTACCTCACCTTACCCTGTAGACACTGACAAGTGTCGGGATGTGGTTTGGGGTCTTTGGGTGTTATACTTACCCCATTCCATAAGAAAATACGCTGACGTGGGTGCAGTATAGGAGCATGGGGTGAATTTTGTGGCTGAACAGTGCAAGGCACACCACGATGCCTGTCAGTAGCTGCAGGGTGGGGGGTGGAATGGCGTAAGCATTACATCCGGTGATCCCAAGTGACACCCCTGATGCCTGTCAGTCTGTACCAGGTGGGGTGCTACAGTTGGAAACCCTAACACTGTAGGCGTGTGGTGGTAATTTCACTCCATATTTTCAACATGGGCTGCTTGTCAGGCCACCTCAAGAAAAGCGGCACAATCACTTTGTTAGCTGAAAGGTGGTTTTGCACAGCAGCTGTGCCATATGACGACAGAGGGATGAAAACACATTTTTGGGCAGGATGTGGAAAATGACAACTGTATTGTTCATGAGGAGGCATAAAAAAATGGCAACATTGAAAATCTGGAGTGACAATATAAAATATTGGTGAAGCAATGAGCATGCATACAAACTGCGAAACACACGTCCGTAACTCAATTATTTTTGGGAGTTTGTTAGCCACATTTGTAACATAGGCATTTTGGGACCTCCCCTTATAAACAGTGGTGCAGCGATTTTGTTAATCTGTCCCAAAAGTTGATTTCCCACAGCGACCACGCCATTGTGCGCCACAGGTGCAGAAACACATTTTGGGCAGGATGTGAAAAATGACAGTTGTACTGTTCATAAGGAGGTGTGAAAAAATGCCAGTGTTGAAAATCTGGCATGGAAATATTGCAAATTTGCAAAGCTACAAGGGTGTGGAAACCGCGCAATGCACGCTGCAACACAGTCATTTTATGGACTTTCAGCACCAAATTTTCAACATAAGCATTTTAGGACCTCTGCTCAGAACAGTGTACTCGTCATTTCCTCAAACTGTCCCGAAGGTGATTTCGCACAGTGACTGCGCTTATTCTGCTCCAGACGCGGCAAAAGACATTTTGGCCAGGTTATGTAAAATGACAGCTGTACTGTTCATCAGGAGGTATGGAAAATGGCAGTTTTGAAAATCTGGAGAAAATATTACAAATTCACGGGTTACGAGCATGCGGAACAGCGCAACGACGCTAGGAAACAGCCATTTGTTGGATTTTTCCCACCAAATCTTGCAAATAGGCTTTTGATAGTCCTCACATGAACAGTGGCACTGTCATTTCATTAATTGTCTGGAAGGTGATTCTGCGAGCGACCGCGAAATCACCTTCGGGCTGATTAATGCCATGACAGTGCTAGAATTCATGAGGAGGGTCCCAAAACCCCTTGTTGAAACTTTGGTGCCAAAATTCCAAAACATGCTTGAGATATGCATCAAAGTTGAAAAAACCCTTTTCATGCCATTATACAGCTTACCGGCATTTCCTCAGTTCGTGGTCGGCTTTGAAGAGTGCATACGTGTTCCTGGATCCACCGAAGATCGTTGCACTGCACTCCAGAGGTAAGTATGGGGTGGGGATGTATAGGAAGGTAGGTTGTGTAGTGGGTGGGCGCAGGTTGTGGGAGGCAGGCTGGGAGACCGCGAGGGACAGTTCTTTTTACAGGTTAAAAAAAATAAAATAAACATCGGGGACTTTTTTTTTTTGCAGGGCTTTGGCACGCTGGGGTGGACTCTCAGCTTTCCACCTTAGTGTTTTGTGGGGGGATGCTATAGTTGATGGGGATTGGGCACCCTGGCCGGCACACATTAAAAGCGGGTGGCAAGAGCTGCGATTGGGCACCTCGCCGCACATAACAATGGGTGTGAATGTGACATGCCGGGGAGGGGCTCCCCATCAGCATATACATTGGGTCAGGGTATGAAGACAGGGGTTGGGCACCCCAAAGTTGGCAGTATGCTGCCATGTTAATTCTCTTTTTTCACCACCAGGGAAAGCACGTCGGGAGGTCTGCTGCATATGAGGAGCTTAGCTCGCATTGCAGTGGACCTTTTGGTTCATCTCAACACCACATTAGGTATGCACGGTGTGGCGCCGGCACGCAGGCTGATTGGGGAATGAGGGATGCACCTACTGATGTGTGCCCTGCATTCTCCCAACAGTGACCATGCCTCCAAATGTGCACTACCACATGATGTTGGCCGCGCAAGTGTGCCAACATAAAAATCATAATATCCAGAGTGAACGTCGGGAGTAATGGTCCAAGTATCGCAAGTCCAGTGTAGGAAACTCCAATAAGAGTAAAGTTGACTGGTCATGCAGCCATCAATAAAAAGAAGGGTTTCAGGAGGATTTAAAGAGATCAGGGTAAAGAGTCCTCAGTTCTTGAGCCGCTGGTCTGCTGAGTCAAAACTTTTCCGAGCTTCCTCATGAGTAATTTGCAGTCAGGCTGGGTATAACATTCTAAACCTGATGCCTATTAGCTTGGTGACAATAGGATGGTAGGCTGCTCTCTTCTGCCATACAGTCGGTGGGAAGTCTTGAATGATACGTAGCCGAGCTCCTTCCTAAGATACCTTCTTTAGACCCTGCACTTTGTTCAATAAATGTTGCCAGTCCAGATATTTTAAGATTTAGAAAATTAGGGGATGGGGGGAGAGCAAGCCCTCCAGTGGCATTAGCCACAGCAAATGATGAGCCCTCTTGTTGATGTATGAAGGCCCATTAGGAGATGGTCCCGTTAGTTTCTTACATAACATTTGCACAAAAGTGAGGACATTGGGACCCTCCACACCCTCTTTTAGACCAAGGATTACCACATTATTTCGCCGACTTCTCCTCTCAAGATCCTCAAGATGGACTTCCAGACAAGTGGCTTTCTGTCATAAGGAGACCATTTCTAATGAGCCAGTGCTGCCAGTCATCAAGGGAGCTGATGCAGGCCTCATTATCACCAGCCTACCTGTGTAAGGTATCCAGAAGGAGCAAAAGTTCCTTTATTTCTTCTGTGATTACATGAAGAGCATCCTTTACTGCTCCAAATTCCTGTAAAAATCTATCCTCTGTGAGAGCTGCCAGTGCAGAGTTAGTGCAACTGGGCATAGCAGGCTGTGCCTTTGAAAGTTTAGAGGACTCATCTGTTTCTGGGGTCGCCGGTGAAATGTGGTGCAGAGGGACATTCTTCATGTCCACTTCCATTACTCCCAGAAATGCCAGCAGATTGAGGTTGCACAAGACTGGAATATCTTCTAAAATTACAGACATACAGGTGTAGCAATATAAAACAAATAAAAATAATAAAATTAGCAGTGAGAGGACGAGAGAGATCAGGAATAGCTGTTACTCTGAGCAGCACATCATGTGACTCCTAGGGGTTCAGATTAAAGTGACAAAAGTAGAGAAATGTTGCATTAGACGTTCCATTCCTAACTCCCCACCCCTCATGCAAGAAAAGGAAAAATCATCATGGTTTTTGCTGTCCTGATTATTGATGAATAACAGGTGGGGTCTTCCTTGGGGTTTTCAACCCTAATGCTCACTCCATTATGATATAGTCTTCAAACATACAGAACTATGTCTCCCCACACATTGCCAGCAACCTATAGGCTCTGCCTGAAGAAAACATATCACATTTCACCTTAGTTGTTCATGGTATCTGGTAAGCATTAAGGTTAAGAACTTCAAGGAAGACCCCCCTGCAATTCCATCCCCCTATAGATGCTGACATCCATCTGGTTGTGAAGGTGCAGGGCCCTCTGGGCTCTGCACTTCCATGCCTCCAGAAAAGCAATACATGTGCTTGGTTGTAATTGTTTTTTGAGGGGCTCACTTCAAAGGAAAAAAATATATTTAGTTCTCTCTTAACTGCCAGTAGTTGATTGTATATGGGCAAAAATGTGTTTTATTTTGCCCATAAGTCAGTAAAGTTTTGCAGGCTTGCTCTGAAATTTGCTATGGCTATAGTGGAAGATGAGATACATCTTTGGTGCATTTTTAATGCTGCTCAGACCTTCGCTGTGGATTTGGCACCATAATGTAATTTTGGGGGGCAGTACCTACCCATGAATGTTTAGGAGTGGTTATGTGTTAGTAATGTAGTACTCATTGACACCTGTTTTTGATATATACATTCATTGGCCCAGATATTCAAACTGCACCAGGCTGTGGCACAAGCCTGTGCGTTGCTCAAATTTGTTGCATAGGGTTGTGGCCAGGGCGATATTGCTTTGAATATCGCACCCTGGCCACCCTCACTGTGCATGGCGCAGTGGAACTGCGGCAGTGCAAGTGGTCAGAGTGGAGCATTGAGAAGCGGTGGTGCAAGTGCCATTGCGCCATGCACAGCACCTGTGCTGTTCAAAGGGTGAAATGTAAATGGGGCCATAATTTATGCAAGGCGCATGGGAGACCATTTGCATCTGATTATGGCCCCATTTGCATGCTATTAGCATGCAGGTGCACCGATCCACGACGACTTGCACCTGGTGCCCTGCCAGGCAGCAGCCATTGGGGACCAACGCCCCCTGCAGCCCAATCATGGGACGTCCCGTAAGGGACAAAGAACGTCTCCTATCCCTGGTGGTCAAGTGGACTGTGATTAGCCCGACCACGAGCATCACTGTATCCCCCCCAAAGTCCAATATCCCTGGTGGTCCAGTGGACCGCACAGAGCTCGATCACGGTGGCATTCCTCACCCCCAAGTCCAAAATCCCTGGTGATCAGTGGACCCTCCCACCCCACCCGCCCACTGAGCCCCACCACCCCGCCCCTGTCAGCTGGCGGGTGGCAGCACCCCACCCACCTGCCGCCCCGACGCCTCGCTGACTGACAGCTCGTAGGCTGCACCATTGGTTCAGAGCATGAGCCAATGGGTGTGCAGCCCATACCGTACTAGGCAGTCTAGATATGCGCAACCCTTTTGGATATCTGGGCCATTGTGCCTAACTCCAATTATTGATTGACTTATAGCTTGATAAAGTTGCAATGTTATCCTATGGGAATTTTATTTTTTAATTTTTATGTTTTTAATGGCCCCTACATTTTTTGGAGCTATTATGTGTTAGTGTTATAGTACTCATTGACACCTTTTGCTTTGAAACATAGAGAGTCCCTTAACTCCAAACAGTGATGGAGTTATGGCTTGTTAAAGTTGCAATGCTATCCTAGGGAAATTTTCATTGGGGCTAACTACAAAACTAGCCAGGAAAGTCATAATTCATATGAAATTGTAATTTTTTTTCCACGTCGTACAGTTCCTGAGATATAAGCAATTTGGTAATAGTGTATGGCGGAACTCTGTTTCGCATGGAAATCCATGCCTGGAACAGCATTGTTGTGCTGCACTCAGTGCGTCATGATCTTGTTGTGCTGCACCGAGTACCTCACCAGTTCAGCACAACGAGATCGAATGCATTTGCGCATGCGCAATTAATCGGCCCACGGCAACGTGGAAGTGAGCTTGCGGTGGCAGATACCAAAGTAAGCCTTTTTTTTTTGGCCATAGTCTTGTTCTGGGGATCACAGAGTACTGCTTGTGGTTGCCCATACACTATAAAAGATTGTGTACGAGCAACCATACCCAAACAAGGCAGTTGAGAGATCTCGAGGTTTCCGTGGTAACGGACCTCTCAAGCTGTGCTCTCAAGGTCTCTGGTTATCATGGAAACCACTCGATCATAACTGCCTTTTTGTGTATGCTTGCTCATACACAATCCTCTATTTCCAAGTCCTAAAGAGATTTGGGTATTTTGGTTAGTAATGACCTAAAATCCCATTTGCACTGTAACCATGTGGTCAAGAGGTCAAATAGTATTCTAAATTGTATACATAGGCATATTAAAAGTAGGAAAAAGGAGATTTTGCTTCTGCTTTATACCTCCCTGGTGTGCCCTCATGTGGAGTATTGTTCACAATTCTGGGCACCAGGCCATAAGCAAGATATAGATGCACTGGAAAGGGTTCAGCGCAGGGCTACAAAAAGAATTAGGGAAGTACAGAGTAGGAATTACAGGGAAAGATTGAGGAGCCTGGGCCTTTATTCTCTGGAGTATCGAAGGTTGAGAGGAGATATGTGTCTTATTTATCAAGCACTATCTGATAATGAGCTTTGGAAACAACTAGGATTAACTTTGAGACACCAGTCTCATAATACATATGCCCATTATTTACAACTTAACATGGAAAAGTTTAATACAGAGGCAAGAAGGCACTGGTTTTCACTAAGAGTTGTTAAAATTTGGAATACATTACCAGCTGGGGTGATGGATAGTCCAACTATGTTAGCCTTTAAGCAGTCACTTGATTATTATCTGAAGAGTAAGAATATAAAAAGGGTACTAATTTGTATTGATTAATTTATTAAAGTAATAGTATGGCGAGCTAAATGGTCTTTTTGTCTTTAAAGAGCTCAGGATAACCTATGAAACATATGAAACCTATAGTTTTGTGCTCCGAGGTCCATTATTATGCATACATTCTTTGTTTTCACTGTGTTTTTCAAAGCAGTTTTTGGGGAAAAGAAGGGTGTGCCCTTTCATTACTGTGCCAGTTAGCATTTCCAGTTGTGCTTACATTACCATTCGCATCACGGTTCCCACCTACGCCACCGTGTGCGTTATGGTCTGCGTTTTTGTTTGTGCTTGCGTTTCTGTTTAGTTTGGCATTATTGTTGCTGTTACCATTACCATTTGCATTTGCAACTGCGGTACCGTACCCATGCGCGTTATGGTTTGCGTTTCCGTACACACTTCCGTTTGTGTTTCCTTTGGCTTTATTGTTGCTGTTATTGTTACCATTTGCATTTACAATTGTGGTACCATGACTGTGTGTGTAACGGTTTGCATTTCTGTGCACGCTTGCGTTTGCATTTCTCTTTCCTTTGGCATTATTGTTGCTGTTAGCATTACCATTTGCATTTACAGTTATGGTTCCATGACCATGCGTCTTACAGTTTGTGTTTTCGTACGCTCTTGCATTTCTGTTTACTTTGGCATTATTGTTGCTGTTACCATTACCATTTGCATTTACAATTGCTGTACCGTGACCTTGCATGTTACGGTTTGTGTTTCCATATGTGCTTGCGTTTATGTTTTCATTTCTGTCTCCTTTGGCATTATTGTTGCTGTTACCACTAGCATTTGCATTTCCAATTGCAGTACCGTGAACGTCCACATTATCAGTTGCATTCCATGCGCACTTCCGTTTGCATCTCCGTCTCCGTCACTGTTCACTTTGGTGACACTTTGCGCTTGCATTTCTATTTCCATTTGTGTTACCATTTACATTTTGCATC
Source organism: Neoceratodus forsteri (assembly GCA_016271365.2). Classification (NCBI taxonomy): domain Eukaryota; kingdom Metazoa; phylum Chordata; order Ceratodontiformes; family Ceratodontidae; genus Neoceratodus; species Neoceratodus forsteri. Next base: position 1,197,526,143 of record CM057450.1, on the reverse strand, counting down.
ACCATGTGCATAACCATTTGCACTTGTGTTTGCATTGCACTTACTGTTACTATGTCACACAAAATCACGTGGAGGGCTCTGTGCTCCCACCAACTTGTGCAACTTTCTACTTTTCTATTCTTTCTTAAAAAGTAAGGAAATCCTATGCAAAAAACTTCACACGTACAGTTAGGCTTCCACAGTGAAAGAGAGAAATTGATTTTAGCCCCACCTCTGTGGCCTCACCTCTGCCTCACTGGTCATATCGGTATTAAATGTTGGTTCTAACTCTCACCCCATTTCTCCTCCTACACTGCCCCTACCTCAGCTTGTTTACTCATGGATGGGGTAAGAGTTAGGCCAATGACCCCAATGCACACCCTGATGCCTGTTGGTGGGGGCGGGCTGGGGGTGGGTGCAAGGGGTGGGAACCCTAAAATCAAATTTCCTCGCTTTTTTCACTGTAGAAGAACCCTAACTAATGCATTAATTAGGTTTTTTGCATAGAAAATACACATATATATATATACACACACACACATATACAGTGGAGCCCGCCAGGATGAAGCACAGTGTCACAGAGAACCCATAGGAAGACTCCACCCCTGATTTGTTTTTGGGGTGGCGTTGGGTTTTTAGGGTTGGAAACCCTAAAACCACATTTCCTTACTTTTTTCCCTTTAGCCTGAACCCTAAATGTTGCATTAATACAGCTTTTTGCAAATAATGTTCTTACTTTTTGAGATAGTATAATCATATGCTTGTTTGCCTGTTGGCGTGCAGGGCCCTGCGCTGCCATACATGCATAATCAGATGCATGTAAATGTCATTCTGTGCCATTGCAGTGTCATTCCATGTCAGAGGGGTGAAAAGACATTTCAGCCAAGATTTGAAAAATAACAGCTGTCACATTCATGAGGTGGTGTAAAGAAATGGATAAGTTGAAAATTTGGGGTGAAAATATTGAAAATTATGAAAGTTATGAGCAAGCATAGCGAAATGTCAACATATGTGCACAACTTTGCTATTTTAACATATTTTGACTTAAAATTTTCCACATACCCTTCTTATTACACCACCTCCACCATAGCCAATGGTTCACCCAATGTGTCGTAGCCCCATGGAATGCACTCACAATGTCAGTCATAGAAAGTAAAACTGTGGATCTATTTAAAAAACAATTAGACCAGTTTATGGGTAATAGGAAAAAAACTAAAAATACCACCAACAACTTAATCTGGTTCAATTTCAGTTGCTTACCATCTGTATCCCCCCTTCCCCCAGTCTCCCCTGAAAAAGGGACTTCTAGGCCCAGTGGGCTTACCGGATCAACAAATTCAATAAATAAATAAACTTACCCCTAAATTACATTATAATCCACTTATACAGTTGGCGAGCTCTCAAATCCACACTCCTGTGTGATTGCTAGAGTGCAATCAGAATAGTATTCTGGGTGGCCTGGGTTCAAGTCCAAGCTGAGGCACTTATTCTTTCTCACCCTTGTTTATATGTGTTCTATAAAATATGCACGCCACACTCCTGTGTGATTGTTAGAAGTAAATATTTGTCTTGCCATTGAGTTGTGCATCTGAGAAAGAGTAATGTGCCCAGGGACCTCCCAGGTTCCAGTTGTCTCAGTGGTGCAGCTGGTTAGCGCAATTGGAATGGTATTCTGGGTGGTCTGGGTTCAAGTCCAAGCTGAGGCACTTATTCTTTCTCACCCTCGTTTGTATGTATTCCATAAAATATGCACGTCACACTCCTGTGTGATTGTTAGAAGTAAATATTTGTGTTGCCATTGGGTTGTGCATTTGAGAAAGAGTAATGTGGCCAGGAACATCCCAGGTTCCAGTTGTCTCAGTGGCGCAGTTGGTTAGTGCAGTCAGAATGATATTCTGGGTGGCCTGGGGTCAAGTCCCAGCTGAGGCATTTATTCTTTCTCACCCTTCTTTGTATGAAATCTATGAAAGCTCATGAACAACAATGAAAATTTTGAAATCCTGTCCCAAAGTTGATTTCGCCAACTGACCGCGAAATCACTTTTAGGGCATGATTTGCAAAATGACACCAACATTGTTCATGAGGTGGGGTCTCAAAAAGTATAGGTTGGAAATTTGGTGTCAAAATCTTGAAAAATAACAAAGTTATGCACCAAAGTTGAAAACCCATAGAAATACAGTGAGCAGCAATTACCTTACTTTGTCATATTGAAGTCAGCAGTTAGTTCCAGCAGCAAGACATGTTTTCGTTTCAGTGTGCATGTTCACAATGGGACCTCTTCAGGTGAGTGAAGGTCTGTGGGGAGGTCTAGGGGGTACGGGTGGTGGGTGCTGAGTGGGAGGTCTAGGTGTGGGAAGGGTGCGATCAATGAAGGACCATTTTTTTTTCAGGGAAAAAAACATTGAGTGACCATTTTCTTTATTGCAGGCAAGCAAGGAAATTGGGGGGGGGGGCACTAGACATCAGGGATTTATATTATTTTATGGGGACATCCATACATGGCTGTGGGGTGCCACTAGACACCAGGGATATGAATCATATCTCAGGATGGGAGGGTGGGGGTGTCACTAGACACAAGGGATACATAGTATGATTACAGGGGAAATATTTTGAATATAAATATAAAATAAAATGAAAAAGTAGGGCAACAACAGTCAGAGGGTGGGGGGCATCACTAGACACCAAGGATAAATAATTTCATAAAGGGCTTGGCAATCAGAGGGTGGGGGGTACCACTGGACATTAGGGAAAATGACTAAAAATAATGCAAAGGGGCCAAACACAACTTTTTTTCAGTTCAAGGAATCCTGTCCCATATGAAACAAAAAAGGATTCCTTGAAATGAACCAGGATTCAGAAAAAAACTAAGTCCAAAGTCCTTTTTATACCAATGGATCCTTTTTTGTTTCAATGAAACTATCAAATGAAAAAGGATCCCTTGGCACAAAAGAAAGAATTGAAAAATTAGTAAGTCTGAAATCCTTTTTCATGCCAAGGGATCCTTTTTCATTTAAATGAAAGTATCAAATCAAAAAGGATTCCTTAGCATGAAAAAATAACCAGAAAAAAAGTAAGAAATCTTTTTTCATGAGACATGATCCTTTTTTGTTTAAACGAAAAGGGAGTCACGAAACAGATCTTAGCAAGTCATGAAAAAGGATTTAAAATAAAAAAAAAAATCTAGGGTAATTGTTTGAGCAGATTAGTGCAGAATCCAGCAAATGGAGTCCCAATGAGCAAGATACATGTTTTGGTGTTTCACCAGGATGTCATTTTGGGGGGTTTTGACTTTTTTTTTGAGAAGAAAATAGAAAACAAGATGGTGGAAAATAAAAAAAAAATTTTTTCTCATGAAAAAGGATTGGTTCCAAACAAAAGGAATCCTTTTTCATTTGACCAAATTATTTTTTTGTTCCAAGAAGCTATCCTGGAGGGTGAAATTCCCATTGAAAATAATGGGAACTTTAAAATATAAAAACTTTGGAATGTATTATTATTTTTTCACCAGGCAAGCGAAAGACATGTCTGAGGGCCATGCCCTGCTACTCTAAAAATTTCAAACCAAAACTCCACACTGTCTGGGTGCAGTGTGCTGACAACAAAACAGCAGAAAAGAGACATTTTTAATGTTTTTTCACCATGTGCAGCTCAGAATCCACATATCCAACTGGAACAAAACCTGGCACATCAAGAGATCTACCCCATGAGACTGGACTTGCAAAATGTCATGCAAATCCATTGAATGGTTGCGAAGATATTAAAGTTCAAAATCTGAGGTTTAACATAGAAAGCCCTGCTCAACCCTAAATATAGGGACACGGTATAAATAAAAAATATAAATGCTTTAAAACATGACTGGGCATGGGTACATCAGACATTAACGGGGAACAGCCAGCACTACGAGCCCCATACCCAAGAGTGAGGCTGGTGCCACTTTGCTCTTTTTGTGCATACATTTTTTTTCCTTACTGTTAACGTCAGCATAGTAGACTATATCAGGCTGATTCTTTCAACTTCAAAGCTGCCATTTTCTATAACCAGAAGACTTAGAATCCCTTGCAGCTGACATCAGAGTAGGGCTGCAGCAGTGGGAGATTCAATAATCTGCAGTGCATGCTATAGATTTTATTATCTCAAATCAGATGTTTGCCAGTCCTGCTGCTCTCCCAGGGCAAAGTACAGTCCCTGTGACTGTACTTAGTCCCAGGAGGACAGCAGGAACAGCAAACAGTAGATCAGAGTTGCATGTGAGATTGGAAGTCAGCAGAATCAGCCTGATGCACTCTAATATGCTGCAGTAAAAGTACAAGGCCCAGATATTCAAACTGCACTCAAAAAGTGCGCAATAGCAGGAGCAAGCACAAGTCTATTGCGCCCATGCGCAAGAGATGCGATATTCAAAAATGGAGCAGGCCAAATTGAGCCTACAGCCAACGACTGAATATAACACCACCTGTGCCATAGTGCAACTAGGGAAGGGAAGCTGAGCAGATCTGATGCGCCATAGCGCAACAAGGGATGTTCAGCTGAGCTGTCCAGAGGCGCCATAGCACAAGCAGGGAACCCCCCAGCTGCAGAGCAATGTAACTGCACAGTCAGAGAGGTAGGGGCCCACCACCCATGGCACAGATGGGCACAGGAACACACAGCAGAATAGACATCGTCCCCCCACACCCCAAGCACATCACAACCGGGCAAGGGCTGGAATAACCACTGGTCCATGGAGACAAGCAACCAACCCACAGCCTGGCCATGGTGCCCCATCACACCTACTAGAAAGCTATGACTGGCACACAAGGGGAGCAGACCACCCTGTGCCACACCATCCCCCCAGTGCACAGCACACCCTGCACCGTGACCCCCAGACACACCCCCATGAGCAGTGACCACCACAGCAGGAAACCCCATGCATGCCACCACCCCCACTGTGTCAATGCAACCCTGTGCACCACAGAAACATGCAAGCCAGCCCCACCACGAGCACCCATCAGCAGGTTGCAGCACATGGCAATGCAACAATGGCAGACACAGTGCCACCACGCACAGTCCCCCGAGGTACTGCCGAGAGACCGACCATGCGTTGGCACAAGAGTTACCCCATATGGGATGGTCGTGTCCTTGACACCACCACCAGTGGTACAGCGCTCTGCACAGTATTCCAGTGACACACCCCGGCCCACCACTGGCCACAGCAGCAAGCACAGACACCCACAGTGGTGCGTGGAAGCATGCACCACTCCAGATGCCACACAGGGTCTGGACAGACACCCACCCATTCCCAAGGGCACAACAACACAGGGACGCAGTGGTGGGGCAACCAAGCCCCCATTGTGGGCCCATGTAAGCCGTGTACACACGACCCGCAGTCCACCATGGCACTGGAGTGCCAACCACCCTGTGCAGGCACCATGGACCAATACACCACCAGTAGTCACCCGGAGCACAAGCCACAGACAGTGGGGCACATCCCCTGCAACACACACAAGCCACAGCATGGAGGTGGAACAATGACTGTGTCGCCCACAGTGCCACCTGAGCCAGGCATGCACCACACCAGTGACATGGGCAACCCAGCAAAGCAACGGGCACAGTGTCTGCCCTGCAGGGAATGCCACCACTGACATTCCAGTGGACCATGCAGGTCACAGACAGACATGTGTGTTGGCTGCACAGGCCATGGACAGGCCGATGGGTGCACCATGGACACAGAGCACGTGCCATGGACCACTACACACAGTCATCCAGTGCACAGGGAACAACACACACAACACAGACACTGACTGATATCTACCCCCACACCATAGACACCTCCACATGGACACACACACATACCCATGACTGCACCACCCCTGATGCCATGCACACTACTGCAGCTGAGCACCTATAGCCCACTGCAAATCAGAGACCACCACGGTATTCATATAAAAGTCAAATGTATTATAAAAATAGAAAACTCAACTATGTACATGAATAATAACTATTTACAGGTTTGTGGTGGGGGACACAAAAAAGGTGGGGGTTGGCAGGGGGAAGGGGTGGACAAATGGGATGGGATAGGAGGGGTGTGAGGGTGGGTCCAGGGGGGTAGGAGAAGTCAGGGACCAAGGGACTACTGAAGGCTCCACCGGTCCTGGCTCTGGCTCCCTCTGGCTCTGTGTCTTCGCAGAACCCCCGACTTGTCTGTCCTCCGCAGAATTGACACCGTCTCATGGGCCAGAATCAGGAGCTCCCGCATGGTGTCCCTGATCTCCCTCAGATGTCTCGCACCTAGGACAAGGGAGCACAGTCAACAGGTGTGAATGCACAACCTCATACAGCCCACCCACTGTGCATGGCATACGGCCATGGGACATACCACTGTGATGGTGTGTGACCAGCCGCAGTGATCACGTCCACAGGACCTGCCCACCCAGGCACATACAGCCATGCGGAATGCTGCACACACACACCGGTCAAGTCACGCACAGCACCACCATGGCCGTCTAGTGACATGGCTATGTGGTGCAAAGGCAGTGGCACAGCCATGCACCTGGTGCACGCATGGACCACCAGTGACGCACACCCAGACATGCATTGCCATTGGTCAGTGTTGACTGTAACAAGTGGCGTGCATGGCAGTGATGTCAATGAATGGTGGACATGCCCCGCTGCCCACCTTGTCACACAGCATGCAGTATTAATCATGGATGTCTGGCACTCACCCACATCAGGCCGGTCAGGTGGCCATTGCTGGTCCTCGGCCCACCTGGCTGCAGCTTCCACTCCCCTCTGCTCTGCATGCACTCGGCGCAGTTCTTCCGGGCCTGTGGGGACAAAAAGGAGAGAAGAACATCAGTTCATTCCCGAAGCAAAGTTCTCCTGCCCCAAGGAGTGTGCCCTCCCACCCAGACAGATCCGCCCACCCCACACCCTGTGAACACCGCCACAGCCAACCCCATACGGTCCCTCCCCTATGTGCTGGACACATATAACACTGTGACTCACATGGATGATAAAAGTGTGTTGACGGAACCCCTACCTGGATGTGGCACAATGCCCCTCCTGGCATGTGACCTCAGTTGGGCCAGTAGCTCTGGCTCCCTCCTCTGCAGGTCACTATATCGGTGCCTGCACTGCTCAGCACTATGGCCCCTGCCTGTTGCCTCCTCAAGGGCTGTGGCCACCTTCTGCGACACCTGGGTCCTTGCCCTATCCAGGGGGACCTCTCCAAAGAGAGGTCCATGGTGTGGCTCGACTATGGCCACCAGATTCACAAGCTCGATGGCCGTCCAGGGAGCAGCTCTTCTCCGCGCCATTGCAATAGCTATAGTAGGCAATATGGCGCTCTGCAGCATGGTACCCCATGTGCAGATGCTGCGTGGTACAGCCGTTATTCCTTATCGCACTGTTACCAAACAGTGCACAGAGGTAACCCATGCCCGACGATGGTGCCAATGGCAAAGGTCGGGCACAGGGTCAAGGGTCTCTGGTGAAAGGCCACGACAGCTTATTGGATGGCAATGTGTGTAGCACGATTCGCTGCCTGTGTGCCAGTGCCACAGCGGACTATCGGGCAGCTGGGCCATTGCGCCTATGAAGGCCCATCGCCACAGTGCCATGTAGTGACCTTCGCTATAGCGCCACTGGCATAATGGTGGCCATGCCCTGCATTGCCTACTCGCGCACAGCATGTCATCAGCATGGCAGATGCCCGCGCCAGCAACCTGGGCATGCACAGTGAGGTGTACTACGCATGCCTCAGAACTGCGCCATTGGCTCAGCACGTTCAACACAATTGCGCAAAGCGCAACAGCGCGATATTCAGCCGTCATATGCAAATCATCCGATCAGCCATTCAATGGTGCAGCACTGCACTTTGTATCTAATTAAAGTTGCTCCTTGCCTCATTTGCATGGATTGCACTATAAAGGTGCGACAATGTGCTGCAGTGACCATAGTCAGTTACTGCAGTTTATTGGTGAGTTGCATGCTGTGTGGGAGTGTGGACTGTGGATTCAGGGACATGCATGGGACTGCACAGTCACAGGTAACAACTGCCATTCTTACAGGCTACATAATGACCGAGCACGTTGTTGGAGAGGAGGACAACAGTGGTGGGAGGAGGAGGCTGAATTTACTAAGGTCGAACCAAGGCCTTTTCAAGGCCTACTCTGGATCAGGAGCCACTGCTCAGTGGACTGGGCGGGCACCCTCAGGCCTGTGCTGCTGCATGGGAGGAGGTGGCACGGCGTGAACCTGCATGGCAGCCACCAGCGCCAGTGCAGGAGTGTAAGAAGAAGATGGGCACAGACAGGAGGAGGGTAAAGGAGAAGGTGGTTGCCATCAGGGCAGCACGTGCTGTAACAGGTGGGGACAGCCGGAGGTGGTACAGCTCACCCCAGCGGAGGACAGGCTTGCTGCAAGCATGCAATCAAGTGCCATAGAGGGTGTTCCGGCTGTGGCTTCCAGACGGTGGGGGCCCATCACACTGCATGGTAAGTCATGGTCTGTCTGGGGGGGGCAGGGTAGGTCACACGCAGTAACGTGACTTTGCTTTCCCTTACAGATCCTGAGCATCTGCATGGGTCAGTGGTGGTGGGCCTGTCTACTGTGGACAGTTGGATGGAGTCGGAGGAGGGACCATCCACCTCCACAGGTATGTGTGGATCTGTACAACAGTGGGGCCACCTGGCTGTCCACACTGATGTCGTTGAGACAGGTGTGGAGGATGCCCTGCCTGTGTCCCAGCGTGCTGGCATGCACAGATGCCAGCACGCTGTGGCTGTGGCCAGGGCAGAGTCCGGCACCAGTGATGATGACACGACCGTCATGGGCAGTGACACGTGTGTGCCATAGGATGGACACACAGCAGGGCAATTCGTGCCCATGGCTGTGGGTGGTGCCGCCATGGGGGCCTGCATGTCAGCACAGTCCCAGGCTGTGTCTGTCAGCACCAGTGGGGCAGCACTGGTGTCTGTTCAGGACAGTGGGACTGTTGCGGCCACTGCAGTGGCACCACTGAGCCCTGGGTTGCAGCAGCCGGAGGGGCAGCATCAGCATTCGCCCACTGGGCTTGGGGGTACAGGGTTCAGCGGCGGCATCTGTGCACCACCTGTGGACATGCCCAGACCTGGTCCTGGTGTGCAGCACCCACCCTCAAGGGGTGCTGAACATCAGGCCCTTGCACACCCTGAGGACAGGATGCCGAGGAGGCTGATGACCTTGATGAGCACACCCGCCTCACTGCGCAGCATCGGTCCAGCAGCAGATGCGGCTTGCAACATCCGTGGAAGCACTCTGTGTGGCTCTGGAGTGGACAGAGGAGCATCGCAGCAGGGACACCGAACAGATCCTGGCACGGATGGACCATTTGCAGGAGGATGTGACCACTGCCATTGACAGGCATGCACAGGTGTTCATTGCTGTCATGGCCACAATGGGCACACAGTCAGGTGCCCATGTGTCGCGGACACCATGCAGTGCACTATCCACCCCCCATTCCCGGTGTCATGTGACTCACACCCTGTCGATGCCGGGTTCAGCTGTGGGCATCCCGAGCACTCCTGGTGCAGGCATGTTCGGTGTGCTGCAGACTCCTGCGCGGGCACGGTCACGTTCACGCAGTGGAACCCCTGGGGGACCATTGATGCCACCCCATGAGGCCAGTGGTCAGCCTGGCAGTGCTGGCGGGTCTCAGTGGGGCCGCTCACGCATCCGTGATGGCCGTGGCACTGTGTCGCGGGACTGACCTGTCTCCCAGCATGGCTACTGTCTGGTGCTGCCCTGTGTGCATTGTGTGTTTCAGTGGGCAGTGCACGGGTGGATACTCTGCCCTGCATGTGGACACACAGTCCACCTGCACACCCTCCCGGCTGCTGTCCACAGTTACATGTGCATGATGATGCCTGCATTGCGCTGTACACCAAAGTGCAATGGTGCTCAGCATCTGACACACGCACATGGACAGGCAGTGGGCGTGGTGGCCTGTGGACATGTGTGTTGTTAGGGTGTGCATTCTGGGTCGGTGTGCCTTCTGCCCTCTGTGCACATTTGTTGTGGTGTGTGTGTGCTTCCGTGTGGCATGTTAATCCTCACCCATCCCTGGCTGTGTGTGTGCCTCTGTGCCCTGCCACTTCCCTCGATGGCATGCACCCCCCGTGTGGGTTCCTGCGTGTTTATAGGTTGTGCCTTGGCCACTGGTGGTTGCGCATGGCCCCATGACTTACCTGGGTTGGCTGAAGTGCTCCTCCGTGATGGTGTCCCGGTGCAGCTGTGCCAGCCGGAGCAGTCGGGGGTCCCGTCGGCCAAGGGGGGGCTGCCCATCACCATCATCACTGGCGTCCCCATCGTCCCCATCGCTGTCCCCCTCTTCAACTTGTACAGCTATCCCACATTCGTTGGCCATGTTGTGCAGGATGCAACAGGCCAGGAATATCCCACAGGCCTTTGAGGGGCCATACTGTAGGGCACCTCCAGAGGTGTCCAGGCAACGGAAATGTGCCTTCAGCATCCTGAACACCCGCTCGATGACATTGCATGTGGTGGTGTGTGCCTCATTGTAGTGTTGCTGCGATGGGGTCGTGGGCCGCCGGTATGGTGTGAGCAGCCAGGGACGGAGTGGGTATCCACTGTCACCTGTGTGTAGATGGTGGAGGTTAGTTTGGTGATCAGCATCGCCTGCCCCAAGCCATGTAGGCCACTACCCATGGCACCTCTGGCCATGCCCCCAGGCCCTATATTTGTCCATTTGGTTTGCATACTCACCCACTAGGTGTCCAGTGGGGATGTCCCCACCTCGAATCTGTGGCACAGTGCTGACTGGTGCCAGATGTAAGAATCATGTGCTCCCCAGGGTGCGGGCACAGACATTGATGATGCGCCTCTGGCACGCACACCACCTGGCAGTTGATGCTGGCATAGCCCTTTGATTTAGATGGGCGCGCCCCCTCGGGCCAGGTGGTGCGATAGCCACATGGGTGCAGTCTATTGCCCCTAGCACACCAGGCATATGTGCTACCCTGTGGAACTCCTGTATGTTTGCTGTGCGCACCGCCACTGTGCTGGGGAAATGGATGTACTCCTCAGCATGTGGCAGCAGTGCGCTGAGGAATTGGGTGAGGTGGTGTGACGTGGCAGACTGGGTTATGCCTGTGGTGTCCCCAGTTGGTCTCTGGAAGGTACCCGTGGCAAGCAAGCACATGCAGGCTGTTACCTAGGTCTCCACTGACAGGGCATGGCTCCATCGTGTGGGTGCCTGCATCACATCACTGCACAGCTCACAGAGCCACCTCAATATTGCCCTGTTCAGGCGGTACTGGCCCACAATCTCAGTATCTGTGCACAGCTCAAAGCTGGTGTGGGCTCGGTACTGCCTGCTGGGGGCATACCACCGACGGGCCCTTCCACTGCCACGCTCCCCTGCCGCCCGCCTTCTCACCCCCTCATTGTGGCTTCCATGTGGAAGGTGGCACTGGCCATGTCCCTGGCTTGCATTCACCCCCCCCGGCAGCTGTTACTTTATTCTCCCCGCTGTCCTGGCTGCTACCTCCCCTGCACCGGGTACACCTGCCTGTGCTGGACCTCTGTGCTGTGTGGCTCCCCACACCTACCCTGTGCCTGGCTGTTGACTGTGGCCTTTCCCTGGCCTGCCCTGTTCCTGCCACTTGCCCTGTCTGTGTGTCTCTGCCTCTGCCTCATGTGGCTTCCCTGTAGCATTCTTGCACCTCTTCCTTGCTCCTTTTTATTTTGGCTCATTTCCGCTATGGCGCAACTTCCGCTTGCTCCACTGTTGCGCATTGCGCAAGTCTTTGAATATCACACTGCGCCATTTATGCATGGTTCCTCCCCCTTTGGTTGCACATGCCTTCATTATCATTGCGCTGTTGCTCAGCATAATTTCGGGGGCGCAACTGCCTCCTGCTGAATATCGCAAGATGGCGCAATTTCGGACTTGCGCAGGCGCAACCCTATCGCGCAAGGCTCAACTCTTTTGAATATCTGGGCCCAAGTGTCTTTGCATACAAAGTGCAAATTTGTACTAGCCCTACACTTGGGTGTGGGGTTATTAGTGATGACTGTTCCTCTTTAATGCATACTCTGGTTGGTTGTGAGGCACAAGGTCAAAGGGGAAGTGCCCTTGCAACCACCTGGGGTATGCATTAATGCTTGATACATTAATGGCCTGCCATGGGTTTATGCTCTTGTAAAATGGGTAAATGTTAAAAAGAATACATGAATGTCTTATGGGTCTTTTATTCTGAGGAAAAGAAAAAATATTTATTGTGCCCTTCCACTTTACTAGTTTAGTTTAGTAAAGTAGTGTGTTACAGTGCAGCATGGTAACTATTGTACAAGAATATTTTTAATAAAGTAAGTGAAAATAACTGTAGTGAAAGTGATAATTTCTCTCACTGTTGCTTTAACTAATAAACTGCAGTTTCCAACTTTCACTTTGATGTGCTTCATCAGTTTCAAGATGCCTTAGCTTTGTTTGCTTCTCAGAATGTTAATGTTATCATCAAAATAGTAATCAACCCAGTCACTTACTGTGAGATGTACAAATCTTGCGAAATTCAGTTCATCACTCATTTTGATGGTTTGCCGAAACAGTTTCAGCTGTTCTTGTTTGAAGTCATTATAAACAATGATGGTCTGTTGTTTTGGTTTTGGGAGTGTATTGATCTGTTGTAAGTATAAAGCCTTTCTTTTAAAGGTTGGCTATAGTATGTCAGGGTAGTGTGCCAATGAAGTTTCTGTATTTTTGTGACTTTTACCTATCCATTTTATAAAAAAATATATATATATATATATATATATATTATAGTGGCGCGGTCGCGCCACTATAGTTATGGTTCACCGCCACTTACATACTAAACTCAAAAGTTTGCACGTTAATAACTTTGGATCTGTTCAATGGATTTGCCTGAAATTTGGTATGCCCAGTGGGGCATGGAAGATCTCTTGACTTGCCAAATTGTGTTGTGGTCAGACTTACGGTCTTTCCGTACGAAAGCGCTGAATAATGCAAAATTATCCATTTTTGGAGGCAGTTTGGGGATTTTGGATGTGGCCCTGCGCGGCTGTTGTGTGGTATGCTGGTCTGTGAGATGGATGGCTCATTTGAAAGAGCTTTGGTGGCTGAACATGACGCTTTTTGTTTGGTGAAAAAATATTAAGGCATTCAAAAGTTTTGCCACTTTTAAGTTCCCATTATAAGTCAATGGGAAAATTTATGTGTATGTTTTGCGAACAGAGAATGGGGTTCTGGCCATCTGGTCCCGCCTGGCCATCAAAGAATTTGCAGCCTCGCAGTTCAAGAATCTTTTTCCCTGAGGATTTTCAAAATTCTTTGATCACGAGGTCCGCCATTTTGTTTTTAAATTTCTAATTGGAAAAACACAAATATCTCTGCTCGGGGTCACTTCTGAAGTAAAACTTGGATGGGGTTTACTCAGGGAGCTCTGCTCTATCGAGCCATGCCTTTGGTTTCATCCAAATCAGTCAAAAAATACAGTTATAAGCTTTTAAAATCTTAATTCGTGGCTCGCTAACGATCTTTGATTGCGAGCCTGCAAATTCTTTGATTGTGAGATTCTTTGATCGTGATCTTGCATCGTGACCTAAAAGCACAAATATCTCAGCTGAGGGGTGGGCTAGGGATGCAAATGAGGGTGGGTTTTGCTCAGGAGGGTCCGTTCTATCGAGGCATGTCATTGGTTCCATTCAAATCGGTGAAGAAGTTGCGTTTCACCATTTTTAATTCTTTGTTTGTGAGCCTGCAAATTCTTTGATTGTGAGCCTGCAAATTCTTTGATCGTGAGATTCTTTGATTGTGATTGTGCATCATGAGTGAGAGATGAGATGGACCAATTTAAAAAGCAATTTTCTCAGCCCAGGGGTGTCCTAGGAAGTCAAATGAGGGTAGGTTTTACTCAGGGGGCTTTGTTCTGTTGAACCATGGTGGTGCTTGACCACAATTCCTTCAGTTGTTTGATTTATAACATTTTTAATTCTTTGTTCATGAGCCTGCAAATTCTTTGATCACGGACCTGCAAATTCTTTGATCGTGAGATTCTTTGATCGCGATCGTGCATCGTGAGCGAGGAATGAGATGGCCCAATTTAAAAATTAATTTTCTCAGTCCAGGGGCGTCCTAGGAAGTCAAATGAGGGTGGGTTTTACTCAGGGGGATTCGTTCTGTTGAACCATTGTGGTGGTATACCGTAATTCCATCAATTTATTGATTTATAAGATTTTTAATTCTTTGTTCATGAGGCTGTAAATTATTTGATTGCGAGCCTGCAAATTCTTTGATCGCGATCTTTGATCGCAAAATAGGGACAAGATGGCCAGATTTCTTGTAATGGAATAGATAGGGAAATTTTACTAATCTTTGACATTGAATATCTCTGAAACGGTTTGGTCTTTTTACTTGAAATTTGGAGGGAAGAAAGGCAACGTCCCACAGATGTGCCTTTTCATTTGGTCAAAAAATATAACAGGCCAGCAAAGTTATGGCACTACAAAGTTGACACTTTTTCCCATAGGATAACATTACGGCATCAGATGCTTTACAGGAATTCTTTGCTGCCCTGCTGCAAAATAACGGTTTAGTCTTTTGGGCTGAAATTTGGAAGGAAGAAAGCCAACATCTCACAGATGTGCCTTTTGGTGGTTTGGTGAAAAAATATTACAGGACAGCAAAGTGGCAGCACTCTGAAGTTGACACTTTTTCCCAAAGGATAACATTATGGCGTCCGTCGCACCTTTCAGGGCCCGTATCTCGGGAACGGTGCGAGATACGAACTTTTCGTCACAAAAATGCTTAGCCCCTCAGACAAGAACTAAGAACAAAACTAGACGGGAAAGTCATAATTCATACGAAATTTTAATTTTTTTTCTATGTCGTACGGTTCCTGAGATATAAGTAATTTAGCATTCCAAGTCCTAATTTTCTGCTCTGAGGTCCATTATTATGCATACAGTCTTTGTTTTCACTGTGTTTTTCATTGCAGTTTTTGGGGAAAAGAAGGGTGTGCCCTTTCGTTACTATGCCAGTTAACGTTTCCGGTTGCGCTTCCATTTCCATTCGTGTCACCGTTCCTGTCTATGCCTCCGTGTGTGTTACGGTTTGCGTTTTCATTTGCGCTTGCATTTCCATTTATGTTTCATTTGGCATTATTGTTGCTGTTGCCATTACCATTTGTGTTTACAATTGTGGTACCATGACAGTTCACGTAACGGTTTGCGTTTCTGTATGCACTTGCATTTGCGTTTCTGTTTCCTTTGGCGTTATTCTTGCTGTTACTGTTACCGTTTGCATTTACAATTGTGATACCATGTCCGTGCACATTACGGTTTGCGTTTCTGTATGCGCTTGCATTTGCGTTTCCTTTTCTGCCTCCTTTGGCGTTATTGTTGCTGTTACCATTAGCATTTGCATTTCCAATTGCGATACCGTGAACATGCACATTACCACTTGCATTCCGTATGCACTTCCATTTCTGTCTCCGTTTCCATCACTGTTTGCTTTGGCATCACTTTGCACTCGCATTTCTATTACCGTTTGCATTACCATTTATGTTTGCGTCACCATGTGCGTAACCATTTATGATTGCGTTTGTATTGCACTTACTGTTACTATGTCACACAAAACCATTTGGGCCCCCGCTCCCACCAACTTGCACAACTTTCTACTTTTCTATTCTTTCTTAAAAAGTAAGGAAATTCTATGCAGAAAACTTTGTTAATGCTTCAGTTAGGGTTCTTCTACAGTGACAAAAGTGAGGAAATTCGACATTAGGGTTCCCACCCCTTGCATCCCACCCCTACCCTGTCCCCACCAACAGGCATCGGGGTGTACGTTTGGGTCATTGGTCCTAACTCTCACCCCATTCTCCTACATTGCACCACCTCAGCTTGTTTACACATGGGATGGGGTGAGAGTTAGGGCCGATGACCCCAACGCACACCCTGATGCCTGTTGGTGGGGGCAGGGTGGGGTGGGGTACAAGGGATAGAAACCCTAATGTAGAATTTCCTCACTTTGCACTGTAGAAGAACCCTAATTGATGCATTAACAAAGTTTTTTGATAGAATATATATATATATATATATATATATATATATATATATATATATATAAACCCCCAGGTTGCCACGTCTGGGTGTCTGGGTTTACACCCCTGCCTGGTGGCTGTACAAGGCCCACTTGGTTGAGGCTGTTTGTTCTTTCTCCTGTGGTGGGGTTCATCCAAGGTCAAATAAATAGCGTGCTGCCTCCACCTGGAGAGAATAAATGGGTCAGATGCTGTGTGCACTACCACCCCGTGGGATGCAATACCTACCTACCCACCTCCCTACACTGGAATGGACCACCCCCTGGGAATCACTAAGATAGTCATTACCTTCACCAATAAACACTTCAATCAGGTTAGACAAAGTGGCTGTACACACAGGAGTAAAATTCAAGAAAGTAACTGTTTTTATTTAAGAACACAGGCCTGGAAGATGGAAGAAAAAGAGGGGTTAGACAATGGTAAGTCCCCTTTAACACTCTCACCTTATAGCAATGCCCCCTGGAGCCACTGCAGTATGGGTTACGACCACCCTATCAGGTTCTGCACAGTTCATAAAACAGCTGCCCAATCAAGGGGCACAGATAGAAGAATTGCACTACATTCAAGAATGACACAATAGCCAAAAACCAGTGATGCTAGTAATGCCTGGTAGGACTGCATAAGATGTCACTCTTTCAGCATATGAAGTAGGCAAGATGCTACTTCTAAAAATATGAAAATAGCCTGTATTGAAGAAAAGGTGGTGAACCATGTTAACATTGATGAAGCCCTTTTAGGGTGAAACATTGGGTATTGTTATAAGAACATGGTCAAAACTTGAAGTAATCTGAAAGAAAATTTAAGAAGATTACTGAAAATTGGACTTTGGAGTTGGCTGATTTTGTTTCTCTACTGAACCAGTACAGCCACAATTAGCCCCCACTCTAACATAAAGGGACTACATGAAATACTGAGATTACCCAGAGGAACTTCACAATTTGAACAATAACCAATGACTCCGAGTAACCAGGAACTATCCTAGAGTCCCATTGCAGGCCTGGTAGCTATGTTACCCAGATTCTTTTGGTGGTACACATGATGAAAATTCTGCAAGTCTGCACTTTGACCCACCAACAGGTCATAGTGTGCTAGCACAATTTAAAGAACTTGTAATCCAACAGGAAAATGCTTGAAACACAACTGTAATCCACAGGCAGTAATGGTAATCCAAAACTAAAAAAGTACAAAGGTCCCAGCCAGCAGTGCCAGCACTCACATGACCCACAGATGCAGCAGTTCAGTCAAGGTGGCACACAGCTCAGAGCAGCAGGTCAGGCAGCAATCAGGAACAGGCCCCATTGACCTGGAGATGAAACACTTGGAACTCTCTTGGATGTCCTGCAGCAGCACGGCCCTTCTGGCTCACAACTCTCAGGATATAGCCCTTCTTGCTCTGTTCTCAATCACAGGAGCACTACACAGTGGCTTCCCAGTCCAGTTCCCAAGAATCCCAGACCTCAGAAACAACCCCCATGGTCCAACTCCCTTTTTGGTTCGAGAGTACCCCTGTACTCAGTGCATGCACCCCACGGCTCCTTGTTCCATGTTCCACCATACTAGATAAGGGCTAGCAGGCCCTTTGCCTAGTTCCAGAACAATCTGGGTAGGATGCAGGTCTCTGTCTCTGCTTAGTACAGTTCAGGAGCTTGGATATACAGCAGTGGCCCATATGCTCAAACTCTCAATAATTTCTTCCAGCAGGTGCTCTTTTAGCATAGTCTCAGACTAGAGTCAGGATAATGCTCACAGAGACTTGGCAGAATAAACCCTCATGAAGGCTCACAGGATAGTTAGTCTGGCTAGTCCTCTCACTTGGTCTCACCAGCAGCAGGTCTGAATGCCTCATGGTAGCACTCAGACTACCCCCGAGCTCCTTGGGAGCCAAGAAACTTCTTTCACTCCATTCAGTGTCTCATTGTACAGACAGGGTTGTCCATCAGTCCTTCTGCCCAGCCCTGCCCCCCTGATAGACCTTCATAGCCCGCCAGTCCATTGGAGAGGGTCCAATTGCATCATCCTCCCGACAATACCTTGCAGTCTCTTGCTGGGCTTTCAGGCTCTTGGATTGGTAGATCCACAGGGTCAAGGGGCACAAAGATGATTGCCCCCATGCTCTGCCAGAACCTTGTGCTCCAAAGTTTCTTATTTTCTTATTTGTTTCTGCCCCAGTAAATGTGTTGTCTCCCAAGGTAGTTGCAGCCCTCCTTGGGCTGTTATCCAGTTTTGTCAGTGGGGTCATGAGTGGGGTCGGATTCATATTAGGCAGCTGGCAGGGTCAGGTGGAGCTAGTAGTGCAGGGGAAGAGCCCCTGCAGCATGTACTTCAGCTTGTGTGCCGTCGGTGGTATAGATAGCTTGGCATGGAAGGCACCGTAAAACCAAAAGGAGGCATTCCCTTGCTCCCAACCCCCTTTGCCAGAATCGGGGGAATGTGATAGCAGCTGTGTGGCCACAGCCTCCAATGAGGAGGGTGCAGAAGACACCAAACACCAACAGTCTAGGGATAAGAGTTGCATGGCCACAGCCACCAATGAGGAGGATGCAGAAAACACCGAAGACCAACAGTCCAGCAGCTCTGTCTCACCGTGACACCCAGGCAGGTGAGCAAGATAGCCACAAACAATCCAGAAGCAGTCAGGAGCCTCAGGAGGATGGCAGGATGGCAGTCCAGGTAAGCCCCTCTTGAGGAAGGATATATATATATATATTTATTTATTTATTTATTTATGCAAAAGGTGTAGCCTCAGAAGCTATTGTATAAATCTTAATATCTGAACAACTGCACGTATAAATGAAATTTATACATACAGTAAACTTATCAAGATTTATAAACATAGTAATCTTGTCATCATTTTGGCCCCACTCCCCGCATCACCAGTCAGTCAACCAGATCTACTTACCAAGTTTAAATCAAGTTAGCACACTAAAAAGAACCCTCCCAAAAGTAATACAAACCAAATCCCTAATTTTTTAGTTGACATCCACAGCTACCCAAATAAGCACTATGTTAAAACAAGTTTTTGTTTTTTGCAAAATTAAAACAGCCTGCCCCATGTTCACTTTCTCCACTCGCCCTCTCCTTTGGACACTCGCTTTAGCTCCTCCAATCACCCTGCCACTTATTTTCCTTTGTAATCACTTCTGAAATAATTAACAAACAAAAAAAACCAGTTTTGCCAGATACTGTGCAATACCTTTTGTTCTTTCTTCAAAAGCTGGTCCAATTTTAGTCCCATGCACTGCTCCATTTCAGTCACCCACCTGCCTGAATGCTCTCTCATCTGCCAGCATGTCTGCAACACTGAAAACACTTCCAAACTGGCATGAAATAAGAGAGCAAGCCTCCAACTGCATATTTAATAAGGATGTAAAAAGAAAAAAAAATAAATCCCCGACTCAGCTTTCCTTTGCTTTAAGACGTTACTCTGAACTCACTCGCTTGCTAAACACAGGTGCCATATTTTCATAAAATTTCTCAAAGCTCATCCCTAAACCAATCAGTAGTGCCGTAGCACCAACAATGCTAGCATCATGTTGCAGAATCCCTAGCAATGCTCAGGGCAGCAGCACAACTACAAGATGCACACACACACACACACACTCACACTACTTCACCAGAAAGTCCCACATAATTTATTAATTAAAAAAAAAAAACTATTCGCACAGGTCCTACCCTACCACAAAAATGAAACATGCAGAGGGGGGAGGAACCTGTGAGATACATGATTTATCTATGCTCATGCTGTTTGACCTTAGGCATCTCACTCATGGCTTGCGCCACTTGTGAGGTTACCTGAGGTAAAACAGCACTTGTATAGATAACTCATGTTTCACACAGGTTCACACAGGTCCCCCGCCTACAGATTCCTTATATATCTATACTTATGCAATAGGTGTGAGCTCAAGATCTATGACATAAAAATGTTTATTTTAACTACTGTGTACATAAATCTCATTTAAATACATAGTAGCTAGGTCATGTAGCGTTTATGTACATAGTAGGTACGTCATGTAGCATTTATGTGCATACTAGGTATGTCACTGGCTCCTCCCTCCACCTGTGGCACTGCTTACAACCCACTCCTTCCCACGGAATCTCTGTCCCTACCCCTCGTTGGTCCCCCTATCATATGCTCAATTAGAAAAAATATTTAAACAGTGACATTTACATTTAAACAGTAAAACTTTTCCTAAACTTTTTTTTTTCATAGATTCTGCTAAATGAAGTGTTGCATTCACTTATACTTTCTTTTGACACCCTCCACCCTGTGGCATCAACTTTCACTTTGCCGCTCTGCTCCCTTCCTATCTTGTGCTCGAAAATTTTCCAAAAATGAAACAGTACCTTTCAAAATAAAAAAAATGTTTGGCTCCTGAAGAGCCACCAGTCCTCTTTTCAGCAATTTCTGGCCAACCCACATCTCTCCCTTCTTCTTGCCACTTTACACATCTTATGCCTTTTGTCTTGTATCTTATTCACTCGGGCCACCTGCTCCACAAAATACTCACTGTTTTTTTTTTGTTTGTTTAAAGCAAGTAAAATGTAAACCACGTGAACTGTTCCACCAAGCAGCCTCTCTTCGCAGAAGTTGCTGTTCTGGCCAGAAGCGCTCGGTCTTTAAAGAGTGCTGCCATTTTTCTTCATTATTTTTAAAAAGCTGCTTCAGTCCCCCAGTCAGCGGTGATGTCACAGCATCAGTGCTAGTATCATGACACAGCGTCCATGGCAACAAAAGCTGAGCAGCAGTATTACACTATACAAACCCGTAAAACTAAACATTTTCAAAAACAACACCAAACCTTATTTAAAACAAGCATTTGTCAATGCCGAATGTTCGCCGCTCTCATTGCTGCTGTACCAGGTCTTGCCTGTACACATTTTTACTATATATTTACCCCGGATACAGCAGATGAGATGCGATATCTCATTTTCTGCTTATGAAAGATTTGTATTTTTAAAAAGTGTAGTGTGTGCATGAGTATGTGTCCTTCATAATATTTGTACTGCATAGCCCTGCACAATATAAATGCTAGATAACAGAGGTGCAGGAACTCTCAGGCAGTTTGCAGACAAGAAGACTTGTCAGTATACATGGAGAGCCTCTTGAAGTGCAGTAACCTTTTAAGTGCCCAAGGTGGCAGCAAGAACAGAACTGCAGAACTGGTGAGTATATGGACCTTTCTCACCAGAACACTAACACCCACACCCACAAAGTAGGAAGTTTCAGGATTATACAAATCAGAAATAAAAGTACAGTATTTCCCTAACCCGTGTTCACCATTTGAGCATGTTGTTGGGGGTCAGCTGGGGAGGGAGAGGATCAAGCGTCCTGAGGACAGTTCTTCTCTGCTGGTGAGGGTGGGAAACAGATACAGTACTGGTGCCTGCCTAGCACCTAGCGGTGGTTGGGTGTTGTCATTCAGGGTCCTGCACAACGTGGGGTAGATGCAGAGCAGCTGACCAGCATGTTGCATGCAGAGGCTTGGCCATTGTTGCCATTGCATGCTCCCCCTGTGGCTTAAGGGCAAAAAGTGGAAAAGGTCCCCGGCACACTGGATGACTGCCATCCTCTGCTGGCTCTGCTCCCAATAGCACGTACCTCCCCAAACAGGATCTGGTCTCAGCGGGTTGAGGGAGATTCCCCGCTGCCACGCCATGGAGGGCAAGCCATGGGGGCAGAAGGAAGGTAAGCCCTGGGAGTCATGGGATTGGACTGGGAGGACTGCATGAATGGGAGAAAAAGATAAGCAAAAAAAAGAAAGAAAAGTATGTTCCACAAGCAAATATAGCAGTAGGTTTTTGCCACTTCAACAAAATGCTGGCTAATTCAACAGGTTTTACTAGTTTCTTTAGGAAAATAAGCTTTAAAGATAGATCTAATTAATACTGTTGGCATTTATGTAATTTTATGTAGCAAGACAGAGAGAGAGGAGAAAACACAAGCATGCAAGGAGCTTGCCCGATTGTCTACAACCCCCCTCCCCAACCTTTTCATGGCTGAAGCGGGGGCACCACAAACTCCAGCTTGTGGCTGATCCAAACCTCAACCCTGTCCACCAGTCACCTGCCTGTTGGTCTAATTTCAGCTTCTCCTCTGTGGCAACAGGTGCAATGGTGAGGCACCCCTGCTATAAACAATCTGCACAGATGTCTTCCTGGCTGGGACACACAAATTGGAATCCTCTACAATAGACTCCATCATGTAATGGGCTGCTCTCATGATGTCACCCTCCGACATCATTGAAGTTCTACTCGCTCCACACAGACTGGCAGAGAGAGAAGAGAGAGAGAGTCTCCAGAGGAAAAACCTCTTCCCAGTGCTTCACATAGCTGCAGAGATGTGAAACATTTCCCATGGCCTCTGGAAGGTGGTGTAGGGACTTAAAAACTGATGCTGCCCAGCCATCATGCTTAGTCCAGTTGTGGCACAGCTGTGAATTGTCCAGTATGCTGGTGTTTACCCTGTGGCCTTGTGCTCTCTGAAAATAAAAACACTCATTCAGGGATGCTCACTTAGCCTTTAAATGTGGCACAGCAAGGCATGAGTTGGGCTTGGGGGTGGGGGTGGCAGTTATGGCAGCACAACAAAGGTTAACATGGGTTGGGCTTGTGAGGGTGGCAGTTACAGCACCTGCTGCAACAGACTTCAATGGATTATTTTCTGTTTTGCAGGGTGTATTAAAAAAACTATGAGGAACTTTCAGGTGGGACACAGGTATTGGGCAATCAATCAATCAATCATCTTTATTTCTAAAGCGCCTTTCAAAAGCAAGGCTCTGTACAGAGAGATTGTACATACATATAAATTTAAAAACAGACATAAATTAATCAACCATAACTAGGATATGGTAAACTCAATAAATAAGTCTTTAGCTCCATTTTAAATCTCTCGACGGTTGGACATTCTCTTAACCAAAGAGGTAGAGAATTCCACAGGGTTGGTGCTGAGAAAACAAAAGCACGAGATCCTGATGTTTTTAATTGAACCCTGGGAATCTCCAGCAATCCCTCATTGGTGGAGTGGAGAGGACGGAGCGGGCAATAGGATACTAAGAGATCTTTCAGGTAGCCAGGTCCCTGATCATGTAGGGCTTTAAAGGTTAGTATATCAACCTTATAGGTGATCCGCCACCTAACAGGCAGCCAGTGCAGTTCATGGAGCACAGTCATAATATGGCTGGATCTGGAAGTCCCAGTCAAAAGCCTGGCCGACGCATTCTGCACCAGCTGCAGGTGGTGGATATCAATCCCAGGTAGCCCTAGGTAGAGAGAATTGCAGTAATCAAGATGGGTAGTGATAAAGGCATGGACCAGTGTTGGTAGATCACCCGGCGGGACCAGGTGTTTCACCCAGGCGATATTCCTCAGATAATAAAAAGAGGATTTGACGACAGCTGATACCTGAGATTTTAAGGTCAAGCCATCATCAAAAATAATGCCCAGGTTACGTACCTGATCAGAGGTAGTGCGCCACATACCACCGAGCAATAAGCCCGATGGTTGTCCAGCCCCCAAACCCACCACCGGTTGACCTGGATCCACTACCAACACCTCAGTCTTATCCGGGTTCAGTCTCAGCCAGCTAGAACTCATCCATAATCTGATTTCAGCAAGGCAATTATTTAGCACAGAGAGAGCATCATCTTGCCTGGGCGGAAAAGACAAATACAGCTGAGTATCATCTGCATAGCACTGAAAACCCAGACTGTATCACCTGATGATATCTCCCAATGGCAGCATATACACTGCAAACAACATGGGTGCTAGAATGGAACCCTGTGGTACCCCACAAGGCAGGGAGTGAGCGCCAGTGGAACAAATTCCAGTGGCAACTCTGTGAAACCTGTCTGTGAGATAAGACTGGAACCATTTGAGGACTGTTCCAGACAGCCCACAATAAATCCGCAGGTGCTCCAACAGCACACCATGTCTACAGTGTCAAATGCCGCAGAGAGATCGAGAAGGACCAGAATGGTACATGCCTTTTGATCTCTAGCCATTAGGAGATCATTCAACACCCGGACAAGGGCAGTCTCCATGCTATGCTTCTTCCTAAAGCCAGACTGGAGAGTATCATAGACATTGTGAGTTGTAAGATGATCATCCATTTGTAACGCAACCGCCTTTTCAATAACCTTACCAACAAAAGGCAGGTTAGAGATAGGCCGGTAGTTAGCTAGACAATCTGGATCCAAGGAGGTTTTTTTAAGGAGTGGTCGAACTACTGCCTCCTTGAGGGGGTCAGGAAAGACCCCCCCCCAAGGATTTCCAGACAATGTCAGCAAGGATCAGGTAGATAACTTCTACACATCCTACTAAAAGGGGTGTTGGACCTGGATCCAAACTACAACTGGTTGGTTGCAATGTTTGGATGATCTTCACAATGTCAGTGAACTCCAGCTGGCGAAAATCTGACCAGACAGACCAGGTGCATAACACTTCCCGTCGACCACTGCAATCCCTTAAAGGAGAGGTCGGACTGATGCCAGACCTGATGCTGGCAATCTTATCTGCAAAAAATTGAGTGAACTCCTCTCATCTTAGCTGAGAGAAAGCTTCTCTGGGCTGGAGACAGATTGGATTGCACAATCTGTCAACAGGGCACCCCCAGTGTTGGTGTTATGTTTGTGGTGGTGGGTGCTGAGAGAGCGGGCTGGGTTGGGGGAACAGTTATGGGAGTGCCAGTAACAGATATCAATGGACATTTTTCTTTGTTACAGCTGGTGTCTGCAAGAGTGCAGGGCTCTTCCTGGGTGTTTGAAATTCCTCAGCAGGCTGATCATGACAGATCAGCTATGCTTAATGGGTAGCGTGGATCAAAGGAAAGAGCTGACCCATGATTGGGTCGGCTTTTTATTTTGAAATACATGAAGTTTCTGCCCAGCAAGCCAACACTGTGTCATGATCAACCTGGCTGATGATTGCTGTGGCACTGACGTGCCCCTTGCAGACTGCTCTGCATTGGACCGACAGTATCACACCTCTCAAAACCCTACTCTCATAACAAAATGTTCAACATAATAAGCATAATAGAAACACTACAACAAGGTCACTGCCTATTGCATAAATGAAATACACAACAAGAACCTTGTGGAATACATGATTTATTTTCAGTCGTGCTGTTTGACCTTGGGCACAGCACTCATAGCTTGCACCACTCATGAGGTTTCCCAAGATCAAACAGCACTGGTAAAAATAAATAATGTATTCCACAGGTCCCATGTATCATTTATTTATCTATATATATATATATACATATATGTGACAGGTAATTCACTACAGGGTGTGCGCTTGAGCTCTGATATACACACACAGTGGGTGCGCTGTGAGGCACAAGGCTGCAGGATGAGTGTGTTCAACCACCCAAGGCATACGTATTTCAGAACATGAGTGCACACCTTGCATTGGACTATCTCTCTTATAAAATGTTCAGAGGGTTCTGAGGGATGAAAAGAAAAGCAGTCATGTGGTCATTGTGGAATAATGCACAGTCACTTGATGTATTTCATCTAATCAGGAGACTGCATTTTTACAGATTTTTCTTACCCATTTTATAAATATGTATATATATATATATATATATATATATATATATACACACACACATACATATATCTGTATCACCTGAGCTTTCAGTTTTCCTACATACATGGAGTTTTTTTTAATATATTAAATCCCTAAACCAAGTTTCAGACTCTCACCAGAGAGTCACAAACACTTGCTTTTATCTTAGCATCCACGGGTGCATATGCAGGTCGCATGTGAAACCATATGAGTAGACTGCAACATACAGTATGTAGTACTTGCTGGAGGAGCAGAGAGTGACTGGGGACATGATTGAGACCTATAAGTACCTCACGGGGGTGAACAACGTGCAGGAAGGGAGTCTCTTTCAGAGGAGGAGGAGCACCAGAACACAGGACATGTGATAAAGCTTATGGGGGGGGTTAAAAGGGATGTGAGGAAATACTTCCTCACAGAAAGGGTGGTGGACATGTGAAACAGCCTGCTAGAAGAGGTGGTGGGCATGAAGGCAGTTAGGGATCTTCAAGCATGTGTGGGATAGGCGCATGAGCATGATAGGTAGGAGAGAGGGTCACCTGTGACCAAATAATGCTCGGGGTGTAATAATAGGCAATGAAAATAGGGAACACTACATGGGCCTGTACAAACAATTATTTTGTCCTGGGAGAGGGTTACTACCCCATTTGCCTTTTTTTGGCAGTTTTGCATTTCCCTCCCTGGCCATCTGACCATTTTCTAACCCCAGCAGCAGTACAGGGATATTTGTTTCCAAATTACAAGCTCTCCTAATCTTTCAGACAGTTCTTCTACATGCAGGGACATTTTCTTAAATATTTGAAATCCCTAATCTTGGTGTCAGACTTTCAGCAGAGAGCTATAAACACTCACTTTTATCTTAGTCAGGTGTCAGCGTGGCTCAGTTGGTAGCACATCCGCCTCCGGACCAGAAGGTCGTGGGTTCTTGTCCCACACCGGGATTGGACTTGCACCTAAAAATCACTGGCATCCGAGTGCAGTATTGGGGGGTGCTGTACTGCTGGGGTGTGCCGTCCTTCGGATGAGACATTTAACCGAGGTCCCTTCTGCCCATCCTGGTGTTGTCCTGGTGGGTGTCCAGGTGGAAGTAAAAGAACCCAGGGCACTCTTCGCAAAGAGTAGGAAACATTCCTGGTGTCCTGGCCAACATTCCCCTTCCCATAAACTGGTTCATGCAATTATCCAGGCTGTGTGTGGGTGATGATGTGCGATATGGCTGCCACCACACATTCAGTCACTTCACTACCAGTCTAGCATTGCTTGTAAAGCGCTTTGAATGTATGAAAAGCGCTATATAAATGCTGATTCTTCTTCTTCTTAGCATTTTGTGCAGAAACAAAAGGAACATTATGAAATGGAATTAAGATTTCGAGCCCTCAGATTGGTTCGAAATCACGTGCTGAGAGAGTCTGGCATATGGCTAAAACTTGTCCTGGCAATGAGGATATAGTATCCCTTTTAAATCCTTGTGCCTATAGTATGTTCAAGTTTCAATCAGCTGCCAGCTTTGTTTTTTCAATACCAAGTCATGACTCCCAACAGTCCTTACATGCTGCTCTCCAAATGAATTGGCAGGCCAAATGAACAGAACCAGCAGATCAGTAGCTTGATTTTATCACTTTTGTTCAAGTTACTGGTACACTTTTGCAGCTTGCATCTTTGCTGCAACATGGCTCACTGTCATGCTTACTTATGCCTCACTCGACTGCCAGGTACAAGTCATGATCTTTGTTACCCTCCTGCCTCAGACTCAGTTTAAATCAAAAACAATTTAAAACAAAGTCTGGCATCTGCAAAACATTAGAGTTCAAGTTCCTGTTTGTAGCTGTCACTCTCACAGCATGCACTCTCACTCCTTGGCAGTTGGTGCCATGCCGGTTCACATCCTCGGTCACTCTTTAATATACCAATTCAATTCAACTCTAAATATAACATAGAAATGGGGGTCTATTAATGGAAATATGTGATGGGGGTCTAATAATGGAAATATATGTGGGGGGAGCCATCACAACCACTACAAAAAAAAACAAACTATGGAGACGAGCAGGGAGAGGAACTGTTTTATTTAAAATAAAGACAAAGGTATCACCTGTTTTGTTGCTCAATTCTATTAATTTTAACTTTCACATGCACTTACAATTTAGATGGCCATTTCAAAAGTGCAACGGGACACTCCAGGTTTGTGTGCTAGACACTTCTAATGCATGACTAGGGACCGAAGGCACTCGGTCTGTGTCCTTGTGCCTCACTACACCCCTGGCCATGCACTAGAATTGTCTAGAGCACACCCCATCATATGTTACTGCTTACTTAGCAATGACACAGCAAACAAAATACAAGGCACAACAAAAATAAAGAAATGGATTCAAAGAGGCTCATTTCTCTAAATGAATAAATACTGTATAAATGGGCATATACAATTCCATACAAGGAACCCCTCAAGGTATCTCCTTTTTCTCATTTAAGGCATTTATTTTGGGGGCTGGGAGGGTACCATCACAGTGTATGGAAGTGAGGAGAACTAATAGCAGCAAACAGAAAACAAAGCTAAGGGCAGAACACTAGAGAGAAATATAAAGGATGGCAAGATGTGGGGTGGGGGGGGCTGCTTTACACAGAACCAAGAGTGGCCAGTTCTAGACCTGTGTAGGGAAAGGGTACTGTTGCAACAGGCTTAGGGATTTAAAAGACAGGGCAGGACAGGGATAACACAGAAAAGTACAGCTGAAAATGGACTTTTCTGTAATTTTATTTCCAACTGTTCCTCAGTTAACTAGGCCAGAGCATTGCCCTTCCGCATGGGGTTTAAACCTCATTGACTATACCTTACTGCACATGCATTTAATATCTGATTAAGAAGGCACCATCCCCCACCAAAAAATCCAGGGATGTGACGTGATGTGGCAATAGTGCTGGTCAGTTGTAAACTGTAGTGTAGCTCTGCTTAAGCCTCCACTAGTCGTGCACAGTAACAATTTGATATGCATGACTGTATGTGGCTACCACCAATATACAGGAAACCACAGTGCCAACATAGTACACTGTGAGGTCAAGTGACCTGCTTAATGTCACACAATGTGCATTTGGCTATAGCAGGAGTGCACCTCTTATCTCCATTTCCACTAGTTCGCAACACTTCTGGAGAGTCCCAGGGTGAGGCACGAGTGTGTGTATGCAGCACTACCACTTGCCTTATATTGGGCAGATTGTGCTTGCAAGGGCCCTGCAGCCATTTACAAGTGGTTCAAACGTGAGTCATAGAAATGTTTTACAGGCAGAAAAAGACCGTACTACATTTAGTTTGCACGGTTCCTATCTACACGTGCCATGCCAGCCTAGTGCTGTGCATGCATGGATGGGACCACTTGTTGCAGCTTAGCCCCCTTTTCCTCCCCTTTGACCCCTCCTTCACCCATTCCTTATCAGCCCCTTATGTCTGTCCCACCCTGTGAAGCACACCACATTTTCCCTGTCTATCCCCTCCTTAAGCATCCCATTCCATATGTCCACCACTATATCCATGCAGAAATGTTTCCTTACATCCTTTAAGCCCCCCACTATCAGCTTGTACCCATGTCCTTGTGGTAGACCCTTGGAATAATTGAAGTGCTACTGACATTCAACCTTTTTATTTCTTGAGAAACATGAATGTCTCTATCATGTTACCTCAGCTCCTCCTGGTCTCCAGTGAGTACAAAACTTCCCAGACACTCCTCACAAGATTTTCCCTGTTGCCTCTGAATTATCTGGTCACTCTTCTCTGCACAGACTCCAGCCTATCCCTGCCCTTACTTGGTGGTGGAACTTCAGAACTGTGTACATCACTCCAAGTGTATAGTTGAAACACAGATATGAACAGGGACAGAATCCCTTTCTTATTCCTACTGGAATGCACCCATGCACCCCAGAGTTCTTGGATGTTTGCTTTCAGCCCTCTTTATTT
This sequence comes from Neoceratodus forsteri, assembly GCA_016271365.2. NCBI lineage: Eukaryota > Metazoa > Chordata > Ceratodontiformes > Ceratodontidae > Neoceratodus > Neoceratodus forsteri. The sequence continues at coordinate 1,197,496,563 of CM057450.1, read as the reverse complement.
CAGCAGGTGCGAGCAAGATGTTTGTGAGTACATCATGCTTCCTAAATTTCTTGGCTCCTTCCATGCATGATTCCACCTCTCATTTGCATCCACTAAGGCCCTAAATGTGCAAGCAGGCATTAACATGATCCTGCATGCAACAGAAACCCTCCAATATAACCATTCCCATGCAAAGGCAATTTGTGAGGCACAAAGACACTTTCTGCCTTGCAAACTGTTCCAATACACTGCAGTACATTTCATATTATCCCCTTACAAGTGGTATTATCTTACATGTAAAAGCAATACACTGAATTAAAATTATCCATGATGGTATCGGTGTCTTATTTAGAGAAAGTTATAACCCATGATGTTTCATTAATACAAGTGTTGCATTTTTAATATGCTTTCATGATTTAGCTTTGACATTATACCTTATATGGATTTTTTTAGGAACTTGTAGCCTCTCTATATTCATAACCTAAGCTATGCATTTGCTATCTTATTTCAAAAGCAGTTCTAAGTTGTGTATTAAATTAGCAGCTGCAGTAGAAGAAATTCTAGTATTACATCTTGATTATAACTTGCATTGTACTTCTGACCTGCCGGAACATTCCATATAATTGCTCCTCCTGGGCTGAGGATCTCACTGTGAACCACTTCAATGCTTTCTAGTGTTTTGATTTTCATTTTATAAAGCCTGCGTGATCTCAGCAGGAGAATAATTTTATTATGCATGCCATTTTACTCTTCAGAGCAAAGTAAAAGTTTTCAGCAGCTGAGAGGAAAAATTCCAATGTTCCCTCTGATGTAAGTTGGTGTCATGATGGAGCCAAAACAGTAGTGCCAGATGTGATTTCATTGCCTTGTACATGATGCTTAGCAGTGTCACCACGTTTTTTCAAGACATAGTTTGGCCAGTACTCACAAATGCATATAGTTGTGTGACTGAAAACATTTGCATCTTCAGTATTCACACATTGACAGTTACAATCTATGAACACACAAATTCAAGAGAACTGTGTTTCATCATTGTCCAAACAATACAAATTGTTAGCTGATTTTTTTGTGGGGGTGGTATGTAATGTGGAGATGTGGAATAAACAATTATTCAGTTGAAGCCTAGATCAGTGAGTCTTTTCTAGAATGTAAAACTGGGTTGCTGTCTAGAGGGAAATATTTTTACTTTAAATGAAAGCTCAGGGAAGGAAATCACATTACCATAACCCTCCACATGCTGAAGAACAGAAAGAATTGTCTCTGAATGGAAAAGAAAATTTAGAAGGATTGTGTTAAGGTTTCCAGCCACCAAAAACATTCTTTGTTGTTGGCTTCGGTGTTGATCTCCATGAGTATCAATCCTGTCATATTGAAGGAGTTGTACTCTGATGTCAAAAATGCCAAGTCACTGTGACACCTGGGACACTGCTGTAGGTCCTCTTTGACAATCTCTGGGGATCAGTGTCCTTGTACTAATGGAGGACATTAAAAGTTGAATCCCCAAATGAAATAATTCACAGGAACCTAAATGATCTCCATTATCTTCAACATGACTCAGCCTCCATAGATCATGCCAGCCTATTTAGGAGACATAAATTGAGAACTTTTGGCACTTGGAGCAATTGTTGGCTACTAGGCAACAGGTCATGTTACTGCAGAAAAACACAGCTAGTTCACATTATCATGGAGAGGAGATGGCGCTAGCAGACAGGATAAATCCTGAAACACACAATGCTGCACAAAGAACTGATGCTGTCATGGCTAAAGTGTCATTCTGTGGACCTGAAGTACCAGGGTTCATTGCTGTGCTTCTCAATTCTTTAGCAAAATAAGCATACTTTTGTAGCTATACCTTCACAGTTTTTATTTTTTCAGCTATGAGTGCATCGGTTCATTGTGCTGCATTGCATGCTACTGCAGATCCAGGTACTGGCACCTCACCTTACCACTATTGGACCACATTCACAGTCACTAAGGGACTGGCACTATTTGTCTGCATGATGAAATAGTGTCAGTCTCTCAACAGGAACCCTATTGTTCCATGCTAAAACTGTGTTACAAGCCTTTCCTGCATGGTTGCATATATTTCTGCAACTGGGCAGAGAAGGGGACTGGGATCATAAATGGCCTGCAGGTCTACATACAAAGCATGGAAACTCTCTATAGAACTGATACAGGCTGCTACCAGGCAGTATTGCAAGACTGTTCCAGCCAAACTCAGTTATGGAGGGAGACCATGAAAACTGCTACAGATTATGGGACTAGGTAGGGAGTTTCCACAGGATGCCAGAGACCATGGCATAGGCATGGGGCAGAAGTATACTACACCACCATGAGTGGACCTTTGGAGACAGGAAACTTCTAAATGTACAGGTTGGGTGGATAAGAAGACTACGGTGGTACCCCCATGTATCTGGGGCTCAGAGAATGATGCAGTGCCATATCTAGATCTCTGTGGGTAGTGCAGCCTGGTATGTTCACTGGTGCAAACCCAATTTGCACAACTGAACATCTGTCAGCCACATCTGTACAGTTCTGCACCTTAGTCACTGTGGAGACTGTTCACCCAGAAACCAGGGCTGCCGTCTGTGCATAGCAATATTTTATGGTGATGCCAGGGGTAACCTGTTGCACACTGATTTTTCACCACCCCAGGCTGTGACTGTATGGGGCCCTCTCATCTTGTCTTCTACTCTAGCCATGGAGGTTTGGGCATGTGATATATCAATTCTGCAGCCTCAGGAATGTGGGGCTACCACCATAGTCTTCCTGTCACCTACCCAACCTATACATTTAGAATTTTCTGCCTCCAGGAGTCCACTCCTAATGGTCCAGCGTCAAAGTTGTACATGGAAATGATCTTTCGCTCAGTGAACCTTTACTGACCCCCAGGTTGTAAAAATAAATTAAAAATATTAGGACCCTGATCAAGTGACGGGCTCCACTTCCACATAAAACTGAATTGATTCCCCATTCAGCTGAAGCAGAAAAGGACACACAGTATGATCTAGAATTATAAGAGTATCCACAGGAGCTGGAACTACTTACATCATTTCTTGTTGCACTGAGGAACTGTTGAATGGAATCCAGGAGACTCTTGAATACACACCATGGTTAAGAGCTGTACTTCTATGTCCTCATGAATAAGACAGCAAAGACCTTGGGGTTATTTTTAAGAGCCCAATCCACAAAGGTGACCTAGATATGTGCATATTCAGGAGGTGTAACACTCTACATACAGATTTGTACACCCAAGGCATCATCAACAATTCCTGGTTGCCCATCCATGGTCCTTGTCTGCAACTGGACTCTAGCATGTAGGGAAAGGGGGCATTTCCTGAAGAATTGGGATTGATGGCAAGCATCCAATCAGATGTCCTGCCCCCTGCCACCAAATTGGATGCTCTGCTCCAAATGGAACAGGGAACTGTGGGATACAGCAGTCCTCCTGGCTGACAAGTTTCCTAAAAAAAATGTAAATAACTTCATGAAGTTCCCCAAACCATCCATGTTGGTTCAGAGGGCTGAGAATGACCACTGCCAGGGATAATCATGCCTGGGTGGGTATACCTTTACCACAAGGCATGTGGTTTACACTCTAGGCTGGCTGGCATTACTGCAGCTCCCTGGTGCATGCAATGCCACAGGCCCCTACATGCCTTCCTTAGTATGGATACATGTCCTTACCCCCTGACCAAGCCATGCACACAGACATGTGGGTGGATTGGAATTGAGTACAGAGGGAGCACCAATCCAGCACTGTGGACACCCTGGATTGCTCCTCAGGTGCACAGTATGCACAGTTGGGACACTCACTGACTTTTCCCATCCCTTTGCAAATGTAGAAGGGCTGGAATACTTTTATGGATTGGGTTCTAAGATGAAAAAGTCTAGGACTCTACTGATGGATTTTCTGAATCCAAGAGTGTGATGTTCACAGCTGGAACAAGCCCTATTAAGTTTGAACAGCCTCTGGGAAAACAGAAGAATGAGTCCTCAATGATAAGACTTTCTTGTGTACCTAGTCATACTTTTAATTTACGATGGCAGCAATTACTAACGACAGACAGTTTAGTGCACCCCCAGACAAGAATTCTAAGAGACTGAAATGTGGAACAAGATTACTTATGCTTCATTCCTCATCTTAGAGTTGTTAACTCCACAGCGGTGACAAATTGAGGTGGGCAAATGGAGTGGAGTCACACGGAGTGTGTCCAATTCAGTTGTTAGCCCCTTGTTTTGGTTTTAAATTTGCATCATCACTTGTGCTTGCTGACCTCCCTGCACCTGCTTCAACCTTTGACTGACAACCCTTGTAGAACTGCTCAAATGCAGAAGTTTTCAGCTTCAGCCTGCTAGCTGTGTCTGCCTGCTCTGCACTCCAAGATTTGTTCCCAGTCACCTATCAGCAGCGGTGGCAAAAATGACAGGGATGGGCCTGGGGTATTAAAAGGACCTCCATCCAGACACAGTAGCATCTCAGCAAAAGGTGAAGTCAATATGGAGCAACAGAAGCCAGGGCCCATCTCTATGCTCATTCATTTAATCATTCCCTACTACATTGTGTACTGCTGTAAGATGTTTGCTTTAGTCTCTGAGCCTATAAGCTTTCTATGTTCACCCTTGCACTTGTGCGCAAAGTGAGCATTATTGTATCATAGTTGGTTTTGAGAGGTGTGTCACTGTCAGTCCAGTGCAGGGCAGTATGCAAGGGGCTCATCAGTGTCAGACCAATCATTAGCCAGGCTGATCATGACACTGTTCTGGTCTTGCTGGGTGGAGCCAGTCCAATCTTTGGGTGGCTGTTTCCTTTGATCTGCATAACACTGCCCAGCAAGCAGAGCTGATCAGCATTCTGATCAGCCTGCTGTGGTCCCCCCCAACATAACCTGAAATAAAGAAAACTATCTATCAGTCCCTTCTACCCTTTCCTTAATTTTCTGACACCAGGGTGCCCAATCCCCAGTGCTGGCTAGTATCCCCCCATCCCACCAATTTTCACTATGCGACACCGGGGAACCCATCCCCAGTGCCACCAAACAAAAGGAAACCATCCCTGAATCCCTCCCACTCCTTTCTTGTTAATTTTCTGACACCAGGGTGCCCAATTCCCAGTGTAGGCTACTACCTTCACCCTGCCAGTTTTCATTGCGTGTCACTGTGGAGCCCACCCTTGGTGCCACCAAACATTATGCCTACACTGGGTTGCCCAATCCCCAGTGTTGGTACCTGAAATAAAGAAAACCATCCTTCATAGACTTTCTTTTATTTTTTATACACACTGTAAAAAACCAAAATATCCATCAATGTCTGTTGCAGCCACTGCCATTACCCCCCACCTGACCCTTCCACTCAGCACCCACCACCCCACACTCCCCCCACACACTTACTTACTTATTGGGGGTCCCATGCCATAATCCTCTCTGGACTGGAGACAGATCTTCACTCTTCAATGCTGGACCAGGATCTGAGGAAATCAGGTGTGAGGTTCAATGAATTTCAATGGTTTTGAACTTGTCCTCATAACTTGGTCATTTTTTTATATTTTTTTCTCCAAATTTTCAACATGGCCTTTTTTTTGGGACACCACCTCATAAACAATGGCATGAAATTATACAAATCCATCCCAAAAGGTGATTTCATAGTCATCGCGCAAAATCACCTTTTGGGCAGGATTTGAAAATTTTCTCTGCCTGTTCGTGAGGACCATCATAAGAAGACTGTTGAAAATTTGGGGCAAAAAATATTTAAAAACAACAGCGTTATGAGTGTACATTGATAGTTTTTAATGCACGCTTGTAAATTTGGTAATTTTCAATATTTTTGACCCCACATTTTCAACATAGCCATTTTTCATACCACCTCATCAATGTGACAGTTGTCATTTTTCAAATCCTGGCCAAAATGGGTTTTCCCATTTGCGACGTGAAATCACTCTTTGGGCAGGAGTTGAAACTTTCTCTAACATTGCTCATGAGGTGGGGTCATAAGAAAGCTGTGTTCATAATTTGGGGTAACAATATAGAAGCAATAAAACATGACAGGGTGTGCATTAGACAATTTAACACATGGCCAGGAGGTGTAGTGAGACGCGAGGCTTCAGGCCAAGTGTGTCCAACCTCCTAGATGTGTGTTTAAAGTGTCTAACGCACATACTGGAGGGACTCATTGCGCTAATGAAATGGGTTCTAAATTGTACATGGATGTAAAATTTAAAATTATTTGGACTGAATGATGGAAAACTTACATCTTTGTTTTTAATTTAAGTAAAATAGTTCTTCTGCCTGGCTGAGATTTTTTTTAGTTAAGTAGTTTTGTCCTACTGTGGCCACCGTCGATAATCTTTGCTGTGGTGGTTGTCATGTTCTCCCCAACCCCCATACACATGCATATCACTTCTGTTATTTAATCATCTTGGAAATGCATTTGTTTTTTTTTAAATTGTAGTACTGTGGCAAACAAGGAGTGAGTGTCCAACAAACAGGCACACCACAGCGGTATGTAAGTGAGAACGAGTGAATATGCCTACTGTAAGACCTAGCTGAGCCAGTGAGTTGACAGATCATTGAGTGGAGAGGAGTTGCATGAGAGAGTGGGTGGGCGAGAGATTATACTTGCATTTTCCTTCCTTTTTAAATCTATGAAAAAGATGTTAAAAGGGTAGGTAAGAGTGGGAACTAGCAAGTGGCCAGCAGATTGTTGGCTGAGGAGCATAGTGAGTGAGCGAGCTGGAGGGCGAGGGAGAGATAGTGTCACATATTGATTTGTTTTTCACGATGTTTCCCCCAACTGCCCGCTCACTTGCTCACTTTACTTATTAACCCCCAACCTGCTGACCACATGGTAGTTTCCTCCATTACCAATCCCTTTCAACATGTTTTTCGTACTTTGAAGAAAAAATGCAGGCTGAACTTTCACTCGCAGTTGGCAACAAACAAGATGGCTGAGTTTTATTTTGCCAACATTCTAAATGGCAGATTTACCAGAATCAGTGCACACTGACATTACTGGACCTTTTTCCTGTGCATCAGACACATTATCACACAGGAACTTAGAAACATAGACTTTGATGGCAGATAAGGACCACTTGGCCCACCCAGTCTGCCCGTTTCCCTACCTACTGGATAAGCTGCAGATTCTAGTTAACCAACAGCCTACTTCCTGCCACCCCCCACTACAATTTCCTTGTGTCTGTCTCATGCATGTTTGAATTCCCCCAGTGTTTTAGCCCCAACAACCTCCCCAGGAAGGCAGTTCCATGCATCCACTGCTCTCTCCATGAAAAAAGATTTCCTCACATTACCCCTGAGCCGTCCCCCCTCTATCTTTAAATTGTGTCCCCTTGTTCTTACACATCTCTTTTTCTGAAAGATGCTACCCTCCTGGACTTTGTTGATTCCCTTGAGGTACTTGAACATTTCTATCATGTCCCCCCTGTCCCTCCTTTCATCAATGGTATACATATTAAGTTCTCTCAGTCTCTTTTCATATGATTTCTGATGCAGACCCTGCACCATTTTAGTTGCCCTCCTCTGGACTGCTTCCATCCTGTCTATGTCCTTGAGTAGATGAGGTCTCCAAAACTGCACAAAGTACTCCAGATGAGGTCTCACCAACTGTCTGTACAGAGGGATAACCACTTCCCTTTTTCTACTTGTGATGCCCCTTCCTATGCATCTCAGTATCCCCCTGGCTCTCCTAACTGACTTATCACATTGCTTACCCACCTTTAGATCATCTGATATGACTACCCCCAAGTCCCGTTCCATTTTTGTTGTTGTTAGTACCTCCCCGACTATTGTGTACTCTTCTCCTGGGTTTTTGTTTATTTATTTATTTATTTGAACAGCAGTTTGGAAAAACCTTTGAGCCAGAGGCTCATTTACAAAGGTACCTTGTCACAGGAAGACATAACACAGTAAAGCAGTAAATTACGACAGTAATAAGTACAAAGGGGAAAATACAGCAAGTTGGTACAAGCAGGAGTGATGCATACAATAACAGGGTTTAGGCAATCAATAAGCAGCTTAAAAGGTGGCTTTGTCATAATGATTGAGTAAGGCTAAGACTAGTGGCAATTACAGCTTCGGGTATTAAGTAGGTGATTCCGTAAGTACATTTTGAAGCAGGTTATCGATGGGGCCTCAGAGATGGAAGGGGGCAGTGTATTGAACCAGGAGGGGTCCCTGTAGCTGTAGGCTCTTTGACCGTGTGAGGTCTTAGCCCTAGGAATAGATAGTGAGGATTTCCCAGAGGTACGAGTTTGAACTAGTGGTATAGAGTGGCGGATAGTAGCAGTCAGCCCCGGTTGGGATAGCCCAAGAAGGTTTGTTTTAGTAAGGATACAGGTCTGATATTTGAGGCGCTCATCCAGGTCAAGCAACAAGGCTTTAGAGTATAGCTGACAGGTGTGTGTTGACCTAGGCGCCCCAGTAATTAACCTGCAGGCCTTGTTTAGAATAGTGCAAATTTTATGGAGCGCAGTCTGATCAGCGGCACCATACACTGGCAGCCCATAGTCCACTAGTGACAGGATGGATGAGGTGACTGCAAGTCGTAGAGCCTCAGGGGGGAGGCAGTTTTTAAACCAGTGTAAGATGCCTAGTCAGATATTTGCAGCTGTGGCAAGGGCAGATATGTGTCCATGGAAGGAGAGAGTGGGGTCAAAATGGCCCCCCAGGTGTTTATAGGAGCAAACTTGCTCGAGTGGGAACATGGACCCAGAGTGAATGTGAAGTTTGAAGTTGCAGGACTTTTATTTATTTATTTATTTTATTTAGCTTTTGTTGACCGGGTAAGTGCACTAGACAAATCCTGCCTATTTTCAGGCACGACCCGGGGGAGGGGGATACAGATGAATGCCAACTGACCTTGAACCAGATTAAGCTGTTGGTGGTATTTTTAGTGAATGAGGAAATTTGGCCAGGACACCGGGAAATTCCCTACTCTTTTCGATAAGTGCCATGGGATCTTTAACATCCACCTGAACTACCACCAATCCAGGCAGATGGGACCTCGGTTTAACGTCTCATCTGAAAGACGGCACCTCAGAAGTGCAGCACCCCTCTCATGCTGCACTACAGTGTCAGTACTGGGATATTAACCCAAGTGCCAGATGTGGGAACTGAACCCACAGCCCTCTGATCTCCCGGCCTCAGAGGCGAGTGTGCTACCTACTGAGCCACTGACACTGCTACTTGTTTTGAGGGTGAGCAAAGATAATTTTTTTTTTTTCTAAGATTTATCACCAGTCTGTGTTCCTTGAACCAACCCTCGGTTTCATTGAAAGACCTCTGCAGGGAGTCCTGGAGGGCAATAGGGTTACGATCTGTGGCAAAGATGACAGCATCATCAGCATACAGTAATATGTTACCAGAGCAGGAGCCTGGAAGGGTGTTAAGGTAAAGGGAGAAAAGTAAGGGGCCTAGGATGGAGCCCTGGGGAACACCAGAACAGATGGAACAGATGTCTGAGTGAGTCCCGTTAATTTTTACATGCTGTGAGCGGGCAGACAAATAACTGGCGCACCAGGAGACAGGCCCAGTTGTAAAACTGGAGAGACTAAGGGCATCCAGAAGGAGGGGGTGGGAGACAGTTTCGAAAACTTTAGAGAGTCTATGAACACAGCACCAGCCAGAGAGCCCGTGTCTAAGGAGGAGTGGAGAAAATTGGAAAACTCTAGGAGGGCAGTACTGGTACTATGGCCAGCACGGAAACTGTGCTGTTCAGGACAGAGGGCATTGTAGTTGGTGAGGTAGTCAGTGATTTGAGAAGCCACCACCTTTTCCAAGGCGTTGGAGAGAGGAGAGAGAATGGAGATAGGCCAGTAGTTTCCAGCCACAGACCTGTCACCGCCTTTAAGAATGGGAGTGACTGTGGCGATTTTACAGACAGATGGAAATTGCCCCAAGCACAGAGATCGATTGATGAGGCAGGTGATCGGGGTAAGGAACAGGTCTAAAACCAGTCAAAGGATACATGGGTCCAGGGTGTCACTGCCCATTACTCCTGAGGGCATTGACTAGGTGAGGTCTGAGTTCTTGGGCAGAGACACGGCGGAGGTGAATGTACGGGTGTGCAATGCTTATGGCAGGCAACGGTGGTGAAGGGTTGAAAAAATCAGCAGGGAGGATAGGGCTAAGATCCGTGAAGGAGGCATTGAGGTAGTTGGCTATAAGGGCTGGGTCTGAGGAGTTAGTGCCATTGATGTTGATCTGGGAGGGTGGGGGGGAGTGTGTGCTCCCATTTAACTGTTTGATATTATCCCAGAAGGTTCTGGGATTCCCCCAAGAGGCAGTAGGCGAGGACTGATAATGATCAGCCTTGGCCTTTCTGATGGCCCAGGTGCACTTGTTTCTGGTGGCAGCATACATCTGCCTATCACAGGAGCAGCCTGTTTCAATGGCATGGTGCCATAGGTTATCCCTATGTTTGAGTTGTTGGATCAAGGCTGGGGTTACCCAAGGAGCATTCTGCACTTTGGTACGGCGGGTTGTCAGTGGGGCAAAGATATCACAGGCTTTATTAAATATCTGGATAAAGAAGGATAGGGCCGTGTCAATGTCAGGTGCAAACTGCATAGGAGACCAGTCAATTTGGGACAGAAGTTCCTTGAGTTTCTTCAATCCACCAGGTTTCAGGCATCGCCGATGTATGGACTGAGTTAAGGGTTTGGAGACTGTGGATGACCAGTGAAATAGAATGGGGGAGTGATTGCTGAGTGAGTTAGGGAGGACTTGGACATTGAGGATCCGATTAGGGCGGTTGGAGAGTACCACATCGAGTAAGGTACTAGTGCCTCTCTTAGAGTTAGTCCTAGTAGGGTGGGTAACAAGTTGCGTCAAGTCTACTGCAGCAAAGGAGTCACGGGCAGAGGAGGAAGAAGGGCTGAGCCAATTGATGTTTAAGTCACCCACTAGTATTTGGTCCGAGGAGGGGGGTAGTGAGGAAAGGTACTCCGTAAGTGAGGCAATAGCCTGCATTTGGTCCGTAGAGGGTATGTATGCAGTAGTCAGATAGACTGAGCCCTTTAATGGGTCAGGGGTCAGTTTCAGTATAAGCGCCTGGGCCCTGGAGTCAAGGACAGGTGCAGGTAGGGCAAGTCCAGTGAGAGATTCTTTGATGTAAATAGCACAGCCACCACCCCATCTCCCAGCCCGGTCAGTCCGGAAGAGGGAGAAACTGGGGAAGGAGACTGAGGAGTCTGGGGTGGATTTCGTCAGCCAGGTCTCAACCAGTGCGATGACATCTGGGTTAATAGATGTGACCAGGCATTGTAGGGAGTCAAATTTTTTCAGGAGGCTACAGATATTCATAGAGACTACATTTAAACCAGGGGGGCCAATGGAAGAGCTCTTGAGAACCGGGCCAGGGTTGGAGTGAATGTTCCCTGATAGGAGGAGTAGCATAACTAACACCCTGGCAAGGTGGTGGCAAAAGGTATTTCTACGACCGACGCGAGGGGGGGAAGGGAGTTTTAGGGTGCAGGGAGTGGGCAGAGTAGTACAGGAATGGAAAGCAAGAATGAGAAGACTCCCGTGAGTGTTAGAGGAGGGAGCGTGGGGAAGCTGGAGGGTGGGCAGGGAGGGCCGAGACACCCAGTGGTCCCAAGGAGCGTGAGAGCAGGCTCGAGAGCATGGGGGGGTCGGGTGCCAGAGCACAGAGGGGAGCAACATACAGGCATGTGGGCAATTGCACTGAGGTGAATGGGTAAGATAGTGGCAGCAGGCATAAGCAGAGCATGAGACAGGACCAGTGGAGTGTGGTGAGCATAGTCCTGGAGAGCTAGTCCTGGAGAGCTATGGAGTAAATGGTAAGTGGAGGAAAGAAGTGGAGGAGTAAAGGCTACTTTGGTGCAGTGGTAGCGACACTGCCTCTGGGATAGAGGGTATCAGGTTCAATACTAACCCAGGGTATTGGGAAAGAACCTGGATGGGATCCAAAGAATTCAGGGACAGCGTGCCAGGCAGTCAGAGGTTGAACTGAAAAAGGGTGCTCGATGGCGACTCCTAGTCGATAGTGGTAGTGGGAGGAGTTGGAGTAGGGCCCAGGGGGCAGTGGAGCTATCAAAGCAGGAGGTTATAGAGAGAGAGCACTGAGTCCCTCTGGTGGCCAGCAGGTATAACCTGCAAATGGGAAAGTGGGGAGATAGGTTTTCGGCAACAGGAAGTGATGTCATAGGGGTGGATCCATAAATTGACTGCCATCCCTGGGTGGGTGGGGTAGATGACGCGAAGCGTCGTTGAGCTAGCACCCCCCAGCAGGAGCCTAAACGGTGAGGGAGAGGTTCACTTTACCTCAGAGGTAATCAGCCAAACGGCGTCCTTCCAGCTCCTCGGAGGGAGCGCTTGTGCTGTCCCGAGTCTGCCACGGTCGGCAGTGTGCCTGGGGGGGTTCAGCCTAAGTAGTGGAGGAAACAAAAGACCTCAAATTACTATGCAGCGGGAGATATTGTGACTAGACAAAGAGATCTTGTACTGCACATGTGTGGCTATCCCAAGATGGTGTCACAGTAAATCCCAACTATCCCAATACTTCTGAACTAACCAGTACATCTGAACTATCACAGGTAACAGTATGAAGTAAGCATCCTGGCTGAATGGTGTTAAAGTCAGCGAGGCAACTCGTGGGCACCATGCAGTTCCCTTGCAGAGTTCTGAGCAGTACAGGACAGACTAAAACCATCTAAATTAACAAACAAAGCCCCCTGAGCAGTATACAAATGAATATGTCCATAGGCTACCATGCAGGTAGCACCCCCCCAGCAGGAGTCCACACGGTGAGGGAGAGGTTCTCTTTACCTCAGAGGTAATCAGCCAGACGGTGTCCTTCCAGCTCCACGGAGGGAGCGCTTGTGCTGTCCCGAGTCTGCTGCGGTTGGCAGTGTGCCTGGGCGGGGGTTCAGCCTCAGAGGTAATCAGCCAAACGGCATCCTTCCAGCTCCTCGGAGGGAGTGCTTGTGCTGTCCCAAGTCTGCCGCAGTTGACAGTGTGTCGGGGGGGGTTCAGCCTCAGAGGTAATCAGCCAAATGGCATCCTTCCAGCTCCCTCGGAGGGAGCACTTGTTTCTCAGGTGCATTACTTTGCACTTCTTTGCATTGAATCTAAGTTGCCATATGTCTGACCATTCCTCCAACCTTGCCAAGTCCCTTCTCATCCTTTCTATCCCCCCTTGTGTATCAACTCTGTTACAGTCTTTGTGTCATCTGCAAAGAGGCATACCTTTCCCTCCAGACCCTCTGCAATGTCACCTATAAAGATGTTAAAGAGGACTGGACCCAGTACTGAGCCCTGAGGCACTCCACTAGTGACTCCCCTTTCTTCAGAATGTGTTCCACTCACTATTACCTTCTGTGTCCTGTTGTGCAGCCAGTTTGCAACCAGGCTACCACCCTGGGACCCACTCCCAAGCTGGCTAACTTGATTATTAATCTTTTGTGCGGGACTGTGTCAAATGCCTTGCTAAAGTCTAGGTAGGCATTATCCACAGCCCCTCCCTGGTCTATTACTTTGGTCATCCAGTCGAAGAAATCTATTAGATTCATCTGACATGACCTTCCTGCTGTAAATCCATGCTGCTTTGGGTCCTGTGCCCTGCTGGCCTCTAGGTACTCAACAATTCTTCCTTTCAGAAGTGATTCCATCATTTTCCCTACCACTGAGGTCAAACTTACAGGTCTGTAGTTTCCTGCTTCTGCCTTGCTCCCACTTTTGTGAAGGGGAATCACATCTGCCCTCCTCCAGTCCTCAGGTACCACTCCATCCTCCCATGATTTGTTAAAAAGTATGGTCAGTGGTGTCACTAGGTCCTTCCTTATTTCTTTTAGGATTCTGGGGTGAATCCCATCAGGCTCCATTGCTTTGTCCACCTTGAGTTTTAGGAGTTCTTTCAGGACTCTTTCTTCTGTAAATGGACTGGTGTCAACCTCCTACCCAGAGTGTTTCTATTGTTTGTTTAGGTAACCTCCTCATCTTCTTTCGTGAATACTGAGCAAAGTATTCATTCAGTATCTCTGCCTTTTCACTGTCTCCTGCCCACCTCCTCTCTCCTTATTTATCCTCACTATTCCTCCTTAAACTTTCTATGCTCCCTAATGTACCTATAAAAGGTTTTATCCCCCTTCTTAGCTGACTTGGCTATTTTTTCCTCAGTTTGAGCTTTTTCTATTTTGACTGCCTTCCCCACTTCTTTCTGCTTTAATTGATACAGTTTCCTGTCGTGCTCCTTCTGTGATACCTTATACTTTTTGAATGCAGCCTTTTTCTCCTTAGCCTTCCCTGCCACCTCTTTTGAGAACCAGTGAGGCAGCTTAAATGTGGATGCCCATTTCATAATAAAAAACAACAAAGTTATAAGTGTACATTGAAATTTTTTAACACATGCTCATAACTTTGGTAATTTGCAATATTTTCATCCCGAATTTTCAACATAGCCTTTTTTTTTACACCAACTCATGAATGTGAGTGACAGCTGTCATTTTTCAAATTCTAGCCAAAATATGTTTCCACACTTGTAGTGCAAAGTGACATTTTGGCCACTATTTTATAAATGACACCTGTCATATTCAGAAAGTGTGGTCATAAAAAACTATGCTGAAAAGTTGGGGTCAAAATGTGAAAAAAAACTAAGTTATGAAGAAACGTTAAATTGTTCCATTTTCTCATAACTGTATTTTTGCATATTTTGGCCTCTAATGCTGAATCAATCCCTTATGTTATCCCACCTACTGAACATGACAGATTCCATTTTTCAAATCTCCTCTGAAATTTATTCTCACAGATGCACTGTGAGATCACCTTTCAGATGGCATTTTTAAAAATTCCACCTGTCTTGATCATAACATCAGGTCATAACAAGGCTGTCGGAAATTTGGGGTCAAAATGCAGGAGCCCGCTGAAAATTAGGTATTGCCTCTCAGCTGGCTTATCCTGGATAAATACAATACAAAAATGGGTTAAAGCAGGACACCACTGAAAATGAGATACCACATCTCTGCTGGTCTGTTAGGGGTAAAATATATTGTAAAAATGTGTACAAGCAAGATCCGGTACAACAATGCAAGTGGTAAACGTTCTGCATTGACTAATGCTTGTTTAGTCTAATACAGTTGTAACCCCTAGGCAGCACTGTTCTAAGGGCTACTACCCCTGCCTGTATGGCTATGCACAGGTTGAGGGGCCTGAGTTCTCTAATAAGGTGCCTCCACCTGGAGTAGTGGTATTGGGGATGCTGGTCTGCGTTGGTATAGCCCTATGGGAAGCTCTAACCCCCCACCAGCCCTTCTAGTGGCCTTGTACCTAATGCAGTAATAAATTCACAGACAGTATGGAACAGTAATAATGTGCACACACTCTTCACACTTACCACCAGGGTTGGATCTGCAGCAGTTTTCCCTGGGGACCCCCTGTAAAGTAAGGTTAGCAATGCAACAACACACTCTTAGCACTGTAATCCAACTAATAATATGCACACTAGCCAGGTTAAACATGAAGAAAGACAATCAGGTTTATTTAGAGGCAGTGAACAAGGGAGGGACCATGAATTTAGTCAAATGATTAGAGATCTGATTTGATTCAGGTTAGGCATGCACTTTTAGTCCCAACGTGACAGTCACACAACACTGGGTACCTAGGATGGTAAATCTGGCTAGCCAGAGGTGTTGCCCATGGGTGGCCAGCATTGCAGCTGATGTTGAGGCCATTGCTGGGAAGAAAAGCAGTTGACATGAAAAACACTCAGATTATTTGTAATCTGGGCCGGTTGGCTCAGTTCTTTGTAAACCCAAGAAAATGAAACAATTAGATGGTACCACAAATAATTTAAGCACTCATTGCAGGGAGCTACCCTGATTGTACTCACGCTACCAGGAATCTGCTATAAGGCAGGCAATATGGAGACCTTGTGGTGATGGCAGAAAAGCATGGGGAAACGGCCAACATGACACACTTCCTCTTCATGGCCTTTCCTCCAGGTGGCTGCAACCTGCATGTTGTTGCTGCGCAGGGGCTGGATCCCCAAGCTGGTCTCTCACCGTGACAGTCTCTGGTGATGGAGTAGCGGCCTAGGCCAAAGTGCCTGGGCCCAGGCAGCGTGAGCAGGCTGGCAAAGTTCGTGATCTTCTGCTGATGAAGCCTTCTGCTGGTGTAACAGGTTCATTCGTGGGGAAGCAGGTCTTGACCCACGAAACACATTCAGCATATTTAAATCAACAGCTACCTCAGAAATCAGTTTGGATATGCTGTAGTCCGATTGCAATTCAGCAGTTTTACTGAGCAAACCTTTTGATTACAGTATATCTCACACACAAGCTTCAGGAGCAAGTCTTCAATCCAAATTGCAAGTTGCACTAACACTTCTTTTTCTTTCTGTCGCAGTTCCAAGCAGGAATCGGACAAGTCTGACTTCTTCTAATGGCAGTTCTCAAGCAGGAGAAAAGTGGCAGTGAGGCAAGTTGGGCCTCTTCCCGCTTATTCCCCTATGTTCCTTCTGGGAGCAGCTGCTTGAAAGCTCGAGCTGTTCACACTTCAACCTCCAACTCTAACTGATCCCCTGTTTGCTGTCTCTCTGGGGATTTCCCTTGTGAGTCCAGCAATATGGTTGGCTGAAGGAGCTGTCAGTCACAGTAAGGGCTCCCCCTCCAGGCCAAATTGGCACCAACATTAAAACTACAAAAACTACAGTTTTCCTTCAACCCCTGGGGCAGGATCCATTTTAGGCCCCTTGAGTCTAATTGGTCCAGTTACTGGAAGTCCTGGAACTAACATGGTGGCTCCCATCCAAATGAATGATCTGCAAATAAAGCAGGTTAGACAAACTTCTCTATCCCTAATATAACAGTTCACAAACAGTGAATAAGCACTGTTCCTACGTATTCTCCCTCTGTGCAAGTAGCAACTGCAGATTGGAGCAAAACAGAGCACTGTCTGACTGGCCACACGCCCTAAATTGCTCGGACCCAGCACAGACCAATTTCTAAATACAGATGAACTATTCTCTTAAATGGACAGGTGTGGAGGCTTAATATGGCACTCTCACATAAATAACAAGATCACACTAAGACAGGACACCAGCCTGACAGTTGTCATTTAAGGAGACCAGGAAGACATTATAGTAAACCCAAATTGGTAGGGGGGTTACACTCTTCCTTGACTGGAAAAACGTGGCTTCCACATCAAGTCTAAATATAGTACAAGATTCTATATAGAAAACAATGTATGAAAATACATGCATGTTTCATTGGTATACCACAAATAAAATCTGATGTATTAGTAAAATAAACTGGTTATGACAACAGCATTACTATACTTTTCATTAGGTAATGAAGTTTCATAACATATTTTCATGAACACTTTTCATAAACATGTTAACAGGTTCAAGTAGTTTGACACATTACTCTTACAACTTGTTTGTACTACCTCCTGCACACAAACCCACATGGCTTGGGGACGGTCTCTATCAGCTACACTTGGACTGCATGGGGCAAGGGCATTAGTATACTGATTCGAGGACTTGACTATGAGCATTGAGGTGGCAGAGTAGCCTAGTTTTGGAAGAGAATTCTCAGAAATGTACACCCCTTTGTGAACTACATTCATGGGGAGGTCTACAGGCTTTTCTGGAGAGTCATAACTAAGGCTCATTGCAGGCTTTGTGGCTCTTCCAGACTTTCTGGTAGGGGCAGGCACAGGCTCATTCCTTTCAACATTTGCACTTGGGTTGATCAGTCCTGTCTCATTGGTTGTCAATAAATCAGCTTCTGATGAAAGGGGTACATCTGCACTAGCTGTCTGTTCTGAAATAGAAACACTTTCAGCTTCTTGTTCTGTTAGTTCTGGTTCAGCAGAAATACTTTCATTACTTTGTTCTGAAATTCCAGGTTCATCATCAAGAGGAAATTCCATGGAATTCAAATCACATAACACATTACTGATACTTTGAACATCATTATCTTCATTAACATCACTGTCAAATAACACTGTTAGAATCATTGGTTGCAAACAATTCAGAACAATCTGGTATGTCACCAGTTGTGTTTTCTAGATCTGGCACTACTTCTTGGGGCTCAGTTAATTCCACAAGACACAAGGAGTCAGCTACATCAGAAGTCACACTTTACACCACTCTCAGGTGGCACAGGGGCAGTGGGAAGGCTGGAAGGTTAGGCAGTTCTCAAGGTTCGGCTTCATCTCCCATATTACACAGGGGATTTCCTTGAAACAGTTGACTCAGTTCATAAAATGGATAATAAGCAACTTCACGCTCACTGTCATCAGATTCAGACTGGCAGTCGATTTCTTTGAGAACATGACTGACAGAAGGCCTTGAATCTTTAACAGCTGGAGGGAAGGTTAACTGTTTCTTTTTAGCTGCAACATGGGTTACAAGCCCGGGAGGGGCAGTATCTTGGGGTGCAGAATTGATGATGATTTGCCCAATTGTTAACAAATGATGTATGTGCATTAGCTTTACAGCTCATGGGTAATTTTCTGGACGCACTTTGTAGACTGGCAGGTCCTCCAGCTCGCTGACAACAATGTATGGGGTGTGCTGCCACCTGTCAACTAGCTTGTGTTTTCCATGCAATCCCAAGTTTCTTAACAAAACTCTGTCTCCGGGTTGCAATTCTTGGACCTTGACACATCTGTCATGCCTTTCTTTGTTTGCTAAGATTCTTTTGGCTGCCATGGTGTGGACCAACTGGTAGGCATGGTTTAACTGAGCTTTTAGCTTCTGGACATACTGGAGGTAATTCTCTGCTTTGACTCCATCAGGGAACACTCTGAAACAGAAGTCTACTGGTAACCTTTCTTACTGACCAAACATCAAGTGATAGGCAGAGAACCCAGTAGCATCATGTTTAGTGCAGTTGTAGGCATGAACTAATGTGCTTATCTGCTGACTCCATTTTGATTTGTCTTGGGGATGAAGTGTGCCCAGCATGTCTAGTAATGTTCAATTAAATTTTTCAGGCTGTGGATCCCCTTGAGGGTGGTAGTTCTGGACTTTCGCAGCCCCCCAGAGTGAGAGCATTTCTTTAATTAGATGGCTTTCTAAGTCTCTCCCCTGATCAGAGTGAATTCCTTGGGGGGCACCATAAGGGACAAAGAACTTTTCTATCAAGACTTTTGACACAGTGAATGCCTTCTGGTCCTTGGATGGATAGGCCTGGGCATAGTGAGTAAAATGATCAGCAACCACTAGCATGTTGCCAATATTCTTTTGATCTAGTTCTATACACAATAAATCAATACACACAAGCTCCATGGGTGCACTGGTGGAAATATTAACTAAGCGTGCAGCCCTCTGGGACTGAGCTTTTCTCTGCAGGCAGCGGCTACAAGTTCTGACATGAGTCTCAATGTTGGCCCCCATTTTTGGCCAGTAGAAGTGAGTATGGGCCAAATCAGTAGTTTGGTCACAGCCTGAATGTCCCATCTGGTCATGTAGGGCATGTAGAACCACACATTTAAAAACTGTAGGTAACGGCCGGCCCAGTGGTGCTGAGGGTTACATAGAAACATAGAAATATAGAATTTGATGGCAGATAAGGACCACTTGGCCCACCCAGTCTGCCCATTTCCCTACCTAATGGATAAGCTGCAGATCCTAGTTAACCAGCAGCCTACTTCTTCCTACCCCTACCCCCTAGAATTGCCTTGTGACTGTCCCATGCATGCTTGAATTCCACCACTGTTTTTGACTCCACAACCTCCTCCAGAAGGCTGTTCCATGCATCCACAACCCTCTCTGTGAAAAAATACTTCTTTAAATTACCTCTGAGCCACCCCACCTCCATCTTCAAATTGTGCCCCCTTGTTCTTGCACCTCTTTTTTTGAAAGATGCTACCCTCTTGGACTTTGTTGATTCCCTTGAGGTACTTGAAAGTTTCTATCATGTCCCCCCTCTCCCTCCTTTCCTCGAGGCTATACATATTAAGCTCCTTAAATCTCTCTTCATATGTCTTCCAGTGCAGACCCTGCACCATTTTAGTTGCCCTCCTCTGGACAGCTTCCATCCTGTCTATGTCTTTGCGGAGATTGGGTCTCTAGAACTGCACACAGTACTACAGATGGGGTCTCACCAGCTGTCTGTACAGAGGGATAATAACTTCCTGTTTTCTACTGGTGATGCCTCTCCCTATGCATCCCAGTATCCCCCCAGCCCTCCTTGCTACCCTCTCACATTGTTTGCCACCTTTAGGTCATCTGATATGACTACCCCAAGTCCCTTCCATTTTTGTTGTTGTTAGTATCTCACCCCCATTGTGTACTCTTCCTGGGTTTTTGTTTCCCAGGTGCATTACCTTGCACTTCTTAGCACTGAATCTAAGCTGCCATACATTTGACCATTCCTCTAACCTTGACAAGTCCCTTCTCATCCTTTCCACCCCACCTTGTGATCAACTCTGTTGCAGACCTTGTGTCATCTGCAGAGAGACATATTTTCTTCCAGTCCTCTGCAATGTCGCTTATAAAGACATTGAAGAGGACCGGTCCTAATACAACCTCAGTGTACACCACTAGTAACCCCCCTTTCTTCAGAGTGGACTCCATTTACTATTACTCTCTGTGTCCTGTTCTCCAGCTAATTCTTTACCCAGGCTGTCATCTTGGGACCCACTCCCAGGCTGGCTAACTTGTATATTAATATTTTATGTGGGACTGTGTCAAATGCCTTGATAAAGTCTAGGTAGGCCATGTCCACAGCCCCTCCCTGATCTACTACTTTGGTCACCCAGTCAAAGAAATCTATCAGATTCTGTCTGGCATGACCTTCCCGCTGTGAATCCATGCTGCCTTGGGTCCTGTGCCCTCTGGCCTCTAGATACTCAACAATTTTTCCTTTAGAAGTGATTCCATCATTTTCCTATCACTGAGGTTAAACTAACAGGTCTGTAGTTTCCTGCTTCTGCCTTGCTCCCACTTTTGTGAAGGGAATCACATCTGCCCTCCTCCAGTCCTCGGGTACCACCCCATCCTCCCATGATTTGTTAAAGAGGGTAGTCAGTGGTGTCACTAGTTCTACCCTTAGTTCTTTTAGAATTCTGGGATGAATCCCATCAGGCCCCATTGCTTTGTCCACCTTCAGTTTTAAGAGTTCTTTCAGAACCCTTTCTTCTGTAAATGGGCTGGTATCAACTTCTGTATCCAGAGTGTTTCTACTATTTGTTTTAGGTACCTGTCCCTCTTCATTTGTAAATACTGAGCAAAAATATTTGTTTAGTATCTCTGCCTTTTCACAGTCACCCTCTGAGGGCCGTTGAGGTGCAAGACGACACACCTCACTTCACGCCGGTGACCCGTGTTCTGGAACGGGCATGGGCCATCGGGAGTTGGCAGGGGAAGGGAAGGGAAGGATTGAGCATCCAAAGTACTGCTCTCCTTCTCTGGGGAGGAGGAAAGCACAGCATCAGTGTCTTGTCGCCCCCTGGCAGAAGCTGGGGTGCACGGTGCTGGGCAAGAGCATGGGGGAAGCTGGGTGCGGATGCTTCAAGGGGAGCGCACACAGATGCGTGCAGGCTCTCCCTCAGCTTGCATCATTGCATACACCCAGTTCCACAGGGGAACCATTCAAGAAAAATCCAGGTGTGGTCTCCGCCTCTATGAAGCTCTCCCTGGGCTTTAATTAGCCTCTGTTGCTAGGATCCCCCAACCAGATACTTGTTCCGTGGACTGAGTTGGGGACCAGTTCCAGAGCCCTGCCCTCTGGGGGGAAAGCTGGGGGTGACCAGAGGACCTTGCAGTGGCAGTAGGTGGAAGTCCGGGGGCCATGACCAGGGCAGATACCTAGCGGAGAGCCCTACTACCAAAAAATATTAAATACAAAAAAAAAAACTGTAGGTAACACTAGCTGTTGTTTGACAACTTGACCTTTTCTATTTGTGGTTTCTCCATAGAGCAGTTTGTTGTGCAACTTTAATATGGGTCCCTCTCTAAACAGTAGGGCAGTTCTGGGATCTTGCAAATGAAGTTTGGACAAATTTTTTCCAGCGTGAATGGCATCCAAAACAGGCTTAATCATGGGATCTTGGGATTGGGCCCACTGTATATTGTCAGGAGTAAGCTGAGGCAGAGTGCTGTGATCCAATGCTGCAAGATGGCAGTAGGCCACAGGAACACAAGTGTCAGGAGGGCCCAGACAGTCCACCAGGCAATCAGTGGTTTCAGAGGATAGGTGTTCATCTTTATCGAACTTCTGACAAAGAGCTTTAACAGATTGTTTGGACATTCTCACCCACTCAGAGTTGGTGTCAGGTTTCCTTGAGAGGGTGTCAGGATCAGTGTGATTCAGGCCTGGTCGATACTCTACTGAATAGTTATAGGTGGAAAGGGCCGATAGCCAATGATGTCCAGTGGCATCTAACTTTGCTAAGGTTTGAACATATGTGAGGGGGTTGTTGTCAGTTTTTACTAGGATTTTTACACCATAAAGATATTCATGGAATTGATCTATGTTGGCCCATTTTAATGCAAGGAACTCGAGTTTGTGTACAGGGTGGTTCTTTTCAGATGGTGTCAACTCCTGCTGGCAAGCACCACTGGGCATAATCCTTCCACATACTCCTGGTACTACACAGCACTAAGTCCCTTTAAACTGGCATCAGTATGAAACAAATAAGGCTTGGTGGGATCGGCATAAGCAAGGACAGGGGCATGGGTAAGTTGGTGAATGATATCATAAAAGGCCATCTTACACTCTTGAGTCCACCTTGTCCCAAAATGTTAATTTGTTCGAAAATAGGCTTTCTCTTCCTCTTTAACAGCATACCATTTGTATTTTTGGTTTGTTGGCAGATAACCTTGCGTTAAGTTAAGCAAAGGGTGGATGAATTTAGTATATTTTTTTACGAATTGGAGCTAGCAGTTGCAGAATCCCAAGAATCTTTGCAGTTCCTTATGATTGTTAGGCTGTGACCAGGTGGTCAAGGCTTCTACTTTGCTTGGATCTGTTTGAATTCTTTCAGATGACACAATGTGACCGACATATTTCATAGACTGCTGGAAAAACTCACACTTATCGATAGATAATTTTAAACCAAAATACTCCAACCAGTCTAGAACCTTAAACAGGCCAGTCTCATGTTCCTTGAAGGTCTGGCCAAACACAATAACATCATCTAAGTAGACAAGGCATTCTAGTAGATTCATGTTCCCCACAGCTCACTCCATCAACCTCTGGAAAGTGGTGGGTGCTCCCGAAATGCCCTGAGGCATGTGCAGAAATTCATAAAAACCCAAAGGGCAGATAAATGCCATTTTTCTGTATCTTCAGGAGCTATCAGGATCTGGTAATACCCACTCTGGAGATCTAGCACAGAAAACTGCTGGCTCCCATTGAGGCAGTCAAGGGCATCCTAGATGCATGGCATAGTGTATTGGTCAGGTCTAGTTCTTCAATTCAGAGTCCAGTAGCCCACACACATTCCCGCAGAGCCATTTGTCTTCTGGACCACCATGATAGGAGTTGCGTACGGACTGCAAGACTCCTGTATAATTCCAGATGCCAGCATCTCCTGGAGGTGGCATCAAAAATTGTCGATGTCTGCTGGTGCTAGGCAGTGAGATGAATGTCTCATGGAAAGGCCTTTTGTCATGAAGTCTAATGTAATGTTTGGCCCCAGTGACACATCCCACATCCCATTCTTTCAAAGAAAACACCTTGCTCCTCTGGACCAGTTTTCAGCTGATTTTAGCTCTCCACTCTTCAGGAATGGGGGACACTCCAAAGTCAAACAGATCAGGAGTTACAGTGCAATCTCAGTCTAATGACCCCCCATTATCCGGACATCCCTGACTAATGGACTGGTATCATGTCTCCCAAATGAATACTCTCTGAAAGTTTTAATCCCAGTTTTACGGACTCCCTATTATCTAAACTAATTTCACATCTCCCAAACAGTCTGGATAATCGAGATTGTACTGTACCTCGTCATCTTCTCTGGTGCATTTCTTGCTAGTCAACACAACATTATCTGCACAGTACCCAGTAGCCAGGGCGCAGCATTCAATTTACTCTGATATCCTGGTCAGACATGTTTTGGACTTGCACCACTACCCGCCGAGTGTAGGCATGAGCTCGGGCTGGCTAGGTTTAACCAACAGATCCTCAGCAGTTTCCCCTCCTCTGGGGCATCCAACATGAGAATCTTATTTTTAACATCTTTTTTAATTCAAACCTCACCACTGATGGTACACTGAGCATTGGGTGGCAATACAGGTGATTTTGGATCTTTCTTCCACACTACTCCCACCGGTTCATCTTTCTCAACCTTCTTGGCTTGCATCTGTAAATCATACGCTCTGCACACAATGGCAGGGATGTGAAGAGCCTGCCCAGTCCATTTGGCTTGTTTCTCTTGACAAAGCTGGGCTAGCCAGCCAAACATTAGCATTAGTGCTGACCAACAATGGGATACCATCATATATTCCAGTCGAAGTGCATACCAGGGCCATGGTCACCACTGGTTCATCCACACTAGCAACAACAGTAGGGAAAGATAGTTACAGTAGTACATAACCTTTGTAAGAGTAGGATTTGTCACTCAACCTCAACACATGAAACCCTTCAAGGGGTAGGAGCAGGAGGTCAGACAAGTGTTGGTTGTACCAGTCTTTAAACACAATGGTGACCTGCGAGCCACTGCCCTGCACAGCTCGAGCTGAGATGCCATTAACAGTTACTGTGGTTTCCATGGCAGGAACCACCTTCTCAGACCAATCTGGAGAAATGTGTTTGGTCGTCTGGCCCACAGCAGTTTTGGAGGAGAAGGACTTTCGTGGTGGGCCTGGTTTTGCTTTTACATTGCTTTGCCGGACCTGATCATGTTGCTTGGTAGTGACTCACCATAGATCTTCAGGAGCATTGCAGACTCACGGGTGTGCTCATCTTCTCTGCACCGGTAACAAAACACCTTGCCTTTGGGATCAGCAGGATGAGTCAGTTCTTCACAAGGTTTGTAGTGATCAGGGGCTGGAGTCTTACCCTCTTCTTTTGGTTTAGATTCGGGCTCAGCTCCTCTGTAGCCCATCCAAGGGGTGGGTGATTGAGTGGCATAAATGAGATCCCTCACCATAGCTCCCAATTCCCTCATCTCCTCTACCATGGTGGAGTCAGCTTGAGGTTCAACAGCAAGGGCATTGGCCCCTGCATCCATGGGTGGGGTCTCACAGCTGGACTCAGTCTTGTTGTGGCAAAGGCCCGGACTTTTGATGGGCTTGGACGCAGCTTGCCAGCTGGCTTTTGGCTCTAACATAGAAACATAGAATTTGACGGCAGATAAGGACTGCTTGGCCCACCTAGTCTGCCCATTTTCCTACCTAACAGATAAGCTGCAGATCCTAGTTAACCAATAGCTTACTTGCTCCTACCCCCCCACTAGGACTGCCTTATGTCTGTCCCATGCATTCTTGAATTCCCCCACTGTTCTTGACTCCATGACCACCTCAGGGAGGCTGTTCCATGCATCCACAATCCTCTCCATGAAAAATACTTCCTCACATTACCTCTGAGCCATCCCCCCTCTATCTTCAAATTGTGCCCCCTTGTTCTTGCACATCTCTTTTTCTGAAAGATACTGCCCTCTTGGACTTTGTTGATTCCCTTTAGGCACTTGAAAGTTTCTAGCATGTCCCCTCTCTCCCTTCTTTTCTCAAGGGCATACATATTAAGCTCCTTTAGTCTTTCTTCGTATCTCTTCTGGTGCAGACCCTGCACCATTTTGATTGCCCTCCTCTGGACAGCCTCCACTCTCTCTATGTCTTTGCAGAGATGGGGTCTCCAGAACTGCACACAATACTCCAGATGGGGTCTCACCAACTGTCTGTACAGAGGGGTAACAACTTCCTGTTTTCTACTATTGATGCCTTTCCCTATGCATCCCAATATCCCCCCAACCTTCCTTACTGCCTTCTCACATTGCTTGCCCACCTTTAGGTCATCTGATATAATTACCCCCCTGTTCCTTTCCATTTTTACTGTTGTCAGTATCTTACCCCCATTGTGTACTCTTCCCCTGGATTTTTGTTTCCCAGGTGCATTACCTTGCACTTCTTTGCATTGAATCTGAGCTGCCATACATTTGACCATTCCTTCAACCTTCTCATCCTTTCCACTCTGTCTTGTGTATCAACCCTGTTGAAGATCTTTGTGTCGTCTGCAAAGAGACATACTTTTCCTTCCAGTTCCTCTGCAATGTCACTTATAAAAGACATTAAAAAGGACCGGCCCCAGTACTGAACCCTGTGGTACCTCGCAAGTAACCCTCCTTTCTTCACTGTGGACTCCGTTTACTACTACCCTTTGTGTCCTGTTTTCTAGCCCATTTTTATCCAGACTACCACCATGGGACCCACTCCAAAGGCTGGCTAAGTTGTGTATTGATCTTTTCTGTGGGACTATATCAAATTCCTTGCTAAAATCCAGGTAGGCCATGTCCACATCCCCTCCCTGGTCTACTACTTTGCTCATCCAGTCAAAGAAATCTATTAGATTTGTCTGACATGACCTTCCCATGATGAATCCATGCTGCCTTGGGTCCTGTGCCCCACTGGCCTCTAGGTACTCAACAATTCTTTCCTTCGGAAGTGATTCCATCATTTTCCCTACCACTGAGGTCAAACAAACTGGTCTGTAGTTTTCTGCCTCTGTCCTGCTCCCACTTTTGTGAAGAAGAATTACATCCACCCTCCTCCAGTCCTCAGGTACCACCCTATCCTTCCATGATTTGTTAAAGAGAGTAGTCAGCGGTGTCACTATTTCTACCATTAGTTCTTTTAGAATTCTTGGGTGAATCCCATCACGCCCCATTGCTTTGTCCACCTTCAATTGCATTAGTTCTTTCAGAACCCTTTCTTCTGTAAATGGACTGGTATCGACCCCCGTCTTTGGAGTGTTTCTCTTGTTTGGTTTAGGTACCTCCTCCTCCTCCTCTTCCTTTGTGAATACTGAGCAGAATCTGTATCCCTGCCTTTTCACTGTCACCCTCTGCCCACATTTCCTTCCCTTTATTAAGCCTCAGTATCCCTCCTTTGGTCTTTCTTTGCTCCCTAATGTACCTATAAAAGGTCTTATCCCCCTTCTTAACAGAGTTGGCTATCCTTTCCTCGGTTTGGGTCTTTGCTATTCTGATTACCTTCCCTGCCTCCTTCTGCTTTAACTGATAAAGTTCTCTGTCCTGCTCCTTCTGTGTTTCCTTATATTTCCTGAATGCTGTCCTTTTCTCCTTAACCTTCCCTGCCACTTCTTTTGAGAACCATAGCTGTTTGTTCCTTCGTTGTGTTTTGTTGATTTGCTTTACACAAAGGCTTGTTGCCTCTGTGATGGCTGTTTTGATTACTCCCCACTGTTCCTCCATCCCTCCTTCTTGCCTGTTTGCTAGTGCTTCTCTGAGGCACTCTCTCATTTTCCCAAAGTCAGCCCTCCTAAAGTCCAGTACTCTTGATTTTGTATGGCTTGATTGTATGGCTGTGTTTATCGTGAACCACACTGTTTGGTGGTCACTTGTTACCAGATGGCTACCCACTTCTAAATCTGAGATTCTTTCTTCATCCCCGTTTGAGAGTACCGGGTCTAAGATTACTCCCTCCTGAGTGGGCTCCAATACTAGCTGTCTGAGGCATGCCCCTTGTAGGACATCAAGAATGACCCTGCTCTTGGATGTGCCTGCAGCAAAGGTGCTCCAGTTAACATCTGGCATATACAGTTCCCTCCATCAACAATATCTCCCCTTTTTCTGCAATTCTAAGTATGCCTTCTATTATTTCCTTGTCCATTCCCTCCCCTGAGATGGGGGTCTGTATACAACCCCCATGTGGATTGTGGTGCCATTTCCTGTCTCCAGGGTGACCCAGAGTGCCTCATCTGCTGCCTGTTTACTCTTTAGTTCTGTTGCTTTGATCCCTTCTTTTACATAGAGAGCTACCCCTCCTCCTCCTCCTCTTTTACCCTCCCTGTCCCTCCTGTAGACTGTGTATCCTGATATGTTGGCATCCCAGTCATGGTTCTCTGTACCATGTTTCTGTGACTGCCACAATATCCAGACAATCCTCTTCCATCAAGGCCACTAGTTCAGGGAGCTTGTTAAACAGACTACGGGCATTGGTACTCATCACCCTCCACTTTTTGATGGCCTTACCCCTTTTAGCCCTATCCCTTTCCTTACTGCCTTTGCCTTTTTTTTACATTTACCGCTGTCCTGCTCCCTAATGACTTCTCTACCTTGGTGTTTACCTCACTAATTACTGTGTTTTGTAGGGGGGAGGCTGGGATTTCCCTGCTCCTTTTCAGTGCCTCCACACTTGGCTAGTTTAAATGCTTGTCAATGAAGCATTTAAACCTCTCACCTAGGATCCTGGTTCCCACCCTGGACAGATGCAGACCATTGCACCAGTATAGGTCTGCATCCCTCCAGGTGGCTCCCCAGTCCCCAATGAAGCCAAAACCCTGAGATCCACACCAGTTTTTCAACCATTCATTGAATTCCCTAGTGAGGAGTACTCTAGCATCACCCTTGCCATAGACAGGCAGCACCTCTGAGAAGGTTACCGTATGCACTACTTGTCTAAGGCCCCTCCCCAACTCTACAAACTCCTGTTGTACTGCTCTGATCCCATTCCTAGCCAGGTCATTTGTCCCTAGGTGTACAGTGACATCCAGCTCCCTCCCTCGTGCAGCTACTCCCATGATCCTGAGGATTCGCTTCCTGTCCCTCCAAGCCATGGCACCATGCAGGCACCTTACCTCCCTCTCCCCTTCTTCCCCCACTTCTCCCCCCCAATGATTGAGTCCCCACCAGATTTGTTTCTTCCCTGTGGGGTCCCATGCCACTCTCCTGTGGGTC
Organism: Neoceratodus forsteri; assembly: GCA_016271365.2. Taxonomy (NCBI): domain Eukaryota; kingdom Metazoa; phylum Chordata; order Ceratodontiformes; family Ceratodontidae; genus Neoceratodus; species Neoceratodus forsteri. Next base: position 1,197,467,746 of record CM057450.1, on the reverse strand, counting down.
TCCTTTGTGAAGTTTCCCAGCATCCTCCTTGGTCTCCACTGCAGGTGCCTCCATAGAGGAACCACTATGCACCAGAAGAGCATATGAATTGTGGAGATGTACAGCTGGAGGGATGCAACTCTGTTCCACTACCCTCTCCCTCCTGGAGCCCACCCTGGTCCAGCCTCTCCTCTTTCTTGGCAACCTCTGAGGCAGTGTCATTGGCTCTTTCAATTCCTTCATTAGTTCACTGACTTGTAACTCAGAACGGTCCTCTTTCTCAGTAGGTCTGTCGGGGGTTAGGGCAGTTCTTGTAACTCCCGCATACTGTTCCCAACCATCTTCATCATTTTCAGCTTCCTGAATTTCCTTCATTAACCAACAGTATTCGGGAGGGTTAGCTTTAGGTCTTGGAATTTTAATTTCAGCATGAGCACACTCAAATAATAAGCAGACTTAAGGATGTGTTCTAGCCTGACACAAATACCTCCTTTTCAATGTACCCTTTGCAAGGCCTGTTCTACTCAGGTCACAAAGAGTAGACAGTTTCTTGTTCTTCCACTGTTTAGCAGACTTGAATTTCCACATCAAATCCTCTCCAGATTTAGTACTGCCAAATACCCCTTCTAAAGTGGATAAATACTCAGCTGCAGACAACCTCTGGGTTAGTGGACCAGAGGAACCGGATAGCTTCCAGTGAAGGGCCCCTCAAACTCTCCATAAGTCTTTTGCATTTCTCCCCTTCAGAACATTGCCACTCTTGAACCAGGGGGTGGCATAGTCCATCCAGGTTTCCAAGTCATCTTTTCCCACAGGAACAGGGCCAGCACCAGAAAACAGCCTGAGCCTGTGATAAGAGTCCAGGTGCACAGAGGGTATCACAATGGAAGATGCTGCAATGGGTGATACCCTGTGTTTAGACAGGGAGGCCAGAGGAGAATGTATGGGAGTGACCTCCTCTGAGTCCTACAAGGCCTTCCTCAAGTCCTTAACAGTCTGCCTTCCACAGCTAAAAGCCTAGATAACTTCTCTCTAAATCCTTTACCTTTGGAAACCCCCCAGAGGAAGATGGGCCACTGTGCACATGAATAACCCTCCACCTTGTCTGGGAACCCTCAGGTATAATAACAGGGGGTACCTGTGCAGGGTCTATAGGGAGGCTACATGAAATGAGGGCCACTAGGGTCTGTTCAAACAGGTTTGAGTCCCGCCCTCACACTGTAACTTTCCCCAGACACTTAACTTTTCCCACAGATTCCTCTATGGTGACATTAGTAGTCCCCATTGGAATGTCTAGTAGCAATAAAGCATTGTGGGGGGTCAATCCCTTTGGCCTCACTCCACCACATCATGCGGTGCATGACCAGCTTATGTGGAGAAATTGTTCACTTGGGTTTAGTGAGCCCCTCCATCTCAAATTTTTCAACAAATTCACAACTGAGTGAAATTTTATCTTTTGGCCATGGGGGTGCTAATCCCAGTGGTGTCTCCAAGATGTAACCCCAAGGCTGCAGTATTCTAAGGGCTACTACCTCTGCCCGTATGGCTATGTACAGGTTGAGGGGCCTGAGTTCTCTAACAAGGTGCCTCCACCCAGAGTAGTGGTATTGGGGATGCTGGTCTGCATTGGTATAGCCCTATGGGAAGCTATAACCCCCCACCAACCCTTAGTACGTAATGCAGTAACAAATCCACAGACAGTATGGAACAGCAATAATATGCACACACCCTTCACACTTACCACCAGTATTGGATCTGTAGCAGTTTCCCTGGGGACCCCCATAAAGTAAGATTAGCAATGCAACAGCACACTCTTAACACTGTAACCCAACTAATAATATGCACACTAGCCAGGTTAAATGTGAACACAAGCTGGGCCAATCACTTCAGGAGCAAGTCTTCGGTCCAATCCAAGTTGCACTAACACTTCTTTTTCTTTCTGCTGCAGTTTCAAGCTGGAATCGGACAAGTCTGACTTCTGCCAATGGCAGTTCTTAAGCAGAAGAAAAGTGATAGGGAGGCAAGTTGGGTCTCTTCCCACCGATTCCCCATGCTTCTTCTGGGTGCAGCTGCTCAAAAGCTTGAACTGTTCACACTTCAACCTCCAACTCTAACTGATCCTGTCTACTGTCTCTCTGGGATTTCCCTTGTAAATCCAGCAATGCGGTTGGCTGAAGGAGCTGTCAGTCACAGTAAGGGCTCCCCCTCCAGGCCAAATTGGCATCAACATTAAAACTGCAAAAACTACAGTTTTCCTTCCTACAAGATCCCAGGGGCATGATCCATTTTAGGCCCCTGGAGACTAATTGGTTCATTTACTGGAATTCCCAGGCCTAACACTGTGGCTCTCATCCAAATGAATGATCTGAAAATAAAGCAGGTTAGACAAACTTCTCTATCTCTAATATAACAGTTCACAAACAGTGAATAAGCACAGTTCCTACATAGTCTCCCTCTGCATAAGTAGTGACTGCAGATTGGAGCAAAACAGAGCACTGTCTGACTGGCCACAAGCCCTAAATCACTTGGACTCAGCACAGACCAATTTCTAGACACAGATTAGTTATTCTGTTAAAGGGACAGGTTTGGTGGCTTAATATGGCACTGTCACATAAATAACAAGATCACACTAAGACAGGACACCAGAATGACAGTGGGCATTTAAGGAGCCCAGAAAGACATTATAGTAAGCCCCAAATTGATAGGGGGGTTACACGATATTTTAATTTAGTAAAGTATGCAATCTATAGTATTTCAATTCATTATTATTCCAGAAAATTCATTCAAATCTTCTATTTGGAACACATACTGTTTAAATTTTACTTTGTGTTTTTATTTATTTATTGATTTTTTTTAAGTTGTTTTTTTTTCTGTTTGTTTTTTTATTTAGTATTCCAAAATATTCAGTAAAAATGCTGCTGTCTGATTGACTAAAATATGTTCTTACCCATTGGATTGGGACAACAAAACCAATGGGTATGAACACGTTCTGGCACTTCAGGCATATAATAATTCACATATCACTCACTCACTCACTCACTCACTCCAGACACTAAATTCAAAGAGATGCCATTATTTTCATCAGACAAACTTCAAAACAAAAATGTCACCACCTTTTCCCAACCTGTCTGACCATTCTGTCATGCACTCTCTTGCTAAACTACTCCCTCTCCTGCCTACCAACTATATTCTACCCACTTGCTCACTCCTTTTCTTGCTTGCTCAACAGTTGAAAACATCAACCTACTTGAGTGAGGTTTAACACTATATAGGTGACATAATGCCACATTTCAACTGCCTCTCTGACCGCTCCAGCAGTTACTTGGTAAGCTGCCAAGAGGCAGCATTGCATCCAATGCTGCTTCCATGCATAGCCTCCAGAACTGGTATGCATAAACAGCACAGCTCACTGCATCTTCATAACATTGGCGAACAACAACCCTGCACCAAACAGCAAATAAATAAACTGATTTCTACAAGTAGGTAAAAAGGTGAAAAAGCCAACACTAGAATAATAATTTGTGCATCCTTTACATTGAGTTCAACACTGCAGCCCACTACAGCACCTGTTAGAGACAACCCACCAGCGGAGGGACAGTTCTGTACAAAATAACTAATTTTTAGACTTTTGAATTTCTTTGTTCTGAAAGTTTCAAAACAAATCCCATTTTATAAGCAAAATACGACTCCCCAGGGTGTTGGTTGGGCTATGATAAATGCACTTCTAGGGGCTAAAGACACCCAGCACAGGGCCTCATGTCCTACAACCTGAGTGTGTCTTGATACCAGCACAACTAATGCCATGTCGGTCTTAATGCTTACTAAGCTCATTTATAACTGGTCAGATGCAACTTTGTTCATACTGTGATTTTCCACATAATTTATAGCATACAGTTCAGTGTGATTGTGTATGGAAATCCCTACACTGCTGGATACTGTTGTACAACAGTAGTGATGTCACTACTGCTGTGCAGCAGTATAGAATTCTGTGTCTATTAGGATTTATCATGCTTACCTATACTGCAGTTTCCTCATAATGAAGATACTGTATCAGCAATGCTGAAAACAACCCAAGTGAACAGTTCTGTTAAAAGAACTACCATAAATGTTGCCAGATCATGACGCTATTACTTAGATCACATTAAATGTTTTTAATATTATCCTGTTTGCTGTTTCTTTGACTATAGTTCAAGATAGAGTTATAAAGAAGGTAAATTAATTAAAACAAACATATACTGTACTATACAAAATAATGTATGGGCAACCATTCATAACAACGGTTTTGTTTCCATCTTGTGGTGCATTGACATCATAGAGATCTGTTGCGCTATGGTCTCGAGATCTATGATGTTATCTCACCCCTTGATGGAAACACTGTCTTGTTGTGTATGGTTGCCCATACATTATTCTCAATGTATTATCCTATGCCTGTTATTTACCATTCTTTGCTTTCAACATGCAGTGAACTCACAGGACCACAGGGTTCTCAGGGCCACAAGCCACCATGCCACAGATGCATCACAAAGCCACTCCACCTATATAGCCTAAACTTTATTGAGTACCCAGTAGCATTCCTCTGCAACCAATTCACTCCTGATCTCACCAGATGGCAGCAGGGACCAAGATGTATGGATCCTGATAGCTGGAAGCCACACTGAGGGATGGGAATATGTTTTTAAAATAAAATAACCCGAAGACTGAATGGGGTCTACCATGTTTGTTGTGCTTTTGGCTCCAGAACTACTGGGTAGGGGTCAGAGAACAACAAATGCAGCCTGGGAGGGGCAGCAAATCCTGAGCTCAGCTCTGCAGAGCTGAAAGCTGGCTCAGTTAAGGTTACCACCAACTTTCTGTGCATACTTTCCACATGAAAATGACAGCCCCAGAGAGAATGGGGTTTAACATAATCAACTATGCATGATGTGTCAGCCAACCAGAACTGATACCCAGATGTGCACAAATGAAGGAACATGTGAGTTAAAGTACAGTTTTGCCATGGAGAGAGGAGTCAGACATGTGAGTGATTCAGCCTTCAGCCATTTGATTGAGCAAATGTTTTTAAATTGTCTGCACAGGGATTATTTTGTCTGAAATAGAACAACACCAACACATCTTCATATGGCTTTTGGTGACTTGGAACAGAGTTACTTGTTTCCGACCCAGTAAAACTGGAGCAGAGGGACTGCCTTGAAGTGGGTCCAGGGGTAGTGAACAGTAAGTTGCTGCTTTCTCATATATGGTAAGGACTTATCCTGACAGAGGATCCAAGTATTAGAGGCCTAGAGTGACTACCTGTCTTTTGGTGTAGGTGATGGTAAGTCCCCTGTTAGGTGAAGAAAACATCAGAAAAATTGGAGATCAGTACAACCCACAAGCCAGAAGTATATTCAATATGTTACTATTGTAATTAGATATTTGTTGTGGGATCCCCAGTGTCAGCCTCTAATGGTACTGCAACAAATTCCACCATCAGGCCTGCAACTACCAACTGTGTGCACATAAATACAGACAGCTTTGGATCTCCTAAGTGACTGGGTAACTGGTACACAAGTGGGACATTACAAGTAGACTGCATGTGCCCTCCAGCAGGTAGTAGGATGTTGTTGGGGCTATCTAATGAATAATGTTTGTTGCATTTAACCATTATCTTACCCATCCAGATCTTGTTCCTGCCCTCCCGATAAATATCCCACCCAGTGTGCTGTGTGAGCAGAGGGCGAAAACATGAGTAAGGTATATGGGCAGACTAAATGGGCTTGGCAGTTCTTATCTGCCAACAATTTCTATGTTTCTATGGTTCTGTGTTTTTGAATTTCATGTACTCTGTATGTTCCTAGTATTGTTTCTGTTCCTTTATGTGCTTTGTTTTATTTTATTTTTATTCATTGTTCTCAAAAGGTTCACACTTTTAAAAAGCCTTGGTTTGGAATACAGTAACCAATAAAAATATTTCACTGTAAGATACATTATTCCTCATACAGGAGGTACACCATAGGGAGGGACATCTGTCAGGTCTCTCTAGCAGTGCACTCGAAGCCCCTCTGCAGCTTGACTTCCTCAATGTTATACAATAGTGTAGCAAACCAACTCATATTCAGTACTAAAAAGACTGCATCAATGACATTTGGCTCCTCACAGAAACTTGCTAAACTCCAGTGCCCCCAATCTTTCACACCCTTAATGACACCAAACTGTTTTCTTGGTCTGTCTTCGAATACTTGGGAGTCTGGCTGGACCCCAGATTGGGTTTCTCCCACAACATTGACTCCCTACACACCAAACTAGGAGTTTTGTATTATTCCAAAGACTGCCTAACTCTCCCTACTCGTTATGAGTGCATTAATACTCTCCTTGTTTGATTATGCAGACATGGTTTATGGGTCAGCCCCCGCCTTTTCCGTCAGTAAGCTCAATGCCTTATGTAATGCCTTCTGCTGCTTCATCACTAATCTTCTTCCACTTACTCATCATTTTTCACTTTACTCTGCACTCTCTGTCCTTTTTCTCCCCCTCCACCATCAACTGCAGGGTGCATCCTTTATTGCTAAATATTGGTTTAACTCTCTCCCAGCCTACCTCTCCTCCCCCCTCTCACCAGCCGGTGTCTCTGACTACCCCCTCTGCTCCAGAGACCTACGTACTTTCTCCACCCTTCAGGTGCACTCCTGTGCAGGACAATCTGACTTCTCTTACTACCTTCCCCTACTCTGGAATCGGCTCCCCTCACTCCTATGGTCATCCCCTTCCCTTCCCTCCCCTAAATACCATCTAAAACTCTATCTCCAGCCCTCCTGCACCGCCGCCAAGGCTCCCAGTTGATACCCCTGTTGGGTGGCTGGATATTAGACCTGTTGGCAAAACATGACACAGAAACCCAGATATCACAGAAGAAAGTTTATTCCGGGACTTCTGCTGATGTCACTGAGCTAATGGCGGCGAGATAACTGAGCTCCAAATAACACTAGCCAAACTAACGCTATCTGGTGCGTTGAAACCAATTAAAACCTACAGAAATTACATCCAGATCTACCAGAGGACACAGGTCTGGTAAAAGCAATACCAAAAAATTGTCTGACCATGCAGATGGAGGTGAAATTTCAGCAACCACCCCACAGCAGGAGCGCCTCCCTGGATGGTCACTCAGGCCTAGACCCCGACATGGACACAGAAGGGGAAAGGCCGTCATGCTCCCAATTTGGAACTCTATTACAAGAAATCAAAGCCTTCAGAGGGGAAAATAGGTGAGAACTCTTAACCATACAGCAACAACTAAAAACAGTGGGGGAGCGACTAGACAAATCTGAAATCCGAATTTCCTCCATCAAGACAGAAACAGAAAATATACATACAGTAGTGGACTTTCTACTTCAACAGCAAGAAGAGACCCAAAATAAACTCGATCTGGAATCCAGATTGCAGAGAGACAACATCAGGATATACGGTCTACCTGAGGGCTTGGAGACTGGAAAAATGTCCGACTTCCTCAAAGATCTCCTGAGGGATGTTTTGGCGCTGTCCCCAAAATTCCATTTCTGAATTGAAAGAGCACATTGGGCACTGGATCTTCCTCCGACCAACCCGAGAGCCCGCCCCCACTCAGTAGTCCTGACATTCTTAAGTTTTAAAGATAACAAAGAAATCCTCAGGACAGCTTGGGCCAAGAAAAAGGTCACATACAATGCAACCTGACTGATTCTCAGTAATGATTATCCAGTAGCAATCGTAAAGCAAAGGGCAGCCCAAAGCCTGCTTAAAGAACTGAGATCACACCAAGTACGTTTTCAGACCCCATATTCCACAAAATTGAAAGTTTTCTGGGACTCTGGCACTATAACTTATCAATCCCCTGAAGAAGCGAGAGATGTGATGCTCAAAAGAGGATGGAAACTGGCAGACCCAGGACCAAGGGAACAATGCCCTAGATCCCCGAACAGCAGATGGACACCAAGAGGCCAACATCAATACAAGAACAAGGCCAAATGTGCAGCCCCAGCCACCCTTCAGGAGACACGCCGACTGCTTCAGCGACACGATGAAGGAAAAGACACGCAGAACAGTGACCTCCCACATCAAACCTGAGAGCAGCAATCTGGTTAATTTGGGGCTCAAAATGGACTGGAGATCCTATCTGACTTCAGGCCTGGTATGTAAGACATCTTGCTAGCACCCTGCCTCTCAATCTGCGAGAGGTAGTGATCCCCCTTCTTTTTCTTGCGCTGACTTTCCATGCTGGAAGGAGAGAAAGCTACCTCACATAGCTGACACTGCTATGAGAGATCAGACCGTATAGTAATAAAACCTGCAGGAAGAGAGGATGGATTGCTGTTATTTAGGGAGTGCTGACTTAATTTTTTTTCTTCCTCCTCAACCTCCCTGCATAATATGAACTTCACCAGCAGATAACATCCATCAAGCAAGACTCCGGATGAATCAGGAGAACCTGGGGTGAATTGCTACTTGTTTGATACTACTCTCATAGTGCAGGAGCTGCAAATATAAGTAACCTGCAAATCCTAATATAAAAATTACTTGGGCTCGACTTCTTTTTCCTCTGACTCTCCCCCAGAGCCCTCATTCTTCTACTATTCCCATCGATGTTTTGAAATTATAAGCAGAGGGAAATGACTGGGACATGGGTTTTGATGATTCACTGGCTCTGGAGAAGGGAGGTTAATGGGGGGAGGGGGAACCTGGGCTTACAAGGCTGAAAAAGGGGCCTATTACAGATTTCTGAAAACCTTTTCCTCGGAACAGTTCACCATAATACATCCCCTTCTGCAATCTGAAACAGGAGAAAGGGAGATTATTTTCACAAGGACTCTAGATACTTTGGGACCAGATGAGGTTTATTTGCTCTTGCATTAGAATGTAATAAGTTTGGCTGGGTTTGGAACCTCGACACAGAGTATTATGACAAACAATCTAGCCATGTTTCTTTTTGGTTTGGTGATGATTCTAGGTAGCTATAACCACCTAGCTATGGTCCAACAGATAGTTGGACAGGAGGGTCCTGGGGACTCATCCCCCCACACTAACCCTCCTTCTACAGCGAAAAAACAGAAAATCACTGTGCAATATGAAAGGGTTGCTTCTCTCCCTTGGAAGCAAAATTGTATATGTGTTCTCTGAGTTAGAAGAACATTTATTGTTGTTTGTTGTTACAGCACACCTTCAGGTAATACAGTATTCAGAATGGAATCTAGGTACAGGGCTCTCACCTAAACGGACTCAAACCCATAGATTCAGTTTTAAGGGGAATATGAGACTATGCAGACAGATAAAGATCAGGACTCATGCCTTTCAGGAAATAATCTTTAACAAAACTATAATTTACACATATGGATCCAATTAGGAAACTAATAGTCTGTTCACAAAATGTGAATGGACTTAATCCGTCATAAAACGTCATAACGTCATAAGACATTTAAAGAAACAACGACCTTCTTTTTTACTATTACTGGAAACACATTTAGGGAGAATGGAGCAGCAGAAGCTTTTAAAGTTTTGGTTCTCACAGGTTGTGGCCTCCTACTATAAAAAAGGAAGAGAAGGGGGATGGTGATTTTAATTCCATGATATGCCCACTTTCAGATAAACTCTACTTAAGCAGACTCAGAGGGATGTTTGGCAAAAGTTGAGGGACTCTATGAGAGCGAACAGATCACTTTGTCCAGTCTGTACATCCCCCTGGGCTCTGACACCCGCTCTGTCAGACTTCTCCTACAGGAAAATTATGGAATACCATCAGGGGGTGTTGATTGTAGGATGAGACCATGACTTTATCTATGACAATTTAGGTACAACAGACCCAAACCCACACAGGAAGATGGCTGTCCAAAAGATGGCCCACACATATATAAGGGAAATGGACTGGGTGGATGCAAGGAGATTTATGCACCCTCACACAAGGGGATACTTCCACTTTTTGCCACTGCACAGAACATATGCCCATATTGATTTTCTCCTCATCCCAAGGGAACATCAATACCGCATTCTGAAGTGCGAGATGGTACCCACCACAGTTATATCTGACCATTCTCTTCTAAAGATTGAGTTGGACTAGGGGAGGCAGCAAAAAAGAACATTGTGGAGGCTCAATAATTTTTTGTTTGTCCTACCACAATTTAAGGAGATGGTATAAACTAGAATCTCACAGATTATGGCAGAGAATAGTGCTCCAGAGATCTTAGCATTCACGATATGGGACACCCTTAAGGCAGTCCTTGAGGGGACATCATTAGATGTGCTGCACATCATAAAAACTCCCAAATGAACCTTTTGTGTGACCTGTAGAATCAATTAAAAGAACTAACAGAAGAGCATGCTTCAGGGAATGAGGGTGTTTTCCCATTATTGGAAGCAACAAGACAGAGAATTCAGCATCTACTGAATATCCGAGTGGGGTAGTCCCTTCAACTCCTGAAACAAAAATTCTATTAGAGGTGACCTAGGGCCACACAGTTACTAGCCCATCGCCTCAGAAAGAAAATGAACCTGACTTCTATTACCCAAATCAGATCACTCACAACCAGGGAGATAGAGAGGAGCCCCTCAGGTATTGAACAGTCCTTTACCCACTTTTACCGCACCCTTTATACACCAGATCATAAAACGGACCCCAAAAGGTGGAGAGGTTCTTGGAGGACCTGACTCTCCCTACCTTCTCCCAAATGCAACATGATACCCTGAAGGCTCTGATTACTTAGGACAAACTAATACAGGTGATATCCTCATTGCAATCTAATAAGAGCCCAGGACCAGATGGCTATACAGCCGAATTTTATAAATTATTCCAAAAACAACTGATGCCAATTCTACATCTGGCATGTCGGGGGTTGTGGAAGGGGAGGAGGCACCAATCTCTTGGCCTTATGCCACCATTTCCAGCATATTAAAACCTGGAAAAGACCCTCTGTCCTGCTCCTCTTATAGACCAATATCAGTACTCAATATCAATTATAAGATATTTACAACAGTAATGGCCAAGAGAATAGAGAAGTTTTTAACCTCTCTAATTAATAAAGATCAGTGTGGCTTTAGTCCGGCCAGACAGGCACAAGACAATATAAAAAATACTTTACACCTTATGTACCATACCACCCAGTCGAACTCCCCCTTTCTCTTTTTGAACTTAGATGCTGAGAAGGCCTTCGACTGGGTGGCATGGTCCTTTTTAGAGACCAGCCTGAGTAGGATGGGATTCCCAGAGGAGTTCCTTCAAATAATAAGATCATTATGTGATACACCAATGGCTCAAATTAAAATTAATGGCTCTATTTCTGAACCCACTCCTCTCTTGAGAGGCACCTCTCTACTATTTGCCCTGTACTTGGTGCCTTTGGCCCAGGTAATCAGGCAATCCCGGGATATCAGGGGAGGAGACCAACACAAACTGGCCCTCTATGTGGATGATTTGCTAATATACCTGTCTGATCCTGAACTCACCTTGCCTACACTGTGGACTTTGCTTGAACAGTTTGGGGAAATTATTGGATACAGGGTAAATACTTCAAAAACAGAAGTCTTACAATTAAATTACAACCCCTCACCCTCAATAGCCCAATTGTTCCCTTTCAAATGGGACCTGCCCTGTCTTAAATACTTGGGAGTGTACCTCACAGGTGACCCCTCTAAGTTAGGAGAGATAAACTACTTACCCCTGACTGAACAGATAACATTAGATTTATAAAGATGAAAGTCCCTGCCCTTTCCCCAATTCAAAGGATAGATGCAGTGAGGATGAATCTTCTCCCATGTCTTCTTTATATGTTTCAGACTCTCTCCATTCCCTTCCCAAAGGGTCTGATCAGAGAAATCAATAAAAAAAATGTTGAGATATCTATGGGGAGGCCAGAAACCTAGGATTAAATTCACAATACTTCAGTTACCTAAGAGAAATGGAGGTTTAGCTCTACCAGACTTTGAGGCTTATTTTGTGGCTGCCCAATTCTGTATCCCAATACACTAGCTACAACCTCATTATCAAGCAAAATTGAGGGACTTAGAGATAAGGGAGGAGGACTTAATAAATTTAATTAAGATTTTATTACAGTGCCCCTCCTCCTATCCAAGAGATTATCAGCAACCCATATACAATAAACTCAATAAAAATATGGAGAACACTACTGGATTCTAAACAATTGATTACTTATAGGCCACTGATCTTCTCCCTATCCTATCACCAACACTTTGCACCTGCACATATAGATCTTGGCTATAGAAGACAGGAGAGAATGAACCTACACTTAACTGGGCACTTTATAAAAGGATGGAGGCTCCTGTCTGCAGCAGAATTACTGACCATGTATGATCTGGGGGAGTGAGATGGCTTCTGGATCCTGCAAGCCCTAAACGTTGTTAGCAAAATTAGGAGGTATATACCAGAGGAGGACACCCCACCTGCCCTAATGGAGATAATTTGAGCAGCTATAGATGGAAGGGCTACTCTGTCACATATGATCTCGGTTCTGTATAAGGGTATCATTTCTCTCAAATGGAACTCTTTGAATAACCTGAGAAGGGTATGGGACAGGGACTTGGGGATCATAATCCATGAGGCTCTCTGGATTAAACATTTGAACCGCATACACCAAGGGCCCTCATCTCTGGCCTGGAAGGAATTTTCCTGGAAGGTCTCCCCCAGATACTTTAAAACACCAGTGATACAAGTGAAATACCTGCAGAGAAGAATGCCTCCTGTTGGAGAGGGTATGGCGGGGACTGCGCAAACCATGATCCTATTTTTTGGCTTTGCCTGGGACTACAACCCTTTTTTCAAAGCCTCCTTGATGCCCTCGCCCACATTTTTATGGACATACATAACCTCACCCCAGAATTATTCCTTTTTTTAGATTTCCCAGACTCCTGAAAAGACCCTGTTACTAAAAAGTTATTGACAATCTGTTTTCTGACTGCTAAAAAAGTTATTACAAAAAATTGACTCTCTCTGACCCCACTTCTTATATCACAATGGGATGAGATAATGATCCAGACGTACAAATTAGAGCAGTTAACTGCAGTTCTTAATAAAAGGAGAGAAGTATTTGACTTGACCTGGAGGAGATGGGTATTATACATCACAACTCATAGACCAGACTTTGTCCCGTGATACAGAAGAGTTCTTGGAAAGGTGTATAGCCAGGATCTTCCCAGTACTGGGACCCAGGGGAATACTCTGTATTTACATGCTTTGTGTTCACTGTAAACTAATTATATTGTAATGAAGTATGAGTTTAAACCATTATTGCAATGTTACACAAATCCCATTGTTCTCTGTACCATTTTATGTATCCTGTTTAGTTGTGCTGATTAACTGTTTTGTTAAGGTTCTTTGTTATGTATATCCCATTGTTTATGTATATATGTATTATTTTCTGTCTGGAACAAAAATTAACTAAATAAAGATGGAAAGTGGAAAAAAAAATAAGAAAGTGTTTATTCCAAAACATGCAGAAAACAGCATTACTTGCTGGGAGTTCAGAGATTTCTTAACACCACAATGTCATCATGCAAACTCAGTGAAAAACAGTCTTACAGAGATTCTTATACTAGAGATAAGAAAGTACGTTACTAGGTAATGGACTTTCCTGAAAAGACAGAAAAGCAAAATACAACAATCGTATTTGTGGACAGTGGTGGGCAGCTCTCACCTAAGACAGTTAGGTTTTGCACGTTCACACTGATAAGCGTATGCTGACTAAGGCTACTTTTGAGTAACAATACAATGATTCACAAAATATGCTGATCATTGCATCATGGCAAAAAGTTGTAGGTGGCATACAGACACCACCAAAATAATTAAGCTGGAGAACAGTTTCTAAGCACATAATGACAAGCCTGAGTAGATACAAATGTACCTTATACTGCAGTAGTGTGTAATAGCATGCAGGAGGGTCTGTAGGGTGTCCAAGTCTACTAACCCCCCCCGTTTCCTGATAAAGAGGCAACACCAAAGGGATAGCTCAGGAGGTTAAAGCTTTGCAGATTTGGTGGCATAAAGAAAACATAATTGTGCCCGATGTTGCTGAAAAGTTTGACGTAAGCAGCATAAGGTAATAATCAGAAAAATAATCACGAAAACTTGAATTACAAAAAAACCTTTGAATGTAAGTTCCAAACAAGTGCTGGACAATGCAGTACTTAAACCACCATCATGAAATAAGTTATTGCGAGAATTACTTGCTTTTGTAATATTATTACTAATGTGAATGAGATGTGTATCCTTCCTGTCCAATAAGGATTTTAGATTCAGGGTGAGTAGGTCAATATGCAGATTAAAAACTGGTAGATACTGTTCTATAGCATTGACATCGTCAGGATCACTATCTATGTAATCAAGTTCTGGGGTGGGAACAGGGGGTGATAACAGTATGGCCAATGACAGAGTGCTCATGTGGTACAAAACAGAAGTTGGGCATGTCAAAACCACAGGTGAGAGGTTCCTAGGAGAAGGTCTCATAGTTGGACACAACGCAGTATTGTTCATTACTGTTGTAAGTATCTCAAACTTGAGGAAGGTGCCACTGTGTGAGTTGGACAGGGCAGGTAATGGAAGCACTTGTCATCTGGCTGATGAGGCGTTGCACTGTCTGTTGCTGTATGCATGTTGCATTTGGCATCAAATGAGGTGATATGACATTTTCAAAGAGGTCATCATCAAAGGTTTGTCACCAGTCTATACTTTGGTGTGTAACCACACACCGATGTACTTACATCAAAGATGTTACATTGACACAAATAGTGGTAACCCCATATGGTGCAACAGTCCATATGTAGGGCTACCCAGACATCCAGTTGAGGATGAAACACCAACAGAGGAGGCAAGTTGGTACATTCTCGATAGATGCTACCCTCAAGATGGCCCACAGCGTGGACTTCAGCCAGCTTGCCAAAGACTGAAGAATCCTTGTTGAAAATTGGCAGTGACATGATAAGGATGATGTATAGGGTGTCTCTTATGGCACAATGGCCCATTGTATAGCAGGGTCCTTGATTTGGATGTGGTGTGACATAACCCAAGTTCTTAGCTGTGTCCAATAAAAAGGACACAGTCCTGGGCATGCACTTGGTAGTACATGTCAGGGTTGAAGTGGGTATGACTGTGTGGAAAAGAGTGGCAGTTGCAATTGATTGGGTTCAACAGTTGTGGCACAAGGTGTTGTTAGAATATTGGTTGCAAAATTCTGCTCCCAGCATTGCCATAAGGTTGTATGGGCCTGTATGATGTTGGTTGACTTGGTGTATGCATAAAATCCCATTGGGGCAAATGCAGGTGCTGGGCCAGCCTTGAAAAGTTCCTTTGGCAAGATGGGCCACTGGAAAGGCCCTGTTTAGTAGAATTACCAGTTCTCCATTCGATTTGCACAGTAGAGTTATCAGGAGAAACCACCATAGCATTGAGATAAGCATCTTTTCCTTCACACACAGCCACATGGGAAGATGGGAGTTGAATGCCATGCTTCCATTAGGAGATGTGGAGATGAGGCTGTCAGGTTGTGGGGGATCTAGGTGATGAAGGAGTATCTGAAGGTTTATTGAGGTTGGTTCTAGAACACTCACCAGGGTGCTCAGCAGGTGGTAAAAGACAAATAGCAAAATTCTGAAAGACAAAAATGAAAACAGGTTAAAAACACAGGCCCCCCACCCATCTGGGGGAAGGAGTATTTAATCACCTTTATATAGCTTCAGTTGGCTGGCATGGTACCACTTGTCGATGGGTTTCTTGCAGTCTGACAACTGCACCTGGTAAACAGGGGCTCAGTTTATTCACAATGTTGTAGGGGCCAGCCCACTTGCTGGTCAAGGGGTGGGCTGGTGTGGCAAATTTCAGTACCAAGACTTGGTCATCTACCTACCAACTGACTTCTTTGACATTCTTGCCAAAGTACATTTTGGACTGTTGTTGGGCTTTGCCCAAGTTTTGAACAGCAAAGAGATGAGTTCAGACTAGGTTGTCCTTCAGCTGTATGACATAAGTGTCTGCCAACACTCTGTCCATGGTTGGGGTGTTGAGGTCAACCCACAGATGTTCCAGTAGTCTCTTCTGCCAGCCTGTCATCACCTAAATGGGTGTGCACTGGGTTGCTACAGCGGGGATAGCCCTGATTGCCATTAGGAGAAAGGGCAACAGAGTGTCCCAATTTTTAGCATTCTCATTTGCAAACTTACACAGCATTAACTTAATCTGTTGGCCCTCACTACCTATCAGGAAGACTGAGGATGGTAAGCTATGTGAAACCTTTGTATGACCCTCAGTAACTCCAAGCATTCCTGCATCAGTTCCCCTGTGAAACTAGTCCCCTTGTCAGAGTCCACCTTAAGAGGTAGGACCCATCCAGTGAATACCTGTTCTACCAGAATCTTGGTAGTGGCTTTGGCAGTGCTTGCCCTATATGGAAACATTTCAACCCATTTCGAGAAGAGGTCTGCGATCACAAGTGCATATTTATTTCTCTTACTCGTCGTGGGCAGGGGCCTGATGGAATTGATTTGTATCTCATTCCAGGTGCCGGATTGCCTCTGTGGGTGTAGTTTGGCATTTTTCTTATCCACAGCAGGGTTATTCTGGGCACAGGTGATGCATTTGTCCACATAGTGCTGAACATAGGTCATTTGGCCAGGCCTCCAACCCACGGTTTTCAATCTCTGTAGTCTTATCTACACCATGGTGTCCATTTGTGAGTGCTTCGTGAATCTGATGGATGAACTCTGATCAGAGCTCTTTGGGATCACCCACAATTTCTCACCACCAGATTGGTGTAGGACCAACTTCTGGTCTGTAGAGAGAAAAAGATTTGCAGAATGTTTCTTGAAGGGATTGCCTTGGGACATTTCC
The DNA here is from genome assembly GCA_016271365.2 of Neoceratodus forsteri. Taxonomy (NCBI): domain Eukaryota; kingdom Metazoa; phylum Chordata; order Ceratodontiformes; family Ceratodontidae; genus Neoceratodus; species Neoceratodus forsteri. Next base: position 1,197,450,933 of record CM057450.1, on the reverse strand, counting down.
TTTTCTGTATCTTTAGAGAGGTATTCATATACCTCTTTTATATCAGGATATGCCATTTGTACTGCAGCCAGATCCAGTGGGACTACTTGGGTCCTCCTTTGCATGGCAACTAAGTGGGCTTCAGGTTTAGACTGCATTACCCATACCTCCCCCCTCGAGCGCCATCCTTGGCCAAGTTGTCCACTTGATCATTGTACTGATGGTATGGTTCAGTCTTGGAGTGAGCTTTGACTTTGTGACTGTAAAGTTTGAAAATGAAGGTGCCAGCTAGGCTATCAATGTATCTGAAGTGGTCCCTTTACTTAACAGGAGTCTCTTCCAAGGAGGCATAATCATAGGTCTTCCAAAAGGGAAGAAATTCTGTGAGAGAGTTGTGCACCCATGAGGAATCAGAAAAGATGATGGTATCCTCTTCCTCTTTGCCAGGAATGATTTCCAAGGCACAGGCAATGGCTGCCAGTTTTGCATACTGTGAAGATTTGATGGTGCATTGTCTAGACACCTCAAGGGTGTCACCTGCTGTACAGAGGACTGAACCCTGAATCTGATGACTTGTTCTTCCCCTTGGTAAGAGGAGCCATCTGTGAAAATGAGACAAAGTGCAGGATCTGCTAGGGTGCATACAGTGGCAGGTAGGAAGGGGCCTGGTTCTGGCAGAGTGGGTGGCTCCTGACCACACTCATAGGAATCCCCTTGGTAGAGGAGTCCATGTGCCAAAATTTGTGGCATTTTGCAGGGTGCACAGTGATGTCTCAGATTTGTAGGAGGAGTGATCAATGAATAAGTGTAGTATTGGATACGTTACCATCTATGTCTCGATCTGATAATAGAAAAGTAGTGGGGGTGTGATTGGTGTGCAGTACTATAGGGTAAAAACCTATGATGTAGGTGAAATGTTTGACAGCTCAGAAGGTAGCTGGGAGATTCCTCTCACACAGAGAGAACTTCTGTTCCACTGAGGTCAGCACTTGCGACGCACAGGAAATAGGCCTGAGGATGCCATTCATTTTTTGCGTAAGTACTGCAAACATAGCAGTATCAGAGGTGACTGTCTCCAAATGGAATGGTAGCTCTGGGTTTGGATTAATCAGAACTGGAGCTGAGGACAGGGCCTTCTTCAGGGAGGTAACAGCAGCTGTATGTTCTGGTCCCCATTGCCAGCGGACATCCTTTTTCAGTAGTTTATACAGAGGTGTGGCCTTCTGTGCAAAATCACAGATGAAGTCTCCAGAGTAATATACCATTCCAAAGAAGTGCCTCAGTGTGTAGACACCAGTGGGTACTGTAAGGGCAGGTCCTGGATTCTCTGGACATTGTCCAAGGTGGGACTTCTGCCTTCTGCAGTGATTCACAGACCTAGAAAAGAGCCTTTGGGGAGGCACAGTTGTACCTTAGCAGGGTTGAATTTGAGGTCTTATTTCTATAGGAGTGCTAGGAGCTCCTCTAGAAGCCTCAGATGTTTCTCTAGGCCTGTTGTAGCCAAGAGAAGGTCATCCACATTGTAATAGGGTGCTCCTGTTATGAATATTTAGTCCTGAAGTAAAAATGTGTGACACCCCTCCAAATCTTATTTTCCTACTTTTCTCATCTTTTTCTTCCTCCTTTCTTTATTAAATTTTGTGTCAGGGTGGCCAACCTGGCATATCTCTTGAAACTTTACTGTTTCTTTAAGTAATCCTAAAAACCCTTATGGTTGCACAATGAACGTTTATCCTTTTTCCATAAGGAGCTCTGCATTTGAGTAATGGTTGTGCTCCTTAGGTGCCCCCAGTTTATTTATGTTACACTTCAGTGCTGGAAATAGGTGCCTTGGTGTCAAAAGTGAAGCACTATGCGCTATTATAACTGGTGCCTCTTTAAGAAGCACAGAAATGCTGTGCTGCAAGCCCGATGTCGGGCAAAGTAAATAAAAAGAAAACCGCTTGTTACAGTATTGATGAAATGCTCTTGTGAGCTTAAAAAGAAAAGGAAGTGCTGCAAATATTAATTATTTAGACAGCCCAGAAAGCGAGTGACTGGGAGCTGTCAAAACCAAGGCCAAAATGAAATGTTTTAGCTAACGGCTGACGTGTCAGCCATCGGGATTATAAAGCCAACAGCAGTAAAATTAGGAAAGACTGCTAAAACTGTTTGCAGAGGTTCACTAGGTATAAAACCTGCAACTTTAAATAATTAAATCCTTTATCCTTTTTCTTTGTTAAAATAAATAACCTGTGCTTCAGTATCAGGTCTCCTGAGCTGGCAGGGGAAGGCAAATAGGGAGCGCGTCCCTCATTTGTCATTCCCCTGTCCAGGTTGGGTATTCCTGTATATAAAACATGTGAAAATGAACAAATAAATGTTTTTCTTTTGGTGTTGCCATTGTGGGGAGATTCCTACTATAGGACTGAAAGCCCCAGAATTGACTGCTTTTGTAAAAATCAGGAGAGATGAGGTCACAGCAAGTGGGAGGAGCTATGCTCCAAATGCAGTAGAAATACCCTAATTAAGGTTTAGATGATATAAAACTGATATTTTAGGATATATTCACAGAAGGAATATAACATAAATGTTTGTTTTTCCTATTGTACAAGACTGATCCAAGATAGCCTTAGATAGGACCACATAAAAGTCTATTTTATGTTAAGTTGGAGATTCCCCTGATTGTGATGTCACCCTAAGGATTGCTATAAAACCTGCCACCAGGGGACTAAGAAGTGTGTGTGGGTCAGTATCTTCTGACCACCGAGGGAGAAGGAGCTAGTGTGAGTGCTTACATACTGTGTTGGATGTTTAATCTACAAAAGAAAGACAGGAATCTCGAGGAGAAATATTTCCTGATGTTTTGAATGGTGTGATGGACTAACACCCAATTTTTCTTTCTGTAAATATCTTTTTTTTTTAATTTTTATGTTTTTGCAAAGTTTGCAAATAAATTGATAAACATATTTATTATGTTTTTTATGCACTAAATATTACTGTCTGGTGTCTGCCATTTATCCCATGCCTTCTACACTGGTGTCAGAAGTGGGATAGTCCTGGTACGTTGAGGCTGCCCAGGAGGCGCTACCAGGGGGGGTATTGTTCCGATATACCCTGACAGATGATAGAAGGGGACCAGACAGACCTTGGTGCATATCACCTGACACGGTAGGTAACTGAAAAAAACTGGGATTAAATTGTTACCCGGATATTTATCACATGCTGTCTACACTGGTGTCAAAAGTGGGATAGTTCTGGTGCATTGAGGCTGCCCAGGAGGCACTACTGGGGGGGGTTATTATTCCAATATACCCTGACAGATGATAGATAGGGATCAGACAGACCTTGGTGCATATCACCTGACATGATCGGTAACTGAAAAAAAACTGGGATTGAATTGTTCCCCGGATTGGGTACAGGAGCCAGACCAAAAATGAAGAAACCAGAAGATGAGGATATTGAAGAAGGAGAAGATGTGCAGAGGCCAAAAAAGAGACAGATGACCCCAGCCCCGGATGATCCGAGTGAGTTGCTGAAGTGGCTCTATATGAGGCAGATTGAGATGGAACAACAACAAGAGGACAGAGGGATGAGGATTGATGCATCCAGGCAGAAGAAATTAGACAGCAGGACATGAAATGGAATTATACCCTGAAAGCCATACAGGACATGAATCAAGGTCAGGTGGATAGAACTGGGCCCACAGACATAAAGCTAACTAAATTGTCAGAGAGTGATGATATTGAGGCATACCTTGCTACCTTCGAGAGGATAGCCCAAACCTGTGTATGGCCTCGTGATCAGTGGGTAATAAGATTGGTACCTAACTTATCTGGGAGAGCCCAGTTAGTATATAGCCAACAGAGTGGGACTTATGCTAATGATTATGATAGAGTAAAAGAAGAGATATTGAGACGTTATAATATCAGTATGGAGACCTATCACCAGTGTTTTTGTTCTCAGAAAATGGCCCACTATGACACCCCCATGGAAACACATGCTCATCTCAGAGATTATTGTGATAAATGGCTACAACCGATGACTAAGACTATTGATCAGATTATGGAGCTAATAATCATTGAACAGTTCATTCGGGTTTTACCACTGGATGTACAATTATGGGTTAAGCAGCACAAGCCAGAGACAGCAGAAGAAGCCATTAAACTGGCGGAGGACTACTTGGCAGCTCATCGAACCAGACTAAGGGGACAACAAGGTAATACAGGACCATCTACAGCTCTGGTAAGAACTTTTTTTCCCAATAATCAAAGGCAATCAACTTTTGGAAGATGAGATAGAGGGAGCAGGGTCCCATATACAGACATTATTTGCCATGGATGTCTCGGGAAGGGACACATAGTCAGAAACTGCCCTAATAAAAGAAATGATGCAGCTCATTTGGCCATAGAGAACTTTGGATATGTTACTTCTCTGGGAGTGGGACACCAACAAACTCTGGGATTGTTAGACTCTGGAAGTAGACAAACCCTGATGAGAGCCAATCTGGCCCCTAAAATAGACTTAAGTCAGAATGATGCAACTGTTCACTATATACATGGATATGTCCATCAGTATCACACTACAAAGTTGGCATTGACTGTTAACAACAAAATCCATACCTTGTTAGTTGGATTAGTACCCTGTCTACGTGCACCTGTTATAATTGGCCAGGATTTCCCTTGTTTTGATGCCTGAATGAAGACTCATCAATCACTGGTGGAACCTGTTAATATGGTTACCAGGGCCCAGGCAAAATTACAGATGGAACCTGTCTTTTCTTTTGAAGAGGATTATTTTGAAGGACAAAGAAAGGCAAGAAAATCCAAACAAGTTAAAAGGAAGGAAAAGAAAACTTGGCAGGATTCACATCCAGAAAAGAATGTGGAATTAGCACCAGGGTTGTTAAAAGGTGACATCAGACAAGAATAGTTAACAGATGAGACTTTAAGACCTCTATCTGCACAAATAAATCAAGAAGGAAAGAATGGACATTCTAATTTTTTATTAAAGCGTAACATACTGTATAGAATAACTGTTGATCCTGTTACAAACTGTGAGACAAAACAGTTAATGGTACCTAAACAGTATAGGGAGCAGGTGATATGATTGGCCCATGATATACCTATGGCTGGCCATGAGGGGAAGGATAGAACATCACAACGGATACTATCCAGGTTTTGTTGGCCGAGGAGTCATCAAGATGTAGCAGCATATTGTTGAGCTTGTGCAAAATGCCAACTGATGGCTCAAGGAGGGAAGAAAAATCAAGTACCCCTGCAACCCATTCCTTATGTAACAACTCCTTTTGAGAGAGTAGCTATGGATGTGGTGGGGCTCCTAACAAAGAGTTCTAAGGGAAATCAATTCATACTGGTTGTGTGTGACTACGTCACCCAGTACCCTGAAGCCATACCAATGAGAATGGTTACTGCCCCTAGAATAGCTGAAGAATTGGCTAAAATCTTCAGTCGAATGGGAATACCCCAAGTGATTCTAACCGAAAGAGGCAGTAATTTTACATCTGTGATGCTACAAGAATTGTATCATCTGTTGGATGTCTCTGCAGTACGTACCTTCCAGTATCACCCTCAGACTGATGGATTAGTAGAAAGATTCAATAAAACACTTAAGAAGATGTTGCAAAAGAACGTACAAGAGGAAGGTTGAGACTGGGATAGATTTCTCCCTTACCTCTTGTTTGCCTGCAGGGAAGTACCCCAAGCAACAACTGTTTTTTCCCCATTTTCCTTACTATATGGTCGCAACCATAGGGGACCATTAGATGCAATTAAAGAACACTGGGAGGAAGGTAACGGTGTGGGATTTACAAACACTGTGAATTACATGACTGACTTACGGGAAAGGCTTGTGAAATATGTAGCTATGGCTCATGTGAATGTTGACCAGAAACAGCAGGGACAAAAAGAATTGTGTGATAAAGGATTGAAATACAAACATCTTGAACCCGGGAAAAAGTGTTACTGTTGTTGTCTAGTACAGAAAATAAGTTTCTAATGAGATGGCAAAGGCCTTATGTGGTACTTCAACAGACTGGTATTGTGAATTATGAGATTGAAATGCCTGGACAGAGACCAGTAGAAAAGGTATACCATGCCAGTCTGTTAAGGAAATGGATAGATAAGCCAAACCCGTCCCTCTACATTCAACCTGAACAAAGACTATCAGAGACAGAGGTGTCTTATGATAGATTAGAGACATAACAAGGGGAGAATAAAATGCAAATTAATCTAGAATTAAAGCCTGATCAAAGACAAGAGGTTGATCAACTTTTGGAATTTTTTAAAGAAACTTTTACTAAAACACCAGGGAAAGCATTAGGGGTGGTGCATGAGATTAAATTGACACAAAGTTAACTAATTCACCAGAGGCCCTATAGGTTACCAGAGAAAATCCAAAAAGAGGTAGTGGATGATGTAAGGAAAACGGAACAAGCAAAGGTGTTTGTTCCTACACATAGACCTTGTCCTCACCTTTAGTAGTAGTAAATAAAAAATTGGAAGGTGTTTGGTTATGTTTGGATTTTCAGAAAATCAATGCAATTTCTGAGTTTGATGGCTACCCCATGCCAAGAATTGATGATCTTCTAGATCAGATAGGCTCTGCATGGTATGTCAGCACCCTAGATTTAACAAAAGGGTACTGGCAGATACCCTTAGCACCACAGTCCCAAGAGTTAACAGCGTTCAGTGCCCCTATTGGTTTATACCAATTTATGACCATGCCATTTGGTTTGCACAGGGCTACAGTCACTTTTCTGAGATACATGGACAGTATTTTAAGACCCATAATCAATACAGTGCTGCTTACTTGGATGACGTAGTCATCTATAGCCCAGATTGGAATACCCACTTAATTCATCTTAGCGCTGTCATTCAAAGCAATAAGGATGCAGGACTTACAGTAAATCCATCCAAATGTGCTATTGCTAAAACTGAGACCAGATATTTGGGGTTTATAATTGACCACGGAACTGTAAAGCCAGAAATAGACAAAATGGAGGCCATTGCCAATAGTCCTATTCCCAATACCAAATGCCATGTTAGAAATTTTTTAGGGCTAGCAAATTACTATCAAAGGTTCATTCCTGGTTTTTCCACCATTGCAACACTGCTTAAAGAACTGCCTAAAAACAGGTATCCAAATAAAGTGAAGTGGACTGCTGATTGTGAAACAGCTTTCTGGAATATAAAGGCAGCTTTATATTCCACACCAATACTCCTAAATCCAGGCTTTAGCAAACCATTTGAGGTCCAAACCGATGCCTCTGACATGGGCATTGGGGCAGTGTTAACCCAGCATGATCACAAAGGCAAGCACCCAATTCTATTCATTAGTAGGAAATTGCATGAGCGAGAAAGAAAGTATTCCACATAGAGAAGGAGTGCCTGGCTATAAAATGGTCTATAGAGGCTCTTAAATATTATTTATGGGGGTATGAATTCACTATTGTAACTGACCACAACCTGCTATGTTGACTATACCTCATGAAAGATAAGAATATGTGCATCATGCACTGGTACTTGTCCCTCCAACCATATAAATTTTCGGTAAAACACAGAACTGGGTCTCAACATCAAAATGCCAGTTTTTTTTTATCCCTGTATGGAGCTGAACATGTTATGACTGAAAAATGTGATGTGACTTGTAATAATGAATGATGTGTTTTAAAAAAGACACATACCTCAGGGAAAAGAACAGTAGGATCAGTTTATTGAATGTATAAATATTAGTCATATGTTAAAAACTGTTCTGCTTATTAAGGGTCCCGGAGGGGAACTTCTGGTGAGGGTGCACGGAAGTTCCAACCCTTCTAAGGGTGAAGGTTTCAGCCAACATCATACTGTGTTGCCTTCTTAAATGGGGAGGAGTGTAACAGGGTGCCCCTGTTATGAATATTTAGTCCTGAAGTAAAACTGTGTAACCCCCCCAAATCTTCTTTTCCTACTTTTCTCATCTTTTTCTTCCTCCTTTCTTTATTAAATTTCTTGTCAGGGTGGCCAACCTGGCATATCTCTACAAACTTTACTGTCCCTTTAAATAATCCTAAAAACCCATATGGTTGCACAATGAAAGTTTATCCATTTTCCATAAGGCGCTCTGTATTTGAGTAATGGTTGTGCTCCTAAGGTGCCCCCAGTTTATTTATGTTACACTTCAGTGCTGGAAATAGGTGCCTTGGTGTCAAAAGTGAAGTGCTATGCACTATTGTAACTGGTGCCCCTTTAAGAAGCACAGAAATGCTGTGCAGGAAGCCCGATGTCGGGCAAGGTAAATAAAAAGAAAACTGCTTGTTGCAGTATTGATGAAATGGTCTTGTGAGTGTAAAAAGAAAAGGAAGTGCTGCAAATATTAATTATTTAGACAGCCCAGAAAGTGAGTGACTGGGAGCTGTCAAAACCAAGATCAAAATGAAATGTTTTAGCCGACGGCTGACATTTCAGCCATCGGGATTATAAAGCTAACAGCAGTAAAATTAGGAAAGACTGCTAAAACTGTTTGCATAGGTTTACTAGGACTGAAAGCTCCTGAAGTGACTGCTTTTGTAAAAATCAGGAGAGAGATGAGGTCACAGCAAGAGGGAGGAGCTATGCTCCAAATGAGGTAGAAACCCCCAATTAAGGTTTAGATGATCTAAACCGATATTTTAGGATATACCCACAGAAGGAATATAACATAAATGCTTGTTTTTCCTATTGTACAAGAATGGTCCAAGATAGCCTTAGATAGGACCTCAGAAAGAACTGGAAGGGGACAGGATCAGTTGTGTTCCAGGACAGTAGCTGCTGCTGTTGTTTTCACAGGGTTCTTGTGGATTTTACTTGGTAGGTTAGTTCTTTTCTTTCTTACTTCTAAGGGGCTAGCAGGGTATTGTTTTGGGTGCTGCTGGATGTTTGTAAACTGATTTGGTGGCTGTAAGTGGGGCTTATTTTGTGGATGTTTCACTGTGTAACAGGCTGCGCTGGTAGAGGCCTATTTCTTCTGATTTAAAACCTATTTGGTGGGATTTGCTTGGAGATGGTTATTTGAATTGGAGACCTATATCTGTTAATTTCAAGCCTATTTTGATGTGGTGTTAGTGAAGCTGATTAAATTGGAGTCCTGTTTCCGTTGGCAGCAAACATATTTTGGGGGCTTTGACTTGAATTTTGATTCCTTGTGCTGACTCCATTAGCTGTAAAGGTTACTGCATAGTGGGGGAGGGGTGTTAATGGTCTGGCCAGGTCTCACTCAGCCAATTGACTGGAGGCAGAGCTGAATCAGATTGAGGTGTTAGCTGCTTTGTCTTCTCAGAAAGAACTGGAAGGGGACAGGATCAGTTGTTTCCAGGACAGTAGCTGCTGCTGTTGTTTTCACAGGGTTCTTGTGGATTTTACTTGGTAGGTTAGTTCTTTTCTTTCTTACTTCTAAGGGGCTAGCAGAGTATTGTTTTGGGTGCTGCTGGATGTTTGTAAACTGATTTGGTGGCTGTAAGTGGGGCTCATTTTGTGGATGTTTCACTGTGTAACAGGCTGCGCTGGTAGAGGCCTGTTTCTTCTGATTTAAAACCTATTTGGTGGGATTTGCTTGGGCCTGGTTCTTTGGCTGCTGGGCTTGGAGGGGAGACACAGGGCTGATACACTCTCTCTCGAGTCAGGTGTCTCCTCCACCCCTCCCTCCCCAGAAGTCTGCGAATTTATAGGGGAACACCTGCCCTGCAATTGGAGGAAAAGACTGCAGGTGCAGCTCATGTAGTTCTAGCCACTGGGGGTAGGATTTAAAGGCTGGGAGAGAGGAGCTTTGGGAGTTGTTCATTTCCCTTATAAGTTTAATGTGTTGTACTGCACCTAGTAACAGGGTTACTGGTGTACAGTGGGACTGTCTGTAAGATTAGTGGGTGACCTGATTAGGCAGTAGGGATATCTTGGACTAGGGGGGAACCTGGTGGCTCACCCAAGGAAACCTATTTAGAAGAGGATGGAACCACACATCATTAGGACCGGCTTCTTTGGGAGGGTGGTGGGGTGCACAGGGTGCGGAGCAGCCATGATACTGGACTGGGCTTGGAAGTTCGGTGGTTGCCCAGTGTACTACCAGCTAGCACAGCTTAGGGAGGAGGTTGCGGGGATTAGGAGAAAGCTGGGGGAAGGGGGGTGGTATGGTTGGGGAAGGGGGCTGGGAATCTCCCACAGGGTTGCACCAAGCACTGGGGGTGGGGGCATAGGGAAAGGAGTGCAGGAGAATACTCAGGGGTCACATAGGGAACCTGGCAGAGGGGGTCCAAAAGGACACTACCAAGGAAGCAGGCAGGTAACTGGGGGCCCTCACAAAGGGGGGACGGAGGGACAACATTCTCAGGGAAGTAGGCAGATGGCCAGGGCTGGACAGAAGGAAGCAAGGCGGGGAGGTGGATCAGACCTTACACTCAGTAACCACTTCAATTCTCTTCTTCTGCTCAAGGATGAGGGGGGTGATGTAGCCATGACAGGGGTAGTTAGAGATGGAAAGGGAGTGGGAGGCAGGAGGCAGGGGCCAGATAGCAGGAAGAACAGGGGGACCTGGAATGCAGGAGAATGGGGGAGCAGTGAATCAGAGCAGGAGGGCAGGGGAAGAGGGAGGAAAGCACAAGGAGAAGGACCAGTTGGGAGGAAAGGTAAAGGAGAAGGACCAGAAGTACAAGGAGGATTCAATAAGGGAGCTGAGGTTTGAGGCCAGGGAGCATGACTAGCAAGGAGGAACTAAATGCAGACAGGAAGGAAGGGAGGATGAGCCAGGCTAGTTTAGCAGATGGGGGAGAAGGACCAGTTGTGAGCAGTGAGGGGGGAATTAGCAAGGAACAGAAGGATACTCAGGAGGAAGAGAGGCATAGGATTGGAGGGGAGGGGATGGCATGTGGCACCCAGAAAGGGGGAGGAACATGGAGCCAGCTGGGTGGAGAGGCCTGTAGAAAGGATGAGGGACATGGAACGGGGGGGAATGGAGGAAAAGGAGTGGTCAGAGTGCTCCTCCTGGGGGATTCTATGATCAGGGGTATCAAATGGGATAGGGAGGGAGAAGCCTGGCCAGTTAGAACAAGATGCTTCCCTGGACTAATGGTGCACAGGGCTAAGCACGAGGTATATCAGCTGGTAAAGGATTGTGGGGGTTCCCCAGACATACTGGTCCACCTGGGTACAAATGACATTGAGGGAAATAGCAGCTAGAGATACAGGCAAGATTCAGGGAGCTCACCAGGGTCTGTCATGACATAGGATACACAGTTTCATTCTCAGAAATCCTGCCAGTGCCAAGGGCTAGTGGGGAACACAAAAGGAAAATTAGGAGATAAACCAGTGGCTCAGGGAGTGGTGTGAGGCCAGAGGGTATGGGTTGATGGGGATTGGGGAGACCTGGGAGGATAAGGAGCTGTATGCTAGAGATAGACTACATCTCAATTTGGAGGGGAATCCTTAGTTGAAAATAGAGGGTTCATTAGTGAAAAGTGGGGTTTAAACTTGTGAAGGGGGTGGAAGGAGAGAAGGCTGTCAAGGGGTGCCGATAAAGGAGGGACTCTGTCTCCACCCCTGGGGACCAGGAGGATTGCAGGAAAGGCCAACTGGCAAAGTGCAGACCAGGGAAAACAGAATCCCCATGGAACATGAGCAGGGAAATGGAACTCTAGGGAAAGGGTGGAAGGTAGTCCTCTAAATGCCAGGAGCTTGGGCAATAAAATGCCTGAGCTCCAGGCGATGCTAACTGAGGAGCAGTGGATGGGCAGTGGTCACTGAGACTTGGGCCACTGCAAGACATGACTGGGACCTGAACCTGGAGGGATACACTATGTTCAGGAAGGACAGGGGAGGGAAGGGAGGAGGGTAGCAATGATAGTCAAAACTGCATTGGCATAGGGGGAGTAGAGGAGGCGGAAGGAACCGTGGAGGCAATTTGGGTCACCTTGATAACAAGGGGGCAAGAGAGTAAAATAGGAGGTGTATAGACCCCTGTTCTGGCGGAGGAGCTGAGGACAGACTGGTGGCAGATGTTAGGAGACACTGCAGACTGGGCAGAGGAACGGTGGTGGTGTTGGGGACTTAAACATGCCAGGAACAGACTGGGAGACTATGACATCCTCTGTGACCAGGGAACAGAGGTTGTTGGATGTCTTTCAAGACGCGTTCCTAACTCAGCAGGTGAGGGAACCGACCAGGGAGGCACGGGTACTGGATGTGGTCCTGGCAGACAGTGACCAGATTGGGGCCTGGAGGTAAGGGACCCATTGGCGGGAGTGACCATGCCACAGTCTGGTTCTGCCTGGACCTAGGAGGGTAGAAGGCTGCACAAAGACGGAAGTAACTCACTTCAGGGGCGGATTTTAAGGAAATGGGAAGGATCCTTAAGGAGCATTTGGATGGGATTGGGTCAGACATGGACGCTGATAGTAGGTGGGAAATCATCAGGAGAGGGGTGCAGGATGCTACCAGCACCTGTGCAAGAGTAAGACGAAAATGCGGTAGGGCCCAAAAACCCTGTTGGTGGACCAGGGAGGTCCAGGAGGTGGTGCGGGGAAAGAAAGCAGCCTATAAGCAATTCCAGTGCTCAAGGAGTGAAAGGGATCGAGGGGAGTACGAGCTGATGGCTAGAAGGGCCACTAGAGTGGTGAGGGTGGCTAAGGCAAGGAAGGAACAGAACCTGGCCAGGGAAATTAGGAGAGGGAACAAGGGGTTCTTTAACTACATTGGGGAAAAACGAAGGGTGAAGGGGCAGATTAGCAGGATTAAATCAGGGGAGAGATGGGCACAAGACCCGGGGGAGCAGGCTGAGGTACTAAATGAGTACTTCACCTCAGTTTTCACCAGGGAAAATGGGGGTGCTGCATCATACATGGGAGGAGACAGAGATACTGAGGAGGGGGGACCCTTACCGATCGGCAGGTCTGGGGAGAGGGGGAGGCATCACTGGCAGGTGAGGGGAGGGCTAAGCAGGGAGAAGGGGTACGGAAGTGGAAATCACAGCAGAGAGAGTGAGGAAGCCTCAGCCCCTTAAGATGGAGAAAGCACCGGGCCGGATAAATTACATCCCAGAGTGCTGAAGGAACTTGCAGATGTCCTGGCAAAACCCCTGGCAGAGCTTTTCACCATCTCTCTGAGGACAGGGTGGGTGCCCCAAGACTGGAAGGTGGCACATATAGTGCCTATCCACAAGGGGGGATCAAGGGAGGTGGCAGGGAACTACAGGCCTGTCAGCCTGACCTTGGTGGTGGGCAAGGTGATGGAGGGCATTGTCAAGGAGAGGCTAGGGGGGGACCTGGATAAGTCAGGGTGCCTGGACGATAGACAGCATGGATTCATCCCAGGAAATCGTGTCAGACAAACCTGGTGGAGTTCTATGACTGGGTGACAAGTGCCTTGGACCTGGGTAGACCAGTGGATGTCCTCTTTCTAGACTTCAGCAAGGCATTTGACTCTGTTCCTCACGTGGGCCTGTTGGATAAGCTGGGAGAAATGGGGTGGGAACCAGATGATCAGATGGATAGGCAGTTGGCTCCAGGACCGGACCCAGAGGGTCGTAGTTGGTGGGATAGTCTCATCCCCAAGGAGGGTCATTAGTGGGGTCCCACAGGGATCAGTCCTGGGCCCCTTCTGTTCAACGCCCACGATCTGACATAAGGACAGGAATCAGGAGTGAGATGAGTCTCTTTGCAGATGACTCAAAACTGGGGGTGGTGGTGGATGGGGAGGAGGGAGGGTGGCCTACAGGGGGACCTGGAGGCTCTGGAAAGATGGTCTAGAAAGTGGAAGCTGAGGTTCAATGCAGGAAATGCAAGGTACTCCACCTGAGGCCAGAAACCCAGGTCAAGTGTACACCCTGGGGAAATGCTACAAGTCTCGATGGCTGAGAGGGACCTGGGGTGGTGGTGGATGTCAAGATAAACAACTCTGAGACTTGTAGGAGGGCAGCAGCCAAGGCCAACAGGATGCTGGGATGCATCGCTGGGGATCACCTCAGAAGGAGGAAGTGATACTCCCTCTGTATAACTGCTTGGTGAGGCCGCACCTTGAGTACTGCGGCAGTTTTGGAGGCCACACTTAAAGCGGACATTAACCTCCTGGAGAGGGTCCAGAGGAGGGCAACCAAAATGATTTGGGGCTTGGGGGACAGGACCTATGAGGAGAGGCTCAAGAGCTAAATATGTACACGTTGGAAGAGAGAAGGGACCGGGGACATGATAGAGGTCTTTAGGTACATGAAGAGGGTAAATAGGGAGGAACAGTTGGGGTGCTTGAAGGAAGGAGGAAGGGCCACTAGAGGGCATGGCTGGAAGCTGGAGGGGGGAAGATTCAGGGGAGAAAGGAGGAGGTGCTACTTCACTGAGAGGGTGGTGGAGCCATGGAATGCACTGCCTAGGGGGCTGGTGGAGGCAGAGACAGTGGAGGAGTTCAAGAGGGGGTGGGACAGGTACAGGGGAAGGGTTCTGGAAGCAAAATCCAATGCAGCAAGAATATCCGGAACTGGGAAGGGAGAAGCCAGAGAAGGCGAGGGGGACAGCAAGGTTCGCACCCAGGTTGGGGACTGACCAAACGAGCAGACACGAAAGACCGTTAGGCCTATTCTGCTGGCATTTTAGTATGTTAGTATAAACTGAGGACTGAGGGGAGTACGAGCTGATGGCCAGAAGGGTGACTAGGGTGGTGAGGGCGGCTAAGGCAAGGGATGAGCAGAACCTGGACAGGGAAATTAGGAGGGAGAACAAGGGGTTCTTTAGGTACATTGGGGAAAAACGAAGGGTGAAGGGGCAGATTAGCAGGATTAAAACAGGGGAGGGATTGGCACAAGACCTGGGGAAGCAGGCTGAGGTACTAAATGAGTACTTCACCCCAGTTTTCACCAAGGAAAATGGGGGGGGGCTGCATCATACATGGGAGGAGATGGTGAAACTGAGGAGGGGGGGACCCTTACTGATCAGCGGGTCTGGGGAGGGGGGCCATCACTGGCAGGTGGGGAGGAAGGCAAAGCAGGGGGATGAGGTAGCGGAGGTGGAAATCACAGCACAGAGAGTAAGGGAAGCTCTCAGGACCCTTAACATGGAGAAAGCACCAGGGCCAGATAAATTACATCCCAGAGTGCTGAAGGAACTGGCAGATGTTCCGGCAAACCCTCTGACGGAGCTCTTCAGCATCTCTCTGAGGACAGGGTGGGTGCCCCAGGACTGGAAGGTGGCACATATAGTGCCTATCCATAAGGGGAGATCAAGAGAGGTGGCAGGTAACTGCAGGCCCATCAGTCTGACATCAGTGGTGGGCAAGGTGATGGAGGGCATTGTCAAGGAGAGACTAGGAGGGGACCTGGAAAAGTTGGGGTGCCTGGACAATAGACAGCATGGATTTGTCCCATGTCAGACAAACCTTGCGGAGTTCTATGACTGGGTGATGAGTGCCTTGGACCTGGGTAGACCAGTGGACATCCTCTTTCTTGACTTCCGCAAGGCATTTGACTCTGTTCCTCATGGGGGCCTGTTGGATAATCTAGGAGAAATGGTGGTGGGGAACCAGACGATCAGATGGATAGGCAATTGGCTCCAGAACTGGACCCAGAGGGTCATGGTTGGTGGGATAGTCTCATCCTCAAGGAGGATCATTAGTGGAGTCCCTCAGGGATCAGTCCTTGGGCCCCTCCTGTTCAACGCCTATGTCTCTGACATAAAGAAGGGTATCAGGAATGAGATGAGTCTCTTTGCAGATGACTCAAAACTGGGGGTGGTGGTGGATGGGGAGGAGGGAAGGGTGGTCCTACAGGGGGACCTGGAGGCTCTGGAAAGGTGGTCTAGAAAATGGAAGCTGAGGTTCAATGCAGGGAAATGCAAGGTACTGCACCTGGGAGCCAGAAACCTGGGCCAAGTGTACACCCTGGGGGGGAAATGCTACAAGTCTCAACGGCAGACAGGGACCTGAGGGTGGTGGTGGATGTCAAGATGAACAACTCGGAGACTTGTAGGAGGGCAGTGGCAAAGGCCAACAGGATGCTTGGATGCATCGCTAGAGGGCTCACCTCCAGAAGGAGGGAAGTGATACTCCCACTGTATAACGGCTTGGTGAGGCCGCACCTCAAGTACTGCGTGCAGTTTTGGAGGCCACATTTAAAGAGGGATATTGAACTCCTGGAGAGGGTCCAGAGGAGGGCAACCAAAATGATTTGGGGCTTGGGGGATAGGACCTATGGGGACAGGCTTGAAGAACTAAATATGTACACATTGGAAGAGAGAAGGGACCTGGGGGACATGATAGAGGTCTTCAGGTACATGAAGGGGATAAATAGGGGAGAAGCAGTCAGGGTGCTCTGAAGGAAGGGGGGGCAACTAGAGGACATGGGTGGAAGCTGGAGGGGGGGAGATTCAGGGGAGAAAGGAGGAGGTGCTACTTCACTGAGAGAGTGGTGGAGCCATGGAATGCGCTGCCCAGGGGCTGGTGGAGACAGAAATGGTGGAGGGGTTTGAGAGGGGGTGGGACAGATACAGGAGAAGGGTTCTGGAAGCAAAAACCAGTGCAGTGAGAATATCTGGGACTGGGAAGGGAGAAGCCAGAGAGGATGAGGGGGGCAACAAGATCAGCTCCCAGAGTGAGGACTGACCAAACGAGCAGATATGAAAGACTGTTAGGCCTATTCTGCTGGCATTTTAGTATGTTAGTATAAAGGTCTGTTTTATGTTAAGTGGGAGATTCCCCTGATTGTGATGTCACCCTAAGGATTGCTATAAAACCTGCCACCAGGGGACTAAGAAGTGTGTGTGGGTTAGTATCTTCTGACCACCGAGGGAGAAGGAGCTAACGTGAGTGCTTACATACTGTGTTGGATATTTAATCTACAAAAGAAAGACGGGAGTCTCGAGGAGAAATATTTCCTGATGTTTTGAATGGTGTGATGGACTAACACCCAATTTTTCTTTCTGTAAATATCTTGTTTTTTTTTTATTTTTATATTTTGGAAAGTTTGCAAATAAATTGATAAACACATTTATTGTGTTTTTTATGCACTAAATATTACCATCTGGTGTCTGTCATTTATCCCATGCCTTCTATACACATACTGCAGGAGGCAGTCAGGAGAGAAGAAACCTTGTATGGAGTCTCTCATGTGGATGTGAAAAAAGGAGGCGCTGTTGCGAAACCCATATCGGAGGAAGTTCCACGTGTACTGGCATCCTTCAAAGGTGAAGGTGAACTTGTTTTGGCTCTCAGGGGCCAATGGTAATGATAAGAGACCATTGGAGATATCCAGGGTGCTGAACCATTTATGCTGCGGCTTGTGGAGCTTCAGAAAATCCAGGACATGTGCCACAGTAGGTGCGCAACTTGGGATTGCCTGGATGAACTTCCTGTAGTCAATGGTCAGTCTCCAATTGTTGGACTTTTTCACTGGCCAGATAGGAGAGTTGACTGTGGAGACACAGGGCCTAATGACCCCTTGTCTCAGAAGAGACTCTACCGTGTCCCTCAGAGAGGGATTGCCTCTAGTGGAAATGGGTACTTTTTGGTGTGGTGGGTCAGTTCCAGTGACTTGTATGAGTGTGTTCATTCTGCCACAAACATGTTTGTTCTTGACAAAGGCATCATGGTACTTTTCCAAGATAGGCCTCAAATGAGGAAAGAGAGCATGTTGCTGGAACATGAGGATGACATCATAGTCCGCGTCATTGGCCTTCACTGCTGCCACTACATATGAGTCAGAAATGAGGAGCAGATGGCCTAGGACAGGTACTGTACCTGGTGTAGTAGTCTGTTGACTATGTCCACCATGTACCCATATTGAGAGAGAAAATCTATATCCAGGATGCTCTGATGATGACATAAGACCATGAAGTCAAAACAGTGCTTCACTTCTACGGTACTGATGATGATGGGTATTAGTTTGGACCCGTAAGTTGTGATCACGGTCCCCTAAAATTTCTGGGCTGATGTTGCCTTTCCAGTCGATCAGCAAAATTGCTGGGGATTATCTTGATACAACACTGAGACAGTGGCACCCGTGCCCAGATTTAATTCTATCTGGCAGCCCCCAACCAGCCTTTCTTCACGTGGGTGTCTGGAATCATCAGTAACTAAAGAAGTGAGAACTCAAACTGGGACCTGACACCTCAGTCTGATCCATTTAGTTCTTGTGAGGTGTCATAGAGTGAGGGGTCCACCTTCTGGAGCATCTGTATTGCTTCAGAGTATGGGGATTTTGACTGCCCGCCCCACTCAGAGTCTTTCTCAAAAGAGGGAGTGGAAGGAATGACTGCAACAACTTTCATGGAGGATTGTGACATAAGTGATTGAACTTTAGCCTTTTATTCCTGAAGTTGTTCAAGTTCTTCCACCAATTCCTTATAAGAAGGGCCGGACTGTTGTTTCCATCCATTATTGCCCTTTGCATTCTGCGGGCTCGACTTTGGTCGATACTTTTGTTTGTTGTTGTTTCCTTCTCGGTTTTGATATGAGGATTTGTCTTGTTGGGGGTCTTTCGATTTCCCCTCCACCACATATTGAGTGGAGGAATCTGTGCCACTTTGCACTGCGGCTACTTTGGGCTTAGAGGCTGAACCAAGGTCTCTTGCATGGACCTGGTACACACACTCCACCTTCTCCATGATCTCAAGGAGGCAGTCCCATTTAAGGAACACAGCATCTTCCACCTTCTCACAAAGGGACAGCTGGAGGTTTTTCAAAAACAGGCATTTGTACTCAATTGAGTTTTTGTCAGGCTGCTCGCTGGCCATATGTTTGTCTGCATTATACATGAGCCACATGCAGCTCTTGTATTGGGCTGGGGTTTCTTTAATGTGCTGCTTCACCTGGGTCTCTTGCATGATGCTGACCATGTTAGGCTTTGTGCGCCACCAAAAGGTGCTCTGCGACTGTACCAAAGGGGGCTTTGACGTCATTACTTACAGTATATATACTTTCCAGCAGCTTGGCACACAACGTGGGATCTACAGATTGCTTCAGAACCTATACTTGGTGCTTGCCTGCAAGGCTGAGCATGTGGCAGTGATTCTGTACTTTTTCTAAATGGCAACAAAGGTTGTTACCAGGGGCTATACTGCCTAGTTTGTCCACAGTGTTCTGGATTGCTTACATAGAAACACAGAATTTGACAGCAGATAAGGAATGCTTGGCCCACCTAGTCTGCCCATTTTCCTACCTAACAGATAAGCTGCAGATCCTAGTTAACCAACTGCTTACTTCCTCCTACCCACCACTAGGACTGCCTTATGTCTGTCCCATGCATTCTTGAATTCCCCCACTATTCTTGACTCCATGACCTCCTCAGGGAGGCTGTTCCATGCATCCACTACCCTCTCCGTGAAAAAATACTTCCTTGCATTACCTTTGAGCTGTCCCCCTCTATCTTCAAATTATGCCCCCTTGTTCTTGCACATCTCTTTTTCTGAAAGATGCTACCCTCTTGGACTTTGTCGATTCCCTTGAGGTACTTGAAAGTTTCTATCATGTCCCCTCTCTCCCTTCTTTCCTCAAGGGTATACATATTAAGCTCCTTTAGTCTTTCTTCGTATGTCTTCTGGTGCAGACCCTGCACCATTTTGGTTGCCCTCCTCTGGACAGCCTCCACTCTGTCTTATGTCTTTGCAGAGATTGGGTCTCCAGAACTGCACGCAGTACTCCAGATGGGGTCTCACCAACTGTCTGTACAGAGGGATAAAAACTTCCTGTTTTCTACTATTGATGCCTCTTCCTATGCATCCCAGTATCCCCCCAGCCTTCCTTACTGCCTTCTTACATTTCTTGCCCACCTGTAGGTCATCTGATATAATTATCCCCAGGTCCCTTTCCATTTTTACTGTTGTCAGTATCTCACCCCCCATTGTGTACTCTTCCCCTGGGTTTTTGTTTCCCATGTGCATTCCCTTGCACTTCTTTGCATTGAATCTGAGCTGCCATACATTTGACCATTCCTCCAACCTTGCCAAGTCCCTTCTCACCCTTTCCACTCCATCTTGTCCACTTGTGCGGACTGCAGGGCGCTTGGGCCTGCATCCTGTCCAGTGATGGTTTTAGCGACTGCCTCAGCCATGGTGTTAGTCATGCCCAGAAGGAGGGTGTGTTGTTCCACCTCTTTTTTCAGTGTGAGTCGGAGAGCCCAGCTTGTGAGATTGCTTTCTGAATCAGGTTTTCTGCCTCTTCCTTATTGTTTTTATTCAAGGTGGCTACCAGTGTAGTAATAATTACTTTTATTTGATCAATCATAAAAAGAGATTATTACAAACATAGAATACAGCAACATAAGAAACAGACAATACATATACAAATCTTTACAAGATAAAAGGCACTATATGGTAAAAAAGGGTTATTACAGTGCAGAAAGTGCTTAATTTTGGATAGAAGAGACAATCCTTACTTTTTGTACATTAAGGAGAAACATGACTGTCTTTTTTATAATTTGTTCATCTTCAGTAGTCAAACAAAATCCTCAGTAATTCATGATTGGGGCAACCTGTAGAGAATTTCTAATAGACCCCAGCCATTTGCTTCTAGCTGCCTTGTACCAGTGACATCTCAAGATAACATATTCAATATCCTCCTTCTCGTTTCCACCACAGTAACAGAGTGCAAATACAGGGTTAGTATTTTTGGTAAATTTACAGATCAAGACATTTGAATAAAAAAAAAAAATTCTAAATTTTGCATAAGTTCTTTGTAAGTTTTTGCATGTCAAAAATTTTAGGTAATACCGAAAGTAATGAAAACAATCATTTTCAGAGTACCACACAGCAAAACTGGAAGACTATATACTGTAAATCATGTGTTTTGTATTTTTTAACTAATAATTTTTTTTTATATAGGGTTTATACTAGTCCAAAATTACTATATTCTGTGCATTTAACTTAACTAGGTTCAGAAGCCCTATAGAGACTATCAGTTTCTTTGTGCAGGATAACCATTCAGATTTTTTACATCCTAGTGACTCTCATTCTATTTTCTCTTTCAAAAGTGTTTTTGCCCAATGCTGATTTGAAAGATGATTCAGTTTAATCCAAAAATTAATGGTTCTAAATTCTGCCAGAGCTACTATTTGTGAAACCTATCTCTGCTCTAACAAAAGGGGCAGGCATGGATTTTGGAAATCCAATAGTCCCACTAAGAACTTGAATAGCTGGTTTTTCCAGGTTAGGTAAATAATTATGTTACCAAATTTTGATACCATATAATGCCTGTGTATTGTATTTTGCCTCAATTGTTCTAATAGGAGGTAACAGGGAGCTTCCCCCATATTTATAATTAAAAGCTTTATGGGCTAAAGTGCAAGAATTTGTTTTATTTATTAATTCACAATGTTTCTTCCATTTAAATGTAGAGGAGATGACCAAACCCAGGTATTGATAAATCTTCACTATCACCATCTTTTCTGATTTAATTTCCCAGGTGCTTTTACATTTTACACCACGTCCAATTATTACTTTAGATTTATCCATACTGATTTTTAAATATGTATGATCTGCAAAATCAGACAGTAAGCTAAGCTTTAGTTGCAAACCTTTTGGAGTAAGAGCCGTTAGAAGAAGATCATCGGCATAGGCCAAACTGCCAGAATATTCCTTCCGAATTTTTGGAGAATCAGATAGAAGAATAGTCATTTTCTCTAACAAATTATTAAGATAAATTGAGAAGAGGGTAGGGGCCAGGATACAGCTCTGCCTCACTCCACTGTTAGTCTCCAAACGCTCTGTAATACTACCCTTGCTATTCCTAATCTGTGCCCAAGTATGTGAATAAAGAGCTTTTATAGCTTTAATTAATGCCAAATGAATACCCCATTCTTTCATTGTTAACCAAAGGATCTCTCTAGTGATGGTATCAAAAGTGGAAGAAAAATCAGTAAAAGCCAAATATAATTGTTGATACCTTAATTTAACATATTTTGTATATAAATGCTGTAGTTTGAAAATATTATCAAGGGTAGAATACATTTCATTAAAACCAGTCTGAGCTCGTGAAAAGTCACCTAAAGCCCGAACATAAATCAACAATCTTTTAAGAATAGTAGACAGAATTTTTTCCATGATATCTATAAGACTTACAGGTCTATAGTTAACCGGTTTAGTTCCGTCCCCATTCTTAAAGATAGGAACAATTACAGACCCTCTCCATGACTCAGGGATATGGTCTTTTGCAATGCACTCATTGAAGAAGTCATCCAGGAGTTCTGCCCATTTTAAGTCTTAGCATTTAAAGATTTCACTTGGAATTAAATCCGGGCTTGGAGTTTTGTTATTTTTTAGTGACTGAATGACCTCTAATACCTCCAAGGATGTAATTGCTGCACGTTTATCAGGAATAAATGGTGGTATAGTCATAATAGATGCTTCATATGAATGAAAAAATATGTTTGAAAAGTAATCAAGCCAAGAATGATGCCCCCCATATTTTTTTTTTCTTTTGCTCACCCCTGTTCCCCCCAACCCTTCCACTTAGGTATTTCCCCGGTATGACCAGGGTTGTGACTTCTACTATTGTTATACTTTTTAGGATTGCTGTTTACTGCATGTAACTTTATCCCGTAAACCACTGTTATATTGTGTTCTTTTTGTTATCCGTATTGCACCTGTATGTTACCACCGTTGTATCTCACACTGTAACCATGTCTACCCTTCCTGCGATGAGGTGCCTTTGTAAATGAGTCCCTGACTCAAAGGTTGTAAATCTGACTTTCAAAAAAGTAAATAAAATAAATAAATAAATAAAAGATCATCAATAAAGTTTTCTATGTTGTGCATATTTTGTTTGCAACCCTTTGTAACTAGTTACCAAAAGGCTTTATCAGCCCTGTTGTTAACCACATCATTCATTTCTTGCCATAACAATTCAAAGTGTACCCTTTTTTGTTCCAAAGAAATTGTTTATACTTTTTCCTTCCTATCTTTAAACATCCATGATTAAGTGTATTACGTGATACCTTATATTTCCTAATTAGGACTTTTAATTTATGTTTCTCAGTAACACATTCATTGTCAAACCATCCTTTAGAAATGGTACTTTTATTTTCTCCTTTGGTTTCCGTGTATATAATATTTATTTTAATTATTTATTAAATTTTGTTAACCGGGTAAGCCCACTGGGCCCTGAAGGTCCCTTTTTCAGGGGCGAACCAGAGTTAGTTACATATAGTTTGCACATACAGTCAAGTAATACAGTGTTGGATATATCATACAGGATTACAATGACAGTATACAGTTTTCATGGAGGAGGGCAGTTGAGTACATTACATTTACATAATACAACAGTGGTGGCAGATAGATTTAGGGTACTAGACATATTAAGTACATGCAAGTAATACAGTGTAGGATAGGGTACAGGGTTACAGTCTCCCTTTGCACAACACATTGACACAATTCATTAGTGACTGTTTTTATCCAACGGTACAGGATTAGGGACTAAGGTTAAGGAGGTGAGTGTGCAGTCCCTTCCGGAACGTGGCTAGGGAGGGTGCTGCCTGAAGGTGGCCAGGGAGATTATGACACAGTGTAGGGGCTATGTGGGCAAAGGATTTACTGCCAGCTACCGAGCAAGCCCTGGGGATTTCCGGGAGTGTTTTGCCCGGGGTACAGAGTGGCCTGCTGGTACACTTTGGGGCAAGTAGCCCAATTAACCCATCCAGAGGTTGGGCACCTAGGAGCTTGTAGGTCCAGCATAGCAGGGGGTAATGGAGCCTGTTGTTCAGGGTGGGCCAGTTGAGTGAGGTGAAGGCTTCACAGTGGTGGGTCCTCGGGTTGGTTTTTGTGGCAAAATGTGCAATTTTGTGGTACAGAGTTTGTAGTCTGCAGTGGTCAATTTTGCGATGCGAAGGGGTTGGAGTAGCATAGGCTAGGGTGGGGAGGAGGATAATCTGTGCAATTGCCAATCTTGTCTCTGGTGTCATGTTATCACTTAGATGAAGGAGGAGGCCCAGTTTTTGGTGAATGTTTTTTGTTACCAGGTCCATGTGCAGCTTCAGTGTAAGCCCTTGATCTAGTATGAGGCCTAGGTATTTGAAGGATTGTACCACATTGACTGTAGAGCCAATTACGGTAGCAAGAGGGAGAAGATGAGCTCGGGAGGGACCCTGGGATTTTGGCCCAAACAGTAGCACCTTTGTCTTATTGGGATTAAGAACCAGGCGATTCTCGACTAGCCAAGTTCCAGCCTTGGTGAAGTCTGACTGGAGCAGGGGCCCTAGATCATCCAGGTATGGTGCAGTTTTATAGCGTACTGCATCATTAACGTACTGTACCACGGAGCTGCTCTCACAGTGGCAACGGAGGTCATTGATGAACAGGGAGAACAAGATTGGGCCTAAGATAGAGCCCTGTGGGACCCCCCTCAGTTAAAGGTAGGGGTTTGGAGGTGGCCCCTCTCCACTTGACCTGCTGTGAGTGGCCAGTCAGGTAATTGTGGAACCAGTTCAGGGAGTGTTGGTCAAGCCCAAATTGGCTTAGCTTAGTTAGCAGGAGTGAGTCGCCTACCAAGTCAAAGGCCTTTGTAAGGTCGATGAAGACAGCCCCAGTAGGGGTACCCTTGTCCAAGGCAGCTAGGACGTCAGTGGTGAATCAAATGAGGGCAGTGTTGGTCCCATGTTTTTTGCTGAAAGCCATGTTGTGAGAGGGCCAGGAGCCTGTTGGCTTCCAGGTAGTCCCTTAGTTGGCAATACATTAGCCACTCCTGGATCTTTGCCAGGTGGCATAAGATAGAGATGGGTCTGTAGTGGTCTAATGTATCCCAGGCTCCACCCTTATGGATTGGGACTACATGGGCCTGTTTCCATATTTTGGGGCCAACTCCATCCTGCAGGGATCTTTTTATGAGCAGAGCAATAGGCACAGCTATGGCTGGGGTGGCAACCTTGAGTAGCCTAGGGTCCAGTCCATCCAGTCCTGGAGAACCATTGGGTTTTAATGATTGTAAGAGGGGCAGCACTTCTTTAGCACTCACAAGCCTTAGATGGAACTGGGGGTTCAGAGGGTCCTGAAATTCAGTGGCCAGGGGGCCCCGTGTACCATGTAGGGGGCTGGTTCTGTATGCACTCAGGTCAGTGAAGAAGTGGTTGAATGCTGATGCAGTCTCTCCTCCATCAGCAAGGGTTTGTCTGTTGCAGGTTATGTTACCCTGCTGGGGTCTGCTTGTGCCTTTTAGAGAATTGATGCTAGACCAGAAGGATTTAGGATCTGACAGGGTTCACTGCTGGAGGGATTTAATGTAGTCCCTTTGGCTGATTTTGAGGCTTTCTTGCACTGGTTCCTCAGAAACCTATAGTCAGCTAAGTCTGCTGGGCTAGCGGAGCACCTGGCCTTTTTCCAGGCCTTGTCTCTGCCTTTCATTAGTATTTTCAGCTCATGTGAGATCCATCTGTGGCATTGGCCTTAAGCTCATCATTTCCTTACTGGGGCGCAGAGGTTGGTGACTGCAGAGAAGGTGCACTGGAAGTACTGAGCAGCATCACTGGTGTCCAGTCAATGTTTCTCAAGGAGCTCTGGAAGGCCTCAGCCGAGAATCCAGAGATGTCCCTGGCCACTATGAGCCTGGGGGGAATCCGGGTAAGCCATTTTTTTCCAGCTACAGAAGGTGGGTGAGTGGTCACTCAGGGCATCAGACATTACACCAGCCACTTGTATATTGGCAGGGTTTGAGACTAGTATTCAATCAAGGATGGAGTGGTTCCCCAATTTTTGGTTTTGCCTGGTGATCTCTTTAATGACCTGGGTCAGGTTTGCTTCAAGGAACGAGGCCCTGTACTTTTGCTTAGTAGTGGGTTCCCACCTCAGGTTGAAGTCCCCTAAGACCAGCAACTCAGTACGTGGGGACCCTGCTAGGGAGCAAATTAAGTTCTGGAGCGCTGGGGTACCACCTGTGGGAGGGTTGTATATACAGTCTATTGTTAGGTGTTTTGCGTGGCTCAGTACAATTCTGACAAATAGCGATTCATGCCCTACGGAGCTTGGCAGATTGGTAGGAGACAGGGAAGCCTCCAGTGAGGAGCTCACATAAATAAGGGCACCCCCTCCTTTTTCTCTTCTCTTTTTTTAAGAGCAGATTGTAAAATACTATCTCTAATGAGCAAGTCTGCATTCAAATTATCCAGATAATAATTAAATAAACAGTTCAGCTCGTTTGAGGCCAAGATCTCACAGTCACTGGACCATATGATTCTTTTCCTGTTTCTAATTTCTAATTTCTAAATTATTCTCCATTATGGGAGTGATCTGTTCCTGAATCGTAAAAGGTGCTATATTGTATTGCGCCAAAAGACAAATGGAGAAGTGATCACTCTCAGGATGACAACTGACTTTCAATAATCTCCAATAGTCAGGAGGACCTCTCCATAATGCTAAATCTAGAACAGATTCAGTCTTGGAGGTATGAAAGGTACCTTTATCCCTAAGATCACCCAACAGGCACTCATTTAGGGGAAATATACCATTTATTTTCAAAATCTTAATTAATTGTAATCCATTAGCATTCATTATATTACCTTTGGAACTTCTTGAGTGAAAATTAGCAGATGATTACATATAATTTAAGATAGTATCATCAGCAAGCCTATCATAGGTTCCTATCCTTGCATTTAGGTCTCCCATATGCAGAAAATAACCATCTGGATATTCACAGCTAAGTTTAAAAATAAGATCCTCAAGTATTATCTAAGTCTGGGGATTATAGAACTTAGATTTAGCAGGTGGAACATAAATATTACATAATTATATCATAAATGAATTTCCCTTAAGTCTTAGTATATGAAAAAAATCATTTTTAGCAATTACTGCTATTTGTGAGAAAACATTGATCTTAACAAATGTAATTAAACCTCCTGCACATCTACCAAGTTCTGAAATTCTTTTGCCAGAAATATGGAACATATGGTAACCATTTAGATGAAGTGTCTCATCTTGGGTATGCCATGATTCTTGTAGACAAATCACACAGAAACTGTTTAAATACTCAGTGAATTCTCTGTCAGAAATATTTGGTTTGAAGCCTGCAATATTCCATGAAATCGAGGATTACCCCTGACCAAGATCTAAACAAATGGACTCATTTGGTGATACACTGTCTTTTATAGAACTAGTTTGAAAAGTTATTGACTGTCAATCATTAACTTCCGAATCAATTTAATGTTTATTTAGATAATTAGACTCCAGGTTCCGAATGCCAGTTTGCAGTCCCAAGCCAGCATGCCTATGAGGAGTCTGAGCACTCATAGGACTTGTAATGTTTACATTACTACTACGAGGAGCTGTCATAGTCAGTGATGATTCTACAATGTATACAGTATTCCCATTTAATCCATAGCATCCAACCTTGCTAGTATTCTGTCACTGACCCAACTCTTACCACAGAGTAAGTCAACCTGATTATCATTGTGGAGACTTAGATGTCTAAAGGCATCCAAGATTCCATTCCTTCCAAGTTTGATACCTAATATGTTAGAAGAAGATTACATAGGTTTTGTACTAGTCTTTCTGAACATTTTCTTTAGACCAAACACAAAGAGTGAGATGGGGCTATCATCCAAGGACCCTCCCCCCTCCGGTTCTTCCTGATAATTATCCAATTTAACTTGAAAGTTCCCAATTGCATTTTCTGAAATGTTTCTTCAGATATAATAAAGAATTCTGTTGCGGCTACAGTACACATCAATGTACCGAAACATATTAGAAGTAGGAGTACATTTATCATCCGAGATGTCACTTTCCTCCAGTTTAAGACCCAAGCAGTGGTGAGCGAAGTGGACTCAATTCACTCCGCGTAGCGATTTGCTGAGCAAAGGTGGATTCGCGGAGTGCTCCGCAATGCGAAGCAGAGTACTTCGCGTTATAATGAGGAACGCGAAGTCCACTGGAAACAATGACTTTGTGTTACTCCGCCTCCGCAGACCACAATTCTGCCAAATTTTGCAATGTACTTCACTTCACTTCACCTTGTTTTTGAGCTCCAAAGGTGAATTTTGCAGTGATTCATGGAATTTCAGGTCACATGGGCTCTATATTGATCCGCACAGCTTCAGTTTAGGGTAGTATGAGTAGGAAGGAGTAGGAGGAAGTGTGCTCTGATAGCTGTCTGTGATATGAATCTTGTAAAAGCTGTTCAAAAAGCATTTTTGCATTTTTTTTTGGAATCCAACTTTAGTTCATTGATTGTAGGAAACCCTCCTGTGCTGATATCATCGAGCATTTTTGTTTTTGTGTGGATTTTGAATGTTAATTTACAACATTGAGTGTGTGTGGTGAAAGACAGTGAAAGTGTGCTTCGGGGGAGGGGTGTATCTGTGGTGTAGGTAGATTTAAGTTGGAGAAATAGTGATTTCTTTGTTTTTTTGGTTATATTTTTGTTATATAACTGACTGTGTTAATGTACACACAGTAATATTGTCAGTAATAATAGAAATTTTCTTGCTGTTTGTTGTGTGGATGTGGTACAGCAGTTCATAAGTTCAGGATGTTTACATTACAAATTTACAATACGTAATGTGGCACAGTACTGAACTTTTGCATTTGCTACGCAATCCTCATTCAGCATTGTACACAAACTGTTCTGTGTGTGAGTGTGTGTGCAGTGTTGTGTGCTTCAAATAATACACCTTTTATTATGCCACAGACTAGTGTAATTGCAGCCTTTGCAGGCGCAGCAGTGTGAACCTGCTATCCACTGCAGCTGCCTGATTTTGTACTGCGATCATGGCATCTGTTCTTAGTTTTGCTGCTTGTAGTGCCGTAGAAATTTGCACTGTTTGCATTCAGTGCTCCCCCCGCCCCCACGTTCAAAAGGTATTTTTTACCAGATTGGATTGTTTTTGTGACCTCATCAGCACCACTGGTTACTGAAGTTGTTTTAATTCTGTGACAGTCTCAGAGTAGTCTCTTATCTGTTACTGAAGCCACAGTTGTTTATTTGGTTTCACATCCAGTGTCCCTCCAATCAGAGAGTGAATGTATCAAAATCTGAATTTAGTTATAATATTGTGGTTGATCCCCCAAAATGCCTGCAAAGAGATGTGCAAGCAAAGCTGTTTCTCGCCATGGCAATATTGACAGTAAGATGGTCTGTGGGCATGGTAGTAGTAAGCAGACGCAGAAGTGCATTGCTGATGTGAGGAAAGGTATTTTTCCTGCAATGTTTTTTACAGCCCAATCAGTAGCTTCACTCATAGTTGGAGGAGATGATGTTTTCCCAGCCAGTGGTGTTAGTGTTACTGGTGTTAGTGGTGGTGGAGACAGTATTAGTATTGTTGCGTCAAGTTCTAATTCCGACCAGTGTACCGTATCCAAAAATGTTGAGTGTGAAGCAGTGCAAGTGAGTGGCAGCATAGATGATGTCATACTTCCCAGTAACATCCCAGTAACTGAACCTGAGGATTCTGATAATCATGTCAATGATAGTATACAATGTAATATTCTGTCCACCGTGGCACTTAACGTCACGCATTTTCCATGCAGTGATTCACAGTGTGGTGAAAAAATATCAGGTGGTGGTGGTGTACATGCTGATGATGAATGTGATGATGATGATGATGATATTGCTGTTGTTGCAACATGCAGTCCACATGCTAGCATCCAAGCAGAAGATGTCGATGTGTGTGACGTTGATGAATATGATGAAGATGTAATTGACCCCAGTTGGGAACTGGGGAAAAAGAAATTCAAAGTGGCTGTGTCTGAGTCTGTTTGCAGGAATCCCCCACCTGTAAAAACTTGTGATCTACCACTTATAGTTGATGATGATGATGACCCAGTAATCAATATGATAGGTAGTTGTGGTGGTCAGTTGCAGCTCAGGTGTGCAGTGCCCGAAACATCACGTGCCTCCCCCACTTCAGTGCTTAAAATAACGGACTTAAATAAGCCACATCATGGACATGTTAAAAGCAGAGCATCACAATCCCTTGTTTGGGATTTTTTTGTTCAAGATGCAAATGATGATTCAGTTGCAATCTGCCAGATTTGCCATGTGCATGTGAGTCGAGGTAAAAAGGGGAGCCATCTGGGCACAGGAGGACAGCATATGCATCTTAAGAATAGGCACTTGGCACTGTGGACCTAGCACAAGCCAGCAGCTAATACCACAGTGGGGCATTCACCCACACCACCAGCAAACATAGCCAGCATGTTATTCCCTTCCATGACTGTTAAGCCCAGTAGGAAATTAAATGTGTGCAGTACTGCGGTAATAAGAGCAGAGGATTACTACAGGCATGATGACGTGGAGGACCATAACGACTTTGAAATGTTATCCAGTGCTGGTGAGAGTAGCAGTTTTTGTGGTGGTGGTGGTGAACGTAGTATGTCTAGTGCAAGTGGTACATCAACCCTGGTTGGCAAATCTGGCAAAATAACAGCATTTCTGGGTTTGTCATCATCACCTGTGCAACCATCTTCATCAAATGTCCACACTTCACCCCCTGCCAATGCCATTCTTCATAGAGCACAACCATTTATGATCAACACACCCCATGTAAAACGTTTAAGTCAGCCCACATTACAGAGTGTTTTTGCGCATAAGCTGAAGTACCCCTGAATCATACAGTGTCATGTGAACTCAATGCTGCTGTAGCGGAAATGCTGGCATTTGATCTTTTTCCCTTCTCTTTGTGGAGAATTCTGGGTTCTGGTGGTTTGCTGCACATGTCTGTCCAAAATGGAAAGTCCCATCCAGGATATATTTTTCTACCTGTGCTGTCCCCGAGTTGTTCTGCACTGTGTCCGACTCAGTAAGACATGCCTTTCAACATTCCTCCTCTCCATTCGTCCATTTAAGTATGGATATGTGGACAAGTGGTATAACAGCGGGGAGTTCATATTTGTATATAACTGCACACTGGGTGCAGGTGCCGGGGGTTGTTTGTGATGTTGGTAGTGTGAATAATCAGTGCAATAAGGTGGATTGTCATGGTAGCAATCTTCCAGGAATTCGACAGCATGCAACGATTGCTATGCATAATGTGACCTGTTCACACACTGGTGAGAACATGTTGGATGTGGTACTGACTAAAATTGACAGATGGCTAAACCCTTTGTCCCTGAGAGCTGGGTTCATAGCAAGTGACAATGGGTCAAATGTGGTGAAATGCATCATGAATGGTGTTTTTTTTTCATGTTCTATGCATGGCCCACTGTTTAAATCCTGTGGTTCAGGAGTTACTGCAGCACCCTGATATAAAGGAAATGCAGACCGTTGCACGATGTATCTGCTCTCACTTTTCAAGATCTGGAAAGGCCCATGACCAACTGCAGCAGTTGCAGATACAAAACAGCCTGCTTCAGCACCGCTTGAAGCTGGAAGTTGTCACCCAATGGAACTCCACTTTATACATGGCAGAGAGGTTGTATGAACAATACAAAGCCATCTCAGAATATCTTGTTATGCACACTAGCCGTGACAGTTCCGGGGGCCTCCATGTCTGTGACGACTGAACAGTGGCACCTCATGGACTCTGTAATAACAATTTTGTGGCCTTTTGAACATGCCACACAGGCAGTGAGTGGCGAGTCTGCCTCCATTAGCCAATCAATTCCACTGCTGCAGGTGCTGAGGCAGACATTGATGAATGTACAGCATAGCCTTGATGTTGCCGGAGACGGTGGTGGCAGTATGTTGCTGCAACACATGCTGACAGTATTCAACCAGAATCATCACATTGTGAGCATTCAGCATAGTGAAAACTTTGCCATAGCAACAATGCTGGACCCACGATGCAAACGTGGAATTGCATCAGTACTGGAGGGAAGGACTGAACAGGTAAAAAATATCAGTGGTTAACTGGTGTGATTGTTTCATGGGGCACAGAAGTCACATGCCATGGTCAGCAAACCTCAGCAGCATAATCCGGCTGAAGGTGTACCTGAAGGACCATCAACCATATCCTGCAAGGGGAAGGGGACTGCAGTTCCAGGTGGTCTGTCATCCAAAGTGGCTGGCATCAACCCACTTTGGGAGGCTTTGTCCCAAGTGGGTATTTATGAAATAATTGATTCGGGAGAACAGGATGATGCATCAACAACTGGACTTAGTGTGGCACAGAGAATGGTTGAGTCATATTTGTCTGAAAACAGGCATCTGACAATAACTGAAGATCCTCTTTTGTACTGGAGTGGAAAGGTCAGTGAATGTCCAGAGCTGACTGCAGTGGCACTGAAGTACCTCACATGCCCACCCTCCAGTGTAAGTGTTGAGAGGGTATTCAGCTCAGTAGGTGCAATAGTCAGGGATCGTCGGACAAACCTGTCTCCTGCAAATGTTAGTTTGCTAACATTCACTAAAATGAATGAGAGGCACATACCAGCACAGACTGCAACCTTGGTATTCATACCCCATCCTAGTCATGGTAGTCTTACTGATGTGGAAATGGAGCATCCTGGTGGCACTGGCAGTGGCTGCCTGAAATGGCCCATCACTGACGTAGATGACGACACAATGGAGAAAGAATTTCCCAGTGGTCAGACTTCAGACATCGATGACTGTGAGGGCAGCTTTCTATATGAGGATGATGATGTGGTTAATGTTGGCAGGTTTTAACTGAACTTTTTAAAAGGCAGTGTGCCACCCCTTGGACCACCACCACCGGGACTGATGTTAGCCACTGCCACCACTGAGCCTGAGTCTCTGCCCCCCGGACCACCACTACCGGGACTGATGTAAGCCACTGCCACCATGAGTCTGTCTGCCCTCTGGACCACCACCACCAGGACTGATGTTAGCCACTGCCACCACTGAGCCCGAGTCTGTCCGGACCACCACATCCATCAGCCACAGACACAAAGCTTCTTAATAATTAAACCACAAAGTGAGTATGTGTACTCATGTTTGTTATGCTGCTTCACTTCCTTTAGTTGTATGTTTTGTTTTCTGTAGCTTTTCAGAGCCACAATGATAAAACACATCTGGTACACTTCTTTTGTTTCTTTTACAGGGTAACAAAAAAAGGCTCCATCGCTAAAACTCGTTGGGAATTATACTGTAGCTGTACCGTACAGAGAGGGAGTGATGTAATATCCATGTGAAATCCATTCTGGTATGAAGATTTTCTTTCATTCATTTCATTGTTTTGGAAAGACTGCAGCAAATATTGCACACAGGTTGTGTTAGTTGACAAGATGTGGGTTTGAAATGTAACTTGACTTTAGATTGAGATTTGAGAACCAGGGAGGGACACATAACAATTAAGTTGTAAGAAGTCATTCATTTCTTTTTTTAGGAAACTTCCAGATACTTTGTTGTTCTGACAAAGTGGCCTTATCCAAAAATGTTCTTGAACATCAGGCACCCCCCTTCCCCGAGCTTGGGCATGCATGCAACATGCAGAAGTCATTTCATTACATGACCATGACCATCCTAACAACCGGATTCCAGAAGGATGCTGATGAAATCTGTGAAGAAGTAATGAAATAAGAAACCATTAGAGACAAACCTGCAAATATGATTCCCCCACCCCCCCCAAAAAAATACTTACCTTCATGTGCTTGAGAGTTATCCGTTTCCAATTTCAGCGCAAAAAATTCTAATTGAGCACTGGAATGTGCACACCAACAGTTTCTGTGTGACCTGTGATGCAAAACAATACCACGAGTACATGTCTATGTCAACCCCCCTCCTCACCTATAAAATACACAACCATATATCTATATCTATATCTATATCTATATGTGTGTGTATATATATATATATATATATATATATATATATACACACTCACCAAGGCTACTATTAGTGTACAGGCAAAGGGCACCCTTCAATCCAGTTGACATGATCACATTGCATTTGCTCGAATCGTCTCACAGAACACATTGGACCAGCAACACAATGCTCACAGTCATCATTTTATACTGAGGTACGTGCTGAAACATTCTCATTCCACTGTGTTACCACTTGTCAATTTTCTGCACACAAGCAGGATGCATTTTGGCCTGGCAGAAAAAATCTAGGGACTCTGTGCCACTTTTGTGATCATGACTGAGTGCGCCATTAATTCTTTGGGATTTTGTATGTGCTGAAACACTCCCATTTCACTGTGTTACCACTTGTCAATTTTCTGCACACAAGCAGGATGCATTTTGGGCCTAGAGAAAAACTCTGGGGACTCTGTGCCACCACTGCGCGCATGACTGAGTGCGCCATTTATTCTGGGGGACTTCGTATGTGCTGAAACACTCCCATTTCACTGTGTTACCACTTGTCAATTTTCTGCACACAAGCAGGATGCATTTTGGGCCAGCAGAAAAAAATCTGGGACTCTGTGCCACCACTGCGCGCATGACTGAGTGCGCCATTAATTCTAGGGGACTTTGTATGTGTTGAAACGCTCTCATTCCACTGTGTTAACACTTGTCAATTTTCTGCACACAAGCAGGATGCATTTTGGGCCTGCAGTAAAAATCTGGGGACTCTGTGCCACTTTTGTGTGTTCTGTGATTGTTGCTGTGAGTTCATGATGTCATACTGACATTTTTACAATTAAAGCAGCATTGCAAGAATGTCCTGAGTCTTCTGTCAGTTTTGACCTGTACTTTTTTATGCTACTCTACATTGCCACAGCCACCACTAGTTACCCGAGTCGTGACTTGAATGATATGCTTCTTTTCACAATTTATGTCTGCTTTACTTACTTGACTACTTTTTTCATGTATAAAAAAAAAATGAGCACGTCTTCCAATATTGTTCGGACCAGGTTTGTATTTATTTGCAACTGCTTTTCAATAACTATTGTTCCATGGTGTCATAAAACACTGCCTGCTGCATAACTGTTAATTAACAACAGAAGCGATATATAACAACTAATTGATGTGATGGAGAAAAGCAGAGGAAAACAAGAGGAAAACAATGACAAAGACCTGGTCAGCACCAATTTAAAAGGAATGCTCCTTTCATTATTTCATACATGAAAAAATGTAGTACAGCAGACTCAACTACTGCAAATTCGCGTATCATTCCAGTCAGTCAGGATGTAAGTAAAGGAAGTTGTAACACAGCATTAAAAAATATAGGTCAGAGTTCTCAACAGATTGTTGTGCTGCTGCTTTACAGAGATTCACCACGTTACATAGATATGTTGATGCACATAAACTAATATGTGGGGGCATTACTCCCACTGGAATATTTCTTGCTCCACAGAGTGCAATTTATTTCTGTGAAAACCGCCCATAATTTCATTACAGTGTGTCATGTGATGGAGGAATTACCGATCAGAAAAGCCACCCACATCCTGCCCCCCTTTCTCAGCAACGTTAGGATGTGATGCCAGGGGGAGCGCAGGTGCATGCTCCACTATAGTGAATGTCCGGCAGCTATCCCAATGTTTTCTTATGTTACAAGGTTGACTTTGTGGTGAAATGTGAGAATTCTTCCACTAACAAGGCTCTTCTTACTGGAAACATGCCCACACGTTTCACCACATACTGACATTTATAACATAAAGAAACATTCGGAAAGCTGCCAGACGATTGGATATTCACTGTAAGGAGCACGCACATGCGATCTCCCTGCCATCACGTCCTAACTTTGCTGAGAAGGGAGGTAGAATGTGGGCAGATTTTCAGAATGGGAATTCCTCCATCACATGACACACTGTAATGAAATTATAGGCAGTTTTCACACAATTGTATTGCACTATGTGGTGCAAGAAAGATTCCCCTTGAAGGGACAATGTGTATGATTAAACAACAACAAAGAAAAAACACACAAAAACAGTACAACACAGTAGTGGGGTGGTGGGTGGGGGCAGAAAACAACCTCTAACTTACTGTGGCCATGGGATGCCATGGTGGTTCAGCAGCAGGTGCAGCATTGAAACTATTTGCTGCTGCTGTTGTTCTATTCTGTTCACCTGCTGCTGCAATGCACTGAACCACTCATTATTTTCTTCAAGAGCTGCCCACACCAGGGTGATGTCAGACTGTGTTGCAGTGATTGTGCCGGGGTCCACTGCAGCAGAGAATCCAGGTAGTGGTGGTGGTGGTGGAGAGGGTGGTGCTGGTGGCTGTGGTGGTGGTGGAGCAGCTGCTGTACTATCCCTCCTCCTACTGTAGTGGTGATGAGGCACAACTCCCACCCCAGCAGCACCCTCGGCCACTGCCACAGAATGGCCAGCAGATGGACATCTGGCCCCTTCTGTGGCAGCCTGCCACTCTGCCCTGTGGTGGTTCAGCATGTGGGTGTGATGGCCACTGGTCCCTCGCACGAGTCCCACCAGTGTTTTCCAGGGCCACCTCCTGTGGCTGTGGAGGTGGTGGAGGGGGTGCTGCTGGAGCCCCTAGAGCTGCTGCTACCGGTGGTGGTGCTAATGGCGGAGAAGGTGGATGCACAGCAGCCACCGGTGGCACTGGTGCTGCTGCTACTCCTGTTGCTAGAACATGGGGGGAAGCAACACCCAGCAGTCGGAAATGGTCCAGCATGACACAACCGCCCCACCCTCCATGGGTCCACACTCCTCTCCGACCGGGCCCACGGGCCAGCAACTCACCTTCTCCAGGGTACACGTCCATCCCTCCTACACAAGTCCCCAGCACGCACACACACACAAACACACACACACACACACACTCACACACACAAAACAAAACAACACTTATAAAAAAAAATTACCTACCAAAAAAAATCACAAACACAATACAAAAACTAAATAAAGATAGCTTTTAAAAAAGCTGTTGTTTTACAAAGGCAATAAGCACTTTGTCACTGACTCCTACGCTGCTCTCTCACAAGCCTTCTCCCTCTACGAATGCAAAGGAGAAAGTGAAACTGCTTCTCTGACTCACTTCCTTCCTGCCTGGCTAAAGCATGTGAATTACAGTACTGTAAGCCATGTGATGTGTGGAGGGGCTGCCTATTCTCTTATCACTTCACCTTACTTCACGTTATGGCATAATGGCAATGTGACGTGGTAATAATAATGATGCAAAGTGAGCACCTTGCAGTGCCCACTCCACGTTGTGCTCCGATAATGCGAAGTGGCCACTTTGTGTCCACTTTGCCAGCGGATTAAAAATTTGCTGCATCTCTAGACCCAAGATGTGTCTTAGGAGGCCCATAATTCTAGACTTCATCATTTTATTATTATCCACTCACCAGGATCATAAGATAGACTCTTGAATCTCAACAAGCTCAGTGAGACTGAAGGGTCTGTTCCATTGCTTGTAGTAATGTTTTTAAACAAAAGCTGTCTCTCCAGAGTGGGAATAATTCTCCCCAAAAGTGGGGGAGTTTCTTTCTCTACAGAAGTTAGATCATTTTTCCCAATAATAGGTTGCAGCTCAGATGTTACATGTTTTTGATTTATGATAGTAGTCTTTTTTTCCCCAAGAAGACATTTCAGGGATTAATTCAAGGTTTACTATCCCTGCATTTTCTTTATCATAGTCTTCTGACTTTACTACCGAAGGTATTACACCATTTAGATTTTTCTTGTCTTCCTTGTTTTTCTTTTTTGTGACTTTTCTGACTTTCTTTGATCTCTGTCCTGTAATGTAAGTTTTTTTCATTCTGTATAACCAAGTCCATATTTTTCCCCTTTTTTTCTTATTATTCTTTTTCTTATTTTTTAATAGTCACAGAAGCTTGTTCATTAAAAATTATGGATGAGAAGTCTGGTCTAATCTGAGGCTCGTAAGGCACAGCTTCCTCAGGGACCAGCATAGAAATGGATGAAGATTTCTTGGTTGGATAAATATTCTGTAATAATCTAATAATATCATCCATTCTGGCCCCATTAACCACAATATTTACTTTGAGATGATCAATTTCCTCTCTAACAGCTGTAAATTACTCCATTAGTATTAACCTGGCAGCATTTTGATTCTTCATAATATTAATAATATCTTGGCTTAGAGCAGTAGGATAATACATTAGAGAGTCTTTCTTATTTGGGACTGAGCCAGAATTGGAAGGGATAACCACTCTTGGAACATGTTTTGCAAGATTTATTATTTCCACTTTAGGAGCCTTGTTTATACTGATTTCTGAATCAAGCACTTTCAGCCCTTGAATAGTATTATTTAAATCAATCCTAATAGTATCCAGATTGATGTCTGGTGGGGTCTTATTAGTGGAAGCACCTGCTTTTTCAGTACATTTGGGTGTACTCACTGTTCCACTAGAATATGATAAATTATAATTTTCTATAAAGGAAACCCATCCAACCAAACCAGATAAAGTTTCTGTTAATGGTTCTTTTTTTACCTTAGTACCCTTAGAATGGGACAAATCCTTATAGTCACAGGAGTCATTTTCAATATTAAGTAGGTCTAACCTAACAGACACATCACTTGTCTCCACATTTACTGAGTTCTAAGAACTGCCAGAAAATATTGAAGTAAAATCTTTATTATTTTTATTGCTCAGTGATGTTGAGGACAGGGAGGGGGTCGAGGTTAGGTTTATTTTTAATTTTGCATCTACACATCCTTCCATCGCCTCCAAATCACATATAGTTTTCACATTTGTTTTTTACATAATGAGATGTGATATGGGTCTGAATGGCCTGTTTGACTTGTTTAATTGGAGGGGGGAAGATCCTGATTTATAATGTCAGCGAAAACAGCTTCTCCAGCCTGAACCCCCAAGTTGTTAGTTCTTAAATTGTCCTTTTTATTAGGTCTGAAAACAAACCCATCAATTTTACCCTGCTTATTCTTTATTTTTAGCTTTTTTAGATTTTTCCATTTAGGCTTCATCAAAGATGCTTCAGCAGCAAACGACTTAGCTTCTGGATTCAATGAGAAAGGGGAGACTTCACTATTACCTATTTCTGAGAGGACTTTCTACTCCTGCTCAGTCTCCACTTGAGATAGACTTTGAGCTCTTGTTAGTACCATCTTGGGAACTTATTTTACAGACAGGGTTAAAACTACTTTCCCCAGAAAAATCCTGTAAAACCAAACCAATTTCTAACCTGTAGAAACAAAAACATACAACATACAAAATTGCCTAAAGTGTTTTAAACAGCATATATAAAATACTTTCTTTCTAAACAACTCTACTCCACACTGTAAAAATACAATTAAAATAAATAACACAAATATCCCAAAATGTCTCCAAAATTTCACTTAGCCAAGTTGTTAAAGTCCATCGCAGGCAACTTCCAAGAACTTCCAAAAAACATCACCTTATCCACCACACGTTGGTTCAATGTTGATTCCACCCAAGTATTAAAATTCTGGTTCCACAGCCTGGTGCAAAGTGTATTGCAGATAATTCAAAATAAAGTCCCTAAGTAATCTCAGTTGATCATAGAGCAACACAGTCAGAGACAAATTTTTCCTCAATGCTCCCAGTATATAGGCCGACGATGTGCTGAAAGACAAAATAAAATGGCCAGCGAGGAGAAAAATAAAATAAAAATATTGAAACAATGCAAAGTATACACTTATTAATTCTCCTTATGTGCTTTAAGTCCTTGTAAGAGTAAAACCAAATGCTGTGGCTGTAACACTATGGTTCTGTAACTCAGGGGTTTAGTTCTCTAAGGCTCTATGTAAATTACCAGTTATTTCAGTTTTAAAAGGTAAAATCCCTCTTTGCAGTTCTATAAACCCAAATAGAATCCTTTAGATATTCCCAATGAATTTATCATATAAAAATGCCAAATTTGCCAAATATACCTCTCAAACTGGGCATTTAAAATTATTTTGAAGTGGTCAATCAAAAGATGTCTCTTCACATGCAATAGCACACTGTCTCAAAGCCAATTCTCAATGAGCAATAACAAAGCAATAGAAATTATCAACCATAGGGAGATTTAGTAACTCCTTAAAAGTTTAGTATGTTTTTTTATAGTTTAAATATATCGGAATACCTGGATATTATTTAACCTACCATTTTCCACAGCTAACTAACTGATTATCGCTCTTATAAGTGTTGCCTCGACCTTTATTGATGGTTACCAAGATTTTTCTGTTGCTTTGGAGCATTTGAAACTTTTTGCCTCCCGGTCTCTCAGATCTGTTGCAGCGAGTAGTAAACCAAATATATGGCAGGAACTTGAGAGCTTAAGAGC
Organism: Neoceratodus forsteri; assembly: GCA_016271365.2. Taxonomy (NCBI): domain Eukaryota; kingdom Metazoa; phylum Chordata; order Ceratodontiformes; family Ceratodontidae; genus Neoceratodus; species Neoceratodus forsteri. The sequence goes on along the minus strand of CM057450.1, from coordinate 1,197,410,988 downwards.
TTAAAAGCTCACGCTGACTTTGGAACTGTGCAAAAAAATTAAAAATACAGAGCTTTATAAAAAGGTTTAAGGAGTTGCCGACAAAACGCTGGTACATGCGCATTAGGTGTGTTGACCATTACTTTAATTGATTCCTAATAAATTATCAGATTAACCATTTCACCTCTTAATAAGAAACAGCTTTTAGAGACTCATTATCTGAGCTCAAAGGGTGACTCAAAATATGCTTCACACCAATTAAAAGTAATTAAAGCTATTAAACAGAATTACAACACGGGTCACCTAAGACATAAGAAGAGTTACAAGTTCAGAAATAATCAGCTGTATCTATTCATCAAATTAGTACAACACAATGCAGCTAGAAATAATAAATTTAACTTGAAATGACTTGGGATGATGGTAAACACATTAAGCATAACATTAATACCACTTGAAGTAGCACTCGAAGTTCAGGAAAAAAATCAAAACAACCTGAACTTTGAGATCATTCAATCCAACCAGAAATTAATACTACACTGGTTCATGGCACACAAAACACCAACCTACAACTTTTAGTGCAAGTTTTAATACAAATGGTTTAGTGTTATACCATTTGCAGGACATACAAAGTACTTGCAACTAAACATACAAAGTACTTGCAACTGAAATAAATTAACTTCACAGGTACAATATGTGCAAAACACGGTATACACATATAAGAGTACCCAAGCAAGAATAAAATTTCTAAAACATAAAAAGTATAAAAAATAGTAAAAGTATAATGTAGAGAAGGATTTTACAGTGCTCAATGAATTTTATATAAAGTTAGCAAGTCTTTTAATGGAGTTTAATGAAGTTTCCAGTCCAGTTAGCAGACAGGATATCTGTGGCTTCACCCCCATGGGGCTTACTGGTCTTGGGGCTCTCCTGGGCTCCTGCCACCTTGTAGTCCTATGGGGGAGCACTCAGAACAGGACACACAGACCACAGAAAACTATTAATTTGTGACTTAAGTTGTTCTGGAAAGACTATGTGCAGGTTTATACTGCCAAGAGCTAAACACCAACATATGGTGAAAAATACTTCTCTCCTTGCAGTTTAAGACACCGGTGGCATACCTGTTATAAAATAGAAACAAGCCTTGCACTGCCCTACTTGTGTAGTTCTCTGCCTCTCAGTACACAATGTTGTGTCACAGGAAATAGGAAACGCCACTGAGAGGGTGGCCTGTACCCGGCTACCAGTGGGTGAGGCCTCAACCCTCCGGAGTCCCAAGGACCACCATCTTGGGTGTCTTTGTCATCACTGTCATCATCCTCCAATGATGACAATGAGATGGGAAGGGCAAATGACATAGCTTTCACTTGACCTCTAAATATTGTCAACTGCTGATGTAACTTTGTCATCTTAATTCTACACATCAAATGATCCACTCTGCCTTGAAACTGTTCCTTGCTGATATGATCTTGCAAAACTCTGTATGAGGTGCTCACTTCACGATTTTTCCTAAGCTCCTTTTCCAGTGCCTTCTGACATCTCTCAAACTCCTCCTCCAACTCCTCATACTCGCTTCTCAACAAATCATTCATACTGATAAGCAAGTCATTCAGCTGTAACACATGCCTCCTATCCTGCTGCAACCTTTCAATGTCTTCCTTCAGCCTAACAATTTCCCTGTCATTTTCCTGTACCACACTCTCAAGTTCATTCTGAGTCTTGTTCCTAAGCTTTTCAATTCTCTTTCCAAATCTTTCCTTTGCTCACCTGCTTCCTGGCATTTGGAGCCCAGCTCTTTTTTCAGAGCCAGAACCTCCAATTCCATTGCTTGAAATAAAGCATACAGGCTAGTAACAAAAACACCTTTTTGGTCATGTTTTCTTGCTGCATACTTTGCCTTCATGTACAGCTTGCCGACATACTGTACCAGATTAGCCTGTGATTTTGCGTCCAGCACAAAATCACTCTAACTCCCATGGAAGGTCAGAAAGTAATTGTTGGGGGTCCCCTTTTACTGTGCTAACTGAGGTGTACTGGTTCACCTCATTCTCAACAGCTAGACAGCCACACGTTCTGGCATGGGGAGTCCAGCGAACACCTGCCACGAGTTGAATGAGAGGGTGTAGGTTCAAACCCCTTCATGATTCCCAATCTTATTTGTGGTGCTGAGGGGCCTGAAAGGCCATTCATAAGGGTTGAATGGAAGGGTATAGGTTCAGACCCCTTCATGATTCCCAATCCTATTCACTGTGTACCTATTGGCATACTGGTTCGGTTCCATCCAAACAGGTCCTGCTGCGGTCTCCAATTTGTTCTGTGGCAGGATTCTAGACTTGTTGGCAAGACATGACACAGAAGCCCAGGTGTCACAGAAGAAAGTTCATTCCAAAACATGTAAAAAAACTGCATTACCTGCTGGAAGTTCAGAGACCTCCGAACACCACGATGTCGTCATGCAAACTCAATGAAAAACAATCTTACAGAAATTCTTATACTAGAGATAAGAAAGTATGTTACTAGTTAATGAACTCTCCAGAAAAGGCAAAAGAGCAAAATACAACAATCGTATTTATGGACAGTGGTGGGCAGCTCTCACCTAAGACAGTTAGGTTTTGCACGTACACACTGATAAGCGTATGCTGACTAAGGCTACTTTTCGGTAACAATACAGTGATTCATAAAATATGCTGATCATTGCATCATGACAAAAAGCTGTAGGTGGTGTATATATACCACCAAAATAATGATGCTGGATAATGATTTCTAAGCACATAATGACAAACCTGAGTAGATACAAATGTACCTTATGCTGCAGTAGTGTGTAATAGCATGCATGAGGGTCTGTAGGGCATCCAGGTCTACACCCCCCATTCCCTCTTCACCTGGCTGGTGCCCACCTCCAAGGTAGCGTTCTTGCCGTAAGTTCAGTGTCTACCTGAACTCCACCTCTTAAGCTTTCCTGCTGCATAAATCCTTCCCCCATCTCAACCCACCAGTCCCACACATACACTGCTCTTCATTTCCATTCATTCAACACAAAATTTATTGTTTTGCCTTATTATTCCTTTTAATGCAACTTTAACATGGATATTTTGTTCATGTAACTGTTTTTGGATTGCAAATATCTATATATTCTTCACCAATTGTTTGTTTATTGTAACTCTTTTTGGATTGTAAGTATCTGTATATACTCCTTTTCCCCTTCCACTGGATCTCACCTGGAAATGAGCTCCAGCTCAGTGTACCTTTCCTATCAACTTTTTAAATACATAAACAAATAAATTACAGCATGAAACATCATAAGTCCAAAAAGTCCATACATCTCCTTCCAGCACATTATAAGTCACATGCATGACTCTGTGTCTGCGTATCCAAAACTAGCAAGAGCTAACAATAGGTAATGCAGGTGAACCCCTGCCCAAACTCCATGGTATATTTAATTGAGTAGATAATTTCAAGATGAGATAAACATTTATAACAAAGCTTCCACTTCTATACCTGTGCAAAGGGTGAGAAAACTGTTACTGTTATAGTGTAACATGATAACTCAATATTATGAAGGCCATAACATTTTATATCGACCTTGCATTGAGACAGCAGCATGTGCTATATGTATGGCTGGTGGGAAGAAGTGCAGGTAACATGAACTCCTTAGTGTTATGAGGCATTGACAGTCTTGTGCCCCACATCAACACCCACTGAGTTCCAGATAGCCATACAGGGAGTTTAAAAACTGGAAAAGTAGTGTACGAACACTAACACTTCAAGAATATACACTGACTCATACATCAGATGACATAAACAGCTGTATGGGTCTAGATATGCCAGCCCACATCTCATCTACATGGCCAACCATATATTGCCTGAAACATGCAGTACAACAGATTTGCTGATATGAAATGCATTTGGTAAAGACAGGAAACTAATTCAGTCATCACTTTCCAGCTCTGAGTCATTAGGAGAGGTTGTGAATGAAAGTCATTCCTTATGGTTTCCAGTTTCTTGCCAGCTTTAATAGGGTCTGTAAATAAAAAAGGTATTTCCAGTATAGTGGACTCTAAGCTTGGCCTGGAGCTGGAGAGAATGTGAAATTTCTAATGCCTTTAAACTAGTCCAGACTTCTGCAAATTCTTTCCTCTGCTGTCTAGTGGAGTAACTAAGGCTGGGGAAATCAGTGAATTCTTGTGCTGTCTTGTAACAAAAGTTCTGCTTTTCATCTGGAGGATTGTAGTAGCACACTGTCTCACACTGTCAGTCCTGAGGAAATGACCAACAGGGTTCATGGCATATCAGGATTATCTGACCTCTAACTCAGTGTAACTATAACATTTGTGAATTAAGTCCACCATATCTAGCTGTTAGAGATCAGAAAATAGTTGAATGATGAATGACACAGGGTGTGTGCCCTCAGTTTCCTCTGGGACCCCCATTAGATAAAGCTTTACTGTCAAGCATCATTCTCCAGGTGCTCAACTCTAAGCTTCAATAGTTTGTTTTCCCTTTGAATGTCTGACATGGCAGCTGTGGTCTTGTTACCTGAATTGACTGGCTGGTGAGCGTTTCACTCCATTACCTCCATTCTGGTTTTGAGCACTGTTTGTCAGGTATTATAATCATCCATTTTCTTGTTAAGGTCTTAGATGGCCTTTTCTAATCCACGAACTGCCCTCATCACATCACTGAGGGAAGGCTTGGCCACATCTCCACTACTCGTTCCAAACCTGCACTTAGCCACCACATTTGCTGTTTTCCCTGCCTTGCCCTTCTCAGAGTCATTTGCCACCATTTTTGTTAGGATTCCCATGATGGGTCTCAATATATTTGACTCCACAGCCTCCAAAGCAAATAGTAATGCAAGTAATAAAATAAAGCTGAATAGTTCACTGAAACTGTGTTTCTATGTTGGCTTGCGCATGCTCGCCAGCCCACATATTGCATTAATAGCAGATTTAGAGTTGCAGTCACTGTGGGCGAATGCAGGACACACATCAGAAGGTGCATTCCTCATTCCCCAATAAGACAGCTGCAGGCGGTGACACCAGGCATACGTCAAGTGGCGACCAGATCTAAGAAAAGGTCTGTTGCAATCATGCAGCAGCACCGTAACATGCCCTCCCAATGTGCCTGTCCTGTGAAACCAGCTGCAGAGTGCCCCGACCCACTTCATTTGCCGACAGGGGAGCCCACTCCCCATTGGCATAATGCCTCCCATCCATTTAAAATGTATGCCGAGGGGGTGCCCAATCCCCCTTGGCATCATGCGCCCCCCCAAACAGTCTTTCTTTGCTGACAGGGGCCCCAATCCCCGTCGGCTTTAGTCCCTCTTTCCTGTTTTTTTGCCGATGGGGAGCCCACTCTCTGTCGGCATAATGTCCCCTCTCACTTTTGTTGTGTGCTGATGGGGGTGCCCAATCCCCTCGGCTCTGTCTCTCCCTTCGTATAAGTGCCGATGGGGAGCCTAACTTCCAGCACATGCCAAATGCCCTCAGTAAAACAAAAACTGTCCTGCAATGTCTTTTAACCTGTGAAAGAAAAACAGTCCCTCGCGGTCTCCCTGCCCCTCCCCCAACCTGCACCCACCCTCTCGTGCCCTGCCTCCCCACCCCCTCACCCCATACTTACCTTCAGAGCTCAGCACGATGATCTTCGGTGGACTGGGAACATGTCTGCACTCTTCAAAGCCGACCGTGAACTGAAGAAATGCCGGTAAGCTGTATAATGCCATAAATAGGTTTTTTTCAACTTCAGTGCATATCTCGACCACTTTTGGGAATTTTGGCACCAAATATTCAACATGGGGTTATTGTGACCTCTCCTCATGAATTCAGTCACTGTCATGGTATTATTCAGTCCCGAAAGGTGATTTCATGGTCACTGCATGGAATCCTGTTTCGGGACCGATTAACGAAACGACAATGCCACTATTCATGAGGGGGGCTGTCAAAAAGCCTATGTTGCAAATTTGGTGGAAAAATCTGGAAAATGGCTGTTTTACGAATGTACATTGCACAGTTTCCACACATCCTGTAACTTCATGAATTTGTAATATTTTCACTCCAGATTTTCAAAATTGCAATTTTCCCACACCTCCTTATGAACAGTACAGCTGTCATTTTACATATCCTAGCCAAAATGTGTTTTCGTATGTCCGGCGCACAATAGCGCTGTCGCTGTGGAAAATCCATTTTTGGGACAGTTTGAGGAAATGACGGTGACACTGTTCATGAGAAGAGGTCCTAAAATGCCTATGTGGAACATTTGGTGATGAATGTCCATAAAATGACTGTGTTACAAGCGTGTGTTGCGCAGTTTCCACGCACCCTTGCAACTTTGCAAATTTGCAATATTTTCATGCCAGATTTTCAACACTGCCATTTTTCCACACCTCCTTATGAATAGTGCAGCTGTAATTTTTCACATCCTGTCCAAAATGTGTTTCCGCACCTATGGTGCACAATAGCGTGGTCGCTGTGGGAAATCAACTTTTGGGACAAATGAACAAAGTCACAGTGCCACTGTTCATGAGGGAAGGTTCCAAAATGCCTATGTTGAAAATGTGGTTAAAAAAATTCCAAAAATAATTGGGTTACGGTCGTGTTGCACAGTTTTTATGCATACAAATAATTGCACCTACTGCTCCACATCCTAACATCTGACCCAACCCACCCACCCACCTCTGCTTATTTGTTTAGTGTGCTTAGCTCACGATTGCTGAGCCACAAGCGTGTTTGTCCACCTGGGAACAGAAATAGGAGGTTGTTCAAGAAAGAGGTTTGGTTTTATCTTCTGTTTTGACTGGAATATTTGAATAGTTTTGTACTTGAAATTAGTTCTGTGTGTTAAAAATTACTACTTTGAGTTAGAGCTGTTACTTGGGCTGTGATATTGTAACTTTTGGAGCTTGTGTGCTGGGTGTGGAAACACTTGTTTGGCAGTGATAGAGTGAAATTTAAATGTGATGTTTGCCTGGTGGTGGTAGAGCCTTCCCATTCACCCTGTTTTGTAGGCTTTCTTAAAAACTGAAAAGACGCTGGGGGTTGGGATTGAAGGGCTGTGCATTGCTGTTTGTGACTGAAATCTGAAGCAACAGGAACTGGTGGGCCTGTGACATCATACGGTACCTGATGTCTGCATACACACACTGTTATTGGGACTAGACACACACTCGACTGTATGTGTTTGTGAGACTTGGGAACTTTATTGGTGGGGTTGAAATTGGGTTCGTAAATAACTGCAGTCAGTATAGAGAGAGACTGTATTCCAGGGGGAAGGGACTAAGAAAAAGGGGTGTGTGCCATTATGAACAGAGAGGGACAAACAGGGTGGTCACATTCCACCATGGCAGGCATCGTTGGAAGGGTTGTAGGCTGCACAGGCTGTGGGATGGCAATAATTCTCAATTGGGCCTGGAGAGAGGGAGGCTTCCACTCTGTAGACAGCTATCTTGTATCAGGAGTGAAGTATATTGGTTAAAGAATAAGCTGGGGGAGTTGGGGGGTCCAAGGATAAGGGGTGTGGATATGGGCGGCAGAAGAGTGGGGCTGAGGGGAGGCTGGGGCAACGCTCAGAAATTACAGGACATTATGTTACAGCAAGCAGAAGGGGGGATATTAGGGACAGAGGACCCTTAGATAGGGATGTTCACACTAAGGGGAAAATGTATGGAGTAAACTTTCCGAATATAAAGAGAGTGGATGGGGAAGAGTCAGGAGGGGCTATTGTGGGGAAGCCTAGAAGAGCAGACAGTGAGAAGGGAGGGGCTGCTGTGGGAAAGCCTAAAAGAGCAGACTGTGGGAAGGGAGCTCCTAAGGAGAACAGGGCAAGAGTGGAGGAAGAAGGGCAGTTTAGAGGGGCAGTCAGGGGAAACTCAGGTTAGTTGATGGAGGCTGGCATAAAGTGTTACAATAAATTTGAGCTACTAAGCAACCTAGAGGGGGAGGAAGGGGTTGGTGGAAATGAGGAAACTGATTCCGAGGCCGAGGGGAGGAAGTTGGATACCCATAGGGCATCACAGACTGGCAATGGAAAGGATAGAAATAGTCCCAGAGGGAGAAGGGGAAACATATATGTTAAGCAGATGGGGGAGATGCAACATATTGCAGACATGAGGAGAAGAGCACGACTGGAGAAACTGGGAGACAAGGAGGTGGGGAGGGTCCCCCTTTAGCGGGGGTCTGTACCAAGGATGGGGGCCTAGGTAAAGGGACCCAAGAGGGCCTCTGGAGGTAGGGGGTACTATTACAAGGGGAGGATGGCGGTGTGGGGGAAGGGGAAACCATCAGGGCCAGGATAAATGGTTTGGATAAGGGAGGGTTAAAGGGGACACCTATTCAGGGGGGGTCTGAGTTAGGTGGGCTAAATAACGAGGGAGGCAGAAAGGGGAGGGTGACAAGGGGGTCTCTAATAAGGCAGGAAGACTCCCATGCAATTGAGATCACGAATAAAGGGGGGAATGGGGGTTGAGAGCGCATAGTGGAGGTAACTATAAGGATGATGGTGGTGTTAAGGTTCTGTTATTGGGAGACTCGATGATTAGGGGTATCCAGTGGGAGGGACGGGGGGTGGATGCCATAGCCCGGTGAAGGTAGTGAGTATCTCTGGGCTGACAGTGCACAGAGCAAAGTTCATGGTGTACGAACTGGTTAGGGATTGTGGAGGGAAACCGGATTTCCTGGTGCATTTGGGAACTAACGATCTAGAGGGAAATAGCGTTTTGGAAATCCAAGCAAGGTTCCAAGAACTTGCCAGAATCTGTCAGGATAATGGATGCAACATTTCCTTTTCGGAGATATTGCCAGTACCAAAGGCCTCAGTGGAGAAAAAAATGAAGATCACAGAGGTTAATGACTGGCTCAGGAAGTGGGGTGAAGAGGGTGGGTTGGGGGTGTTAGGGAACTGGAAAGGAGTTTGGGAGGATAAGGGACTGTATGCCAAGGACAGGCTTCATCTTGCTCTGTTAGGGAAGGAAGTCCTTAAACAGGGGGTGGCTGACTACATTCAAGAAAGGTGGGGTTTAAACTTGTGAGGGTGGAGGGATAAGGGGGGCTGACCAGAAGCCCTCTCCTCCAGATGAGGGGAGTACCCTTCAAACCCAAGGGGAACAGACTGGGGAGGAGGTTTCAGGAGGAGCAGAGGGAGGATGGAAGTATAAGGAACCTGGGTGGGGTTCGACAAAGGGATCAGGGATAAGGGGTGGGGGTTGGTGTTAGTAAATGCCAGGAGCTTGGGAAACAAGTTGCCAGAGTTCCAGGCCATGCTGTTCGAGGGAGGGTGGATGTGGCAGCGGTCACGGAAACGTGGGCCAACAAAAACCATGACTGGGACCTAAACATGCGGGGGTACACTATGCTTAGGAAGGATAGAAAGGAGGGCAGAGGGGGTGGAGTGGCTATGTTCATTAGAGATGACATAGAAATTGCTAGGTAGAAGAGGCAGAGGAAACGTGGAGGCCTTATGGGTCACCTTACAAACCCCAGCAGGAGGTAAGGTCAAGCTGGGTGTAGTACATAGGCCCCCTGGGATGGGTGACGTTCTGGAGGATGGTTTGCTGGACAACATCATTGCCCAGTGTGGACCAAAAGGGGAAGGAGTGGTGTTGATGGGGGACCTTAATATGCCAGGTACAAACTGGGGAACCATGTCCTCTAAGATGGCTGAGGAGCAGAGGCTGCTGGATGGCTTCCAGGATGTGTTCTTAACATAGCATGTGATGGAGTCCACAAGGAAGGGGCATGTCCTGGACGTGGTTCTGGCAGATGGGGATCTGGTAAGGGACCTGGTTGTAGAGGATCCCCTGACTGGGAACGGCCACAATCCTGTCTGGTTTCAAATAAGCATGGGAGGGGGGGAGATCTAGGACACTGGCAGTGGACTTCAGGGGGGCAGACTTTGTGGGCATGGGAAATATTCTCAAGGATCACTTGAAGGGGATTACATCAATGACAAATGTGGAAAAGAGATGGGAGGTCATAAAACGGGGACTTCATGAGGCAGTCAGGAGCTACGCTAAGGTGAAACGTAAGGATACAAGGTCACATAAACCATGCTGGTGGTCCAGTGAAGTTCAGGTAGCGGTCAGAGAAAAGAAGGTGGCCTACAAAAAATATAAAACAACAAGAGGGGAATAGGGAAAAGGAAATGTACCATCTTGCATCTAGAAAAGTCACCCGGATGGTGAGGGGGACAAAGTCCAGTAAAGAGCAGCGGCTGGCACAGGGGATACATGGAGGGGAAAAGGGGTTCTTCCAGTACATTGGGGAGTGGAGAAAAACTAAGGGCCATCTCGGCAGAATGAGATCAGAAGGAGGGTGGGTGGAAGAGTCGAGGGACCAGGCAGTGGTATTAAATGAGTACTTCGCCTCTGTGTTCACTAGGGAGGGGGATGGGATATCTACAAAGCAAGACACGATGGGGATAGAAGCGGTAGTGAGTGGGATCAGGGGAGCAACAGAAATGGAGCAAGAGGGAAGAAGAGTACCCAGGGTGTCACATCAGGATAAGGATAAAAAGGCCAGTAAGGTGGAGGGGATGGATGATGCTATGTCCACCGGAAGGTTGTGGTTAGCCCTCAAGGCCCTAAAGAAAGATAAATCTCCTGGGCCGGATGGCATTCATCCAAGAGTAATATGGGAATTGGCGGACATACTGGCTGCACCCCTGGCGGAGCTCAACAGGTCGCTTGACACAGGGAGGGTACCTAGGGATTGGCGAGAGGCACATGTGGTGCCAATCCATAAAGGGGGGTCAAGGGAAGTACCAGGTAAGTATAGACCCATCAGTTTGACCTCGGTGGTGGGAAAATTAAAGGAGAGTATACTAAAGGAATGATTGGGGGTATACTTGGAGGAGGTGGGAGGTCTGGATAGTCGGCAACATGGGTTTGTGCCAGTAGATCATGTCAAACCAATCTTGTGGAGTTCTATGAATGGGTAACATCAGAAGTGGACAGGGAAAGCCTGTGAGTGTATTATTCTTGGACTTCAGCAAGGCATTTGACTCTGTCCCCCACGATGGTCTGGTGGAGAAACTGACAGGGTTGGGAGTAGGCCCTTTGATGGTCAGATGGATTGAAAACTGGCTAGCTGGACTCACCCAGAGAGTAGTGGTCGGTGGGGAGCTCTCAAACCCTAGAGAGGTCGGTAGTGGGGTACTGCAGGGCTCGGTCCTGGGTCCGATCCTGTTTAATGCATACATATCGGACATCAGGGAGGGTACAGGGTGTGAAATGAGTCTCTTCGCTGATGACTCCAAGATGAGAGCAGTAGTTGAGGGTGAAGAGGGGAGGTTGGCCCTGCAAGGGGACCTGGACACCCTGGAAAGCTGGGCTCACACATGGAAATTAAATTTCAATATCACCAAGTGCAAGGTGTTACATCTTGGGCGGGAAACCCTAAACACAGGTACACCCTGGGAGGGGAGACACTGGAGGCCTCAACGGGGGGAAAAAGACCTAGGGGTCATGGTGGATGCATGTATGATTAACTCTGAGCAGTGCAGGACAGCGGCTAGAAAGGCAAACAGGATGTTGGGATCCATCGTAAGGGGGATCACCTCTAGGAGCAGGGAAGAGATTCTGCCGCTGTACAATGGACTGATTAGACCACACCTTAAGTACTGTGTGCAGTACTGGAGACCACACTTGAAGAGAGACATACAGCTCCTGGTGAGGGTACAGAGGAAGGCAACTAAGATGATACGAGGACTAGGGGATTTGATGTACGAGGACAGACTTGAGGAGCTCTGCCTGTTTTCATTGGAGGAGAGGAGACGGGGACATGATTGAGGCTTCAAGTACCTCAAGGGAATAAATAGGGTAAACATGGAGGGATCTTTAGACTAAAGCAGGAGGTATCACCAGAGGGCATGGTTTGAAGTTGAAGGTGAAAGGGTGAGGGGGAAAAGAGAGGAGGTTTTTCACTGAGAGGGTGGTGGACCCTTGGAATGCACTGCCTGGCGAGCTGGTTCAAAGATCCACAGTGGAGGCTTCAAGACAGGTGGGACAGACACAGAAAGCGGATGTATCAGATGATGGCCTGGCCCAGGGGGGGTTGGGATGGATAATAGAGGTTTCTGGAACACAAGGTGGGGGGGAGGGCCTCGGCACCCAACTAGGGATCTGAGGTTCGAGCAGACTCTATAAACCATAAGGCCTAATCTGCTTGCAATTAGTATGTTAGTATGTTTGGGCCTGTTCCTGCAATTTTGAGTTTTTTTTTTCTCCACATTCCTGCTGTCTATCTGTAAGATCTTCAAAGTTTATATGCCCAAGGATCACTCCTTCTTGTTTAGCTACCATCATATATAGGCCCGTCTCCTGCAAGAAGGGGCCTTTCTCTCACTGACATGGCCCTCCCCACCTGTACTTTAATTGTACAAATTTTTATTGTAAACATTATTGCCATACTACTGTTCCTTCACTATTGTCCATTTTCCTCTCACTGTATGTTTCTCCTGCCCCATCCTATTCTGTGTATGATGATGAGCCTTTGTAAATGAGTCCTTGACTCAAAGGGTTGCAATTCTGATACTGTAATAAATAAATGCTCATGACTTCATCAGTTTTTCTATTTTCACTCCAGATTTTCAATGTTGCAATTTTTTTACACCTCCTCATGAACAATACAGTTGACATTTTTCACATCTTGCCCAAAAGGTGTTTTCATCCCTGTGTCGCCAAATGGCATAGCCGCTGTGCAAAACCACCTTTCAGCTAACAAACTGATAGTGCTGCTCTTCATGAGGTGGGGTCACAAAATGCCCATGTTGAAAATTTGTAGTGAAAATACCAACAAATGCCTACAGCGTTAGGGTTTCCAACTGTTACTACTCACTCTGTAGAGACTCACAGGCATCAGAGGTGTGACTTGGGATCATTGCCTGTAATGCTCATGCCATTCCACCCCCACCCCCAGCCTGCAGCCAGTGACAGGCATCAATGTCTGCCTTGGAGTGTTCGGCCCTAAAGTTCACCCCATTCTCCTATACTGCACCCACCTCAGCGTATTTCCATATGGAATGGCGTAAGTATAAGGCCCAAAGACCCCACAGCACACCACGACACTTGTCAGTGTCCACAGAGTAGGGTGAGGTAAATGGCATGAGCATTATAGCTGACGACCCAAAGGCACACCCCAACACCTGTCAGTTTCTGCAGGGTGGCGGTGGTGTTGGCTTCAGTTCAATACTTCACTGCCATTCCTATTATGCATCTAACTCCTGCACTACCAATGGCAATGACAGCCAGACAACATTCAGCATTGACAAATGCTTGTTAATAAGTACATCAATAGATCACCTGGGAGTTTGTTGCAGGAGTGTCAAATCCAATTGGCCATTGCCTTTGACCCTTTGTATGCTTTGAGTATACAAGCAGGTATCATGTTATTTCTAAAAGTTTTTATCTTCCACATTGCATTTTTGTTTATCCCTGGTTGGTGGACAATAATTTATTATGCAAATATTCTGAGGTTTTGAAACACTGTTGACAAGTTTTCTAATTGCCTCTGAAGTAGCTTATTCATTCCTCATGTGAAACATGAGGCAGACATTTTGTACTTATGGCCTGTGGCTTGCTTGCGCTACCAATTCTGCACTGTTGTGTGAAAATGTGCAGAATAAAGAAGACAGAAGCACATCACATAACAAGCAAAATACACACTTGGGGCACTAAAAAATAAGAACTGGAGGTTAAATTGCTGACCTAAAATGCTTTACTGACTGCCTGAGGAGAGGAGAGGAGAGCCCCCTGGCAAAGATCAGCAGTGATCAAATGCCGGGCACACTTGTCCTGAGGCAGTCAATAAAGCATTTTGCAGCATGTCAGTTTTGCCTCCATTTCTTATTTTCTACTTCCCAGAGTGTGGATTTAGCTTATTCTGTGAGTATTTGAGGCTGGCTGCCTCCTTTTTGCACTGTGCAACCTCCTGGATGCGCTGAGATTGCTCTATTTCTAGAAGCACCTCATGTGCATGTGTCTATTTGGATTTTGGCTTTATCTCTGGAGTTAGCAGTTGAATCAGTTGGGGTAAGTGAATGCTGTTATTTTCTCTGTTTTGTTAAGCACTATTTTTCTTTAATCTTAGAATTCCCAATGGGTAGAAATACTATTTATTTCCAATATTGCATCTGATTTCCCAACATTAACAGAACTAGAAGCAAATGGTTTGATATCTTTTATTGGATCAACTTTGATGTTACCAAACGAACAAAGTGCCTAAGCTTTTGGACCAACCAAGTCCTTCCTCAGAAGCTTATGACAGTTATTTAGAAAATCATAGAAACATAGAATCTGATGGCAGATAAGGACCGCTTGGCCCACCAGGTCTGCCCATTTCCCTACTTAACGGATAAGCTGCAGATCCTAGTTAACCAACAGCCTACTTCCTCCTACCCCCCCCCAGTAGAATTGTCTTATGTCTGTCCCATGAATTCTTGAATTCCCCCACTGTTTTTGACTCTACAACCTCCTCAGGAAGGCTGTTCATGCATCTACAGCCCTCTCTGTGAAGAAATACTTCCTCACATTAACTCTGAGCCGTCCCCCCTCTATCTTCAAATTGTGCCCCCTTGTTCTTGCACATCTCTTTTTCTTAAAGATGCTACCCTTTTGGACTTTGTTGATTCCCTTGAGGTATTTGAAGGTTTCTATCATGTCCTCCCTCTCCCTCCTTTTCTTGAGGCTATACGTCTTAAGCTCCTTTAGTCTTTCTTTATATGTCTTCTGGTGATGAACCTGTACCATTTTGGTTGCCCTCCTCTAGACAGCCTCCACCCTGTCTAGGTCTTTGCAGAGATGGGGTCTCCAGAACTGTACACAGTACTCCAGATGTGATCTTACCAACTGTCTGTCCAGTAACCCCCCTAGCCCTCCTTTCTGCCTTCTCACATTGCTGGCCCACCTTTAGGTCATCTGATATGACTACCCCCAGGTCCCTTTCCATTTTTGTTGTTCTCTGTATCCCACACTTCATTGTGTACTCTTCCCCTGGGTTTTTGTTTCTCAGGTGCACTACTTTGCACTTCTTTGCATTGAATCTAAGCTGCCATACATTTGACCATTCCTCCAACCTTGCCAAGTCCCTTTTCATCCTTTCCACCCCACCTGGCGTATCAACCCTATTGCTGATCTTTGTGTCGTCTGCAAAGAGACATACTTTTCCATCCAGTCCTTCTGCAATGTCACTTAAAGGACTGGCCCCAGTACTGAACACTGCTGTACCCCACTAGTAACCCCCCTTTCTTCACTGTGGACTCCATTTACTATTACCCTCTGTTTCCTGTTGTCCAGCCAGTGTTTTACCCAGGCTACCACCCTGGGACCCACTCCCAGGCTGGCTAATTTGTTTATTAATCTTTTGTGCGGTACTGTGTCAAAAGCCTTGCTAAAGTCTAGGTAGGCCATGTCCACAGCCCCTCCCTGGTCTACTACTTTGGTCACCCAGTCAAAGAAATCAGTTAGATTCATCTGACATGACCTTTCTGCTGTGAATGCATGCTGCCTTGGGTCCTGTGCACCACTGACCTCTAGGTACTCAACAATTCTTTCCTTCAGAAGTGATTCCATCATTTTCCCTACCACTGAGGTCAAACTAACAGGTCTGTAATTTTCTGCCTCTGTCTTGCTCCCACTTTTGTGAAGGGGAATCACATCTGCCCTCCCCCAGTCCTCAGGTACTACACCATCCTCCCATGATCTATTAAAAAGGGTAGTCAGTGGTGTTACTAGTTCTTCCCTTAGTTCATTTACAATTCTGGGGTGAATCCCATCAGGCTCCATTGCTTTATCCACCTTCAGTTTTAAGAGTTCTGTCAGGACCCTTTCTTCTGTGAAAGGACTAATATCAACCTCCCTATCCAGAGTGCTTCTATTGACTGGATTAAGTAGCTCCCCCTGCTCTTCCTTTGTGAATACTGAGCAGAAGTATTCACTCAATATCCCTGCCTTTTCACTGTCACTCTCTGCCCAACCACCTTCCTCTTTATTCAGCCTTAGTATTCCTGCCTTAGTCTTTCTTTGCTCCCTAATGCACCTATAAAAGGTTTTATCCCCCTTCTTAACTGAGTTGGCTATCTTTTCCTTGGTTTGGGCCTTTGCTATTCTGACTGCCTTCCCCGCTTCCTTCTGCTTTAACTGGTACAGTTCTCTGTCCTGGTCCTTCTGTGTTTCATTATACTTCCTGAATGCTATCTTTTTCTCCTCAACCTTCCCCTCCACTTCTTTTGGGAACCATAGTGTTTTTTCCTTTAATTTTGATTTATTTATTCGCTTCACACGAAGGCTTGTTGCCTCTGTGATGGTGGTTTTGATGTTTCCCCATTGTTGCTCCACCCCACCTACTTGCCTGATTTCTAGTGCTTTTCTGAGGCACTCTCCCATTTTGACAAAATCAGCCCTCCTGAAGTCCAGTACCTTCACTTTTATGTGGCTTGACTCTACAGCTAAGTTTATCGTGAACCACACTGTTTGGTGGTTGCTTGTTTCCAGATGGCTACCCACTTCTAGATCTGAGATCCTCTCTCTGTCCCCATTTGAGAGTATGAGGTCTAAGATTGCTCCCTCCTGAGTTGGTTCCAAAACTAGCTGTCTGAGGTATGCACCCTGCAGGGCATCAAGAATGGCCTGCTCTTGGATGTGGCTGCAGCAAAGGTGCTCCAGTTAACATCTGGCATATTCAGGTCCCCCATCAGCAATATCTCCCCTTTCTCTGCCATCCTAAGGATGCTTTCTATCATTTCCTTGTCCATTTCCTCCCCCTGAGACGGGGGTCTGTATACAACCCCTGTGCGGATTGTGGTGCCATTTCCAGTCTCCAGGGTGACCCATAGTGCCTCCTATCCTCCCTGTTTACCCTTTAGTTCTGTTGCTTTGATCCCTTCCCTTACATAGAGAGCTACTCCTCCTCCTCCTCTTCTACCCTCCCTGTCCCTCCTGTAGATTGTGTACCCTGGTATGTTGACATCCCAGTCATGGTTCTCTGTGTACCATGTTTCTGTGACTGCCATGATATCCAGGCATCCCTCTTCCATCAAGACCACCATTTCGGGAGCTTTTTATCTAGACTATGGGCATTGGTACTCATTACCCTCCATTTTTTTATGGCCTTATTTCTTTTTGCCCTATCCCTGTCCTTACTGCCTTTGTCTTTTTCTCCATTTACCCCTGCCCTTCTCCCTATCAACCACCCTATGTTGGTGCTTACCTCACTAACTACCCTGATTTTTTGGGGGGCTAGGATTTCCCTTCTCCTTTCAAGTGCCTCCTCCCTTGGCTAGTTTAAATGCTTTCCAATGAAGCATTTAAACCTATCACCTAGGATCCTGGTTCTCCTCCTGGACAGATGCAGACCATCACACCAGTATAGGCCTACATCCCTCCAGGTGGAGCCCCAGTCCCCAAAGAAGCCAAATCCCTGAGCTCTGCACCAGTTTTTCAACCAGTCATTGAATCCTATGGTGCAGAGTATCCTAGCCTCATCCATGCCATAGACAGGTAGCACTTCTGAGAAAGTTACCATGTGTGCCACTTGTCTAAGGCCCCTTCCCAAATCCACAAACTCCCACTGCACTGCTCTGATCCCATTCTCAGCCAGGTCATTTGTCCCTAGGTGGATAATGACATCCTGCTCACTCCCCCTTGCAGCAGCTCCCACAATCCTGAGGATTCATTTCCTGTCCCTCAAAGCCATGGTGCCAGGCAGGCACCTTACCTCCCTTTCCCCTCCCTCCCCCAGTTGTACCCCCCCTAACAATTGAGTCCCCCACCAGGAGTTGTTTCCTTCCCCTGTGAGGTCCTGTGCCACCCTCCTGTGGGTCTCCATTGTGGAGGTTCCCAGCATCCTCCTTGGTCTCCACTGCAGGTGCATTCATAGAGGAACCATGCTCTGCCAGTGTGGTGAATGAATTGTGGTGAGGCACAACTGGAGGAATGCTCCTCTGTTCCACCACCTTCACCCTCCCTGAGTCCACCATGGTCCAACCACTCCTTTTTCTTGGCAACCTCTGAGGTAGTGGCAGTGGCCTGGGTGGTCCCTGGGGGGGGCAGGTTTCCCGAATCCCTGCTAGGCCAGCATGGAGGCGAGCAGCTTCCTCCCTCAGACCTCAGAGGTGCCTGCAAATAGGGCAGCAACGTAGTCTCCAGAATGTCTCCTGGAAGACTGCTGCTCCACAGCCAGTGCATTGCACCACTCCCCACATGTCTGTCTCCCTTCTTGTTTCAGATGTTTTTTTCTTTTTTTTTTGTTCTTGTTTTAGTGTGTGCAAGCTTGTGAGTGTGTCTTCCCCCTTTTGGTGTCCTGTGCCTTTAAGGATATGAACAGGTGTATGTTGTTAGCATACTATTAACACCCAGATCATACATACAAAACCCAGAAAGAATTCTCATTGGTTTAAAATACTCATTTAAACCATAACAGCAGCTTAAATAAGAGGACTCACATTTCAGCAGTTTGTTTTTAACTAAGGAACCAATCATGGTCAAATGTCACCAAAATGAGATAACAAGAAGAAGAATCAGCATTTATATAGCACTTTTCATACACAGTGTATCCCAAAGTGCATTACAAGTGATGCTAGACTGGTAGTGAAGTGACTGAATGAGTAGTGGTGGCCATATCGCACATCATCACCCACACACAGCCTGGATAATTGCCTGAACCAGTTTATGGGAAGGGGAATGTTGGCCAGGACACCGGGAAGGACTCAAGCAGAAAGCTCCACTAACGTAAATTATGAATGTCTCAGTGTGCTTTGTGAATACAGTCTAATGAAAAGCAAGAACTTTAGATTCAATATTAACTTTAGTACAGACATGTTAAAAATGTGATATTAATGTATGTTAAAACAAACAAAAATATGTATGATAGAAATGTTCTAGATATGGAATAAAGAAGGTTTAAAGTACAGTTTCCCTACTGTGAGAAACTGTTTCACATAATTATAGAGTATACAACCTATCTGGAGACATTTTCCCAATTATACGCTCAGCTATTTACTATATTCCATAAACCTTAAGATCTTCAGTGCTGTAACATGATATTATACAAGATAATACCAATTGTCAGTATAAGAGCCAAATTAAAAAGCAAACATGTCAAGGACCCCTAAGAAGATGAGAGCATACATCCTAATATGTTAAGGGTTCAATATGTACTAATCACTATAATATAACCCAATGAAATTCAACCTGTCAGAGACGCCCAAGTAAACAGAATCATGCATCCCAAAATGTACAAAGTTCAAAAATGTGACAGTATATAATCAAACTACTATATGCACAGTAACAGTCTGAGGAATCAGAATACAAACACAATGGAAATAAACCATCTCCTCTCTGGGGGAAGATAATTAGTTAAAAGGAAATAAATATTCACTATGAATGTGAACCAAGAGTCCTAACACACCATCATTTACATCAATCACTACAATATTTACCCAATGGAATTAAACTTATGAAGGACCCCCAAGTGAGTGAGATCATGCATCCTGATATGTCCAGAGTTCAAAAACTGGCAGTATATAATCAAACTGACTTAAGAGGGTGTGCCCTTGCCTCTTGCTGCTACAAGGAACTTTGCACCAGCCTCTTCTAGGCTTGTTTAATTTTATGGACTCTATGGATATTTATGGACTGCCTATTTTATGATATCCTGTTGGAATTATGAGTGCTTTTGTCTGATTTTATTGAATACACCTTTTGCACTTTATGTTTTTGTGCACAAAATAAAGTATTTTTGCACACTATTAGGAAGCATTAGCAGTCTTCTTGGAGCAACACCGTATTGGTATACCTTTAGTGCAAGTGCTGGTCCCCTCCTGCTACTAAAGTATATGTAAAACAGTAGACTAAGGAATCTGAATAAAATTCAAAGGAATTGACCCTCTTGGGGGGAAAAAACTAATTTGAAGAAAGTAAATATTCATATGTGTGTGATCTAAGAGTCCTAACACACTGCAACATCATTATGTCATGTACCTGACTATAAGTCTACCTGAATATAACCCCAACCCCCACCATACTCTCCTCACATACACAACCTCCCCTTCACAAAAATAAAAACCAAAAAAAACTCATACCCCCTCCACACACACATGCACATAGTTATTTGGTGAGAAACCAACATGTTGATAACCAGTTAAAATGAACTCTATACATATTAAAACAAAAAAAATTAAAAAAAATAGACATGCTGAAGTCCTATTATATGTTCATCTTTTGAAGTAAAGGTCTGTGGAAGTTTAAGTATAAAAACGTGACATAAACCCCAAATCTATGTTCATGCCATCTTCCACCATATTGAGAAGTAAAATAAGCCTGATCTCAGAAGCCCGTCTCTGTTGTGTACTTTTGAAATGTCCTTTTAAGACCATTACTGACATACTGTATTTGAGATTGAGTGGTCCTTCTGAGAGAAGTGTCACCCCGCTGGTTTTTCAGTCATCTTCAAATTAATAGTATGTCTGTGCACATTCATTCTAGTATGGAGTGCTTGCTTTGTCTCTCCTACAAACCCTGTGTGAGGACATCTCTTGCATTGAATGAAGTAAACAACATTCTTTGATGTACATGTATAATTCCCGTGTCCTGAATTGTCTGTGTTGTGATGTAACCACACAATCTGAAGTGGAAATGAGCACACAAGTCTTACATCTGAGTTGATTACAGGGTCATGTACCATTTAGTGTCATGGTATTCTGTTCTGGTCCAGGTTCACTCCTAATAATCAGGTTGGCTAAATTAGGTGGTTGTTAGGGAGGCAGTATAGTGCAGTGGTTTAAGGCTCTGAGCTGCAAATCTGGAGACCTGGGTTTGAATCCCACAGCCCCCACTTGCATACACTGTGTGACCCTGAGCAAGTCACTTAACTTCCCTGTGCTCCCAGGTTGCACCTGTAAAAAAGCTTTCAGCTTAGTGTGTCTCACCTGGTTAAACAATTGGGGGAAATAGGTTTAAAAAATAGTAGTATAACCAGTGGTTTTAAAATGGTTTCTACAAATCCTGAGATCCTCTCAGTCAGGGTACCGTTACCAGAGACTATGGGTCTTCCCGGATTGCCATGTTTATGTATTTTAGGCAGCATGTAGAATGTCCCTGGCTTGGGGACCTCAGGGTTCGTAGAAACCATTTTTAAACCACAGTTATAGAAAGGGATAGTTTCATCCAGGACACTACACACTTCCTGCGTAAACCTTCTGGTTATAAGGACTTACCACCTAATACCATTTTAGCCACAATGGATATAGCATCCCTCTACACTAATATTCTGCAAAAGGATTGCATTACAGCCTGCCTTAAATACCTAATGAGAAAAGGATTAGACCAAAACATCAACCCTGAAGTGATGGGGAAACTTGCAAAATTCATTCTGACACATAACAATTTCAGTTTCAATGGTAAACATTATATTCAAACTTTGGGAACAGCAATGTACACCAGGATGGTTCCACAGTATGCTAATCTCCTTATGGCGAATTTGGAAGAGGACTTTTTAAGACACTGTACACACAAACCACTCACTTATTTTCATTACATTGATGATTTGTTTATCATTTAGGCAGAGGGCACTGGCACACTTAAGCATTTCCATCAGGAACTGAATAACCTCCACCCAATCATAAAGCTTTCCCTGGGATATTCTGCTACCAATGTTAATTTTCTGGACACCACTGTCCCCATCAAGGACGGAACCTTACATACATGTATTTACAGGAAGCCAACAGACAGAGATACTTACACAGGAATAGTAATCACCCAAGCCACACAAAAAAATCTGTCATGTACAGTCAAGCACTACGGTATCACCATATCTGTTCTAATGAGGAGGACGGAGATATACATTTGGCTATGTTGAAAAACACCTTTATTGAGCAGGGACACTCTTCCAGGGAAATTGATAGAGCAGTAGAATGTGCAATACAGGTACCAAGAGAACAACTACTTCAGTATGATGAAAGGACCACTACCAACAGAATACCCTTAGTAATCACATATCACCCTGACCTTGAACTTCAGTGTAAGATTATTAAGTACCTCCACCCAATATTTAGTGAGGATGTGACCCTAAATTGTATTTTTCAAGAACTACCACTACTATCTTTTAAACAACCACCTTATTTAGCCAACCTGATTATTAGGAGTAAACTTGAACCAGAACAGAATACCATGACATTAAATGGTACATTACCCTGTAATCAACTCAGATGTAAGACTTGTGCACTCATTTCCACTTTGTATTCTGTGATTACATCACAAAACAGGCAATTCAGGACACAGGGGAATTATATATGTACTGTACATCAAAGAATGTTTTTTATTTCATTCAATGCAAGAGATGTCCTCACACAGGGTATGTAAGAGAGACAAAGCAAGTACTCCACACTAGAATGAATGCATACAGACATACTATTAATTTGAAGATGACTGAAAAACTAGCAGGGTGACACTTCTCTCAGAATGACCACTCAATCTCAGATAAGTCAGTAATGGTCTTAAATGGACACTGTCAACATGTTTTGTATCATATTATTTCTAGTTAAAAAAAGACATTTTATGGTTGCTTACCTTCTCTAAAATTCATTAATGTTGCTGTTTGTTTCGTCTGTCTCCTTGTTTAGTAAAACTGAAATGCATGATACTGTATATTTATAAACTACTTTGTTTTGTTTCAAATCCTGAATCTGTTCTTCTTGAATGCTTCCTAAACACTAGAAGCACTCCCAAACAGTGCAGTCACTCATGACATTGTAGCCACCTAAACTCGCATTGCATCGTGAGTGGCTAGACTGTATTGGAGGTGTTTCCAAGTCCAGGACAGATGCAGTGGGAGTTGATTAAGGAATGTAAACAAACCTGTTTTGGTGTGGTAACACCAGTATGGTGGGCAGTCTGTTTTTCACTTTCAAAAAGAAAAAAAGAATCAGAATAAAACTACTAGCTACATCAGCAGTCTTTGCAGAATACTAGCAATCATAAAATGTGTTATTTAAACAAGGGACACTTAGAGACCTAAGTGGGTTAACAATATCCCTTTAAAAGGTCATTTCAAAAGTAAACAACAGAGACAGGCTTTTGAGATCAGGCTTATTTTACTTCTCAATATGGTGGAAGATGGCATGAACATAGATTTGGGATTTATGCCACATTATTCTACTTAAACTTCCACAGACCTTTACTTCAAAGGATGGACATATAATAGGACTTCAGCATGTCTTTATTTTTTATTCTTTTGTTTCAATATGCATAGAGTCCATTTTAACTGGTTACCAACATGTAGGTTTCTCACCAAAGAACTATGTGTGTGCGTGGGTGGATACAAGTTTTTTTTTTTATGAGGGGGCAGGTTGTGTATGTGAGGAGAGTATGGTATGGGGGCTGTGATTATATTGAGGTAGGCTTATATTCAGGTACGTGACATAATGATGTTGCAGTATGATAGTTCACACACATAGTGAATATTTACTTTCTTCTAATTAGTTTTTTCCTGGGGGGGTTAATTCCATTGGGTTTTTATTCAGATTCCTTAGACTATTGTTTTACATATAACAGTTTGATTATATACTGTCACTTTTTTGAACTCTGAACATATTAGGATGTATGATCTCACTCACTTGGGGGTCCTTGATAGGTTTAATTCCACTGGGTAAATATTGTAATAATTGGTGTAAATGAAGGTGTGTTAGGATTCTTGGCTCACATTCATAGTGAATATTTACTTCCTTCTAATTAATTAGCTTCCAGGGGGGAGGTATTTCCATTTTGTTTTTATTCAGATTCCTTAGACTGTTACTGTACATATAGTAGTTTGATTATATACTGTCACTTTTTTGAACTCTGTACATTTTAGAATGCATGATTCCATTTACTTGGGAGTCTCTGACAGGTTGAATTTCATTGGGTTATATTATAGTGATTGGTACATATTGAAACCTTAACATATTAGGATGCATGGTATCATTTTCTTAGGGGACCTTGACATGTTTTTTTTTTAATTTGGTTCTTATACTGACAATTGATATTATCTTGTATAATATTATGTTACAGCACTGAAGAGCTTAAGGTTTATGGAATATATTAACTAGTTGAGTGTACAATTGGAAAAATGTCCCCAGATAGATTGTATACTATATAAATATATGAAACAGTTTCTCACACTAGGGAAACTGTACTTTAAACCCTCTTTATGCCACATATAGAAAATTTCAGTTATGTATTTTTTGCTTGTTTTAACATATATTAATATCACATTTTAACATGTACTTAAGTTAGTATTGAATCTAAAGTTTTTGCTTTTCAATAGACTGTATTCACAAAGCACACTGAGACATTCATAATTTATGTTACTGGAACGTTCTGCTTGAAGAGTCCTTATCTCATTTTGATGACATTTGACCTTGAATGGTTCCTTAGTTTAAAACAAACTGCTGAAATGTAATTCATCTGATTTAAACTGCTGTTATGGTTTAAATGAGTATTTTAAACCAATGATAATTCTTTTTGTTTTTCCTGGATGTTAATAGTATGGGATTTTCTAAATAACTGTCATAAGCTTCCGAGGAAGGACTTGGTTGGTCTGAAAGCTTAGGCACTTTGTTCTTATTGTAACATCTAAGTTGGTCCAGTAAAAGGTATCAAACCATTTGCTTCTGGATCTGTTCTTATAAGGACCAATACAGCAACTAAACTAAATCTGTTTGCCAACATAAACAGATAATAACTGGTAAAATCCTGAAACAATAAAAAGGATACTTAAATCAAGAAAACAAGAAAGCAGATACTTAAAAATAAGAAACATGTTGTACTCCCAAAAAACAACCTAATTCTCATATCAAAGTTCACATGTAATACTTATATAAATAATTACAATAATGATAACTATTACAATTTATGATTGACAAGATAATGTATAGAAAGAACATAACTTGGTTTGCGGTACCATAAATAACAAGTTGTCATTTCATTATACTTGACATAAAGAGAAGAGGAGGGCTTTCTCCTATGTGATAAGCACTGTACCAACCAGAACTTGATAATTGAAGGTTATGCCTGCAGTTCAATGGGTGTGAGCAACCACCATGCCCCCATCCTGAGCTATATAAGTCAGTTACCTCCAGTCTCAGACTGAAGCACTGTTTCTTTGCCTCCAGTGGCACATCTATCTCTCCTTGGACACTCCTTCCTAGGGTACCTTTATTTTAAAGAATTTGTTTGCTGTGGCACCTCTAGGGGTGGAACCCTCCTCAAGAGGGTTCCTTTTCCTTCACAGTATCCTGGCAGGGTGGTAGTTCCCCATGGAACAAAGACTGTGAACGACCAAATTATTCACCTATGATAATCAACAATACATTTTTTTGAATACCTTCAAGCTATCAACAAAGTTGCACTAGCATAACTCCTCACTAAGTTGCATAAGCCCATTGAAATAATGTGACAATGGTTATGAATTTGAAAGCAATTGTGGATAAAATGTATTAATAAAATAGTAGGAATTCTCTTCTACAATAACACTATGCCATAAATACTTAATACAGTATTCTTATAAAAATTAAGATCTTACAGAAAAAAAAACTACTCACCTTTAGTAATGCTAATGTCTTCCCAGGGACCCTTCACTATGGTTTCACTTCATGCATCAATCTCCACAGAGACAGATGTCCCAGAGACATATACTATTTTAAGAACAGAACCTAGAATTTAGAATAGGTGTTTGAAAAACTCTGCAGCAACCTTCCACCCTGGCAGTAGTCTGATTTGTTTCTATAGCTACAGTGGAATGGAGGCTATTTAATCTAGCCAAAAGGTAAGCAAACATTTATGCAAATTTCAATTTTGTTTTGGAAAATAAAACACAAATTAATGCAGAGATGTATTATTTTACTTTTTATGTGTGCAATTTCAGTACATACATGTTATATATTGAGGTTACATACATGCTGCATATATTGCCAATTGAAAAAAATATATACAGAAAGAAAAAAAATCACAATACAGTATATTGCCTAAATAATGTAATTCAGATATTATGTAATACAGAGTTAATCCTATAAATGGTAGGATGAGGGAGGCAAACATTAGTTAAATATGTACATCTTATAGTGGAAATGAAAATCACTGGCAACTGATTACAGTAGTATAGCAGATACAGTATACCACAAGTATAAGAAATACATATTCTATATAGAATAGGTTTACATTTTTACTACTGTTTCACCATTAAATCAGTTATCTACACAGGCCTGGATATTCAGACTGCACCACAAAGTAGTGCAATAGCAGGAGCAGGCGTAAGTGCAGTGCGCCCATGCGCAACATGCACGATATTCAAACACAGTGCAGGCCAAGGTGCGCTTGCGCAACACAACTGAATATCATGCCAACTGCACAATCGCACAACCAGGGATGCACAGTGGCTCAGGGCTGATGCACAGTAGCACAACCAGGGATGCGCAGTGGAGCAGGGTAGTAGTGCAGTAGCACAACCAGGGATGCGCAGGGACAGGATGCAGGGTGCACCCCCATGGAAGCCATGGGCAGAGGGGCACATAGCAGACCAGTCAGCGCCCCTCACACCCCATGAACTGCACAACCTGTGGTGAGCTGGATGAACTACCAGCCCATGAACACCAGCACTGAATCCACAGCTGTGGCATGGTACCCCAGCACACCCCCTGGCAAGCAGTGACCGCAACACAAGGAGGTCCAGCTACCTAGTGCCACCCCCATCTGACCAATGCAGAGCACACCCTGCACAGCAATCCCCAGACACCCTGCCCAGAAGCAGTGCCCAACAGTGTATGGCACCAAATGCATGCCACCACCCCCACTGTGACAATGCAACCCTGTGCACCATGGAGCCATGCATGGCAACCCCACTGTGAGCACCCCACAGTGGGTGGCACCAGCCACTGAAGCAACAACTGCAGACACAGTGCCACCCTGCATGTCCCCCCGTGGCACAGCAGAGAGGTCAACCCTGCGTCAGTACCTGAGAGACCCCGCATGCGACAAGGCCTGCCCTGTACCCCACTACCAGCAGGACAGCACCTCCCACATTCACCCAAGCACACACAATGTCCCAGCACTGACCCAACAGCCAGCACAGACACCCATAGTGGTGCATGAAGGCATGTGCCACACAGGATGCAACACAGGGCACAGACAAACACCCACCCAGACCCAAGGGCACCCCAACACAGGGACACAATAGCAGGGCAACAAAATCCACTGGTGTGCAGCCACTGATGTTGTGTACCCATGGCCTGCACCCCACCATGGCACAGGTGTAGCAGCCATCCTGCACATGCACCATGAAGCCATCTGCCACCAGCATGCGGCTGGAGCACAAGTGACAGACATCAGAACACAGACCCCACAACAGACACCAGTGACAGCATGGGGGGGACAACAACAGCATAGGCCACAGTGCCACCCGAGGCAGACGTGCACCATACCATTGACAGGAGGCAAGCCACCATTGCGCCGTGGCCAGAGGGTGGCCAGCATGGACAGCCACCAAAGACATGCCAGCAGACCATGCGTACCACAGACATGCAAGGGTGCCAGCTGCACAAGCCATGGACATACTCACAGGGGCCCCAGGGACACAGCGCATGCATCAGGGACCATTGCACACAGGCATCCAGTGCACAAGGAAAAACACACATACCACAGACAGGGACTGTGTCCCCCACCCACACCATAGGAGGGTCCCTGCTGGACACACACATGCCCAGGCCTGCACCACCCCCGATACCATGCACGCCACTGCAGCCAAGCACCATAAGCCTGCTGCAAATCAGAGACCACCACAGTTGTCATAACAAATAAATGTGTATTAAAGATGTGAACAATATACAAAACAGATATAAAACTATTTACAATGTTGGGGGACGGGCCACATACCAGATGAGTGTGAGCATGGGGCAAGGCTGAACAACTGGGAGTGGGATGAAGGGGTGTGAGGGTTAGTCCAGGGGGGGAATGCATATCAGGGTCATAGTGGGCCTAGCATCGACCCCCTCCCCACTTTGATCTCTGTGCCTCCGCTGGTGACGCCGTTCTCCACCCTGTTCCATCCTCTGGAGCAGCTCAAGGGTGGCCCTCACCAGCTGCAGCAGCTCCTGGACACTCCGCTCAAGTGCAGTCCAGTGTTGTCCACCTAGGACAAGGGAGCAGAGTCATTACAAGTGACTGGCCAGACCCCTGCAGCCCACCCATTGTGCATGGCATACAGCTGTGGGCCATGCCCCTGTGATGGCATGCGACCATCCACAGTGACCGCGCCCACATGACCCACCTACCCAGGCACCCACAGCCATGTGGAACACTGCACACACCCACCGCCCATGTCCCGCACAGCACCACCATGGCCGTACAGTGACATGGCTATGTGGTGTGAAGGCAGTGGCACAGCCACGTACTCAGTGCACACATGGACCACCTGTGATGCCCACCCACACATGCAGTGCCACAGGACAGTGCTGAGTGCACCATGTGGTGTGCACAGCAATGGGGCCTAGTGCTGCTGGCCACACTCCACCACCACCCCCACAACCCAGCATGCACAGATGTAAGGGGAAACATGGCACTCAGCTGCATCCAGGCCAGCAGGGTGCTGCTGGCCCATGGCCCCTCCACTGCATCCCTGCTGCATCGGTAGTGCACCCACATGATCCTGCTCCTCCTGTACACAGGCCTGCCTTGCCCTACGGCGCTCCTCTGGGCCTAGGGTGCAAACATGGAGAGGGAAACATCAGTACAAACCAGTAGCAAAGCCCCCCACATGTGTGCGTGCCTGCACAGCCCAGCCATGGTGCACCCCCCCCACCACCACCACCACCCCCACTAGAAGGCCCCCACCCCCTGCAGGGTGGACACATGCACACCATGATACCTGGACAGACAGACGCTACCAGTGTATGGATGAGCACCTACCTGGCTGTGGCATGGCACCTTGCCGGGTGCGTGCCTGCAGATGCCCCAGTTGGTCAGGGTCCCTCCACTGTAGGTCGCCATACCTGTGGCGACACTGCTTTGCTGTCCTGGTGATCCTGGTTGCCTCCTCCAGGCCGTCAGCCACCTCCTGCCACACAGCACTACGTGGCCTGTCCAGGGGATCCTGCCCAAATAGGGCACCAGCATGAGGCTCAACTATGGCCACCAAGTTGGCCAGCTCAATAACGCTCCACATCTGTGCTCCCCTACGTGGCATCCTTCAGTGTGTATCGCTATCAAAATGGTGCTCTGTAGTGCACGTGTCCCACATGTGGAGGCAGCATGGTACTGTGCTGCCAGTCTCCATCACGCTGTCACTGAACTGCGCAATAGGGATGCACCCATGCGGATGCATGGCACCTCGGGGGAAGAGGTCAACCTCAGGGTCAAGGATCTGTCTGCGCACGGAGTGCCACAGTGCTATTGGGATGCCCTGCATGTAGCACGGTAGGGTGCTTGTGTGTGATGCCCTGCAGTGGCCTACTGCGCTGTGGCTCCATGGTGCCTATGGCACACCAGGGCACGAGTGCCACATGGGAGAACAGTGCACTAGTACCACAGGCACAGTGGTGGCAGTGCCCTGCACTGCCTCCCATGCACAGCACATCAGAAGCACTACACGCGCCAGCGTCAGCACCCCGGGCATTCACCATGCGGTGCTGATTGTGCACATCACAGTGCTGTGCCATAGCCTGGGCACGCTCACCAACATTGCGCAAGGTGCAACAGCGCGATATTCAGCCAGCATATGCAAATCAGCTCATCAGCCATTCCACAGCGCAACCACTGCATTAGCATCCACTTACAGTTGCGCCTCACCTCATTTGCATGCCTTGCGCTATATAAATGCAACATGGGGCTGCAGAGGACATAGTTAGGTATTGCAGTCTATTGTGGTGGGTTGCATGCTGTTGGGATGTGGGGACTGTGGTTTGTGAGGGCTGAATGGGACTGCACAGTCCAAGGTAACACCTGTCATTCCCACAGGCTCGATCATGACCAAACGTGAAGAAGAGGAGGAACAGGGACGGGGGAGAAGGAGGAGGCCCAACTTCACCCGGGCTGAATTAGGTGCCCTGTTCGAGGCATATCTCGACAGGGAACCGCTGCTCAGCAGACAGCAGGGAACGCCACAGGCCCATGTTGCTGCATGGGGTGAGGTGGAGCATGCTGTGAACCAGCATGGCAGCCACCAGAGGTCCATGCAGGCGTGTAAGAAGAAGGTTGGCATGGACAGGAGGAGGAGGATCAAAGACAAGGTGGCTGCCATCAGGGCTGCATGTGCTGCCACCAGTGGGGGCCAGCCAGATGTGCCATGCCTGATGCCACAGGAGGAGCGGGTGGCTGGCAGCATGCAGCATTGTGCCATTGAGGGCATTTCTGGTGGTGGCTTACCGACGGGTGGCAGCCCATCACAGCATGGTAGGCCCTGTGACTGCATGGGTGGTGGAGGGAATGCCACAGGGCAGGGTGGAGCCACTAACGCTAATGTGTCCCCTTACAGCTCCTGAGCATCTACATGGGTCAGCGGTGGTGGGTGTGTCCACTGACGGGGATGCCCTGGACATGGAGGATCACCCATCCATCTCCACAGGTGTCCAAGGGATTGGACTAGCGCATACCTGCACATCTGTCCAGACTGATGAGGGTGGTGTGGGTGTGGTTGAGGCCCTGCCTGTGTCTCAGCATGACAGTGCCCACAGTGTCCAGTGTGCTGGGACATGGATTGGTGACGGATCCAGCATCGATGATGATGAACCACGCATCCTGGACAGTGATACATGTGGGACACAGGGTGGTCCCACAGCAGGCAACAGCACGGGCGTTGCCATGGGTGGTGCTGCCGTGGAGGCCTGCGTAACAACACAGTCCCAGCCTGTGCCTGTATGCCCCAGTGGGGCAGCACTGGTGTGCGTCCAGGGTGGGGGGGGGCTGTTGCGACTGCTGTGGCGGTGCTGGTGAGCCCTGGGGATTGGCAGCCAGAGGGGCAGTGCCAGCAGTCAGCCAATGGCGACGGGGGGACAGTGTCGGGGGTGGTGGCAGTGCACCATGTGTGGATGTGCCCCAACATGGCTCTGGTGTGCAGTGCCCATCATCAAGGGGCGCTGGCCAGCAGGGCCAGGAACACCACGAGGGACAGCATGCTGGACCAGAGGATGACCTCTTTGATGAGAAAAGCCATCTACTCCAGGCTTCAGTGGATCAGCAGATGCAGCTCGTGACAGTGGTGGATGCACTCAGTGCGGTTCTGCGCTAGGCAGAGAAACTGCGCAGCAGAGACCACGGTCTGCTCCTGGCAGAGATGGCCCAGCAGTGGGCGGATGTGACCACTGCCATTGACAGGCAGACCAATGCATTGACAGCTGTCATGGCTACATTGGGCACTCAGTTCAGTGCCCATCCGCCATAGACACCGAGCAGTGTCATGTCCACTCCCCATTCCCAGCACTGTGCGACACCTGCTATGTCGACACTGGGTTAGGCTGTCGGCATACCGAGCACGCCTGGCACGGGCATGTTCAGTGGGCTGCAGACCCCTGTGTGAACAGGGTCACGTTCATGCAGCGTCACCCCTTGGGGTCCGTCGGTGCCACCCCATGAGGCCAATGGTCAGCCTGGCATGGCTGGCAGGGCCGCCCATGCATCCATGGTGGCCATGGTACTGTGCCGCATGACTGACCTGTCTCCCACCATAGCCACTGTCTGTGCTGCCTTATGTGCAGCGTGGTGTGCATTGTGTGACGCACAGGAGGGGTACCCGGCCTTGCACACACACGGTCCTTGTGCACACCCTCCTGGCTGCTGGCCATTGTGGCGTGTGCATGATGATGCCTGCGTTGCACTGTCCACCAGTGGGCAATGGTGCCCAGCATCTGAGGCACGCACAGTGACGGCCACTGGACATGGTCGTGTGTGGACCTGTGTGGGGGGTGGCAATTGGGGTTGGTGTGCCATCTACCGCTTGTGCATGTCTTGTGGTGTGTGTGTGTGTGCACATGTCGTGGTCAGCCATGCCCATCACTGACGCCGTGTGCGGTGCCACACTCAGACCCATTCCTTTACCGCCTTCCACCCCTGGTGTTCTGTCCTGCCTGTCTGTGGGCTGTGCTCTTGCCATTGGCGGTTGCGCATGGCCCCGTGATCTACCTGTGTTGACCAAAGTGCTCTTCTGTAATGGTGTCCTGGTGCAGCTGTGACATCCGGATCAGGCGGGGGTCTCTTCGCCCAAGGGGTGGCTGCCCATCACTGGCTGGACTGGTGTCTTCATTGTCCCCACCGCTGTCCCTGTCTTCAACCTCTACAGCTATCCCACAGTTGGTGGCCATGTTGTGCAGGATACAGCAGGCCAGGAATAGCCCGCAGGCCTTCGAGGGGCTGTACTACAGGGTACCACCAGATGTGTCTAGGCACTGGAACTGTGTCTTCAGCATCCCGAACACCCACTCGATGACATTTCGTGTTGTGGCATGTGCCTCATTGTACCGTAGCTGCGATGGGGTCATGGGGCGCTGGTATGGTGTGAGCAGCCAGGGACGTAGTGGGTAACCACTGTCACCTGTGTGTAGAGAGTGGACATTAGTATGGTGGTCTGCATCGCTTTGCCATGGGCCAACAAGGCTGGTACCCATGGCACCTCTGACTATACACCCCCCCATGTCTGCTCATGTCGTCCTGCGTGATATGCATACTCACCCACTAGATGGCCAGTGGAGATGTCCCCACTCTCAAACCTGTGGCACAGTGTGGACTGGTGCCAGATGAAGGCATCATGTGCTCCCCCAGAGTGCGTGGCACAGACATTGGTAATGCACCCCCAGGCATCGCACACCACCTGGCAGTTATTGCTTGCATACCCCTTCCGATTGATGTATGCCACTCTCCCTGGGCCAGGTGGTGTGCAGATGACCACATGGGTACAGTCAATGGCCCTGAGCATGCCAGGCAACCGTGCTACCTTGTGGAACTCCTGTATGTGTGCTGTGTGCTCCACCTGTGTGCTGGGGAAATGGATGTACTCCGCTGCATGTGGCAGCAGTGCGCTGAGGAATTGTGTGAGTAGGCGTGACATGGCTGACTGGTTTATGCCTGTCGTGTCCTCTGTTGGTCTCTGGAAGGTGCCCATGGTGAGCAGGCACATGATGGCTGTCACCTTCATCTCCACTGACAGAGCTTGGCTCTGTCGTGTGGGTGCCTGCATCTCATCACTGCACAGCTCACAGAGCTGCCTCAGGATAGCCTGGTTCAGGTGGTACTGGCCCACAGTCTTTGTGTCAGAGTAGTGTTCGAAGCTGGTGCAGGCCTATTCTGGGTGTACCGCCGATGGGCCCTTCCACAGCTGTGCCCCCCTGCTGCCTGCCTTCTCACACCCCTCATTACCGCCTCCATCTGGAAGGTGGCGCTGGCCATGTCCCTGACTGGTGTCCCCCTCCGGCGGCTGTTGTCCCGTTCCCCCTGCTGTCCATTCCTGATGCTCCCCCTGCACCGGGGTACACCTCCAGCCTTTGGCTGTGGCTGTCCTGCCTCCTGCCACTGCCCTCAGTCCACTGTGGCACTCCACAACCTTTTCTGCACAGTGGCACAGGCTCCCCACTCCTACCCTGTTTATGGCTCAGTTCTGGTGGGCCCTGTCCTGCTCCTGCCCAGTTCTGCACACTGCTACCTTCTGTACCACCCTGGCTGTCTGTCACCATGCTC
Source organism: Neoceratodus forsteri (assembly GCA_016271365.2). Taxonomy (NCBI): domain Eukaryota; kingdom Metazoa; phylum Chordata; order Ceratodontiformes; family Ceratodontidae; genus Neoceratodus; species Neoceratodus forsteri. Next base: position 1,197,377,333 of record CM057450.1, on the reverse strand, counting down.
CCACCTGTGGCTTCCCTGTTGCCTTCTTGCACCCCTCTCTTGCTCCCTTTTATTTTGGATCATTTCCGCTGTTGTACAACTTCTGCTAGCTCCCCTATTTCACACGGCGCATGCTGTTGAATATCGCACTGCACATGTTATTCATGGTTCTGCCCCCTACGGTTGCACATGCATTCATTACTATTGCACTCTGGCACATTGCTTATTGCGCTGTGTAGCCACCTCCCTCTGAATATCGCTCAATGGTGCATTTCCGTACTTGTGCTGGTGCATCCCTGTTGTGCATGGCGCAACCCTTCTGAATGTCCGGGCCACAGTACTTATTTATGGCAGATCAGTAGGGCAAGACCCAACACTGTCAACTAATCCTCCAATCTTAGAAACAAAAATTAATCATAAAAGAAAACTTTTTCCATTTAGTGCTGTCAGTTGTGGGAAAGAAATCATGCACTGTTACCTAATTAAGGTTCTGAATCTACTTTTACTATCCACAGCTCAGTGATACTTTTCAATAATGGCTATACTACTAACCACTAGTTTTAAATATTATGTACTTATAAGCCATCTAGCACAGTTATGACTGACTATGAAATGATGCAATGAGTTCATAAGTCAAAATGATAACAAGGAAGTGGTATTAGTTAATAACATTGTTATTTATGTTCAAAGTCCAGCTTCCAAAGACAAAGAAAACCAAAGCCTTTTTCCTTAAAGTAATATTTGTCCATAAAGAAAAATACTTTAATCCGTGTACAACATTAGATTAAGAGGACTGATTCCATCCTCTTAATTTCAGTTCAGTATAATGAAATGCAAAAATATAGAGGGTTGTGGACAGCAAACTTCAGTCATCATGAAGAAACCTGAAACCTAACCTCAGCCCTGGTAGTACATAGTAGCTCAGCTGTTCTGACAAAAATTAAGAAATATAAACAGTATTTGATGGTGTAATGTTGTATACCTCAATTTCCACACTATTCTTAAGCTTTGGGACAGTAACATCTACATCCATAGAAACATAGAAATTGTCGGCAGATAAGGACCGCTAGGCCTATCCAGTCTGCCTGTAAGCCCTATACTTGTACGTGGCCTATGACCCTACCTCATCAATGGCTTTTCCATCCAACTCAGATTCTTTATCTTCAGATGAAGAACATGATCCTTACAGGCTTTTTCAGATAGTTTAGTTTTGAGGAAGTCTGAAAGTTGATCCAGATCATAGAACACATGTTTGGTAGATTGTATAGCAATTCTAGTCTTGCAGGGGTATAACAACAAGAACTTCTGCATTATTTGTTAAGACCTCAGCAAATTCACTCTGGAGAGAAGCCATATAAATGTTCTCAGTGTTACAAGAGATTTACTTGGTGAGATCACCTGCTAAGACATCTGCGACGTCACTTTCAAGACAGATCATATAAATGTTCTGACTGTGACAAGAGTTTTACAAAGCCAGGTGAGCTGATAACCCATCAGCGAATTCACTCTGGAGAAACTAACCTGACAGAAGGATTATATAAATGTGTTCAATGTGACATGAGTTTTGTGCAGCAGAAAAAATTTATAATTCATCAACAATTTCATATGAATGAGACACTACATAAATGTGCTCAGTGTGGCAAGAGTTTTGCTCTGCTGGATCACCTGTTAAAATATCAGAATAGTTATACAGTGGCGTGAAAAAGTATTTGCCCCCTTCCTGATTTTCTCTATTATTGCATATTTGTCACACTGGATGTTTTCAGGTCTTTAGACAAAATATAATATTAGATAAAGGGAACCTGAGTGAACAAATAACACTTTTTTTTTTTACTTATTTCATTTATTTAATGAAAAAAGTTAACCAACACCAACTGGCACTGTGTGAAAAAGTAATTGCCCTAGTTAAATCAACCCAATTAAAAAGGATAATTAGAGTCAGCTGATTGAACACAGCCAGGCTTGATTACAGCCAGCCCTGTAATATAAACCTCACTTATTTTGGCCCTTACCATCAGAGTCACGTTGCCAGCACAAAGATTCAACCAGCACATTATGCCATGATCAAGGAAGTTCCTGAAAAGATCAGAAAAAATTTGTTGCCCTCTTTCAGTCTGGAAAGGGTTACAAAGCTATTCCTAAGGCTCGGGACTCCATCGAACCACAGTGAGAGCCATAATCTCAAATGGAGAACACTTGGAACAGTAGTGAATCTTCCCAGGAGTGGGCGGCCTGCCAAAAATTACTCCAAGGGCACAGCGAAAATCATCCAGGAAGTCTCAAAGGATCCTAAACAACATCCAAAGAACTGCAGGCTTCTCTTGCCTCAGCTAAGGTCAGTGTCCATGACTCCACAATCAGAAAGAGACTGGGCAAAATTGGCTTCATGTGAGAGTAGCAAGGCAGAAACCACTGCTAACCAAGAAGAACATAAATGTTCGTCTCTCATTTGCCAAGAAGCACCTGGATGATCCACAAGCCTTTTGGGAAAATGTTCTATGGACAGATGAGTCCAAGTGGAACTTTTGGACGACATGGATCCCATAATGTCTCAAGAGCAAACACAGCATTCCACAGTAAGAACACCATACCAACAGTCAAACATGGTGGTGGTAGTGTGATGGTGTGGGGATGCTTTGCTGCCTAAGGACCTGGATGACTTGCCAAAATTAAAGGAACCATGAATTCTGCTCTGTACCAGAAAATTCTTAAGGAGAATGTCCGTCATCCTTCCGTCAGCTGAAGCTGAAGCGTAGTTGGTTATGCAGCAAGACAATGATACAAAACACAAAAGCAAGTCCACATCAGAATGGCTAAAAGAAGTAAAATTAAAGTTTTGGAGTGGCCTAGTCAAAGTCCAGACTTAAACCCAATAGAGATGCTGTGGCAGGACCTGAAACGAGCAGTTCATGCTTGAAAACCTATCAAATGTTACTGAATTAAAGCAGTTCTGCAAGGAAGAGTGAGTTAAAATTCCTCCACAGCGATGTGAAAGACTGATATTGAATTATAGGAAGTGTTTGGTTGCAGTCATTGCAGCTAAATGTGGCGAACCAGTTATTAAGTGTAAGGGGCAATTACTTTTTCACACAGTGCCAGTTGGTGTTGGTTAACTTTTTTCATTAAATAGGTGAAATAAAAAAATTAAAAACAAGTGTTATTTGTTCACTCAGGTTCCCTTTATCTAATATTACATTTTCTCTAAAGACCTGAAAACATCCAGTGTGACAAATATGCAATAATAGAGAAAATCAGGAAGGGGGCAAATACTTTTTCACACCACTGTATAAATGAAAGGCCATATAAATGTGCTGACTGTGATGAGAGTTTTACAAAGCCAGATGAACTGATAACCCATCAGCGAATTCACTCTGGATAAACTATGCCGAGAGAAAGACCATATAAATGTATTCAGTGTGACCAGAGTTTTGTACAGAAGAAAAATTTGATAATCCATCAACAATTTCACATGAATGAGAGACTGCATAAATGTGCTCATTGTAACAAGAGTTTTGCTCTGCTGGATCCCCTGTTAAGACATCAGCAAATTCACTCTGAAGAGAGGACATATACATGTACTCATTGTGACAAGAGGTTTACTTGGAAGGATTACCTGTGAAGACATCAAAAAATTCACCCTGAAGAAAGACCACATAACTATACTGACAAGAGTTTTACACAGCAGGGTGAACTGATGACCAGGGCACTGGAAAATTGTGGAAACTTTTACCCAAAACTGCGGACACAGTTTGCAGAAAATACAAGGAAATTGCAAGTGTTCACTATACATCCCCAGTGCTCCCTAATATATCTCCTTCTCCCCTGTCCTGTGTTCTACATCCTCTCCAATCCCTTACCTCTCTTCTCCTCGGTTTCATCCCCCCTTCCTGCAACTGGGCATAACCCTCCTCCATCCTGATCTTCCAATTTCATCTAACCCCCGCCTCATCTTCTTTCTCTCCTTCATCCTCACCTCCTTTTCCTCAACTGCCCTCTTCTAGTATACTCCTACCCCTCCATCTCCCCCCTCCCTGCTTATCATCCCCCATTCTTTTGTAGCTCTGGAATCTCCTTCCATCTGCCCTTTGTTCTACATCCTCCCCACCTCCTCCCTTCTCTCTACCTCTGCCCCTTTTTCCTGGCCCTTCTTTCACTTTACTTTATTGTCTCCTCTTCCCTCTGTGCTTCTGATAACTCCTTGACTGTCTGTACCCCTCCACTGTTTCACTTCTTATGCTGCTTTCCTACTACTACCCACGTTATCTAGTTTTCTCATTGTTTTATCATTTGTAATAACACTGTTTGTTGATCTGTTTGATATATTTTTTTACATTTTATATTTTATAATTTATGTTTTTATTGTACTTCATTGTATTTTATGCAATATGTATTTTATCTATTTACATCCTATCTCCTCTTCCTCTTTAGGAACATTGGGAGAATTCAAGAATGCATAAAGCAATTCTAGTGGGGGGGGCAGGAGGAAGTAAGCTGTTGATTAATTAGAATCTGCAGCTTATCCATTAATGGGCAGACTAGGTGGGCCAAGCGGTCCTTATCTGCCATCAAATTCTATGTTTCTATGTAACTTACCCCCAATGTGTTGCACCTCAGAGTGAAACTGAATGAAATGACATCTTCTGGCTTGAGTTTGGGGGCTAACATCTGGATAAATGAAAACTTTTGTTCCTTGAAAAGAAAAATAAACCTTTAACCTTCCTTGCTTTATAATACACTTTTGATCACATTCTAGAGCAAATTGCACCAATACAGTATCAGGTTTAAGTGGAGTGCTTGATGAGGTTGTAGTTACCAGTTGATTTTTTTTGAATGTGAGGATAATCTTAAGGCTTTAATTAGTGGTGGCATGGATTCAGCATTGTAATTTAAACATTTAGTGAACAACATTTTTAAAATGTCCCAAGTAACAGTTTCCACATTTTCTAAGTTAGGCAAATCAATAATTCGTAGGTTATTTTTATAGACTGTTCTCCAGATTTTCTATTTTTTGAGATTGTGCTATATTGTCCTGAAGCATTGCACTGACTAAGGCAGTGGTAGAATCAAGTTTAACAGCCCTGGCCATTTGTTCTTTTTTCTAAGCTTCCAGTAACTTCTCACCTTCAATTGTTCTACGTCCCACACTTTTGCACCAGAATGCTAAAGAATCCAACTTCTCGTTGAACTCCTGGACACATGAAGTTGCGCTTGGTAACTTTTGTTGACTTATGAAAAGGAACACAGTTTAGGAGGAGGTGTTGGTGTCCCCTTAGGGTTCTGTCAATAAATAGCAGTCAGAGGAGAAACATTCCGATTTTCAGGGCCAGGACTCCCAATCTCAGCAGCAGTTCAGTCTGTTTCCTGGACTTCTGGGACTGCAGCAGATAGGAATCTATTCACTGGACCAACATGTTCTTTCTTGTCTGGGTTTGCCTCAGGTAAAACAGATGAATTGCTGAAGGCCTTCCTTTTCTCTTTCCTTATTCTGTTCTTTAAATGCTTTCTTTCTTTTTTTGACATCTTGTTGAACTGTTGACAGGAAGGATCCATATCCCACAGCATTGAAATAGCCAGAGGTTGAGCAAACTTTACAGTATTGATTTGTTTGAAGAAGAGGGCTAAAGCACAGCATGAACACAACTACAGTACCTGCTGTTGACCATCTTGCCTCTCTCTCTAAACCAGACATGTAACATTTAAACATTCAGTGAACAGCATTTTTACATGTCCCTCGTAACAATTTCCAGATTTTCTAAGTTAGGCAAACTGATAATTCGTAGGTCATTTTCATGGACTGTGTTCTCCAGATTTTCTATTTTTCTAGATTGTGCTATATTGTCCTGAAGCATTGCATTGCATAGGGAAGTGGTAGAATCAAGTTTAATGGCCATGGACATTTGTTCTTTTTTTTAAGCTTCCCATAACTTCTCACATTCAACTGTTCATTGGTCCACACTTTCTCACCAGACTACTAAAGAATCCAACTTCTTGTTGAACTTCTGGACCACATAAAGTAGTGCTTGGTAACTTTTGTTGACCTACAAAAAGGAGCACAGTTCAGGAGAAGGTGGTGTCCCCTTGCGGTTCCGGTGATAAACAGCAGTTGGAGAAGCAACATTCTGATTTTCGGGGCCAGGACACCCAACCCCAGCCACAGCTGACAGTCCATTCCCTTGGCTTCCTGAGACTGCAGCAGATAGGAATCTATCCATTGGACTGACCCATTCTCTCTTTTCTGGGTTCACTTCCACAGGTGAAACAGGTGAAATGCTCAATGCTTTCCTTTTCTCCTTCATCTCTTTCCTGTAAACAGCTTGTCAAGCTCCTTTGAGTAGAACGATCCTTATCCCATAGCACTGAAACAAACAGAGGTTGAGCAAACTTTACAGTATTGATTTATTTGAAGAACAGGGCTATAGCAGAGCTAGAACATAGCTACCAACTGTTGCTCATCTTGCCTCTTTCTCTAAATCAGACATTTAAATGTAAAAAGTAAATATAAAGAGAAAACACACGTTACAGTTCTACAGAAAACATTGCAATAGTAATGCTCAAATAATCTAATATTAACTGATTATTGTTAGAACCTATTTTCAGGTTCTGGAAAGAAAGGCAGTGTGGGAGAGTGTATCCAAAGTGAGGGATCACTGAGAAAAAAACATTATTACAGTGAGTAATTTTTTTTTCTAACTCCAGGAATCCCTCACTTATGGTTTTGCTCTATGCAGAGTATTCAGCAGTACCGTGGGAGGCTGGGTCCAGAACCTACTGTGTGAAAAGGTTCTGCACTACTGTTCCAAAGCTGACATCCCTTCTGGACTGTATGTCCAGACAGCAGTGCTTTGTGAAGTTATGTACTGCTTTCCAGGTAGCTGCTTTCTTTTTTTTAATTTTTATAATTCAAAATGCTTTATTCATTTTTAAGTTGTACATGTGGGCTATTAGGCACATGAAATATCATACATAAACCAAAACATGACATTTTAGCCTTCTGGTTACATCGGCTCAATAATAACTATTACTTACTACATCTACAAATATATCTCACCCCATTGATACCCTTCCACCCTCACTCCACCCCCTACCCCCCACCTATTTCCTCCCTCCTCTCATCCCCCATCAAGTGTGTATATACTTAACTTCAGTATGATGGAAATATTGAACTACCACTAAAGAAAAGCAATCAAAAACCACAGACCTTTATGGTTTCCATGCAGTAAATAAAGCATCCAGGGAGCCCCATCTAGACTGGTACAGATGAGAATGGTTATTCATGTGTAAAATATGTTTTTCTAATTGAAGAGCTATAAGTACTTCCCTATACCATTCCAAAACCGATAACCTTGTTTTGTCTTTCCAGTGTCTCATAATGATAAGTTTGGCTACGGCAGAAATCAAAGCTAGGTGTGCCTTCCTGACCCTTGGGATACCCTTCGGGAAAAGATATAGTAAGCAAATTTCTGGAGTGAAAAGGGAATCAAGCCCAAGCAACGGATCCAGTAACTGTTTGACAGATTGCCACAAGGTCTGAACCACCGAACATTCCCACAACATGTGATATAAGGAACCTGGGACTTGATTACACCGAGTACAAGCAGATGAGGGGAGATGACCCAACTTGCATAATTTAACTGGTGTATAATATAAATTGTTCATAATATTAAACTGCATCAGTCGAATCTGTCCTGTTTAACAAATTTATAGACAATCTTCCATGCACTTTCCCAAAACCCCACTTCTGTTGTAATGGATAATTCTTGGGTCCAATAATAGCAGGTCCCCCGTGGTAAATTGACGTCAATAGATTGCATCTCCTTGTAGACCCTAGACACTGCATGGGATTCTTTAGCTGAGTGTAGGAGCCTGCTCAATATTTCTGTATGCGACCGGTTTATATCCTCCCGTCCCATGTGAGTTTTTATTGCCTCTTTAATCTGTTTATATTTGAAAAAGTTTGCGACAGGCACCTCAAAACGTCAGTGGAGAGCAGCAAAGGATATCAACTTACCATTCTCTGATAAGTCAGAAACCTTCTTATCAATCAAAAGAGGCCAGAATGTGGGTAAGATGGGTTTATGATCAATTTTAAAATGGGGATTACCAACTATCGGTTGCTCCAGGGATATATTCCAGTTGCATGAAAGGTGGGTTTGTACTTGATGGAGGGCTTTAACTGACCATCTGATGGGAGTGTTCTTCAGCATTCTGGGGAGCTTCTTAGGACTGATGTAGCTCAGAGAGGAGAGAGTACCTTGATGTTGGGATATTAGGGACCTTTCTATGTCCAGCCATAGGGGTGCATAAGCCTGACACTCTATCTCCCACTCTGCTTTTGCCCAGTAAACCATTCTACTAAGATGGTGGGCACAATAATAGGTAAAGAAAGAGGGCAGTGCTAATCCGCCCTGCACCTTGGGCCCCGTAAGCTTATTATAAGATCGCCTAATGCTTTTGCCTTTCCACAAGAAGGTACTTAACATGGCTTGCAACTGGGTAAACCATTTTTTGGGAAGAAAACACCCAAGCATCCCTAAAAGGTATAATACCCTGGGTAAGACATTCATTTTTACAATATTTATTCTTCTCGATAATGTAAGATGGAGACCTTCCCATCTATCTAGGTCTGATTTAATAGTTTTAATCAAGTCCATGAGGTTAAGCTTAATCATAGTGGGAATATCTCTAGCAACCTGTATTCTGAGGTGAGTAAGGGTATGAGGTTCCCACTCCAAGTTAGTGTTATTTATCACCATCTGGGAGGTCTTGTTATTCAAGGGGAAGACCTTGGTTTTAGATATGTTAAGCTTATAGTGGGAGACCACTGAAAAGGATTTAATCTCTTCCAAAAGAGCAGGGATCCCTACTACAGGGTCCTCTAGGTGTATCAGCAGGTCATCCACATAGGCCGACAGGGTATACAGTCGTTCTCTGATTTTAATACCTTGGATTTGTGGAGAGAAAATTAGCTTCCGAGCTAGGGGTTCCAAATAAAGATTAAACAAAAGTGGGGATAAAGGACAGCCCTGTCTGGTCCCTCTCTGGAGTCGGAAAGGGTTAGACAAGATCCCATTACACCAGATCTGCGCCGACGGGTAAGCATATAGTAGCCTGACCCATTTAACGAACTCTGCAGGGAGGCCATACTGTGCTAATACTAGAAACAAGAAATCCCAGGAAACCATATTGAAAGCTTTCTCGGCATCCAAGGACACTAACACTGCAGCTGAGTCAGAGTCCCTGGATCCCAAGAGGGTATGTATAACCTTTCGCAAATGATCAAAGGATGACCTACCTGCCATGAAACCGATTTGCTCAAGACCAATAAGGGTAGCTAACACGGGACCTAACCTATTGGCCATAATTTTGGCTAAAATCTTTACATACGTGTTGATCAAAGAGATGGGCTGGTAACTACCAGGATTGAGGGGGTCCTTACCTGGTTTGGGTATAAGAGTAATCAATGCTTTCAGGAAGCTATCCTCCAACATACCCTCCAAATACCAAAAATTGAATACCTCTGTTAAAAAGGGGACAATTTCTGATATATATACACTCTATATAGATTATTAGAAAGACCATCTGGTCTGGGAGATTTTTCCAATGTTAGCTGCTCAATTGCCTGTTTTACTTCTTGTATCGTGACCGGATTACCAAGTGACGTGACATTCTGGGGAGACACTTTAGGGAGCACTACCAAGGTAAGGTAATTAGAAATAGCTTGAGTTGTGGGGCGATCAATCTGGTCAACTGAATACAGCCTCAGATAGTATGTCCGCAGCTCGTTTACAATCTCTCTGGGTGATGTAATAATTTGGTTACCCACTTTAATACTTGAAATGAAACGGGAGGCCTCGGTCTGCCTAAGCTTAACCGCTAACAGTTTCCCTGCCTTTTCCCCCTATATCCAGATATTTGATCTTGGTACGCTTCAAAGATAACTCTACCGTCTGGTATATCAGGGCTGAATATTGAGCCTGTAGTCTATGCAGGGCTGCCCAATCAGTATCTGGGGATCTACTATTAAGGGTGGACTCTAACCTATGAATGGCAGAAAGCAACATGTCCTGTTGGGCTTTAAACTGTCAGGATTTAGTGGCAGCCAGCCGCAGGCATTCTCTTCTCAAAGCGCACTTCGTAGCTGCCCAGACCACATCGATTCTTGTAACTAAGCCCCTATTAATAGATATAAAATTAGGAAGGAAGTCCTTTATCTGTTGCAAGGTATCAGGTTTCTGGAGTAACTGATTATTCAACCTCCAGACAAAATCTCTTCTAACTCTCAGCCCCAGAAAAAACAAAAGTGAGACGGGTGAGTGGTCTGAGATGACCCTCTCATGAATGACTGAGCTTATGACATTTGGGAGCAAAAGGGAGCTTAACAAAATAAAATCTATTCAAGAAAGAGATTTGTGCGGAGGTGAGTAAAAAGTGTATTGACGCTTCCTAGGGTGCAACACCCTCCATGCATCCAAAATGTCTGCACCACTCATTAAATCCTGTAATGCCCTCTGTGAAGGAGAGAACCCCTGTCTCCGAGAGTCAGATCTATCTATATGTGTATATGGAACCACATTCCAATCTCCTTCTAATATAGTTAAGACCGGTGGGTTAGTAACCACTATACTCAGTAGTTGTGTGAAAAATGCAGGGGATTCACAATTTGGGCCTTATATAGCACCGATTATAACTGGCTGAGCTTCAATGCTTCCATGTAAGAGAATGTATCTCCCATTGGGGTCATATATTTCTTTCCCCATTATGAAGGGAACTTTCTTATTTATTAGAATTGCCACTCCCCCACTATTATTTGATCTCCCAGCACCAAAAACCCTGTCCCACCCATGCCTTGGCGAATAAATGGATATCCTCCCACTTCAGGTGGGTTTTCTGAAGGCATGCTATCCCCGTCTGCAAAAGCTGCAGATGTCTGAGGACCACCCGCCTTTTACCCTTGTCCTGGGCACCTTTAATATTCCAACATATTAGTTTATACGGGCCACTCACTACACTCAGTGACACATACCCCTATGGGTAGATCTACACCGTTATATATATAAGGTCCCTGATTAATCCCAGAAGCATGCCCTAAACAAAACTGAGTAGTAGTATATAGATTACACACACTTGATACCCTCCCCCATCCCTCATAACACAACTATAACTATATACCCCTTTATTTCTATCACTTTGTCCCCAAGATAAAGCAGAAACAAACTCCCCTCTTTCCCTCACCCCCAGCTCCAATGAACTGCAACACCCAATTAAATAAGGTGTGTGATGTCTTTTTTACAGAGTGATGTGCACCAAAATCCCTCCTCCCCACTTCCCGCACCTTCCCCGCTTAAACAAGCAGCAAGCCAAACCTGCACACATTTGAAACTATTTAAACCTCCTAGAAAACATTGCAATAGTAAGTGAAATACAGCACTCTTAGCTTAACATTTCAAGATTCGATTACTTCATCGTAATCTACCGTTACTGACCCTTCGTGAAGGAAGGGACAAAAGAAAAGGCAAAATAGGGGAAGAAAAGGAAAAAAAAAGGGAGGGCTTTAAATCAGTCCCTGAATAGCAGGTAGCGCTGACAGCAGTCCCATAATGCTGTAGGGTTAACTTTTGCGGCCTTCTCCGTCTTTGTCCGTTGTGCCTTACAGGAGGGTGAAAAACAATTTTCAAACAAGCCGCAGATTACATGAGCTGAGATCTGGACAACCAATCAAGGTTGCACGCCAAAATGCTTAAACAGTCCAAGCTCTAACTCCGAAGACAGCTTCTTCTGCCAGCATCAGATAGGCATTGGGGAGGTCTCCTCGTGGTAACATACCATTCTTAGGGAGCCCCGCAATTATAATATATTCTTCTTGAAGAAGACCCAACAAGACTCATTGTTAACAATTTCTCTGTCCAAGGCTACAACTTACTCTGTAGCAGTAATCCCTCGTCGATTGCTGCCTTGATATGCTCAATCAATCTTCTCATTTGAACAGATCGGGGAATAACTCTAAGTTCTTTCAGCGCTTGCTCTTTAGTTTCCAGGGGTATCCAGCGATCCTCATATTTAACATGTAGCACTGCAGGGTATCTCATCCTAAAGGGTTTTCCTGCTGCAATCAATTTTGACACAATCGGGTGCATCTCCTGCCGCTTCACTCTCACCGATTGAGGCAAGTCCTGTGATATCCTTAAACGATGCCCTTCCCACAAAACTTCTTGCAGATCTTTGACCTTGGCCAGAATATATTGCTTGTCAAGGAAATTCAGTAACCGACATATCAAGGGTCAAGGCGGAGAATTAGAAGGCGGGGGCAGACGAAGAGCCCGGTGTGCCTGCTCTATAAAATAGGTAGATCCATTCAGGGAAGGGCCTGCTACCTTTTCGAACAACTTCTGCAGGAATAGTATTGGGTTCGAACTTTTCTCTTTCTCAGGTATACCAATTATGAGGAGATTATTCCTCCTGCTTCTCCCCTCTAGATCTTCCAGCTTGTCATCCAACTTTTTTAGTTTCCTCCCGAACTGCATAATCATAAGCTCACTCTTGTCTTGTTTCTTTTCTAACGATATGAGCTTGACCTCCGAGTCTCCAACTCTAGTTGTAAGGGCTTGAACGGAGGACTTAATCTGCTGCATATCCTCTGCGATCTCCCCTATTCTTTCCTGCAACAGTCGCATTACTTCCAAAAATCTCTCCTCTGAGAGAGTGACTGCAGGAGAGGGAGTTTTGGTCGCGCTCGCTGGCTGGTGTTTAGGCCGCTTTGCGGCCTTTTCCTTTTCCGGCGTTGATGGTGGCGAGTGTCTTGGTGGCAGCTTTTTCATAAAAACCTCCATTCTGAAGTGCTTCACCGCTTCCTAGGAGTCCCTAGCAGACGGCTAATACCAGTAAGGTGCACTGTTTGTGAAGATTTGAGTAGAAAACAGCTGTATTAGCAAGCAAGGGTGCAGAGCTAAGAGGAGTTGCTGCTGCCTTTCACCCTGTCATCACGTGACCGCAGGTAGCTGCTTTCTAAATGTCTAATAAGGGGATGCCACTTGAGGATGCCACAGAGGTAGAAGTGCTCCTTGTGGAGTGTGCCCATAAGCCTCTGGGTAGCATTTTTACCTGCTTTTTCATAGCAGAACTGAATGCAAGAGACCATCCAGTGAGAGACAGACCTTTTGGAAGCTGGTTTACCTTCCCCAGCCTCAAGATAGGTAACAAAAAGCTGAGTGCTTTCAGATCTGACAACTTTTGTTCAGTCCATATAGATGCTCAGAACTCTTTTCAGGTCAAGGCTATGCAAGTTTTGCTGTCCTGGACTGAAATGTTTTGGGTATGGCCCAGGAAGTGCTACTTACTGGTTCAGGTGAAATTCAGATTCCATCTTAGGTAGGAATTTTCTGTTAGTTCTAAGGACTACCTTATCCCTGTAGATGATTATGTAATTTGGCTTTATGCAGAGGGCTTGCAACTCATTGACCCTTCTAGCAGAAGACATGGCAATTAGGAATATGATTTTCCATGTGGCAAATGTTAGGTCAGCAGTATGCATTGGCTCGAATGGAGCCTCCATAAGCTGGGCAAACAGACACTGAAATCCCATAGTGATAATTGGTCCTTTACAGATGGGTGCAAGTGACTGAGGCCTTCAAAAAAACCTTTTGAAAATGGGTTGAGAGGCTAGTGACTTTCCCTTGCCTCCTGATATGTAGGCTGTCACTGCTGTTAAGTGCACCTTCAGTGTTGATGGCCTTAGGCCTAATACTGTAGGTGTACTCAGTATTCCAAAACTGTAGGCAATCTTGCCTCTATTGGGATTATTCTTTTGGGGTACATTAGTTAGAAATTCTCTTCCATTTAAAGGAATATGTTCTCCTCAGTGCTGGTTTCCTTGAAATTTTAAGCACATTCAGAACTTCTTTTCAGAGATTTAAACAAGAATATTCTAGCTCTTCAAGAACTATGCCCCCAGGAATAGTGTAGGTCTCCGAATACTATAATGTCCTGAGATAGGGTCAACAGATTATGACTCAGTAGCAGGCTTATTGGAGGTTTGCTGGACAGGGTCAGCAGAATTGAATACCTGGTCTGGAGTTTGGGACTCTGAAGGATTCTCTTCAGATGATCGCAGCCGAAATAAAGCGTCTCCATTCCTCTATGGACATGCTCTCCTGGTGACTCGGAGATAAGAAGACTCACACTAGCTCACTGGAGGACTGGTGCTTGAGTACAGAGCCAGAGTTTACATCAATCTGGCAGACGGTGACTCAAATCAAAGCCTACATTGAGGACTTAGAAGGCTGTAGTTGCTGAAATAACGTGGTTATCCTGGGACTCCCAGAACGGATGGAGGGTCCCAATGTGTTGCTGTTTGTGCAAACATTGTGTGAAAAACTTGCAGGACCCTCCCCCCAATTGTCCAGCTTACAATATTGAAAGGGCTTATCGATCTCTATGCCCAATGCTGGCTGAGGGATCTGCACCACATCCACTAATCTTTGGGTTCCTCAATCATCTGGACAGGCAGCATCTATTGTCTAAAGTTCTGGACCTTAAGGAGGTCACTTGGGAAGGAGCACATCTAAGAGTGGCACAGAACCTCCCAGCCACAGTCTGGCAGAAATGAGCCACCTTCCACCCAATGGTTATGACATTAATTATGGCTGGCATTGGGTATCAGGTGAGATACCTGGCCACCCTACAGGTCCTGCATGGTGGTATCTGGAGGAGTTTTGAATCACCAGAGGAAGCAGCTTCAGAACTGCAGAAGTTATTCCCAGATCTGTTTCAATCCCCCTGATTCTGCAGACCTGATGTGCGTTTAGGAGTTTGGACAGTTCTTACGATGGCAGTGGTTGGCTTCTCTGACCTGGTTCGATGATTATGTTTACTCCTGTGCCCATTTGAGTTTCCAGTTATGTACCTTTCTGCCTCTGGTCTATGCCATTTATGTTCAAGTGGCCAGTGCCCTACATGTGAGGATAGTGGTGGTGGTTTGTTCCATTGAATCCTCCAGGGCTGTTGCAATTTTTACCATCATCAACTGGATTGCATTTAGGGATCAAGAGGAGATCTATCTATTTTGTTGGATTGTTCCTGAATTTTCTGGCTACTGGCATTATTACTGGGACAGTGACTATTGCAAGTACAGTGAGACTTTCACTTCCTTTTGCAAATCAGAGATGTTTTGCTTTGGCTGAGGTAGCCACTAGCGATATACTGGGGGAACTGAGCTTCCATCTGTTCTTCTACCCTGCCAGACTGTGGAATGACTTGCCCTTTACATGATTTTGGAGCATTGTAGAGACTATTCTATGCTTCCATCATTTCCCAAATCAGTCTGCAGAATGTTACACTACTTCACAGGATCCAAACTTTAATCGACTCCTCTGCCATGCCAGTGGGGTGGGGATGGGTCGTGTCTCCTTTATGACTTTGAAACTGCACAAGAGGATCACAGGCTGGAGACTGACTCTAGTTATTTTCCCCATTTTTTTCTGCTTAACGAATAATGGTTCTATTATTGCCATATTATGCTTTTTTATATGCTCCTATTTGTTTCATTGCCTTATAGTTTATTTCATTCTCTGAAATCATAGTACTCTTCTTACATAGTTGCAGGTTCATTGTCTGGATCATTGTGTTTGAATGCTTGGAAGGATTTAATATGATGCTGATAGTTTTCTTTTTAAATTTGTTACTTTGTCTTTACTACTGTTTATTTTAGATAATCTGTATCTGGACTGCAACTTACTGATCTGTTTTTACTGTAGTTCTATAGTGCCAGTTGTTAATTGCCGAGTTCTGGATATATATATATATATATATATATTCAAAATACATATTTCTGTAATGTTCTGGTTCTAATGTGGGGTTGGGGTATTCTTGAGCAGGTGGTGTCCAGCATCATGGACCTAGACAGTTTGGTAGTACGGCCTGATGGACCGGGGGTACTTGCGTTTGTTTGGTACTTTTTATGTTGTGGACTGATTGTTGGGTTGTTAGGGGATTCTCTTTGGGATTCTCTGCCCTTTTAGAATCTTAGTTTTTGAGGGTTCTGTGGGTGGTTGGGGTTTGTGGGTGTTCTTTATTTGTATAGCGTGTCTGGGTAGTCTCTTTTTTATCATTAAAGGCCCTAGGAAGGGGGAGTGTTTCCCAGAGCACGATTCTAGCTCCCTGACATGTCTTTCCACCTTCATTTTGGGGAGGAGGGGTATGGTCCTTGTCCTTCTGTAATGATATATTTTCTTAATGGGTAGTGCATATACATTTTTATCATGGAATATTAAAGGTGCCCAAGATAAGTGTAAATGGTATATGATTTTACACCATCTTAAAAAGCTCCAAGTAGGTGTCACTTTGTTACAGGAGGCCCACATGCGCTGTGAGAATACCTCATATTTTTGGAGAGAATGGGTGGGCCAAGCTTTTGGGGTGGGCATTAGTAATAAAAAAGAGTGAGTGCTGTTATAGATAGCCAGAGGGATTACTTTTCAATTGATTCATGAATGCTGGGACCTGGTGGGTCACTTTATTTTAGAGCACGGTCGCTTGGGAAAACTGAGGTCTTATTGGGTTCTGTATATGGCCCCAATATTGATTCCCCTAATTTTTCTGTAGATCTGGCAGCCAAGTTAGTCCCATTTGTCCATTTGCCTATCTTTTTGGGAGGTGACTAGAATCTGGTTTACCAGACTGACCTGGATAGGTCTGAGTTTAATAGGAAGGGTCTTTCCCCAGGTCAGCGGGGTATAAGGGGTACGATGGATACCATGAGTTTGGAAGACCCTTGTAGAGTTGTCTATCCTTGGGATTGACAGTTCACATTTTACTCCTCCTCCCACTGTACATCCTTCCAGATAGATTTCTTTCTTATAAGTAAAGACTCCCTTGCTGGTCTTACGTCCTCCGACATTCAGCCTACGGTGGTGTCAGATCATGCACCTATATCTATGGTTCACCAGATCCATGGGTTGGAGGAGTGGGATAAGTTCTGGCATCTTAATGTGCAACTCCTTAAAGATTCCAGACCCTTAATACTATACAAGATTTCCACACTGGATATCCTGTGGGGGCTGCTACACGTGCTGTCAGAGGAGAATGCATTAGATTGGTGTCCAAACATAACAAACAGTATATTAGTAAGGCAGATCAGTTGCTCCAGGATATTTGCCAGATTGAACATCCTCTTTCCTCAGACAGTTCTCCAGACTTATGGCTCCAACTTAGCTCTCTTTGAGTGCAATATTCGGCTTTGCTTGCAGAGAATGCCGAGTTGGCTCTTTTGCTCATGAAGACATGCTATTTGGAGTCAGAGGAGTGAACAGGAAAGCTGCTGGCTTGGCATCCCCACCAAATAGAGTCCTCTAAACTATTTCCCCATTTGCAGTCTTGTTCGGATGGTACTGTACTTACTCATCCATGGGATATAGTGGAATACTTTATTATTACAGCTGACTTTATAAGGGTGAACCCCTTATGTTGGACCTCCAAGATCAAATTGATGCATACTTAGATTCCCTGCCTTTGCCTAAACTTACATTTCCTACAGCAGAAGCTTTTACAGGGTCTCATCTTGGTCACAGAAGTCTGCCAAGTGATTAAGCAGCTCCCTATGGACAAGACCCCCGGATCAGATGGCCTCACTTACAATTTTTATACTGCCTGTATTGATGTGTTAGCCCTTTTGACCCAGCTCTTCAATTCTGTGATTTCCTCGGGCCTCGCCCATTACTCCTTTATACAAGCTTGGATTATGCTTGTCCATAAACCAGGCGAGGACGAAATGTCACCCAGTAGCTACCGTCCAATCTCCCTGCTTAATTCAGATATTAAAATTCTAGCTAAAGTGCATGCTAATAGAGTACTTATAATTTGGGATGGTCTCATTTCTCCCCTACAGGTGGGTTTCATGACAGGCCACCTATCAAGTGACCGTTTGTGCAAGTTGCTCCTTTTGATTTCTGTGTACAGGGAGGCAAGGCTCCTGTGGCTCTGGTCTCCCTGGATGTGGAAAAAGCCTTTGATTGTGTTTCCTGGCCCTACTTGTTTGTGGTGCTCCAAAAATTTGGTCCCCCTTCCCCAATTTTTGTTCATGAGTAAAGGTGATGTATTGCAATGCAGCTGCTCAAATTAGATGTAATGGTATCTCGTCTGCACCATTGCAACTACAACGGGGGACTTGTCAGGGTCGTCCGCTTTCCCTTTTTCTATTCAGTCTATATCTGGAACCCTTGCTTTATAATTTGCAACATAATGTAGATATCAAGAGGATTTTGGCTGGTGGAGACATATACAAGCTCTCTGCTTATGCAGATGATCTTTTCCTACATGTAGAGGATCCCTTGGACTCGCTTCCAGCAGATTTGGCTGGAATTCAATGATTTTCATTGATTTCCAGTTATAAGCTCAATCTGGACAAGACTAAGGTTTTCTCACTTAATATTTTTCTTCCCAAACAGGAGGTCCTGGATCTTGGTTTATTATGGGAGCTTAAAGTTCACACTTATCTGGGTATTCATTAGATGCTGGCAAGCTGTCTCCCATACACGCCCTCCAAGCTCACTTTTCTATTCTCCAAATTCATATCTTTAAGTCTTCCAGCTCACAAAGACAATTGCCTCATATGTGGGCCCGGGCCCTTGGACCTCTCAAGCAGACTTGATTCTTGCACACTCTTTGTCCTCAGCTGAACAACCCACTCTGTCTCTAAATTTATACTTACTTCCAATCAATAGATCCGGGGAGCCCAGTAGGAATTTGCTACTATTGGCAACAGACCTTGGGCCTTTATTTTGACTCTAAGCGGTGGCAGTCTATATAGAGCAATTTATATAAATACGTCAAACAAGTCCGGTATCATTGGACCCACTTTTGCATATTGCATAATATGTATTATAACCCTCAGAAGTTGTGCAAGATGGGTAGGGCCCCCTATCCAACTTGTTCCCATTGTGGCCAGACTTAAGGGCATCTTATGCATATGCTCTGGGGTTGTTCAAAAATGACCCCCTTTTAGAACACTATTAAGAATTCTCTAGACCCTCTGTTAGGGCTGGAAGAGGCTTTCATGCCAAATATTTGCCTGATTGGATGCTGTCCTACCAGTTTCTTTGGACCTCACAAAGCATACATGGCATTGATGGCTGCCACACCTAAAATTGTCATTTTACGACATTAGAGGGATGATGCCACTCCCTCTTACAGGGAATGGAACCAGGACATTTTACAAGCTCTGATGGTGAAAAAGCACATTGCTGCTTTGCATCATAGGGTAGAGCAGTTTTCTGACAGATGGGAACCCCTGTTTGCTTTTCTCTCAATTTCGGTGAGGCCCTAGACTGGAGTACTTGGGGGTGAGTCAGTTTGTATCTGCTTGGCTCCTCCTTTATTCCCTCCAGGTACACCTTGCTGTATTCTCATCTTGTAAGCGTTTTTTTCCCTCCTGTCTGTTTGCACTCTTGGGCCCCATTGTTGTACGTTACAGTCTGGGAGGGGGTGCTCTGGGTAGTGTTGGGGGGTCACTTTTCTTTTCCTTTTTAGGGTCTGCTGATGTTTATCTCATTTTTTAGAAGTGTTTATTGTCCAGTGTTTGTTGCTGTTCCTTAATTTTTTATGTATTGCTTTTTCTAAAACCTAAAAAGTATGATGAATTAAAAAAAAAAGAATCATTGCAGATGATTCCCTCCTGAATTTCAGGAGGACTTTCTGTATGAGTGGAAATGGTGGGAATGCATATAGGAACTTCCCTGTCCAGTACAAGACCAAGGTGTCCTCTAGGACTGCACCCCTGGCTGGTGGTCTGCAACAAAACTGTGGGAGCTGATTGCTTTGTCAAGAAGCAATCCAATCTATTTTGGGAGTGCCCCATCTTCTGAACACTGTGGCCAAAAGTTGTCTGTTCAAGGCCAATTTGTGGTTTCCCTGACTGATTCTGCTTAATGAATCTGCCAGGACATTATCTTTGCCTGGCAAGTGCACCACATGAATGTTTGCTTCTAAGGTGTATGCCAGATCCCAGAATATCATTGCTTCTGTTCACAGTTTAGAGGATCTTGTCCATCCCCATTAGTTTTATGTAATACATTGTTGTGGTGTTGTCTGTTGTGATTTGGACAGACTGACCCTGTAACTGGGAGGAGAAGGATTGCATTGCTACAGCACTACTCTGAGCTCCAGGATGTTGATGTGTTCCAGTGACTCCTGTAGGATCCATGTGCCACTAACTGTGAGGTCCTGTAGGTGGGTGCCCCATCCCAGGAGTGAGGCATCTGTAGTAAGGATACTTGCTGGTGATTGCTGAAGGAAGGGAACATTCACTCTGAGGTTTTCTTCCTTCTACCACTCTAATGATTTTACCAGTGCTTTTGTCACTGGTGCTATTTTTGAGAGTGGATCTTATCTTTGAGACCAGTTGTCTCTTAAGTGGTACTGGACATCTCTCATTTGGAACCTGGCCCATGGAACCACAACTGTGGATATGGCCATATCTCATAGTAATTGCAGGAAGTCCCTTGCAGGTCTTGGCTGACCTGTTGTGAAGAACTCTGGTGCTATCAGAGCTGCAACTCTGGCCTGTGGGAGGAAAGCTTTTCTGAGTAGGGTTTTCATCTCTGCTCCTATGAAGCGTGGTACTTGAACAGGTTGGTGCATTTTACAGTCTGTAGAGAGCATCTTGTCTCCTGATCTGTTTTCCCTGAGACTAGTCAGTCACCCAGGTGGGGGAAACTATTGCACCTTGTCTTCTCAGGTGTGATGCAACCACTGCCAAGCACTTTGTGAGTACTCTTGGTGCTGAAGTGAGGCCAAAGGGAAGAGCTATGAACTGGTATTGGCAGTTTCCTGGCTTGAGCCTGATATGTTCTGTGTGATGGCCTTCGTGGGCTATGAAAATAGGCATCTTTCAGATCCAGTGATCCCAGCCAGTGTCCTGACTGTAGAGATGGCATCACCGTTCTCAGTGTGACCATCTTGAATTTTTCTTTATTTATGTGCTAGTTTAGATATCTGTGATCTAAAATGGATCACCACTCCCTAATTTTCTTGTGTGTGAGGAAGTACCTTGAGAATATGCCTTTGCCCCATTGAAAGGCAGGGGCCTTTTCTACAGCTTTTGCTGTGAGCAATTTTTTTAATTTCCAGTTCCAGCAGAAATCTTTCTGTGGGAGAGTGTGCTGGAAAATGTTTGTGTTTCTGCAGTTTGGGGAATTTTTGGAACTGTGGAGACAGTCTCTGGCCCACTACCTCCAGAACCCATTTGTCTGAGGTAATATTTACCCATTCCTGAAAGTAGTGAGCCAATCTTCCCCTCACTGGCAATGGATGGATGGGTGACATGGGCTGAACTGCCAGGAGTTTTGCTTTGGGTGGGGCTTGGGTGCAGGTGATGCATCAGCAGTACACTATACACTCCTGAAGTATCCCCTTTGTGGCTGATACTCATAGCGGTCATAGGGAATATAGACTCTTTGGAAGTATCCTCTGCCTCTCCTTCCATAGGGCCTATAGGAGGTAGAAGGCTATCTGTTGTTGTTGCTCTTGTACGTGGTCTTGTATTCATCCACTTGTTTTATATATGCCTCTGTTTTGTCACTAAAATTTCCCTCAAACGAGAACTCCTTGGCTTTGGTTTGGGTATCCTAGGAAAGGATTGTAGTCCACCAGGAAAATCTTTGTAAGGACACTGCATGAGCTAGAATTCTAGCTGCCATGCCATTAGTTGCCACAGTAGTGTGAACATGGAATTTTGTGGTGTCCAGGGCTGATCTTGCAGTAGCTACCAAGGCCTGTGCCAGATCACTGTCTGCACTATCAGCAAGTGCCAGAATTATGTTCCACAATGATTTTTGGTACTGTTCTATAAATATATGCTGTGTAAGCTGCCTGCCTTATGAGCAGGGAAGTTGTAGTATAAACTTTCTTGGCCATAGCATCCATTTTTTGGAGTCCTTTTCTGGATGCTGTGCAGAGCGAGAGAGGAGAGAGTGTGTGACTTTTGCTCTCTGACAAGCAGCAGCCTGGACGACACCTTGGTGATCAGGGTGGGCACGCATGTATTCTACATCCTGCCTCTCCACCAGCTACTTTCTATTAATTTTTTTGTTGATGGCTGCAGCTGAAGTAGGTGCAGATATGATTTATGATTTATGTATAAGGACTAGCAACCTCCTTGAGGGAGCCATACTTACCATGTCCATAAATTCAGCATCCTCTTCATCTTTCTCAGACTCCTGAGGGTGGATGTTTAGAGTACTGTATCAAGCATATGACTGACAAATGAGGAAGATGATGTATAGTCCTCATTATGCCCTGCAGGAGAGCCAAAATCTTGCTCAGGTGCACCCTCTGAATCCATGGGATCCACTTCCTCCTCTTGTACATATTACTCATCTTCCTCCTCCCCAGGCAAATAGGCTGGAACCTAAGTTGGGGGGGTCATTATTATTTAAAATGTTCCATAGCCTTAAATGGCTCGGGAAAATTGCTACATTTTTGCTATGTCCTCTGATGTGGTTATTTATTATTTTATCACCTGACTGCTTCTTTCTCCATTCAGGAGAAATGTGAGTGACTTTTTTTTCAATTTCTTTTTTAGCAGGCACCATTTCCAGTGTCTGCTCACCCTTACAAAAAGTTCTTTGGACTATCACTGTAATACCACGCATTTGCCATTGCAATACCACTGTGATTACCATTGTACTACCATTAAGGTTTTCATGGTATCACAGTGGTTTGTTTCAATTCCATTGTGATACCATTGTGCCACTGTCCTACCATATCAACAAAAATAATCAAAATTTAAACTACCATAGTACAACCAGGGTACCACTGGGTAGTACCATTGCACATTTTGTAGCTCACCACTGTGTTGCCATTGTGGTGCCATGCTGTTGCCATTGTGTCACATTTGGTAAGGGCAGAGGCTTTTTTATGTATATTTTTGCCATCAGTGCATTCAGGATTTCCCTTTCAGACACCCTGATATCTGATCCATCTTTACCATGCCTTTCAGATGGCTGAGCAGCTTTATCTTTTTTCTTGTCACCCTTTACATTTTTTAATGTTGCTATTGAACATGAGGTGACAGAACCTTCTGATGCATACATTCCGCCATCATTGTGAACTTCCTAAGAGCCTTTTTTTTATCATTTCATTTATATTACCTCCTCGGCTGGGGGGTGTGCCTATGGTTCCCTCTGTCCAGCATGGTCTCCATGGCCCCCACGCTAGCCACAGTCAGAGCTCTAACCCCCTCGCCCTCCACTCCCCAGGCTGCTTCACAGCAGGTACTCACCCTGCACACTGTGGAAGACCTGGAGGCTGGGCTTGGGGGGAGCTGACTTAGGTGCGTCCACTGTGGTGCTGTTGGGACCGGCCTTCATGTGTGCACCGGAGGATTGTTTGACCCCATGATTGACCCCCCAATGGAGTGGGTGTGCAGTGACATCAGGGATGCTGCCATGCATGCTTCCGCATGCTGCACATCTGACGTCAGCCCACACTGACCCACACTGTGACCCCCTAGCCTGTACCAGTCCCTGGCTACTGGCAGGAGCCAGCACCTCAGCGGTCATCCCCACCCACCATCCCTGGAGTAGGAGAGCAGTCCATGGGATGCTCGATCCTTCTCCTCCCCCCTGCTGACCCTCTGACACCTGAGGTCACTCCCAACCCTAGGTCGTCAGAGTGGTAAGAGGGAAGGCGCCAGTGCCTCAGCTCTCTATACTACCAGACCAGACCTAAGAGCCTTTTTTATTATTTTTTGGTGACATGGAGGCAGATGGAGAAGCCATAATGACTTGTAATTTAGTTATCTTTTGTTTTGTGATTTTTATTTGGCAGGGGGGAAACAATGCAGAATCTATGAAAAATAAAGTTGTGATCTGATCTCAGGTAGTTGAGCTCTTGGCAGTCTACCTTTGCCAAGAGCTAAAACATGACATAAAATCTTTCTAGCTCATGAATCTCCTAGGACTCTGCTATTCCAATTTAGGGAGATCCTGTAATAAATGAAAAATTAGTGTAAAAATCAGCTAAAAATAGCCTAACAGTAACAGCTCAGTAGTGAAAATGTAGCTTATGTTAAACACAGTGCCAAAGGTCAAACTGCTGCTTCCTGTACAGGAAGGAATTAATTAGGGTGAAAGGGAACAGACTGAAATGGAAAGTAAAAGTGCTTCCATTTCCGAGGAGTACAGCTTGACAAATAGGACAACTTACTCAAAAAAATTAGGTAAGTAGTAAAATTAGCCAGAAATAACTAAAAATAAAAGATGGTTACCAATAAAGGCCTCTGGTTCCATGGACTCAAAATGGGAGCCATAGGGACCAGTATCTTAAACAAAAATACCCTAACTACTGCAGAATAGTAGTAAAATTGGATAAACTCTTTACAATAATAATTCATTATTTGCTTTAAATAATAAAACAACTGGTCACCCAGCTGTACCAGAGCTATGATCAGGGCAACCTTTCTTTCCAGGTGGAGAACAAATCTGAAAACAGGCATAGTGGAAGATGGCTGCAGAGTTCTTCAGACACCTGCTCTAAACTCCAAGTTCTGTTCTTAGAATAGAGTTTGTCTTCAGGGCATCTGCCTCTATGGAGATTGATTCATAGTGTGAAACCATAAGTGTGGGATTCCTGGGGTTAGAAATAAGAGTTATTGGGTTGGATTGTCTGAGGTGCTGACGAGTAAGTCCTGATATTGGTGTGCATCTATGACAGTGCATCTTTGGTGGCTATTTTCACATTTTTGCCACAATTACTGCAGTTGCTTCCACTTTACAGAAGCATGATTATATAGATATAAAATACTGACACATGTATCATTTAGGGCTCTCAAGGCACAGTTAGACCATCTTGTAGGGCTGTCTAGTATACTGTACAGTATTGGTGTAACTATAAAGGATGCAGCATGATCATGCCATAAGTCTATGTTGCTTGGCTAAACAGCAAGCCCTTACCTTTACATAATATCTTGAAAAAATATTTAATACATTAAAACCAGACATCCTGAAATAAGATTCAGTATCTTACAAATATGGTAAAATATTCATATTTTAAGATGTATTGCCTTGCTTTATAAGTTACCTGCATTCTGAAAATTAGAATTATTTTCTTATGTTAAAATAAATCTTACAAAGACAACTATCTTGCCCTTCTGGGAGTTAGTTTGCCTTGTTTTAAAGATCTCAATAGATTTTTTTTTTCTCATTTAAAGATGCTACTTTTTCACAGTGTGCCTAGATGGCAGGAGACAAGCAAGGTGTTTGCCTAGCATTTCTTACATTCCTACATGATTATTTAACCATATGCCATAATAAAAAGACATTTTTGACCTTGAATAGTCAGAACATTCCTAGCACACAGCAGTTCAGTTACTCATACTGTTAAGAGCAAAACACTAATTGGGCCCACCATTGTGTCTGAAACTGCTTCTGTGTGGGTATTTTCTGTGACATGGAAAAAAGTTTCTAATTCATTGCTTTAGGAAATGAGCGCATAATAATCTCACATCTGTTAAATTATTGTCTCCTGTTTTGAGTTTGAAAATCTGCATGCACTCCATTATACTTTATGAAAAAAGAGCTGGAAAGGAAACCAGCTTCTTATAGACTTCTGTTTGATACGAATAATGTACAAATCCCAGAACTGGGAGCCGGGGCTCTGCTGCAAATTACCAGAAGCTATATGACGTCATTTTTGTCTATAGTCTATGTTCAAATCTGATATACTGTAGCCCAAACTGATGGACTGATGAATTCTGACATGAGCAGAGCAAAAAGTATCCATTTTTGAATGTACATGCAGCCTGCAATGCTGCTTTGCAATTCATCTGCCTTAGCTGTCCTGTAGACTTTAATAATGGGACAGTGACTGTGCTTATTGCTGCAATGTGAGTGGCTAACTGCTGTTCACTGTCAACATTCTAGAAACTGTTGTTCAAAGTTAGTGTTCTTTCCCTACCTGTATTTTTCAAAAGCTCATAGCTTTCTTACAGTTCTTGTAATTTAACATTTTTTACTGTCATTTTCAATGTAATAGCAACAATAGCTATAATGAAGGGGACTTTACTCCATAATAAAACCATATATGTGATTACTGATTACATAAACAAATTTGCCATTTTTGAGCCGAGGGGTACAGTTATTACCTTATAATAACTGGTGAGCAATTTTTTCAGTGGGCTCAGCCAGTCATTATTCATTGCTCTAATCAGTATCCTGTGATATTGGTGACTGCAGATAAGTGACTGCATGAATAACTACTCATTTGCAGCACCTCACATTTGAGCTATCCTGTAAGGGTAGTGAGGAAAAGGTACAGCGAGGGTAAGGATGAGTGAGGGAGGGTTACTGGTAGTGTAGGACGGCAACCGGAAGGGGAAGGCTAGGGGAAGAGGGTTTGTGTGGGGCAGGGCAGCATACTGCTGTTGAGCTAGCCATATGGTGTGGCGGTGAGGGTGGCTAGCTTTGGTGGAGCAGGTACAGAGTTCGGGACTGGGGAGGTGTATATATTTTAGCTTGCACTCATGTTGTTTTATTTTTCGGGACTGTCTCCCCCTCCCCGACATGCACCCCCCCTGGAGTTAGTAATCTAATAATAATGGGGGTGCAGGGGGCGAAGCCCCCCTAGAGGGAGGGTGTGGGGGGAACAGCCCCCCACATAAATGCTTGTTTTGCTTGTCGGATGTGTTGACGCCAATAAGTGTACATTGCCAATTTGCTTTTCGTTGATGTACACTCACTGTAATAGCGATCACTGTTTTGTGATCGCTGTTATGACATGGAACCATACTAACCAGCCTCTTATTATGGCAGACACACACTGCCTCACATTCTGTAAGCATAAGCTCTGTTCCTACAGCCGCACGGCAGCTGTCACTTTCACTTCCCGCTGCGCGGCTGTGAGAATAGATGTGCTTGAATAGCAAATAGCATTAAATTGAGAGGTCACACAGAAAATGCTAAACTGTAGTAAAGTAAGACAAAAAAACTCAATTTGTCAACAAAAATGGACTTTCTCAGTGCCAGAAACTACCCATGATCTAATGTAAAGAGAGTCGGCAGATGAACAGACCTTGTGACAGTAGACTTCAAGCAAGCTCCAAGGAAGTGAAAACAGACCCAGTTTCATACTTTTCAATGTTTTGAACTGTTTCTTGAAATTTTTTCACAAAAAAAAACAAAATATTTTCATCCTTGATGCACAAGCAGTATGGATTTTCTAAGCTGAAAAAACAAGTTTTAAAAAATCTGCTTTTTCGTCCGTTTGTTGGACTGTCATTCACTCATTTTAGAGTTTTATCAATTTTTTCTGATTCTATGCTACCAGAAAGGTGTTCATATAGAGGTAATTATTTGAGAACGGGGATCCAATTTTCAAAGCACTTAGAGCAACGCAAGCAGCTTGCATCTGTAATGCTGGATGCAAAACACAGAATGCGTCTGAAATAGTGCTGAATGCAATTTTTGTACATGGCCTGTGTCTGACATAGTCATACTACCCCTAAGGCATTGAGACCCAACATGTGTCCGAACATGGGTTCCATCAGAACACAAAAGTGATATGCAATGTCGCAAAGCAAATTGCGTTGACGCAAGCCATATTTGACATAGTCAGATGCCATAGGCCCCAAATTGGGATTTTAGAAAGCCAGGGACACAAGGATGTGTCCAACAGTAGACACACCAGTTAGGCCAGGGAGGAGCTGGTTTAGTGCATGGCCTAGGATGGAAGCCTGCAGCCATTGCATATACAGAGCCATGTGGTATGCAAAATGCATACTGTGCCAGTCAGAGACGCATACTGTGCATACGATGGCATGTCCCAGAAGAAAAGTACGCTGCCCATGCAGAACACTTGCAATGTGGCAGAGACACGCAGGCACACTGGATAGACAAAATAGGCACTGAATACATACACATGGGATGAAACAAAAATGCCAAGGGAAAGAGGGAGGGCTCCAGATTTTACAGATAAGGAGATGGCACTACTTGTGAGCCAAGTGGTACAGTGGTCTAGGGTGCTATAGTGCAGAACTGGTGAGGAACACATACTAAGGGATCATACTAAGGAAAGTACAAGAGCGAGAAGGCCGAAGCCCATGATGCTCTATTCTCATCCAATATACAGTAAGAGAGGTCATACCCATTACTAATAAGACTATCCAATCTATTTTTAAAAATACTTTTAGTTTCACTAATTACAACTTTAAGCGGAAGACTATTCCATGGACCAACAACTCTAATAGTGAAAAAGTATTTATGACTTGATCTCACAAAGGGTTTTCTGACTACTTGTAAAGGATGTCCCCTAATGTTGTGATAGCAGCTTTTAAATTCTAAACCAAGTTCACACAAAAGATAAGGATCTTGAATGATGTCATATAATAACATTAGATCACCACGGAGCCGACGTGTGGATAGGGGCATAAGTTTTAGGATATCCAAACTACCCTCATAAGAGACATCATATAGCCCTGAAATCTTTTTAGTAAATTTTCTCTGAACTGATTCCATTAAAAGGCCTTCAGATTGTTTATATGGACACCATAGCTGGGAGGCATATACCAAATGTGGTCTGACGTATGCATGATATAGTGGTAATAGCACTTCATGCTTCCTTGATTTAATATTGCGCAAGATAGACCATACGACTTTATTAGAGTTATTAATAATGCTATGAACGTGTTTATTATAAGAAAAGTTGTCTGAAATAGTTTTACCCAGATCTCTTTCATCTGAAGTTGTTTCAAGTAATATACTGTTCAAATAATAGGGGGTTTGTAGATTACTAGTGCCTAAATGCATTACCTTGCAGTTAGAGATATTCAAAGACATACTCCAGGTCTTAACCCATATAGAAATGTGATCAAGGTCTCTTTGTATAATATCGGCTTGGTAATCAGAGGCACAGGGACCACCTATTTTTGTATCCTCTGCATATTTAACGGAAAAAGATGAACAGCCTATAGTAAGGTCGGCAATGAATGCCTGAAACAGGCATGGGCCCAATACCGAGCCCTGAGGTACCCCGCTTGTCACTAACCCCTGAACTGATTTGTACCCATCTATAGACACTTGCTGGGAATGATTTTGAAGCCAATTAATTATCCAATTAACTACAATGCTGTTTGTATTTAGCTTATGAAGTTTGGTAATTAGAGCCCTATGAGGCATGATGTCAAAGGCTTTATTGAAGTGAATGTAAATTATGTCACATGGCATGTTTTTATCAAGTAAGGAACTAATTTGTTCATAGAAGCAGATTAAGTTAGTTAAACAGCTTCTGCCCTTTTTAAACCCATGTTGATCAACACCATGACAATCCAAAATAGGTGATATCATGTCTTTAATTAAACCTTCCAATAATTTACAAACAGAGGATGTTAAACTTATTGGCCTGTAATTTTCCCAGTTATTTTTTTTGGCCTTTTTGTGGATAGGGATAACATAAGCTTCTCTCCAATCCTGTGGAACAAAATTCATAGCCAAAAAATAATCAAACATCAGTTTTAAAGGAGTGGCAATAACATCCACCAATAAAAATAATAAATGTCCTGCTATGTTGTCTGGACCAGGACTGTATTTGCCTTTTAGTGTCAATATCTTATCCTTAATAGTGTTAGCAGAAAATTTAACTGGTGAAACATTAGTAGTGTCTAACAGAACTGAGTCATATGATGATTTAGAAGTACTAGAGAAGCTTTTGCAAAAATTTTGATTAAACAGATCAGCCATTTTTTTTGGATCATGTAATAAAGTATCACTGTCAAGTGTAGGACCAACTTGACAGGTAGGTTTCCTCAGAGAGTTAATGTAGGAATAAAAGTGCTTACTTTTGGTTTTGTTAGCAGTAGATGCTAATTTTTGCTCCCAATTACATTTAGCCCTTTTTATCATAATCTTGCATTTTCTTTGTATCTGTATGTAGGAAGTCCGATTTGTGGAAGATTTAGTTTTTTGGTATCTAATATACTTCTTGCATTTTAATCTAATGCATTTTTTGATAGACTGGTTCATCCACTTGGGAACTTTATTTTGGTTCTCATTTTTAATTTTGGATGGAATATATAGTTCCTTGAGTTGACAAATAATGTTCTTAAAACTTTCATAGTAAAGTTCCAGGGTAGATCCTATCAATAAAGAATCCCAGTTGATGTTTCCAATAATATGTTTCATTGTACCTAAGTTGGCTTTATCATAGAAATACATTTTAGTACGATTGGAATTATAAATGTAGCTTTGTACGGTGTTAAATGTAATAGTATTGTGATCACTATTACCAATTGGCTCACTAACTACAATATTTTCTACTATTATATCATCATCACAGAGTACCAAATTAAAAATATTATCTCCTCTGGTTGGGAAAAGTATACTCTGCTTAAGTCCCAGCTGGGTATATGTATGTATTAACTTGTTACCCTGACTGGTGTTTGCACATAATTTCTGCCAATCAATTGAACCAATGTTAAAGTCACCAGTGACTACAATTTTATCTGACGTTTTGCATGTTCTATTTCAGATAGAATTGCATCTAGGATGTCAACTGATGAATTAGGGGGATGATAACAAGAACCCAGGATAAGGATCTCAGATGCAGACAGACTGAGCTTAACCCAAATTGTCTCTGTTTGTTTATCATGTTTTTTGATATTCTTTGTAATATCAATAGAGCTGAGATGGTTTTTAATAAATAGAGCCACTCCTCCACCCTTCCGATTATGCCTATTGAGAGTATAGGAAGTAAAACCAGGTATAATAGTATCCCAAGATGATTTATCATCACCCTATGTTTCGCTTATAGAAATAATGTCAACATCATTGTTATATATTCTGCTTTTTAATTCATCAAATTTTTGGGTAAGGCATCTAGCATTAAAACATAAAAAATGTAACTCTTTACATGTCATAGTGCTACTGACTGGAGATTTTAGAGATGGTGGCCTGTCCACCTTCTCGCCCCCTAGATTTAGTTTAAAAGGTGGTTAATACATGTCATAAATTGTCTACCCAGTACAGCATTACCCTGTCCACTTAAATGTAGACCATCAAAACAGTACAATTCAGGATGATATTCAAATTCTTCCCAATGCATTAAACATGTCAAATTTTGGTGTAAACACCATTTTCTGAGCCACCCATTAACAATTTTGATTTTATTGTTGAGAAATGAGGAAAAACATGGGATAGGTAAGATTTCAGATATGCAGATTTTACAACCCATATCCACCAACTTGTTGGTTAATGCAGCATAGTCTTCTTTAATTGATTGGACAGAGTCCCTATAGATGTTATTGGCACCTACATGTATAAGGACAATAGAATTGTTACCACAAACCTTCATGATCTCAGGCAACATTAATGTGAGATCAGAAATTTTGCAACCACTGAAACTAGAACTAGTTCTATTGGCTTTGTCAGGGTTGCATATAGTCCTGTCTAAGTGTTTTGTCAACGAGTCACCCAGAACAGAAATTTGTTGTGGCGAGGGAGTGTTAGAATCATCGTTACAACTAAACAAGAGAAAAGTTGTAAGATCAGTGGATAAATCTATGAGTTGGGTGTCATTAGTATGTAAATGATTATCTGGTGGAAAGTCTTGAGTACAAGTATCAATATGGCTAGTGAGGGTATCTGGAGTCTCATTTTCACTATTCAATATAGGGGAGGTTAAGGGATCAAATCTGTTAAATTGCTCAAGACTAAAGTGTTGGGCCTTTCTCCCCTTTTTTGCAACTCTAGTAGTCTGAGTAAAAAAACAGCTGTCTTCAATACTTTGATTGTTATCAATAAAACAGTCATCTTCTCTGGCTCTTTTTCTAACACCCTCAGGATGTAGCTGAGAACTCTTAGTAGCTATCGGGACAAACACCTCAGGGGTATAGGAGGTGCTTGGTGTAACATCAGTTTTACCATCTGGACCATGTTCCACTTCTAAATTTAATGATACAGTAGTTGCTTTAAAATGGTTATGCATATCTGATTGACTATTCTTAAGTGCAATTAGACATTGATTAAATAGCCCAATCATATTATGTAAGTCCACAATTTCAAGACATTTGTTACATGTGTAGGGTTGATCAAGAAGGTCCCCGGTCAATAATGTATACGTATTGCACGCTATACATTTTAAGCCAGTATGTCCAGTAGTGGTAACAATAGTGAAAATGCTACCTTCTGCCATAATTGGAATAAAACAACAAACCTTAACTAATAAGGATTAACTAAATAACTGAATTATAAAACTTAAACAAATGGAACTTAAATTAAAAATTAATGAGATACTGTAAATAAATATCTAGAATTAAGTTTGATCAAGCAAAAAGACAAAATGACTTCCCAATGCGTAGAAAACAACCTAACAAACAAAGGATGAATAAAACCAAAAGTGCAGAACTCAAAATGAAAAACAAGTGATGTGGTCAAAAAACACCTAAAACAAAAAAAAACTTATTGGCTAGTTACTATTAATCCTTACTTAAAGACCTAATTGATATTTAGTGCCACACCAACACCTAAGATTTCAGTCATTGATATTATGTCAAACTTTTTTAATAAGTCAGACCACAACGTGATTTTAGGAAAACCTACCAGATGGCTGATGACACAAGACTTATGTTCAGGGATAAATTACTCTTAAACACAAAGGCACAAAGCTGCAGCCACACATCCATGCTTCCATGCTAAACATGCGAAACACGCACAACGATGCGCGTGTCTTTGCGTGCAAGACGCGCTTCACCCTGCCCAAGTTCGGCTTGCTCGCTGCAGGGCAGATATTTATACCAGGCTGGACCCGGAAGTGAGTTCACTGTCCCAAAATAGTAACCCTTTCACAGCGTGGTCCCAAACAGAATAAATGAACTAGTAATGAGTAAATTAATTAAAATAAAGGGTGCAGAGCACCACTACAATCTCAGCACACTGGTAAAAAGTTTAAACACATAGACAGATCATCCCTTTGCCTGCTATTATCAACAGGACTCACAGTAATATAAAAAAAGACACTAGGGCGCTGAAAGCCAGGGTGTGGTGCAACATAGTTACCAGGTTAATGGCAGTGTCAGGGGTCATGCGGACAACCAGGCAGCTACGCCATTGCATTAATGATATGTGAACACTAAGACTGGACACACTGGCAAACCTCATGAAGATTGCAGAGGTCACTGAGGTGGCAATGCGTGCTGCATGTCACAGACACAAAGGTATGTACCATGTGCCAGGCCCAATGTGACTCCACCCAAACCCCCACAGTCTCAACCCATGACCATGACACTGTGAACTAATGTTGCCCTTCACATTGTA
Source organism: Neoceratodus forsteri (assembly GCA_016271365.2). Classification (NCBI taxonomy): domain Eukaryota; kingdom Metazoa; phylum Chordata; order Ceratodontiformes; family Ceratodontidae; genus Neoceratodus; species Neoceratodus forsteri. The sequence continues at coordinate 1,197,344,064 of CM057450.1, read as the reverse complement.
TCCTCGTTCAGGTAGGAATGGGAGATGCCTACAAGAGGACAAGGGAGTGGGTACCACTCCTGGTGGTGAAGGGGATGGAACCACCACAGAAGCAGAAGGTAAGTGGCATGCCCATGTCGTATATGCCGACAGTCCAGGATGGCAGGGGGTCATGGGTGGTCACCAGCCATACGGGTCAGCATCTGTGCCCAGCATAGTGGGTGTGGCCACACAAACCCCTGTTGCCGACAGCATGCCACATACAGATGCCAACACAACAGGGGAAAGGGAGAGGACATGGCATATGCCAGTCAGGTGGTGGTGTAGGTGGGCACAGGTGAGGATGCCAATCATGGTACGGCTGCATGGCCTACCAAGTGCATGGTCAGCACAGTGCATTGAGGACCACAGGTTCAGCCCTGACAACCGGAAATGCCACAGTTCCTGCAGCCACAAGTGCTGTACATATCTGACCCATCATGCCAATATGGCAGATGTGTGTCCATGCGGCCATACCCCCACTGGAGGACACACACCACCAGCCAGCATGCACCAGTGCAATGGAGCACAGCATGTGATGTTGCACTGCACATGCGCATTGGGAACCGCCCCGGAGGGCATTAGTGGTAGATATAGTGACGTACGGCTACCATAATGTATGTGTATTGCTGTGCATTGATACACACCCATTTGCCTCTACACAGGTTGCAGTGCTCAAATATGGGCCCAGGAAAGGACACCGTCACCACGGAGAATTGCTCTTGAATGGGCAATGCGGAGGCTGAAGCACCGTAATGTGCCTGCCTATGCTGCAAGGACCAGGAGGTACATTGTAAGGGCACAAGCTTGTGTGGCATGGAGGCTATGCCTGGGAGTGGCAGACAGAGGCATAGATATTGGGGGACATGTCAGACGTGCAACCCCACAAGGACAGCAGGGGTCTACAAGTGCATCATACAGAGGCACAGGTGTTTTGGGGGCATGTGAGACATGCACCTCCACAAGGACAGCAGGGGCCTGCAGGTGCATCCTGGCAGGTGCATGGGCCAGGCAACACTGAACTGGAGCCATGTGGAACTGTGCAACATGGTGGAGAAGGCACCATGTACTGTGGGGACACTGAGGATGATGTAGTACAGGTTGCTACTGTGGCTGTGGCCAACACTGTCAGTGTGGTCGTGCACACCGAGGAATGGCAAGGGGTGTATGCAAAAGGATGGGACATGCCTGGCTCCGAACATCAACAGCGCACACTGGCAACCATAATGCAGGCCTGGCTGCAGGGACTCACATTGGAACTCCGCCAAATGCAGGGCAGGGTTGAAGCAGTGGATGAGGCCATATGACACTACATGCAGTAGTATGTGGCAGCATGCAGGGGGCTCACATTAAGACTGTTGTGCTGCACTGCCCCACACCAGAATGGCACTGTGCACAACAGTACCACCTGCATCCCCTCTGTATTCATTAATGTACACTGTAGGAGTACTGTGTACTATGTATATAGTTACATATAGTTACTTGTTTTTGTTTCTGCACCTATACTTTATCACACTACTGTATAATCATAGTATTGCCTGTCATTGTGAGTATCCCATTGGTGCTGTTCATATCAATGGCATGGTCTGTGTGCCTACTGTTTCGGTCCTGCATGTTTTTACCCTGTCCAGCCATTAGGTTTACATATGTTTGTGTCCCACAGGTCTGTTGTTTCTAGTAAATACCTAGCACTGTAGAGTGTGCCATGTACCAATGGTTGTTGTAGCCATCTTGTCCACTGTTGTACATGCAACCCTCTGTTATTCATGTGCTCTGAGTGTTGTGCAGTGTGCCACAGAATTATACCTGTTCACAGACTGATACCTGTGTCCCCTTTGGTAAATGGTTATGGGTGAGTGTGCCGTGTGTTGCGGTGGGGGTGTGCATAAGTCAGGGTGCAGTTGTGTATTGCTGTTACTGTGATGTGCACCCTGGCCCATGTACAACACAGTGCAGTGGCACATTGATGGGGCAGTGTGCATGGACAGGTGTCCTTGTGTGTGCTTTGCTGGGTTGTGTGGTCACCAGGATCAAACATGGGGTACACTGGCACTGTGGCATGCTATGTTGGATACTGTACAGTATGTACCCACTGTGCACATCAAGGGTGGTGCCAATGGCTGGACTCCAGGGCTATCTCTGTGGACATGCATTGTTCAACACCACTGTGCTGTGTTGCATGATGCATGCCGCCGGACCTGTGTTTGATGGGGATGTGCGACCACATGTTGTGTACCCACCTGTGGAGCATGCTGGGGACATGGGCATGTACATGAATGTGGCCATGTACCATTGTGTATGGCACTGTGTACATGCACTGCACCAGTGATGCACTTGGCACATACTGTATGGCCATGGTGTACCTGACAAGCAGATCACATACAGCGCATGACATGTTCACATGCCAAGCAGTTAGTGCCATCACCATGCCGCATTCCATGGCTGCCTGTGTTGATGTTGCTGGACACACACCTGTGAGGGCATCTGCCTCCCTGTCCACCATACTATATTGTACTGTAGTCACACTGTGACTCACCTGCTGTGGTGTGTGGGATGTGTGTGTGTGTGTGTTGGATGTTATGTGCAGGTGACACAGTGATCATCAGTCACATACACATTTAGTGTTATAGTAGTATGGCATGTGTGGATGACAACAAACCCCATTCTCAAACAAAAGTACACCCTATGGTGACACGCATGTTAGCACACACCCATGGTGGATCACATGCCAGCATACCACCAGACCCATTTGCAGTGAACAGACTTGCAACAGGGCTGAAACCAATCGACATGGTGACAATGCGGACAGCATGCCACACATGCCTGCAGTCATTTCCCACTGTTTACAGTGCCAGTCAGTCATGTCCTGCTGTTCACAGTGCAAGGTGGCCATGGCCTGCTGTGCAGATCACGTTCATCTGGCACATGACAATGTGCCATTGTAAGTGTGCATCACCATGGTGTATCAAGAAGACACTGCACCCATCATGGGGGACTGTATGACATGGGTCATGTTACAGGAGGGACAGTGGTGTAATGTTACTGTCTATGTTCTTGGGGCTTGTAGGAGTTGTGACCATCACACAACATGGGAGGCTGGACAGCAGCATATTGGCCATGTTGCTGCTGGGGAGTGGGTAGGCAATGGTACATGGACTGGTCTGGATAGCACAGCTCACTGTCTATGTTGGCCAGGCCCAGCACTGGCTGCTGTAGTGTGTTGCTGGATATTTGCATGGCCACATTGATGGATACTGCATGACACAGCACCACTGACAGCCTGAGTGTATCCAGGGTTTAGAAACACAGAATTTGACGGCAGATAAGGAACACTTGGCCCACCTAGTCTGCCCATTTCCCTACCTAACTGATAAGCTGCAGATCCTAGTTAACCAACAGCCTACTTCCTCCTACCCCCCACTAGAAGTGCCTTATGTCTGTCCCACGCATTCTTGAATTCCCCCACTGTTTTGACTCTATGACCTCCTCAGGAAGGCTGTTCCATGCATCTACAACCCTCTCTGTGAAGAAATGCTTCCTCGCATTACCTCTGAGCCATCCCCTCTCTATCTTCCAATTGTGCCCCCTTGTTCTTGCACATCTCTTTTTTTAAACGATGCTACCCTCTTGGACTTTGTTGATTCCCTTGAGGTATTTGAAAGTTTCTATCATGTCCCCCCTCTCTCTCCTTCCCTCGAGGCTATACATCTTAAGCTCCTTTAGTCTTTCTTCACATGTCTTCTGGTGAAGACCCTGCACCATTTTTGTTGCCCTCCTCTGGACAGCCTCCACCCTGTCTATGTCTTTGTGGAGATGGAGTCTCCAGAACTGTACACAGTACTCCAGATGTGGTCTTACCAACTATCTGTACAGAGGGCCAGCAACTTCCTGTTTTCTACTTGTGATGCCTCTCCCTATGCATCCCAGTATCCCCCCCAGCCCTCCTTACTGCCTTCTCACATTGCTGGCCTACCTTTAGGTCATCAGATATGACTACCCTAGGTCACTTTCCATTTTTGTTGTTATCAGTATCTCATCCCCTCCATTGTGTACTCTTGCCTTGGGTTTTTGTTTCCCAGGTGCATTACTTTGCACTTCTTTGCATTGACTCTAAGCTGCCATACATTTTTACCATTCCTCCAACCTTGCCAAGTCCCTTTTCATCCTTTCCACCCCACCTTGCATATCAACCCTGTTGCAGATCTTTGTGTCATCTGCAAAGAGACATAACTTCCCCTCCAGTCCCTCTGCAATGTCTGTTATAAAGACATTAAAAAGGACCAACCCCAGTACTGAACCCTGCGGTACCCCACTAGTAACCCTCCTTTCTTCACTGTGGACTCCATTTACTATTACCCGCTGTGTCCTGTTGTCCACCCAGTGTTTTACCCAGGCTACCACCCTTGGACTCACTCCCAGGCTGTCTAATTTGTTTATTAATCTTTTGTGCAGACTGTGTCAAATGCCTTGCTAAAGTCTAGGTAGACCATGTCCACGGCCCCTCCCTGGTCTACTACTTTTGGCCACCCAGTCAAAGACATCAATTAGATTTGTTTGACATGACCTTCCTGCTGTGAATCCATGCTGCCTTGGGTCCTCTGCCCCACTGGCCTCTAGGTACTCAACAATTCTTTCCTTCAGAAGTGATTCCATCATTTTCCCCTACCACTGAGGTCAAACTGACAGGTCTGTAGTTTCCTGCCTCTGTCTTGCTCTCACTTTTGTGAAGGGGAATCAAATCCACCCTTCTGCAGTCCTCGGGTACCACACACCATCCTCCCATGATTTATTAAAAAGGGTAGTCAGTGGTGTTACTAGTTCTTCGCTTAGTTCTTTTACAATTCTGGGATGAATCCCATCAGGCCCCATTGCTTTATCCACCTTCAGTTTTAAGAGTTCTGTCAGAACCCTTTCTTCTGTGAAAGGACTAATATCAACCCCCCTATCCAGAGTTCTTCTATTGACTGGATTAGGTCTCTCCCCCTGCTTTTCCATTGTAAATACTGAGTAGAAATATTCGTTCAGTATCCCTGCTTTTTTCACTGTCGTTCTCTGCCCAACCACCTTCCTCTTTATTCAGCCTCAGTATCCCTGCCTTCGTATTTCTTTGCTCCTTAATATACCTATAAAAGGTTTTATCCCCCTTCTTAACTGAGTTGGCTATCTTTTCCTCAGTTTGGGCCTTTGCTATTCTGACTGCCTTCCCCGCTTCCTTCTGCTTTAACTGGTACATAGAAACATAGAACATAGACATAGACTTTGACGGCAGATAAGGACCGCTAGGCCCATCTAGTCTGCCCATTTCCCTACCTACAGGATAGGCCACAGATCCTAGTTAACCAACAGCCTATATCTTCCTGCCCCCCACAAGAATTGCCTTATGTCTGTCCCATGCATTCTTGAATTCTCCCACAGTTTTAGACCCCACAACTTCCTCAGGAAGGCTGTTCCATGCATCCACTACCCTCTCTGTGAAATAATATTTCCTCACATTGCCCCTGAACTGCCCTCCTTCTATCTTTAAATTGTGTCCCCTTGTTCTTGCAAGTCTCTTTTTCTGAAAGATGCTACCCTCTTGGACTTTGTTGATTCCCTTGAGGTACTTGAAAGTTTCTATCATGTCCCCCCTCTCCCTTCTTTCCTCAAGGGTATACATATTAAGCTCCTTTAGTCTCTCCTCATACGGCTTCTCTTGCAGACCCTGCACCTTTTAGTTGCCCTCCTCTGGACTGCCTCTATCCTGTCTATGTCCTTGCGAGATGGGGTCTCCAGAATTGGACACAGTATTCCAGATGGGGTCTCACCAACTGTCTGTACAGAGGGATAACAACTTCCTGTTTTCTGCTGCTGATGCCTCTCCCTATACATCCCAGTATACCCCGCCCTCCTTACTGCCTTCTCACATTGCTTACAACCTTAAGGTCATCTGATATGATTACCCCAGGTCCCTTTCCTGTTTGTTGTTGTTACTACCTCCCCACCCATTGTGTATTCTTCCCTGGGTTCTTGTTTCCCAGGTGCATTATTTTGCACTTTTGCATTGAATCCTAGCTGCCATCGTCTGACCATTCCTCCAACCTTGCCAAGTCCTTTTCATCCTTTCCAGCCTCCTTGTATATCAACCTGTTGTAGATCTTTGTGTCATCTGCAAAAGGCATATTTTTCTTCCAGTCCCTCTGCAATGTCACTGATGAAGACATTAAAAGGACTGGACCCGACTGAACCCTGCGGTACCCCACTGGTAACGCCCTTTCTTCAGAGTGGACTCCATTTACAATTACCTTCTGTGTCCTGTTGTCCAGCCAATGTTTTACCCAGACTACCACCCTGGGACCCACTCCCAGGCTGGTTAATTTGACTAATAATCTTGTGTGGGACTGTGTCAAATGCCTTGCTAAAGTCTAGGTAGGCCATGTCCACAGCCCCTCCCTGGTCTACTACTTTGGTCACCCAGTCAAAGAAATCTATTAGATTCGGCCTGACATGACCTTCCTGGCCAGAACCCATGCCTTGGATCCTGTGCTCCACTGACCTCTAGGTACTCAACTATTCTTTCCTTCAGAAGTGACTCCATCACTTTCCCTACCACAGAGGTCAGACTGACAGGTCTGTAGTTTCCTGCCTGTGTCTTGGTCCCACTTTTGTGAAGGGAAATCATATCCTTCCTCCAGTCCTCGGGTACCACACCATCCTCCCATGATTTATTAAAAGAGTAGCCAGTGGTTTCACTAGTTCCTTCCTTAATTCTTTTAGAATTCTGGGGTGAATTCCATCAGGACCCATTGGTTTGTCCACCTTCAGTTTTAGGAGTTCTTGCAGAACCCTTTCTTCTGTGAAAGGACTGGGATCGACCCACCTATCAAGAGTGCTTCTGTTAATTGGATTAGGCACTTCCCCCTCCTCTTTTGTGAATACTGAGCAGAAATATTCATTCAGTATTCCTGCTTTTTCACTGTCCCCCTCTGCCCACCCACCGTTCATTCTATTCAGCCTCACTATCCCTCCCTTTGTCTTTCTACGCTCGCTGATGTACCTATAAAAGGTTTTATCCCCCTTCTTAACTGAGTTGGCTATCTTTTCCTCAGTTTGGGCCTTTGCTATTCTGACTTCCCTCCCTGCTTCTTTCTGCCTTAACTGGTACAGTTCTCTGTCCTGCTCCTTCTGTGTTTCCTTATACTTCCTGAATTCCATCTTTTTCTCCCTTACCTTCCCCGCCACTTCTTTTGAGAACCATAGTGTTTTTTTCTTTCATTTTGATTTGTTTATTTGCTTCATACAAAGGCTTGTTGCCTCTGTGATGGCAGTTTTGATGTTTCCCCATTGTTGCTCCACCCCACCTTCTTGCCTGTTTGCTAGTGCTTTTCTGAGGTGCGCTCCCATTTTGATAAAATCAGCCCTCCTGAAGTCTAGTACCTTCACTTTTGTGTGGCTTGAAACATAGAAACATAGAAACATAGACTTTGATGGCAGATAAGGACCGCATGGCCCACCTAGTCTGCCCATTTCCCTACCTAGAGGATAAGCTGCAGATCCTATTTAACCAACAGCCTATTTCTTCCTACCCCCCACAAAAATTGCCTTATGTCTGTCCCATGCATTCTTGAATTCCCCCCACAGTTTTAGAACCCACAACCTCCTCAGGAAGGCTGTTCCATGCGCTCACCACCCTCTCTAAAAAATACTTCCTCACATTGCTCCTGGAGCCGCCTCTCTATCTTCAAATTGTGTCCCTTGTTCTTGCACATCTCTTTTTCTGAAAGATGCTACCCTCTTGGACTTTGTTGATTCCACTGAGGTACTTAAACATTTCTATCATGTCCCCCCTCTCCCTTCTTTCCTCAAGGGTATACATATTAAGTTCCTTTAGTCTCTCCTCATATGGCTTCTCTTGTAGACCCTGCACCATTTTAGTTGCCCTCCTCTGAACTGCCTCCATCCTGTCTATGTCCTTGCGGAGATGGGGTCTCCAGAACTGGACGCAGTACTCCAGATGGGGTCTCACCAACTGTCTGTACAGGGGGATAACAACTTCCTGTTTTCTGCTGCTGATGCCTCTCCCTATACATCCCAGTATACCCCCGGCCCTCCTTACTGCCTTCTCACATTGCTTGTCAACCTTAAGGTCATCTGTTATGATTACCCCCAGGTCCCTTTCCATTTTTGTCATTTTTACTACCTCCCCCCCATTGTGTAATTTTCCCCTGGGTTTTTGTTTCCCAGGTGCATTACTTTGCACTTCTTTGCATTGAATCCAAGCTGCCATACTTGACTCTACAGCTAAGTTTATCGTGAACCACACTATTTGGTGGTTGCTTGTTCCCAGATGGCTACCCACTTCAGGATCAGAGATCCTCTCTCCATCCCCATTTGAGAGTACCAGGTCTAAGATTGCTCCCTCCTGAGTGGGTTCCAAAACTAGCTGTCTGAGGCATGCCTCCTGTAGGGCATCAAGGATGGCCCTGTTCTTGGATGTGGCTGCAGTAAAGGTGCCCCAGTTAACATCTGGCAGCTGGGCATGCTGGCCTGGTCATGTGTCTATTGTATAGGGCTTGCTCTGTTGTGGTGGGTTGGCTTTATACATGTGTGTGGAGGATGTGTATGGTGGCATTATGGGTACATGTATGGTGCCAAACCTGTGGAGGGTGACTTGTCAGTAGACATTGCCCACTGTGTCATAGTTACAGTCCGCTGGGCATGCTGGGCTGGTCATGTGTCTATTGTACAGTGGAGATGTGCTGTGGCATGTTACTTGCCCCTGCCACATCCTGTGCCTGCCACTTTGTTCTTGCAGTGTCCACCCATACCTTTCTGTGGCCCACTGCTGCTACTGTTCCACAGTGGCAGTTGAATGTCACTGCCACTGACTGCAGTGGTGGCTGCTTGCTTGACAGGGCATTTGGATGACTGCTGTAGCTCTATCGTTGGTGCCGACTGAGCTCCTACATTTGGGTTCAGGCTGACCTTGGTGTGGATTACGTACCCTTGGGCGCTGTTGCACTGTTGCCTGGGTTACCATGTTTGTCTCAACATGGCTGTCAATCACAGGGTACTGTCTGAGAATGCCACGGTTTGCATGGCATTGATGGGGGCACCAATGATCCCTGGATGTGCCTGTGGGTCATGGCTGCATGCTGTGGCCTGTGATTCACTGGCACTGGCACTTCCCTGGGCCTCTGTACTCTGTGCCATACTGTGGGCTGAGACAACAGCACATGTTGCTCTGTTACTGCAGACATCCTGTGTGGTCATGTCAGTAGTGCCACAGCCCATGGCCTGTCTGTGTGTATCACTGGTCTGTGCTGTATACCAGGTGGGCCACGACACATCCCCACTGGACTGCTCAGCTGGCACAGGCTCCTGGGACACATCCATAGGTACTGGTGTTGTGTCAGTGCTCACGTTATCTGTGATGGACCACAATGCTGACATGTCCATGTCGAACATTTATGTCTGACACCTGAGGGGTCCACACAGGAGTGGCGGTATGTGGCATTCAGTGTACTCACACCTGCGTGGGCTCCCACTTGTGCCGGCAACAGCACTGTCATGGCTTGCACACAGCGGTATGCAGCATGTCCTGTACTGAATCACAGGAGGAACACCAGCCCAGTGTGTGTCAAACACCACCCTGACGTCATTCACACAGTCATAAATGTGCACTGTACAATCAAAGGTGTTTCTCACAATAACCATACCGAATGCTGCACTATTTGAGTACATAAGCCTTTTGCGTATCAAGTATGTACGCCAAATGTGTACCATTCAGCCACAACCACAGAGTGCGCATGACACTGCAAAACCCAGAAGTAAACAACGCAGTAGGGTCGCCACCTTTGGATGAGGTAAAAAACGGATGCTAAACCACACCCCAAACTCCGCCTCTGGCTCCGCTCCCTTTTTATGATTGGTGAGTATATCGCGCCTCCTCCAAAGTCATTTGTAATGTCGGAATAGACATTACTAGTGATAGGAAATCATTTTTATGCTGTTATTTATTTGATTTATGTATTCAGTTGTTTGTTTTTATTCTTTGACAACCAGGTTAACTCCCATAGGCTCCATAGCCCATTTTACAGGAGTGACCCAGGAGCACAGGAAGGTTAATTGATTTGCTCAGGGTCACACAGTATGCAAGTGGAGGCTGCAGGAATCAAACTCAGGTCTGCTGGATGTGCCAAGCTCATTCACAGTTTATTGCTCAACCCTCTGTTAAACACTCTCCCATTTTCCTTTCCACGTAAGTCATGTATTCTGATATGCATTGACCAATGTTTGATAACTTAATTGTTGGTGCTTGTGGTACCCTTAATACTGCACTGTGTTCCCCATTACCTCAGCAGCCACTGCTGCTTCTTTTCATATTTCTAAGACATTCCACAATTTCAGACACAACATTACATGCTGTTTATCTGAATGACCTGTAAAAGTGTAGCTAATGTCATGGAAAATTCAGGTAATACAAAAAATGGGAGCAGATGTAGTGATAAAGGCAATAAAAGTTGAATTATTAATTTAACAAAAATGGGTCTAAAACATACCAGAACATAGGACAAACAAAAAGAAACACATGAGAGCAGATACAATTGTAAAAGCTGTTTCCTGTCATAGCAGTAAAAGACCATACTTAAAATTCAGAGTGGAAAAGATTAGGTTAATTTACTGCTAATGATCTTAATGGCCATACTTTACACCTCCCAGACAGATTGGTTTTACAAACAAAGGCAGGTCTTCTTTGTAACCTGGATATGCAATGCAGCCAAAACAGTGATTGGTTTGATACAGGAGTTTTAAGAGCATATGAACACTCAAAATGGCCCAGAAACCAGACTACATTTAATCAAAACCGGATGACCGGATAAGAACCCTAAAAACTGGATTATACAATCAAAAACCAGATAGGTGGCAACCCTACAACGCGGCCACGTGTGGCAAGCAGTAAAGGCAGCATAGACACACCAACATGCTCGAGAGACAAAACAAGTGTCAGTGAGGCACACACATGTGGGGAACAACAGAAATGCCAAGACAGAGGAGGAGAAGGGCTCCCAGTTTCACTGAGAAAGAGACTGTTCTGTTGGTGAGCCTGGTGGGACAGTGGTCCAGGGTGCTAAACACCAGACATGGTGGGAGGCGTGGAAGGGAACTGAAGGACAGGGCATGGTGCATCATTGCTGCCAGAATACAGGCCCTGTCAGGTGTGAGGCATACAACCAGGTAGCTGTGCCACCATCTGAATGACATGGCGCAGTGCACCCCAGACACCCTTGCAAGCCTCAGGAGGATAGGGGAGGAGGTGGAGCATGCAATGTGTGGGACCCATTGCCGACATACAGGTAAGTGTGGGTTGCCATCCCCAATGTGCCACCACCCAGCACACATATGCATTCAGTGGAAATCCTGATGTATTTTAATGTTGCCCTTCACATTGTATTCCCCCCATAGGCAGACATGGGACATGCATACAGGAGGACACCAGAGTGGCCACCAAGTCCGCTGGTGGACAGAGTGCCACCACGCTAGCATCAAGTAAGCTGCATGTACACAGTATGGATATGTTGTCAGGCCAGAACCATATATTGTGTACGGTAGTTATGCAGACATATGATGCAACAGCTGTGCCCTGTGGTGTGCGCATGTGCGTACACATACAGTGGCACACTAACCCCTGTGTCTGACAACATGGTCATGACAGGGGCACACCATGACAATGTGCACAGGATGGGCATAGCAGACACACTGCAGTTGGTGGTGTAGCTGAGCACATGTGAGGGTGCGGACCATGTGATGGGTTCATAACCAAAAGAGTGTTTGTTAGGTGCAAATGCAAAGCTGCCTATTTGTGGTACCCTGTGACAAGGCAGCACCACCGTGACTGCAGACAGATCAGCTATGCATGTCATACCTGTGACGGCAACATGTCAAATGTGTTCTTGCAGCTGTAGTCCCGGTGACCAACACACACCACTGGACAACATGGCACAGTGGCACTGTGCACACCAAGAGCTGTAGCATGTGTGATGCACGGTTGACACTGCCTCTGTAGGAGGGGGAAGGGGGAGGTACAACAGCATGATGCATAGTGACAGATACATGTCGAAATATATGTTTGGTGCAGTGCAGTGACACAGTACCCCTTGCACCCCCCATAGGCCACAGTGTATGGACATGACGCACGGAGAGGACACCATCACCCCATAGGACAGCCCTGGAGAGGGCAATGTGATGGTAAAGCACAGGGATGCACTGGCCTATGCTGCATGGACAAGACGGTATCTTGGTATTACACATCCATGTGTGGCACAGGGGCCATGTACGAGAGCTGCTCACAGGGGCACAGGTGTTGTGCAACGTGTCAGACCTGCACGTACAGGTCAACAGGGGTCTGCAGTGTCAGAGGAGCAGGTGTAGAGGCCATGCAGAGCAGATGTACAGGCAGGTGGTGCTGTACACCATGTTGTGGATGACACTGCATACCATGGGGAGGCTGCAGAGGACATGCCACAGATGGACTATACTCCATTCGAAGAGAGAGTAAGTGAGGTGGGTGTTCAGACAGAGGACCAGCCAGAGGAGGGTGCTGTGGTGTGGGACATGACATTATCGGGACAGCAACAGCATACACTGGCAACCATCCTGCATGCTGGCTTACAGGGACTGTCCTCTGACCTCTGCCATATGCTGGGCAGGATTGAGGCCATGGATGAGGCCATACAGCACTACTTGCAGTAGTGTGAGACTGTTAATTCTCATGCCACATACATTGTACATGATTCTTGTTGTTTGTTCAGGTCATGGTCTGCACTGCTATTAGTCCCAAACATGTATCCACTGTGACATAGATGGCTCTGTTTCATGTTTATCCCTGGCTATGATCATTGTTCCATTTTGATTATCAGTACCCCTGGGTGCTATCCCACTGTTCTGCTATGTTATTTATCATGGCATACTGACATTCTTGGTGTGACTACTGTCACCACTGCTTGTGTGACCACTGTTTTGTGTATGCAGGTTCCTGAATAGCACATTATGATGTTTGATTTTGTATGTTAAATGTTTTAGCCATGGTTGTATATTGACATCTCTGCTGCAGTTATTTCTGAAGGGCCACATATTTGCCTGTATTGTTTGCACTTCTATTCTTCAATATACATGTTTACACCCTGACACTGGTGTCACCTGTTGTTCCTGGGCATGGGTTCTGTGTGATTGGTATGGTGGTAGGGACATGCATATATCACGGTGATGTGTGTATATGTAGTACAGTGTCATGTATCCAGGCCCATGTGTTAGAGCTGCTGCACAGTGCAGGCCCAGTGCACGTGGACAGGCATCTCTGTGTGTTCCCTTGTGGGTTGTGTGGCACCTAGGAGACAGACGTGTGTAACTGTAGCAGTGGGACATGTAGTGTGGTCCGCAGTTAATTGCACACACATCAAGGGTGTTGCAGCTGTCCTGGTTCAGTTGCCTGCTATGTACACATGCAACGGCTTGTCATGTATTTGCAGTGATGTACAATGCCTGCTGGCAGATGTATGTGTGGGGTTAGTTGCCTAACCTACTGTTGTGTGTCCACATGTGGGGCAGGCATGGGACATGGGACTGTTCGAACATGTGTCCATGTACCAATGTGTACAGCACCATGAACGTGCAATGACCCCGTGATGCCATTGACAGTGTATGCCTGGCCAGGGTGAGCCTCAACAGTGCTACAGACAGTTCATGGCATGTAGACAGTCACACCAGGTTGTGCTGACACCATGCTGCATACCGTGTCTTTGTGTGTCGCTGTCGCTGGACACACTACTGGGGAGGCATCTGCCCCATTGTCCACCACAATAATGTGTCATGTTGGCACACTGTGGAACACCTGCATTGGATGTCATGTATAGGAGACACATATTTGCTTTCACAAACACATTTATTGATACAGTAGTAGGAACACACGTGTGGACAACATAGAACCCCCAGTTCCAGAACACAGTACATCCTATGGTGTCACTGAGGTTAACACACATCCCCCATGTGGGCCCAGAAGCATGCACAGCACCCACCCCATTCACAGTATACAGTCTGTTATTGCTGGCCAAATGGCATTGGACACTACCACATCGCGTTGTCGGTGAACATTCCACACTGTGGTGTGGTGTCATGTTCTTGTGGCATGCTGCATTGCCTGTCTGTGGTACATGGGACATGCAGCATGTTACTTGCCCTTCCCACTTCCTGTCCCTGTCACTTTGTTCTTGTAGTGTCCACCCCTACCAGCCTGTCTCCCACTGCTGCCACTGTTACCCGTCGGTGGTTGCAGGGCACTTCCAGTGGCTGCTTGCTGGACAGGGTGTCTGGCAGAGCACTGTGGCTCTGTTGTTGAAGCTGCTTGTGATCCCACATTGGGTTCCAGTGCTGGTGAGCCGCCACTGTTACCCGTCACTGGTTTCAGGGCACTGCCAGTGGCTGCTTGCTGGACAGGGTGTCTGGCAGAGCACTGTGGCTCTGTCGTTGAAGCTGCCTGTGCTCTCACATTGGGTTCCGTTACGGGCAGGCCGCCACTGTTACCCATTGGTGGTTGCAGGGCACTGCCAGTGGCTGCTTGCTGGACAGGGTGTCTGGCCAAATGTCATGGCTCTGTTGTTGAAGCTAACTGTGCCCCTATGTTTGGGTCTGTTTCAGGCAGGGCAGGGCGCAGCCTGCGGCCCCATGGTCATTGTTGACCAGTTGCCTGGTTTATGGTGTCCATTTCTACATGACTGACAATCACAGGAACATATGTTGCTGTGTTGTTGGACACTGCCATGGTGTGCACGGCATCACTGGGGGCTACAATGGTCCCTTGACATACCGGGTCATAATGTCATACGCATAATAGCATACGCCATTATGGTGAAACTCGGACCTGTATGCTCTCCGAGTTGGACCCCCCTTGAATTAGAATCTTTAGTGGGGGGTCCTGGGGTGCAGCCCCCCCCAGTAATAGGGGGTGTGGGGGGAAGAGTCCCCCACAGAACAAAAGAACACAAGAAATTGCTCAATGTGATTGTGCCGCACGGCATTCTGCCGTGCAACATATTAACCCCATGCCTTCCCTTGATGAGCCTGTGGTTCATAACTGGACATTGTGCACTGTGCTACAGTGTCACTGCCATGTCCCTGTGCCTCTGTACTCTGCGCCACTGTGTCGACTGTCACAGTGGCACATATTGCTGTGGTGCTGCATGTGCCCTGTGTGGTCATGTCAATGGTGGCACAGGACATGACCTGTCTGTGTGTGTCAGTGGCCTGTGATGGGGTCCAGGTGGGACATGGCATATCCCCACTTGAGTGCACAGTTTGTACAGGGTCCTGTGACATGTCCATGGGTACAGGTGTGTCTGTGCCCACATTATTGGTGATGGACCACAGCACTGACATATCCATGTCAGCATCTATGTCTGTGTGCATATCTGTCACTGTATTTGCACACTCAGACAGCTGCATGGCAGTGTGTCATTGCCCACTCGGTGATGTGTTGAGTGCATTGTCCAGCACAGGTGTGGCCATACTGTTTGGCTGGCATGTCCATGGCACACTGCCACTGACAGTCTGCTGTGTGTGGCTCACTAGCAGGCACCTATCTGGTACACCCACCATTCTGTGTGCTGCAGTTGGTGTGTTGTCCAGTCCTGGGGCACTGTGGTGTGGTACTATGCCATCCAGCCATATCATAGGCAGTGCGGTCTGCGTTATGCACACCAGCAGGTACAGGCACAATTCAGTCAAAACATGTAAAAATACAAAAAACACAAATTTAAAACAACAATAAAATACAAATGGAAGCATCTCTCTTACTAAAAATACAATTCATTATAACACACATTCAGTTAAAAGCTTGGGAAAATAAATATGTTTTGAGGCCCTTCTTAAAGGCTTCTACCAAGGGGGCCTCCTTCAGATGACCAGGCAAGGAGTTCCACAGAGTAGGCACGGCTACCACAAATGCTCTGTCTCCTGAGTGCCGCAGCCTAACCCTGGGAACCCCAAGAAGACCACCCCTGCTGGATGGTAAGGCCCAAGGAGCTCTTGCAGATGTCCTGGACCCCCTCTGGTGCAGGGTCTTATAGGTCAACAGTTCTATCTTGAAAATAACTCTCCACCAAACCGGCAGCCAGTACAGTTTGCGGAGCGCCGGGGTGATATGTTCACATCTTTTCACCCTCGTCAGTAATCTCACTGCCATGTTCTGCACCAGTTGCAGTCTGTGGAGGTTGCCTCCAGATAATCCTAGGTACAGGGCATTGCAGTAGTCCAGCCTGGAAGTGACAAAAGCTTGTACCATTGTGAGCAGGTCATCAGGCGGGATCAGGGCTCAAATTCGGGAAATATTCCTGAGATGATAGAACCCACTTCTCACCACAGCCGACACCTGAGCATCAAGTGTCAGATCGCCATCCAGGATTGCTCCCAAATTCTTCACCTGCCTAGAGGGGGGCTAAAGGCACACCCCCCCAGCACAAGGTCAGGGGGTAATGCCGCAACCCCCCGCTCAGACAACCCAACTCCACCACCAGTACCTCAGTCTTGTCTGGGTTAAGCTTAAGCCAATTGTGGGTCATCCACATCCGGATCTCTTCAAGGCAGCTATTAAATACACAGTCTGACACCTGGCTATTGGGTGCACAGGACAGGTACAGCTGGGTATCATCTACATGGCAGTGAAAACCCAACCCCTACCTCCTGATAGTGTCCCCCAGTGGCAGCATATACACCGTGAACAACAGAGGCAACAAGACCAACCCCTGCGGAACACCACAGCATAGAAGCTTCGGATTTGATGAGAAAATTCCCCATGGTCACCCTCTGCACTTTGTCCTTCAGATATGGCCTGAATCATTTGATGACATTTCTGGACAGGCCACACCAGAACCGCAGGCGGTCAAGTAACACCTCATGGTCCACGGTGTCAAACACTGCAGAGAGGTCTAGAAGGACCAAGATGGTACGGTCTCTTCTATCTCTCGCCATCAGGAGGTCATTAAGCACCTTCACCAGGGCTGTCTCTGTACTATGCCCCACACGGAATTCAGATTGGAAAGGCTCGTAGACAGAGGAAGCCGCAAGAGGTCTCTCCAGCTGAACGACCACCACCTTTTCTACAACCTTCCCTAAAAATGGGAGGTTCGAAACAGGGTCTGTAGTTGCTGAGGCAGTCTGGGTCCAAAGATGTTTTTTTCAGGAGGGGTCTAACCAAAGCCTCTTTCAAGGCTAAAGGAAAGATCCACTCCTTAATGAACTCCAGACTACCTCAGCAACCACAGGACCAATCGGGTCCAAACATTCAACCAAAAGGCGAGTTGGGCCTGGATCTAAAGCACAATGTGTTGGCCACAGCTTAGAGGTTATCTCTATGACCTCCTCGACCCCAATCAGCTCAAACTCATCCCAGACAGGAAGTGCTCTGACTCAACTCAGGCCAAACCCTACAGCCCTTTCGAGAGGTGTTCGATGAGACCTCAGCTCTGATGGAGGACACCTTGTCAGCAAAAAACAGAGCCAGCTTCTCGGACCTTGAGCTACAACCTGCCCCCCGTCATGCAGACAGGCTGGGTGTAAAAGCCTGTCCACTGTATGGAAGAGCTGAGCTGGTCTGTTTCTCGCTGTAGCAATCTCCCTAGACAAAAATTCCACCTTTTTTTGGGAGATTGCCCCATGATAGTCCATATAATGTGACCTCAGGGCCAATGTGTCCCCTACCAGACCAGATCTGCTCCAATGCCTCTCTAACCTCCAACCCCTAATCTTTAAACCTTGGAGATTCTTATTATACCAGGGAGATCTCCAACGAGTAGACAGGGGTCGGACACACAAGGGTGCGATTGAATCAAAGGCTGTGGCCCAGCCATCTGTATCTTCCCAATGCTGTGTTCGCATGCTGCACTCCTGTGGAGCATCACATTGGTGTCCCTGTTTGAGGGGCCAGGCATGGACATGGATTGTTGCTGCCATCCCCTGTTGTCACTGCATACAGGGTGTGCAGTGTCAAGGATCCTTGTGCCAGACCCCTGTAGCCACACAAGTCACTCCAGGGCACAGGACACATGCTCCAGTATGGCAGTCTAGCATTCACTAACCATCTGCAACCCCTGCATGATGTCAGCCTGCCATTGCAACTGGCTGGCCACACTCCTCATGCTCTGGGTGATGGTGTCCCTGACACTTGCCATGTCCTCATGCATTCGCTGGTAGTGTGCCTCTGTTGCAGTGGTGTGTGTGCCAATGTGCTCCTGTATTGCTGACAGTTCACGGGAGAGGCTTTCCTCAGATGAGAGCATGTTGTGGCACAGTCTATCCACATCGTCCATGCTCATGGACATCCCTGCTGTTTTTTTTCCTGCCATCCTCACCCACATCACCTCCCTCAATCATGGATGGTGTTGGGGACAGGTCCTGGGCAATGTTGTCATTGAAATCATCGTGGTTAACGTCTGTGCCATCATTCTCACCCTCCTCAGCTTCATCCTGCACCCCTTCCCCACCATCCACATCTGATACCCCATCATCCCCCTTCTCTGCCTCCCCTTGGCATCACCCTCCCCTTCCCCCATCAATGGAATCCTCTGCATCCTCCATTATTGCATCTATGGACTGTTCCATGGTGTCATCTGGAGTATTGTCACTATCCCCACCACTGGTGGACATGTCATCATCTGTGTCACTGGTCTGTGTGGGTCCAATGTTTTGTCGTCCAGCACTGGATCTCAGCATTCATGGACCTCCTGTTCCTGACGTACCACTGGTGCCTGCTCATGGACCTCCTGTTTCTGACATTCCATTTGTATCTGTTTGTGGCCCTCCTGTTCCTGATGTTCCACTGGTACCTGCAACAGGTGATTGTCAGCTGTCAGTCTGAACAGTGGCTGTGTTTTCAGTGGTCATGTAAATCTACACATGTGCAGCATTGCATGCCCTATGTGGGCCTCTGGGACCATGGTGCTACAGTTGTCTGCATTGTGCCGCATGGTGCACTGCACAGGTATCTGATGCCCTCTGTGGGCCTCTGTCCTGTGTGTGTCATCCGTCTGCTTGGCAGGTTGTGTCCTGTGTGGCATACCATCAGTTGTTCTGCAGTCATGGTTCCATGTCATATGCAGCATGTTTGTTCCTAGCTCATGGCATGGCTCAGCTGCACTGGCTACGGTAGCAGATGGCATTTGACCAGCATCCACAGAGCGCCCTTGTCTAACACGTATTGGGTCGTGCGCACTGCCATGTGCTGCACATGTGCTCATTGCCATTGTCCACAACCCTGCATCCAGATATGTTCTGTGCCCTACCATACACCTTCACCACTATGCATCCTGAACACATCAAGATTGCAGTCTCCCTCGATGCTCCACCTGCTTATCTGGGATGCCACCATCTCCTCCTGGCTGGTGAGCTCCACCGGTTCATGTGGTCCCCCTCCAGTGGCAACGCTGTTCCTGTGGATCTGTGCCATTTTCTCTTTGGATCGTCGTGTGAGGTCATTGTGCCTCTTTTGTAGCTCTGTGCGCTTCACTTTGCTGACAGTGTTCACCTTGGTATTCACAGTTTCCCATGCCTCCTTCCACTTCAGTCTGTGGGCCTTGTTGCCACCTCAGCTGAGGAGTAGGGCTGGATTAGCATCCACAGCCTCTAGGAGAACATCAGTCTCCTCCGTGGTGAAGTTCTTTTTATGTGGCGACTTTTTTTCTTTCTGTTGCTCAGCCATTCCCCACGCACATGTCCTTCACTGCTTTGCTCTGTTGGTGGTCTCTGGTGCTGTGGGACACATTCACAGGGCGTTAGTTCAGTGGCAATGGTTCAGGCTGGAGTGCAGTGCTGCTGCAGTGGTCTGTGTGCATTCAGATGTCATGTTGGCCACCTTACCTGGGGCGGGGGCCACTCCTCTTATAGGTGGTGTGGGCTGTGTGCATGGTCGCTGCTGCTGTGAGGCACAAACGTAGTGCTTAATACAGCAGCAGTGGTGCAGGCGGGTGGTGTGCAGTACTCCTGTGGTGTGCCCTCTGCTTCTTTGTGCTTACCTGTATTGTTTTTCCTGTGTTTTGTGCCCAGTTTCATGTCACATCCGCTATTTGCACTCCATCTGTTTGTCCTCTCACTATGAGTCTTACAAGCAGTTTGTGCACCTTTATATGTCGCAGTTTGTGGCGTCATTTTCCTAGGCCTGGACGCAAATAGTGGTTTATCTAAAATACCAGCATTTTGCATGGATGCAGCTGTGTTTGGCACATGTATTGCGATTGCTTTGCATGCATTTTGCATCCATCTTCACTACCTTTGAAAACTGGGCCCTCAACATTTCAGCCTGCTAGAACCATGTTTTCTCAGAGTTGTTTTTATAATTTCTGTTTAGAAAAAAATGCTCACCAGAAATTATGAAAAGTAATTCATGGGGTGGAGCGAAACTCAAATTTGCACAACCTCAGTGTGTGATGTTTAATAAACGTTATGAGCTTCACTCCTGGGGTTTATGTAGCATCAAACACCTCGAGTGTGTATTAAATTCTCCTAATAGCTTTATATAATACCCCTGTACAATCATCACTATAATAATTAAAATTACCCTTTTCTTCCAAATACCCAGACAGTTAAATGGCATCTAGCACCTCTGTTAAACATTAAAGAATAACTACAATAGAAGGTTCCATGTCATAATGGCAATTACAGAATAGCGACTGCCATTATGGCGAGTGTACAGTACATTGCTGAAAATGAATTTTGGCAATGCACACTAGCAGCAAGGATGAAGAGGGTGCCCGAGACCTATGGGTGTTTTTTACTGCAGGGTGCTGTGCCCCCTGCACTCCACCCCCATGGGGGGCTTCGCCACCACACCCCCAACTAATGGATTTTCAACTCCAGGGGGGTGCATGTCAGGGTGGGGGGGTGAAAAACTTGGAAAAATACAAAGCCACCCACCGGCAAAAAAAAAATGCACCACACCGGACCCGAACCCTGCACCTCCCAAGCGACCACCCACCCCACCACACTAGCGGCCAGCTCGACAGCTGCCCGCCACACACCCTCCCACATACCTTCCCTCCCCTTCCTCCCACCCGCACGCATGTATACGTGTGTACATCTGTTCACCCTACCCTGGTATACGCTCACTACCCTGCCAGGTAGCCCTGTACACAGGCACTATGATTGAGTCATCCTTTTTGTAAGCACTCAATCACAGTCATCCTATACACGGTATACCACAGTAGAATAATAGATGCGGAAGGACATGCCTCATGTTTCACTTCAGTATAACCACCACGTGTTTAAATATCTTTCCTTCACCTCTCTGGAGGCCCTGGTCACCCATTACCCTTCTCCTCCCTCTTATTACGTGTCCCCTCCCCATCAACCACAAACCATCTCATCTCCCTCTACTCCCCTCTCAGCTATTCTTTCCCCCAAGTGCCACATAAAATCTATCCAAAATCATTCAGTCCTATCTATGAATCTGAGTACTTCTGTCTTTGATCCTATCAATGCTCGATCTCATCTTTTCCTGCCCTCCTATCCTAGTACCCTACATCACAGCTATCATTAACCTCTGCATTTCCAGCAGTCCTATCCCTGATGCCAAGACTACCACATTTACTCTCTTCCTTAAAACGCCTTCGCGTGAAGCTACTATCCTCTCCAACTATTATCCTACATCTAACTTCCCATTCATAAACAAAGTACTTGAAGAACATATTTTCACCTCTCTTGCTAGTCACTGCTCTCTCAAAATATCTTCTTGATCCCCTTCATTCTGGCATTTGTTTTTTTTTCCATAGCTCTGAGATTGCCATCCTTCAGGTTGTCAATGATCTCTTCGTTACCTTTGATTATGGTCCCTTTTCCCTTCTTATCCTTCTTAATGTCATTGCAGTGTTTGACACAGTTGACTACCATATCCTTCTTTATATTCCTGAGTGTTGTAATTTTATCTCTGGTACTGTCCTTTCATGGACTTGCTCATATGGTAAGTCTCCAACCAAACCTTCTTTGACTCTAGCAGTGGTTTTTTAGTCTAATGCCTGGTCTCTACTGTATGGTGTCTCTCAGAACTCTCTTCTTGGTCCACTCATCTTCTCTATCTGGGGTAGTACCTCCCTATGGCTGAATCATCTCTGGTGTCAACCTTAGATCACACTGCTATACCAATGATACCTACCTCCTGTATACTTTTCTTTTAAATCCTTCTCTGAACCTACCCTATCTTCCCTCTCCTATCTTGACAAAATCAACTCCTATCTCCAACTCTCCTTCAGCTTAATGTAGCTAAGACTAAAATTATTCTCCTTGACAAAAAGTATCCTCTCCTCCAAGTCAATGTCTTCCATCACTACCCTTGACTTTTGCTTCTCATGTGCTTACTCTGTCAGAAATCTGGAAGTCCTCCTTTACCCAAAACTCACCTTTCTGCCACGTCTCTATTTTCTGCAGCTTCACAATATTGCACACATCAGTCACTTCCAAGACATCTGCTCTGTTTAAACACTCACACACTCCTTCATCACCTTAATCTTAAATAGTGCAATTTCCTCTGTTATGGACTTCTGCTAGACACCCTTTGGCCAGGTAAGGGGTTCAAACACCTGGCCTCGTTATCCTTACCAACTGACCTCAAACAATAGACAAAAATGACCCCGCCTCACGAAAGATTACTTATTATTTAGCCT
Source organism: Neoceratodus forsteri (assembly GCA_016271365.2). Classification (NCBI taxonomy): domain Eukaryota; kingdom Metazoa; phylum Chordata; order Ceratodontiformes; family Ceratodontidae; genus Neoceratodus; species Neoceratodus forsteri. The sequence continues at coordinate 1,197,321,370 of CM057450.1, read as the reverse complement.
TTGCTTTCATCTTCATGGCATGAGGGGGTCCTGCTTTTTCTCTCACATCACTCTAATAGAGTACTTATGACACTGCCATTGTGACTGGTCTATCTCCTGAGCTCTTCAAGGGAAACAAAAGCTCTTTGTAGATCTCTCAGCCCAGCTCAGCACTTTGTAGTCCTGCATGCACCCGTGCAGAAATGCAATAGTTACCCCATTAAAATATGTAACCAATTTACTCCAGTTTCATGAGATCTGTAAGTTCTGTAATGACATTAAGGTCTTAGCCCAAATAAATATTTTAATTATCACATTACAGCTTCACTGTCACAGTAATCCTTCATGTGTTACCAGTTCTTGTTTTTTATTATCATTTGTAATTTATGACTAGGAATGCAGACTGAGCTTTGTGTTCGTGTGGGGGGGGGGAGGCGGAATTCATGAACATGTTTTATTGACAAGGTAAATGTTGACCAGGACAGTGGGCATAAGTCCCCTACTCCTCCAAAAAGTGCCATAATACAGTATATCTAATTTCCTCCTAGACAGCCACTAGAAATAACTAAAACAGACCTTCGTTCAATGTCTCATGTTCCTCTAGAGGATGGCACATCAACAGTATAGTTACACTAGTGCTGCACTACAGTGTCCGTACTGGACATTAGCCCATGTACCTGGTATGGGACTAGAACCAACAACCTTCCAATTTTCTATCCCCAGAGGTGATTGTGCAAGTGAAAGAGCCACTGCTACTGTTTCTAAACACCTCCCAACAGTCTGGCTAATCAGTTTTCAGGAGGTATCTTTTAACCCCCTTGGTTGTTGTGTATTTTATTAAAAACTTTGCACTTCCTACCAGGGAAATGTGTGACAAAGATTCAGACAGCATTTCAATGGCCCATAGTGGCTCCCATTGTGGACTTTGAAGTGCAAATATTCCCTATCATAATGTTTCTATTTCTAAACACTGAGCTGTTTAAAATGCGCATGTTCGATGGTCACATGATGCACTCAGTGTGAGAGGTAGTTTCCCCTCTCAGTTCTGTGAACTGTGACTACTAAGCAAGGAATAAACCTCTTTCAGGCACTTTTTACTACTTTAATTCAACACGGTACAATAGTATTCATCGAGGAGCATTTGAGGACAGATTCCTGCTGAAAATGAACCACAACAAATGGACTTGACAGTTGCCCCACCAGTGCCACTGCAATCCCAGGCACTTAAATGGCACAAACAGGGCTCACCTCTTGACTCACCAGTGGAACCAGATGGCTGGGAGGACCCATCAGACAAACTGGACTGGTTCTTCATGGAACTAACATCTAGAAAGATAAACCTACTAGAATTAGCTGGTAATCACTAATGAAAAGAGTGGGTGATGTTGAAGCCTGTATAAGCTCCATCGAGGACAGGCAAGAAGGAGAATCCAGGGAGCTAAAGGAACTGAAAAAAAATCTGTGAAGCAGATAGATAATATTGATGACAAGGGGGAGGAGTAGGAGAAATCATCCTGTGCTGGTGGAAATTTCAGACAAAGTTGAAGGTGGGAACATGCTTTCTTTCATCCAGAAACTGCTGCAGGAAGTGGTAGGGGCACCTGAAATTGGGACTGTATACAAAATTGAACATGTACACTGCTCTTTGTGAGCACAGCCGCTGGGGGGGGGGGGGAAGGTTAATCTTAGAGCCATCATCATAAAATGTTTGACTTTCCAAGAAAAAGTCTACACACAGACTCAAGCTCTTAAACAGGGCACCCTGATGTGGAACGCAAATCACTTTTACATATTCAGTGATGTTACGCCTGTGGTCCGTGTCAAACATATAACCTACAAAGCCATCAAACTCTCCACTCAGCTCAGATTAAGTTTCAGATGCTGCACCTCACCTGCCTACTGGTGACCACTAATCAGGACACCCATGACTTTCCCAATGTGGAGATAATAAATAAGGAACTGCCAAAACTTTTGCCTGCTCTCTTTAAATCCCCCTCAGCAACTCAAGCCAGCCAAAGTCGTAAGGTTTGAATGTGACAAGGAATAGGGATAGTCTGCAGTCTCAGTGTCTGAACCTGTGGTGACAGTAAGTGATTGATGTGTTCTGGTTACAAAAACACAGGTGTGGAGTCATGCTGGGACAGAACTCCCCCCTTCACAATAAAGTACTTTTTAAACTTAACAGACTTGGCGCAGATACCTTGATGGCCACCATAACTGTTTTTGGCTCTGATCCCCATCACCTCACAAGGGCATCAAAATGGCAGATTGACTTGGTAACCTGTAACAGTTGCTTCTTGTCTGGCACAAAGTTTTTTCTTTCCCTTCACCCAACTGACAGCACAGCCACAGATGGTGCATTCTGACAAGAGCAGTCACTCCTGTCGTTCCTCATAGATGTTGGATCATGGCCCTGAACACCTCACCCACAGCAACAAGTGGGCCAAAGGCATACCATGCACAAAGCACCTTGACTGTTCACATGGCATGCCTCCTCTAAGTTCCATCAAAATGGAAAACACCACACAATTGCACTGCCATGAAGAACCTGAAGACAGTACTGCAGGTCTCACATAACACAGATCAACAGGGGACACAGAAGCAGACAGAATGCCTGTTCCGTCTAGGCTGTGTCATCTTAACATTTGCTTGTTCATCCGCCAATGGTGTGGACCCCCCCCAAAAAAACACTGATCTTCGACCATGTGGGACTCGAACCTATTCATCAACACAGGACATACAAGGTTTGCAAGGATTTCCCTATTGGGGAACCCCCAATTGACTCAGCAAGATGCTTCTTTCCCCAGTATCTGACTTCTGTCTGCATACTAACAAACGCCTTTAGTGACAGGTCTGCTCTTACAAATTGCTATTGTAGGGTGTTCTTTGACTAAAGTAGGGGGGCACATATGTTTTCATGCTTTCAGTTGGATTAGGGGATACAATTTGTATATTTAAAATGATTAGTAGCCTGATTTTCTCCACAGTTTTCTTCCAGAATCACAGGGTTTGCTCCTCAATGTAATTGTTTAGTTCACAAGCATAGGGTCATCATCGTACGGGCCCTGAACAAACCTACCAACCAGTTGTGGTGATGCCACGCTAGGTTAGACACCTCTCAATAGATTACTGCCGGCGGGGAGTACCATACCACCCTCATGCTCATTGTACATTGATGTTCTGTTTCATTACATCACTGGTTCTAGTTCTGGGTATTGTGGTGCAGTGCTGTTTGTACGTGTTTCTCTATTTATAGAAATATAGAATCATAGAATCTGATGGCCAATAACAGCCACTTGGCCTACCCAGTCTGCCCATTTTTCCCTATCTACATTTCACTGCAGACCCTACTTGAGCTACTGCTCTTTCTCACTCCCTTCATCCTTTCCACTATGATTCCTTTATGCCTATCCTATGCATTCTTGAAACCCACTGCTGTTTTCACCTCCACAACCTCTGCTGGAAGGCTGTTCCTGGAATCCACAACTCTTTTTGTGAAGAAGTACTTCCTTCTCCTGAAACGACCCCCTTCCAGCTTCATATCATGTCTCATTGTTCTTGAGTACCTTTTTTCCCTTTTTAATAGTGTTTTATAGTGTTCCTTTTTACCACTGATTCAGGGTTATTGTCTACTGCACAGCTGATACACCTCTGTATTACTGGCTAGCAGGTACAAAATAATATGCTGGGTAAAGATAGATCTATTTATATATGTGAAACTGGCACATATACTGTAACATGGGTGCAGCCTGTTATGTTGCTGGAAGTCATTCCATGAGTGCTTAACATCCTGAGTCACATACAGTCTAATGGTGGCTAACTCTTACTGCTGCACAACACAGGATGCGAAGGGGGCCCAGGCTAAATAGTACCATTACCAGATCCTCAGACACCTTATGGCCTTAGGCACCAGCGTGGCATTTCTTCTGGAGACCTACACACTTGAAAGCCAGACTAAACTATGGGGGAGAGAGTGGGTGGGCCAGGTGTTTGCAGTCAGGGTTAGCAACAAGCGAGTAGGAGTTGCTATTTTAATGCATAGAAATGTATCATTTCAATTCTTTGAACACAAAATAGACCAGTTGGGAAGGTATGTCGCAGTTGGGGCATCCTGGGCAGGTTAGAAACAGTCCCAGGCTTTGTATACAGGCCAAACGCTGAAGAACCACTGTTCTTTACAACATGTTTGCCCAGACTCATTGCACTTGCCAACCTTCCCACAAGACTGGTGGGGGACTAGAACCTGGTCCTGAATAATAATACCATGGACAGATCTATGACATGATGAGTTGGCCTGTCCTCTACCCAAAGGGCATTTAGCGAGTTTAAGGATTCACTAGACCTAGTAGAAATATTTATTTATTTTATTTATTTATTGAAACGTTTCATCAGGCAGGACACACTGAGCAACAAGTTGCTTGAATACAGTTTCTTGTCTGCAGCCCATGACACCTCTTACAGAATTGATTTTTTCCTGGTAAACTAAGAGATAGTCAAGGTCAATACATAATGTGAAATTTACAATAGTCATTTATGATCATTCTTCATTAGGTCTGTCTTTTCTACCACCTGGCCAGGTGGATTATGACAAAACAAGAAGAGTCAATGATAATTTGTTAAAAGATCCCTAATGCCTGAAAAAGATAAGAGTGTGTGCAAAACAATTTTTCCAGATCAATACCAACACAGTAGCTAGCAGAGTGAACCTCTGGGGGGCATTCCGGTGCACTGTGAGATGAGAGCTCATTCGACTGGTGCCCACCAGGAAAAAGAAAAGTGAAGCTGAGAGCAAACAACTACTTAGGGACATCAAAGACTTAGAAACCAATGTTTTGAGGACAGGGCACAGAGAACACCTTCTCTAACTTAACACAGCTAAAGCCAAGTATTGAGAACTGCTCCAAGAGCAAGAAGAATGACATTTTATGAGCCAAAACCAGGTACATTGTTCAAGGGAAAAAGCTGGAGAGCTGCTGACCCTCAGACTTAAGCAACAGGAGATGGCAAGAGTCATTAATGTGGTTAAATAACAAAGGGGCTGACTCCTATCAAATCCGTGTGACATTGCAACTTTGACTTAGCTGCCCGATGAGATTGTGTCAATAAAGCAACTATGAATGAGACGAGAGAAAACAGGCACAGAAGGGGCAGACAGAAATAGAGGAGCAAAGCAGAGAGAGTGAGGGGGAGAGAGAGAGAGAGAGAGAAGAAAGTAATAGTAAGACGTAGGAGCACAGAGAACAAATTCTGGTCAGAGCCAATATGGCTGTGGAGGGCTTTTAGGAGTGGCAAGAGCAGTGAACAGAATATGCTGTGCTCTCGCTGCACAGGTGTTAGCCATAATACTGCAGCAATTACAGTACTGCACATGTGTGATACTTGCACATGCGCAGTTTGCCCCGGAGTCAGCATTGCACAACATGGCGGTGCTGACATAACTACGTGTAACAACCCAGTCCCCTCGGGTTACTAGGATCCCATTAATACTAGTCTTAGGCAGGTAGGAAAAGGAAGTCGGTGGGGAGGTCATTAGGGGCTTTCTACAAAATGACATCATTGTTTGCTCAGCTAGCCTGAGAGAAGGATGATTGCATCATTTAGAACTCTCACAGCAGCATTACCATTTTAGAGTCAGCTGCTCTTGTGGAGCTTAGAATGTTCATCAGTAAGTTCAAGTGTGGCAGTTAGACTGGCAGGAGGTCTACCATTGGGGCTCTGTCAAAGGGAGCCCTGGTATTTCTCACTCTAGTTCCCTAGTTTGGTAAAATCTTCAGTTTGCCTGCAGGACTCTTTAGTTTCACTCCAGAGAGAGAGTGAGAGAATGCATTTCTTGTGGATCCAAGGGGTGATCCCCTGAAATTCTTGAAGTTCACAGCTGCCTTAAGGAAGAACAATGAGTAGACTCTGACAGCTACCAGAGAACCAAATGTGCCTTTTGTTCTTTCCGTGACTGGGAGGAAGGAACAACTAATCTGTGAGTACAGAATTTGAAACTGTTCTCTGAGGGAGTTGTCTGAGGCATGCATAAACAGAATCACTGGAAACTATGCTGGAGCACTGGGGCAAAACATCAGACAGTGGTCCGGTTATGTGCTTCCACAGTTAACTTTTACAAATCTGATGATGGCATAGCATCTGTGGAGCTTGGCCCACACAACCATAAAAATCAGACTCAGGAGGAGTCTATTAACAAACTAGAGATCTGGTTTTGGATTTGCTTATCATCACAGTCACTTTCTCATTCTTTTCTAAGCAGTCATTTCTGGTAAATTGCCTTAACCATATTGATCTCAGTGCTGGTAGACCACTTCTGGTTTCCCCGATTGTATTAGGAGATGGTAGAAGCAGTCTTGAAGTGGTAGCTGCCGGTGATGGCATGCTCTGAAAAAAGTGGTCCCCATGCTCATCTGCACATTTTAGAAATGACCCCTTGAGTTAAAGGGGACAGGAATTGATTACTTATGTGCAGCTGTTTAAAATGTCTCTGTTTTTATAAATTATATTCATACCTCTAAAGGATCCCTATTTTAACTGTGCCTGAATAAAAGCTGAAGCTGTCAGTTGTGTTTTGTTTTGGTTTTAGATTTATAGAACTGTTATTTAATACAACAGCAGATTAGGTACATATGGACACATGTTGATACATGGACATATTAGGATAACAGTATCTCAATGACAAGGTGGTCAGTGTTAGGTTTGGGTTTTGAATGTACACATATACTAGCCACTTGTAACAGAATTGTGGATGCACAGTATCATGTTTAAGACAGTATAAGTTTGACTGTTCATAAGTAATATGGACTTATTGTACACAGAGTTTAAGAAAAATGTACCTGAACAGTACACTGTGTAAAACTTGATTGACACCACTGTGTGAAACAGCTGGCGAACGCTTAACTTACAGTAGGGCAGGTTGTCTTCTAACCTATGTTTTACTTAACACAAATATATGCTAGTATTTATCAGACTTTTACCATTATTTTAACATTATTTATTATGCATTGCTTAAGCTTATTTTCCTTGTTTTTAATCATTGTCATTTACTAATGCTAGCACAGATAATAGAAATAGATGAACTCTTCAAGAGCAAAAAGCCTGTTTTCATGCAAATTACCTCAGCAATAAATAATGAGGAAGATGAATAAAGAACTAATGTGAAATACAAGCTGAACTTTATCTAAATATTATGTTTTGTTAAAGTTCTCTTGAAGGTGTCGGCTGCTCTTTAATCTTATTTTTCCTCATGTCTTTAATCATTGTCATTTACTAAGGCTAGCATAGACACACACACAGAGGGTTTTAAAATGAAACTTCAGTTGGTTTATAGCTTGTCAGGGAGTGAACTTTCAAGTCAGTAAAATTTGACCTTGGGATAGCTTTCTTTTGATGGCACTAATCCTGTCTTAGCAAGGCAATTTGCAGAGCTGAGGCTGTTTAGAAGTACAATAGGAGTTATCAAGAGTTATGTTAAACAAATGTAAATATCTCTAAAAGTATTCAATTTACAGATAATAAACCTGCATGAAAGTTGTTCAGGACAACAAGACCTTTCAAATAAGCCTATTCATTAAGCTGCACTAATTATATATTTTTAAACTATAGCCATCTGATTACCTGAAATTTCATTTTTCATCACAATTTTCACCTTTTGGATGGCTGTCTTTAACAAAATATAATGAATTCAGATTTGTGTCCACCCTCATTTAAAATGTCATTTTGTCCTGAACAACTTGCATGTTGGTTGTATATTGGTAACTTGTATACTTTCCGAGATATTTATATTTGTTTGGCATGACTCCTACTGTGTTCTCTCAGAGAGAAAAAACAATGAGGTTGTTTGGAAGATCATATTTTACAAAATATAAAGAAGTCAGATTAGTGACAACCCTCATGAGAAAGGTCTTTTTGCCCTGAACAACTTTCACCTTAGTTGTTTTTGTGCACCTTGAATAGTTTTAAAGATATTTAGATTTGTTTAGAAGGTATGCACATTTGCGCTCATAGAAAAGCAGCTTGGAGATCTTCTTGGATATAAAGTCTTCACCACTCATTCACACTAATGGGATCTATGCCGGAGGTGCTAGGACCCAGCGGGAGCAAACCTTTCAAGAGGGTCGGCACCAGAGATGAAGCCGCGAGAGAGAGGCACCGCGAGCCGTGGCTCATGCAGTAAAGACTACCTCAGCTTCGACCCTCCAACTGCTTCAATTCCTTTTTTCCCGCCATCGAGTATGCTTCAGTGATGATGTTGCTTGTCCGCAGGGAGTTAAACTTCAAACTGGCAGCATAGTTTTCAGTTTATTGTTTTGTAATTTATCTTCGAAAGTACCTAGTAGATTTAATTTTATTGGTTAATAAAAGAAGTCTTCAGCCCTCCATTGATGGAGTTGACCATGAGCAGGTCAGGTGACAGTAGGGAGACTTCATATGAAAGTTGTTCAGTCAGCCGAGCTGGATCTGGTCCACCACCCTCCCCACAGGGTGGGTCTGACAACAGATGTTCCAATGCTCAGGGAGATGGGTGGTCCTCCCGGAAGCATAAAAGAAAATGGTCCCATTCACTGCACCATTCGGCCTTGAGTTCTTCTTTGGCGCACGAGTCGAGAAAGAGAAGGCATCACTCGAGGTCACCTTCTGGTATGTCTGTACGTCGATGGTTGGTCATTGGGGCTATGCACTGGTCTCCTCCTCTCTCAGAATCACTGGTTTCAGGCTCCGGTGCCTGATCTCTTTGACATCGGAGCCCGTCCCCACCTATTGGATGGGCCTCTGCTTAGCAGTTTCACCAGTGGGCTGCTCTTATGGAACAGTGGGCTCAGAGGTTGGTGTAGCTACCTGGCCTGGTCACTCCAGGGCCTTCAGGCTGCTCGGGGGACCATGTAGGGTGGTTGGACATTCCTAGTTGTGCGGCACCTTCTTTGGTGCCGTGGACTCCATACTCAGGTGTTTTCCCCCCTCACATGACTGCAGCACAGGGGTCCACACCAATGCCTCTATCTCCTGTTAATTTTCCTTCAGTTTGCAGTTTTCAGAACCTTGGGACACTCTTGTAGCTGTCTGCGGTGCTGAGAGCTCTGCCAGCACCATCTGCGATGCCAGGGGCTCTGTCGGCTCTGTCTGCGACACTGGGGGCTCTTTTGGTGTTGCCCACTGTGCCAAGGGCTCTGTCGGTGCAGTCTGTGGCACCGAGGGCTCTTTCGGCTCCATCCACAGCACCGGGGGCTCTGTCGGCACTGTGGCCTTTGTCGGCGCAGTGTGCTGGGCTGTTTCCGATGGCGCTGACTTCCTTGGGTTCAGTGCCGTGTTCTTCCTCTGCATGGATGCTTGGTGTGGTGCCATCCAGCCTCCAGGGCTTTTCGACTCTGATTCTTTCCTCTTATAATTTCTATTCTGATTTTCACTCCTTTCCTGTCCATACAGTCCCCCCTGGACTGTCAGGAGATGATTTTGAGCCTGACCCAGATCTTCGTCTGGGTGATGATATTGAAGGAGCAGGGATTAATCCTGCTCCAGAGCCTGTGGTCGAAGACCTTTCCTTTAAGTCTCTGCTGAAAAATTTAAATTCCACTCTTTCTCTCCAGATTACAGAAATCAATCCTGGGAAGCTTTTAAGGCTCCAATACCTAGATGTCCCGGAGATCCCTATGGATTTATCTCCTCTGGTACAACCATCTTTTGAGACCCTTTATGGAACAATCCTGCTCTCATCCCTTCCATTGCTAAGTCCATAGATAGGAAGTATGCTGCTCCCAAGGATTGACCCATATTGGCCTCACAAGCTTTTGCTGATCCCATTGTAGTCTTAGCAGAGAATGACAAGGCCATCCCTCCCTCAGGCATCTACAGCCTAGCCTATCAATAAATAATTTCATAAGATAGACACCTTAGGTAAGAGAGTCTTTGCTGCCTCCACCCTGGGAATGTGTATTGCCAGCTACAAGGGCTATTTTTCTCAATATGAGTATGTCCTTTGGCATTCGCTCAAGCAAATGGTAGAAGCTCTTCCTGAGTTGGAAACTAATTCAGAGCTACTTCACACCATAACCAGGGGCATTGAGTCCAATAACCAACAGGTTAAAGCTGCAATGGATGCTTTCGAAACTGATTCTTGAGCAGCGGCGGCGGGCATTTATACCCCTCGCCACTCTTGGCTATGTACTTCGGGCTTCACGAATGATGCCCAGCAGCAGGTCATGGCCTTACCCTTCGACGGTATGTATCTGTTCAGACCCCAGGTGGAACAAGCTCTGGAGGCCAAACAGAAGACTAGGTCAACCATTAAGACAGCTTGACCTGCACCAGCCCCCTCTCGGGGGTGCCAATAAGCATCGGTTTCACAACCGTCAGTCCTTTTGGGGCAAAGGCAGGGGGGTGTTAACAAAACCCATGCCCCACAGCCACAAAAGAAAATGCAGCAGAAGGCACAAGGCCCAAAGCGCCCAGTGCCTTCTGAGCTCTTGGCCCAGGTCTCACCTCAACAACCTGAGGGGGACTGTTCCTCAGCGGTGGGAGGATGTCTGACTCAGTTCTATGACCAGTGGAAGCCTATAACATCAGACAAATGGGTCCTCTGAATAATCCGTGAGGGGTATTCACTCAGTCTTTCTGAAACCTCTCTGGACCATCCTCCCAAATGACAGCCCAGGCTGTCAGCAGTACAGTCAGACTTTCTTGCTTCTGAGGTGCAAGGCCTTCTGAACAACAGGGCAGTAGAACTAGTTCTGCCGGACCAATGAAACACAGGTTCCTACTCCCAATACTTTCTAGTTCCAAAGAAAACTGGAGGCATGCATCCCATTCTGGACCTCAGAAAGTTAAGCAAATTCCTTCACAAGGAAAATTTCAAGATGGTATCTCAAGGTACCCTTCTACCTTTGATTCATCAACATGACTGGCTAGCCTCCCTGGACATGCAGGATGCCTACCAACACATTCTCAAACACCCAAAGCACCACAAATACCAGAGGTTTGTGGCATTGGGTCAACATTATCAGTTCAGAGTCCTGCTCTTTGGGCTATCCTCGGTGCTGCAAGTTTTTACAAAGTGTTGTGCAATTTTCGCAGCACATCTTAGGAAAATTGGAATTCAAGTGTTTCCATATCTGTATGACTGGCTTCCAGCAAGCCCTTCCAGGCAGGGAAATCTGGATGCCATAGCCAAGGCTTCAGACTTCCTCACATCCATGGCAGTCCTGTTAAATCACAACAAACCACAGTTGCAGCCCTCCCAGAAACTCCTTTTCATAGGAACCCTTCTGGATACTTCCTGTGTGAAGGACAGAAGGAGCGATATCCTACAGATGGCCTGATACATCAGAGAAAACAGCTCAGTTCGAGCTATCTTGATGCAGTGGATGCTGGGTCTCATGGCATCCTCAGTGTTCACTGTACCCCTAACATGTCTACACATGAGAGCCTCTCAGTGGATGCTCAGTACTCAGTGGTCCCCAACCACTCACCCTCAGTCCTTTCCCATCAAGGTGACAGAACCTCTAAAGAGGTCACTCACCTGGTGGTCACAGGAGGACAACCTTCTGGAAGGGTATGCCTTTGCTCCTCTGGATCATACGAATCTCCATTACCACTGATGCATCCCTGATGGGATGAGGAGCTCACTGCCAGAATCTCCACATCCAAGGTATGTGGACTCAGGATGAGTCCCGGCTTCACATAAATGTCCTGGAAATGACAGCCATCCTCTATGCAGTCCAGGCCTTGAAGGACATACTCTGTCACAAGAAAATTCTCCTTCAAATGGACAATAAAGCAGTGATGTATTACATCAACAAACAGGGCAGTGCACACTCTTACCCATTATGCAGGGAAGCCATGAGATTGTGGGAATGGTGCCTGAAGCACAAGACTCTAATCCACGCGATTTACCTACCAGGCATGCAGAATGAACTGGCAGACTGTCCCAGCAGAACGGAGACAGATCCTCATGAGTGGTCTCTCAACTCAACCGTCACTCAGTCACTCTTTAAAGAGTGGGGAACTCCAGACCTGGACCTTTTCGCATCTCCACTCAATGCAAAACTGCCTCTCTTCTGCTCCAGAAGTCCAGGACCTGGCATTTTCTGTCAGGATGCATTCAGGCTAGAGTGGACAAAATGCTTTCTATATGCCTTTCCTCCTCTTCCTCTAATTCATAGGGTACTTCTCAAATTTGAGTCTCAGGGAGACAGAATGATTCTCATTGCTCCCTTCTGGCCTTGACAGATAAGGTTTCTGCTGCTCAACAGTCTGTCAGCAACCCCCCCGGAAGCACTTCCCCTTCAGATGAACCTTCTGACCCAGGGGCCCATGGTCCATCCCAATCTGAAGGTGCTTCTCCTTCATGCTTGGCTTCTGAAGAGATAGAGGTGAATAGGTTCAATGTTTCCTGTAGGGTTTCAGATATTCTCTTGGCTGCGCATAAACCAGCCACTAGAAAAACCAACACAGCTAAATGGAGGCGTTTCTCTCTGTGGTGTGCAAAATCCTCTTCGAACCCTTTTTTCTGCCCACCAAATAAAGTCTTGGAGTACCTTTTAGATCTCTCAAATTCAGGTCTGCAGTACTCTACTGTCAAAGTTCATCTCTGTGCCATTTCAGCTTATCATGAGCCGGTACATTCCTTGTCTCTGGCTCAGTTACCTGTAGTTAAGAGGTTTCTTAATGGTATTCTGCATACCAGACCTCCTATCAGACATCCAGTCACAGCCTGGGACATTAACCTTGTGCTAGACATGCTCACTTGGAAACCTTTCGAGCCTCTAGCTACCTGCGAGTTGAAGTTCCTCACCTGGAAAATGACCTTTCTGGTGGCCATTACTTCAGCCTGTAGAGTTTCTGAAATACATGTTCTAGACCCCCCCTTACACTGTATTTCACAAGGACAAAGTAGTTCTTAGGACTCAACCCATGTTTCTTCCAAAGGTTGTCTCAGAATTTCATCTAAACCAACCTTTAGTCCTACCTATCTACTTTGCTAACTTTCAGAATGAAGGGGAATGTACCCTTCAATCTTTGGATGTTAAAAGAGCACTGTGATTTTATCTGAATAGAACAAAAGAAATTTGCAAGGCTCAACAATGGTTTGTTTCCTTCAGCAGGACCTGGCTGGGTCAGCCTGTTGCTATTAGGTGCATTTCAGCATGGCTGGTAGCATGCCTCTGCCACTGCTATTCTATGGCATAGGTTAAGCTAAAAGCACAGTGTATACTCACTCTACTAGAGCAGTTGCGGCATCTCTGGTGGAAATCCGCAATGTGCCCATTGCAGATATTTGCAATACGGCTACATGGAGCTCAGTGCATACTTTCGTTAGGCACCGTGCTTTAGATGTCCATGCCAGACGACATCTGTCATTTGGTAGCATTATTCTTAATGGACTTCTGTCCTAAGTATGTGAGCTCTTAGTTTCTCCTGCCGCCTGTCTCGGGGGTTTATTAGCTCAGTACTCTCCCATTAGTGTGAATGAGTGGTGGAGACTTTATGTACAGGAAGATATGGAAATTACATACGTACCGTAATTCTTGATCTTCTTAGATGAAGTCTCCATCACTCATTCACATGCCCACCCGCCATCCCCCTAGCTCACGTCTCTGTTTTTGGTCTTCACTCCCTTAATGGCTGGGCTATGAAGACTCTATTGTTGACCCTTCTTACACGGGTCATTCGGACTATCTTATGTCCGATTTTGTTAGGTTAGACATCTAGGTTAGTTACGCTGCACTTCCTCGGAAAAAAGGTACTGAGGCGGTTGGAGGGTCGACGCCAAGGTAGTCTTTACTGCATGAGCCATGGCTCATGGTGCCGCTCCCTCGCGGCTCCATCTCTGGCACCGACCCTCTTGAAAAATTTGTTCCCGCTGGGTCCTAGCACCTCCAGCGTTGATCCCATTAGTGTGAATGGGTGGTGGAGACTTCGTCCAAGAAGACAAGAATTACGGTAGGTACGTAATTTCCATTTCTGTGCCCATCATTCTAATTAAACAGAAAAAAGGGAGTATTTCATTAACTGCCATGGAGATTTGCAGACTAGAAGGATACACTGACAACTCCTAAAAGATGTGTTCCACAGAAACACCTTTTTTCAAGGGAAAGCTGGATGGCTGTAGGCTCCGTCCACAGCCATAAAAAGAGAAGGTCAGTCTGAAGATGGCTGCCAGAGGACTGCATGCTGAGGAGTAGCTAGCAGAACCGAATGCAATAAGGTTCCTGATTAAATTTTTAAAGGCATGCCATTGCTACCTTATCTTTACTGAATTAAGGTTTATTGTATTTGAAGTCTGCAAATGCTGCTTTCTTAGAGTGTTTTTTTTGTTTTTTTTTTCCTGTTTACTTATAGTGAGCATCTATGGATATCTGAGCACTGGGATAGTGAAGTAGCAGAGCAACGGAACAACAGAATTCCAAAGTATTGGAGTACCGGTGCCAGAACAGCAGTGTTAGAGTATAGTTGTAGCTTGATGGCAAGCCGGGAGTGGACAGCAGATAACTAGTTTTAGTCCCCTTCTCCACTTGCTCAAAGTTACTTTAAATTGTCCTCCGAAAAATAATTTTTACAATCAAAGGGATTAATGGAGTGAAGGGAAGTGAAGGAAAGAGAACAAGTTTTTGGCAGAGGTCTTGGCAGTGGAGAGAGACAGTGGAAACTTTATGTCCAGCTGAACTAATACAACAATGCCTGCTTATATGATTGCATGACTGTTTTCTGACTTTTAGTGTTAGATCGAATTTGTGATTTTACAACATGAGTCTGTGATGTTATGCAATTGAGTAGTGCTGTTAGCGGTCACCAGTCCCTGTAGACACAGTCAGAGAGAAAGATCAGGAGAGGCACTGCAAATGGTAACACTGCCTGTGTCTCTGTGTTCTATAGCATGTGTGTGTGTGTGTGGGGGGGGCAAAGGCAAGGTCATAGGCAGTGAATTGGAGCATATCATGCACAAGAAATATCACAAATCATGTCAGTACTGTATCTGTGACATTTCTGTGTGCATAACAGCAAGGAAATGTACATATTTTGTTAAGGAGTATTTTGCAAGGTGGAAGGATACATTACCTTTTTTTGGTGTTTAAACACGAAAAAAAAATGTTTGTTGGTTTCTCATATTTTTGACATAACCCATGTTATAAGTGCAATAAAGAGAGAGAGAGAGAGAGAGAGAGAGAGAGAGAGAAAAGAGAATGAGAATATCAGTGACAGAGAGAGATCAAAGGAATGTGGACCCAATCACAGAACATAGACAGAGACACTGCATGTTGCGGCCGCTGTTACTGAGTGTCTCTGTCTCTCTCTAAGGCTGCCTGGAGAAACATTGTGGTGTTCCTGTTTCTCGCTGTGTGAGAGTCCAGTGCTGTGGAATGGCCCTGTTGACTTTCGGTGGTCCCCTGCCACTGGCACCAACAGGTGCAATATAGCAGCACAGAGGGTGACACGTATCAATGGACAGACATTGCTGGTCGCTGTCTCACTGCTCACATACCACAGTGTGTGTGTGTGTGTCTCTCTCTCTCTCTGTCTCTTTGTTGTGGGGGGGCACCCAGCCACAACCCTGCCACTGTACAGTCCCCCCTTCATGATGTGTTGGCTGCCTGACCCCTGCCATAGCCGTAGCAGCACCTCAAACATGGGGATGTACACATCCCTCTATGTTTCTGCCCTGGCGACCCTGCTGGCACTGACCTGATCACCGCTTTGGGTGGGGGGAGACAGTGAGAAGTATGTTGTAATGCTGGCCACAGGTAGTGTCCACAGAGTGTGTCCAACTGGTACCAGACACTAGCTCCCTCCCACAGAAAGACGGAGGTCAACAGAGAGTAAGAGTTAGGCAGACAGCTGTCAGAGCTCAGGAAAGACATGATCATTTAATCTCACAAGTGCTGTAGTTGTGTGTGTGTGTCTCTGTCTGTCTTTCTCTCTATGTGTTGAAGTCTGTAGGCAGCAGTACATGAGGTGGGGAAAAGTGCTGTGGCAATTTGTTGTGCTGCAGCCATGCAAACCCCCGGCCATGAACCTGTCACATTGTCACCTGCCTTCCAGTAGTCACAGCGATGTCCCTGCCAGCCACGGAGACTGAGAGGGAGGGAAAGGTTACCTGGTGGTTTGTGTCCCGCTGCATTTGCCACCCTCTAAGTAGTGTTGTGCAGATAGCATGCAAGACAGAGGGTGAGAGAGAGCGAGAGAACAAGTCAATTACCGTGAGCCACAGAACAGCGCAACATGCTTCCTTGTGTCTCTGTATGTGTCTGTATGATCGGGGCACAGTGAGTGACATGCCAGGAGGAGCGTGAGACATTATGTTTAAGTGGGTTAATTTGGCAACAGAGAACAGGAGACATGCTGAAGTAGGTAACAATCAATGTGTATGTCGAGGCTCCTCCTACAAGTGACAAGGAGTGGGACATAGTGTATCTTTGACATTGGCAGCTGTATTGTGTGTGAGAAGCTGAGAAGCACTGTCAGTGGCCACCAGTCCCTGTAGACACAGATAGAGAGTGAAATCGGGAGAGGCACTGCAAATGGCAACACTGCCTGTGTCTCTGTGTTCTACAGCATGTGTTTGTATGTGTTTGTGGGTGGGGGCAAATGCAGGGTCGTAGGCAGTGAATTGGAGCATATTATGCACAAGAAATGTCACAGATCATGTCAGTACTGTATCTGTGACATATTTGTGTGCAAGACAGCAAGGAAATGTGCATATCTTCTTAGGGAGTATTTTGCAAGGTGGAAGGATATAGTACCTTTTTTGGAGTTTAAACATTAGAAAAAACACTTTTGGGTGGTTTTCTCATGTTTTTGACATAACCTATGTTATAAGTGCAATAACCCACTCCAGGGTGTGGGTCTATAGGCATTTAATGTACGCCTGGAGTGCTGTGAGGACACTCGGCCTACAGCGTCATGCCTCACAACATACCCAGGCATTCATTAAATGCCTATAAACCCACACCCTGTTATGGTTTATTGCTTACATAGATGCTCAAGTCCACTTTCAGCCCAGGTCTGTAAGGAAATGAGATAAAAATTATTGTTATTTTTATCTGCTTAAATAGAATAGAGAAAGCTTTTAAAAGTTCTGATTGCCTCCCAAATTGTAAACATAATAGCCCTGGTCTGTTTGAAGGGAGTTCTTGAGTGGATTCTTGGTTGCAAAGGGCAAGCTGCTGTTTTGTAAAATGTAGAAGTTGTAATGTTTTTTAGCTATTTTCTGTTTTTTTTTACTTTTTGACCTTTGACCCTGTTAAGATCTGCTTGTGATTTCAATTTTAATGCCATCTTTATGTCAGTGTTACATAGGCGCCCTACAGGTATTTTGCTGGAAAGCATGTTGGTTAGCCAGCAGGTTCAAGCCCATTAAGAAAGTAAATGTTCCTTTGCCACTGACATTTAATTTTAGTTTAGACTGCAGTTTATTGGTACTTTAACAGCCTGTAACATCTGATAATAATGTTATCAATGAAGTCAGTGAGCTGACTACTGAAATTGCTGTAGTACCCGCAACATCTGTTGTAGTTGTTGAAAAAAATGGGAATAAAGTAGAGTATGAAAAAAAATAAAGGTAATGTGAAATAAAGTAAAATGATTAATAATGATTAACAGGGACTGCCACTAGGGGCGCAGAAGCAGATGGCAGCCTGAGGACATAGCTGTCCACATTTGAGGGCCAAATCCTGCAAAATACATCAGTAAAATTAATAATTCATGGTTAGAACGTAAACCGAGTTGTGTAGGACACTACCAGCAGCAAGGAGACACAACAATCTATTTTTTACTCTGCATACATCAGAGGTTTTTTCGTGTGAACTTACCTACAGCAGATAGGGCCTGCGGCCTAGAAATGGGTCAGCCCTCACTTCCAGTTACCTGGGACCCAGCTGCGGTTGACCGGATGTTCGGACAACTCCTAATCAAATGGCTCAAGTAACGCTGGCCACGAATCATATGGCACAGGTTCTCCAGGGAATGAAAGCCCAGCTCTTTCAAAATGAGAGCCGTGTCACCATCACCGAAGGTCACCTGCATGACCAAGCCACTATCCTCCGTGAATAGCAGGCCACTCTGAACAAATTACAGCAGAAAATTAACTATTTTGAGAACCGGGGGAGGAGAAACAACCTCCGGTTCTTGGGATTTCCAGAAAAAGCAGAAGGACGGAGCACTGAATCTTTCCTGCAGACTGCACCAACCAAAATACTCCAGATGGATCCTGGCCATGTGGTGCAGGTGGAAAGAGCCCACCGCACCCTCGCCCTAATGCCACAGGGGAATGACAGGCCTAGACCGATAATCGCCTGGTTCCTGGACTACTGGGACAAAGTAATGATTATGGCCAAATCCAGGGAACTGCGGAACATTACGTGGAGATCCCACAGAATAAATATTTATCCAGATTATGCCAAAGATCTTTCAGACTGTCAGCGAGCCTACACGGAGGCCCGCCACCTCATGCACCGCAGCAGCCTGACTTTTTCTCTGTGCTACCCAGCCACAATGTGGGTAGAGCACAATGGGACCCTTTGTTCCTTCGCTTCCCCTGAAGCATTGATGGACTTCCTCAACAGAAACTGGTCTGGGGGAAGCACAGCACCAAACCTCACTGTAGAGCCCCTCAAAATGCTCTAACTGCGGACTGAATAGGAGGTCTCCACTGAAGAATCCAAATGAACCAAAGTGGGCCTTAGCACTGGGAGATACATGGGAACTCCCGGCTAGAAGCAATCATAAATGACAATCTTCTTGACACCACAGGAAAAGAGATCACTCAACAGAGAGGCCTCACAGCACCAGTCCTGCTCTGTGGATGATGGACACGGCTGAACCAGCAGGCCTAGAAGACTTTGTGTCGCAGAATCGCTACAGTGCACTGAGACCTACAACTCCAGAACCTGAACAGAAGTCCCCTGAGGGCTCACGCTCTGCGCACTGCCTTTCCAGACCCAACCCAGAGCCAATGGCCAGATCCTGGGCGTATCGTGTAGCCTCTTCCAGCAAGTCCCAGCCCATCTGGCAAGAGTAGCACCACCCTCAGAAGATGATGTCAGACAGAAGGCCGGGAGATCCCGCTGAGCTGATGCCCACATCCCTGGGTTGAATATCACCACTAGCACTCTCTAATCCAGACTCCCACACACACAATCAGATAAGTAATCTGGGAGTTTTCTTCCTCTGGACTTTCGCTATTTCGAAATACTTTTCAAGTATCTTGCTTTTAATGGGGCTGGGGGGCAGGATTTAGTGTATGTGAAGTAGAAATTTCATGATAGCCCACAGAGCTTATTCGCCCTAAAACTGTGACATACACCGGCAATCTGCCAGGCCCCCTTCCCCTCAACTTCCTGGAAGCCCTACTTGCACCTTTTCTGAGTCATTTTGCAGGCCTCCCCCGGAGGACTGGCAGAGAGGGGAGCCTGGAGGACGCTGGGGGTATGGTCGCTGGCATGCCACTGCTTGGTAGGCCCAGATCCCCCCCTTCTCCCTACTTGGCACCTGCTTAACTAAATAGTGGCTGGTGGTAGGCCTTAGGGTGGTGCCCTCCTCTCCCTGCTCTATCCCTCCCCTTATACCTTACTGTCCGACCGAGTCTACTTGTATTGAACTGCAAACGCAGTTCCTGTGAATGTGGACCTAGGCCTGACTGTTGATTGTAAAATACTTATCTCTCCCAGCTCGCCGATGCCAGGTCAGCTCGGCAACGCACTGAAGAGACGGCAAGAGGCTTGCTTTGATGCACAACGTAGGGATGAGATACTTCACTCCTGCTCCCCTTTCCTCTGCCTACATGGACACGGCTCCCCTACGCTGCCACTCAGGCATGAAAAAGATGGACTACAGTACTTCCTGGCTGCCCGCCAGTGATGATGGAGCAGGAGTAGACAGGGGGATCTGTCTAGACCCCCTTCCTCTACATCCTGAGAGTATGATCCAGGGTGTACAGGGTCCTCGCAACTCGCCACAAATTCAGTGACACACAACAAGGCCCTCTCATAGGAGGTGGATTGCCCCCTGATCCTCCTCTCAAAGGGTACTTCCCTTACCTGCACGCAGGGAACAGAGGTAGGCCTCCAGTGGACTGCTGTGGCCTCACGTATACCCCTGTTACTCAAAGGGAATTGCCTCAAGGCAAATGTATATAGTTCAAGTATTGTGAAGTGCATGTCTTTGATATTGCTAGATTACTGCTATTATGAATGCTTAGCTGAATCCGAAACTGAATGCTACCCAAATAGTGACCTCTCTCCAGGATGTTCACTGCAGTTACCAGCTCCAGGTCCCACTTTCACACCACGCATTTTGGGCTTGTCCGGGGTCCCAGATGCCTGCCCCAAAATCTCTACCTGTCATCAATACCTCCGCCAAGCACTGCCTCCCTTCCTAGACCCTAATGGGTGATATTACAGCCTATTCTTGGAATGTACATGGGCTAAACACCCCCACAGAGTGGAGACAGGTGCTCATGCACCTGAAGAGATTGAGGGCAGATCTGTCATTCCTGCAGGAAACAAAACTGACCAAGGAGGACCACATGAGGTTAAAAATGGGTTGGGTAGGTCAGATAGTGCATGCCTCAGCCCCCACAAAGAAGAGGGGGGGTGACAATAATTATACAGTCAGGAAAGTGGAGAGGGATGGGGAAGGAAGATGGGTCCTAGCTTGGGTGGACACCCCAGAGGGACTGCTGTTTCTGGAGAATGTATATGGTCCTAACAAAGATTCCCTGGGACTCTTTCATACACTAGCTCAAAGGATAGGGGAGATGTCCTCGAACAACGTCCCCATGCTGTTAGGGGGAACTATAACTTAACATTGGACCCCTTCATCGATAGAAGTCCATCAAACATGGAGCCTCACCCTACAGGCGCGTGGCTCTGGGGCTCCTCATGCAAGAACTGACCCTAACAGACATATGGCTGGCTTTCCATCTCAGAGACTGGGGCTACACCTGTCATTCCTCAGTACATAACTCTTACAGCTGTATTGACTTTTGGTTGACATCCCCTGAAATCACTAAGGCAGATCTGGACACTACCATACACCCCATAATTATCTCCAACCATGCCCCGGTCCAGCTCACCTTCGGGCATGGCCCCCCTACCTACCACTCCCCCACATGGAGATTGGACCCCTTTTGCTGAGGGACCCAGATTTTGCTCCTTGGCTACAAAATAAGGCCACTCTTTTCTTTAAAGAAAACCCCATAACAGACACTGATGCGGGCAATACTTGGGAGGCCTTTAAGGCAACCATTAGAGGGGCAATAATGGGATATGCCCATAACTGGTGAAAATAAAAGAGAACAGCACCTCTCTGAACTGGAAAATGCACTGAGAGAAGCAGAAGACCTTTTTAATGCCTCCCCCATCCCTCAACATAAGTCCCAAATAGGGCTTAAGGTGACAGGCATCCGGTTGCAGATAAATGAGCTGGTAGCTAGAAAAGCGAAGATTTCAATTCTCTGGCTGAAGCACAAATACTGGGAGGTGGGGGAGAAAAGGGGGCAAGATCTTAGCATACTGCCTAAGGAAATAGCAGGCAGAAAGGCAAATTGCTGGCCTAGCCGTCAGCACCGGACAGACCCACACCAATCCCGAAAAAATAAACAGCATAATGGCCGA
Source organism: Neoceratodus forsteri (assembly GCA_016271365.2). NCBI lineage: Eukaryota > Metazoa > Chordata > Ceratodontiformes > Ceratodontidae > Neoceratodus > Neoceratodus forsteri. Next base: position 1,197,299,789 of record CM057450.1, on the reverse strand, counting down.
TTTTTATGCCACACTATATGCATCCTCAAGGGCCCCTAGTCTGGCAGATGCTATCCCCTTACTACAAAAGCTAAACCTCCCCACACTTACTGGCCAGCAATCTGCAGCCCTGGATGCCCCCATAACACCTGACGAGGTAGCCTCAACACTGCAGTCACTCAAAACTGGCAAGGCCCCCAGTGAGAACAGTCTCCTGCTAGAAACCTGACAACTAATAAGCCACATGGTATCCCCAGTCCTTTGCCACATCTAGGCTGAAGCCCTGGGGCTGGGCTCTCTCCCTCCCTCCATTCAGGAGGTGGTAATCATGGTCTTCTGAAAAAAGGGCAAAGACCCCCTAAAAGCCTCAAGTTACAGGCTGAACTCACTGCTGAACGCAGACAGCAAGGTCCTAGCCAAACTGCTAGCCACCAGACTTAACCCTCTACTTCCCCAGCTCATTCACCCTTCTCAAGTTGGGTTCGTAAAAGGACAGTTTTGTTTGGACAACCTTCGTTCCCTCCTTAACCCAATCCATGCTGCTAAATCACTCACCACTCCAGCTGCGATGGTGGCCCTGGATTTCAAAAAAGCATTCAACTCCCTGGAGTGGGATTTCATTTGACTGGTCCTGCAAACCATGGGTTTTGGCCCAGGGTTTCAGGCCTGGGTAGATGCCATGTACCACCTTCCAATGGCTAGGGTCCTGACGAATGCCCGGCTTCACCCCCCACCCCTAGGCTGAGGGACTCGCCAAGGCTGCCCACTTTCCCCTTTGCTCTTTGTTCTGGTCATGGAGCCTCTTGCTGTGGCTCTGAGGCAAGCCCCATGAATTAAGGGAGTGAAAATCGGGGATGTGGAATACACAACCCTTATGTATGCGAATGATCTCCTTCTGCCCCTTGCGGATATTGAAAAGTCAATCCCCACCCTCCTGGACATATTATCAGACTTTGTCCTATTCTCTGGGGTCTGCTTGAACCAGAGCAAGACAGAGGTTCTTCCCCTAAATGACCACTGCACCCCCTGGATGGCCACTTCCCATAACCTACAGTGGGAACCTGAGGGCATCACATACCTAGGGATCCTAATCACGCCACACCTCCCTAAAATATGGGAGGCTAACCTGAAGCCCCTAATAGCCAGTATTCACCTGGAGCTTGAAAGATGGATACCCTTGTGGCTCACCCTAGCAGGGAAGATAGCAGCCATCAAAATGATCACCACTCCGAAGCTACTGTATGTAATATCGCATCCGTCCCTGTGTCTCCCCCCATATGGCTCAACAAGATAGACAATCTCCTGAGTCATTTCATCTGGGAGAGAAAACAACCACGATATGGTAGGAATAAGCTCAGGGCACACTGGTCTGAAGGAGGGGGAGGTGCCTGCCATGGTATGAAGGCTACAAGTGGGCCTTTCAGACAATGCAAACTTGGAAATGGTTCGCAGCACTAGATGAGGAAGCGCCACAGTGGCTGGGCATGGAGCTGGTAGCTAGTGGAGTGACCAGCTTACCCCTGCTTCTCTACAATACCCCTCCCTGGGAGCTAAAGATACACCCCACAATCAGCCCCTCCATAGAATACTGGATGAGAACGCACTAAAAATTGAAAACAGATCCCACCCTGATTGACTATATGCCACTCTGGGACAACTCGGAGATCAAAATAGACCATGGTCCCATAGTTAGGCGAGCCGGGGCATACAGCGTCTGTCAGATCTTTATATGACAGGTACTCATACAGTGGATACATTTCAGGTTCTCCGGGGACATTTCCAGATCCCACCCACAGATCACTGGAAATACCTCCAAATTAGGAGTGTCATGATGCAGCATATCAGACATTGGTCCTTGAGACCACAGAAACAATCCCACCTCCGACGCCAGCTCTCCCTCTCTAAGGGTTGCTCCAGTGCAATATAGTCAGCATGCAGAACCCAGATCCCTTCCCAATCCCAGGTCACTAAGGCCAAATGGGAGAAAGCCCTTGGTATCCAAATTGCAGAGAAAGATTGGGCTGCTGGTTGGAGATTGGTGCACAGGGCCTACCCAGACTCTCGCAGTGTGCTAATCCAGAACAAGATTATGCAGTCCTAGTACAGAACACTGATGGTACTACAAAAAACAAAGCTACTATCAGATGACCGATGCTGAAGATGTCAATCCCAGAAAGGGGATATGCTGCACATACTTTGGGTATGCCCACTAATCAGGTCTTTATGGCAGTACGTGTGCTCCTTAGGATCCCTGATCCTACATAAACCCCTCCCTCAAAGGCCGAAGGTCCTCCTGCTGGGCCTTCACAGTGATCCAACATCTCTCACTCTCAAGGAGCAAAAATGGATTGCCATTACTAGTTTGCTCACAAAGCGGTTGATCCTTTGCAAATGGCGGATGCCAGATGTACCTACGGCCCAAGAGGTGATGAATGCTCTAGCCCAGCAGGCCACGCTGGCGTGCATGTCCCATGTGATTACAAACATAATGCCCCAGTATTCCGAATTTTGGAATCCCATCCTAGTGCTGCTGAAACCAAGAGAGGGGATAGGTTAGAAATCAACACCCAGTTCCCCCAGCCCCCCACCCGTAGTGCAACTTGAGAAATTTTGGCATACAGGCCTAGTCTAAGCATAATGCAAAGCAGAATCCTATAGCTAAACATTCATCAGTTAGATGTACACTTCATGAACTCTTTTTTTTATTCATTATTATACCTAATGTTTCTCCAGTGTACAGTACTTTGTGTGTTTTTGCTTGTGTTTTGCACAGGTACTCCTATGGAGCCTGTTTAACAGTATTTCACTCTGGGAAGCACCTGAGAATCACTTCTTAGAGCTGATCTCCAGTTCACACCAGGTATGAAAGTTACAGTCTTGATTTTTCCCTTCTGTTCCATGTTATATATAGAATTGGCTGCCTAACTGAGCCTCCTACTCTCCTTATGTAACAAGGCAGTTGTTGGAAGCCTGAGGGGGTTGGAGCTGCTCCAGAGCAAAACTTGTTGACGCATGTCATTAATGTTCCAGTTTTCAAAGTGGTGCTGATTGCCTCCAGCACAGCACATATGACTGTACTTGCACTTGCCTATGACCCAAGTTACTTGAAAAATAAACAAGCATTTGTCAATGCCGAATGTTGCTTGCTTCTATGTGCTGTTTAGGTATTTGGAAGTCATTGGAGTGCAAATATTGAAAATTTGCGAACTTACGAGCGTCCGTAGGAACTGCGCAATGCACACTCATAAAACAGTAATTTTTAAGAATTCTTTCACCAAATTTTCAACATTGCCATTTTAAGATCTCTGCTCATGAACAGTGACACTGTGATTTTCTTAATGTGTCCCATACACTGAGTTCGCATCCGACTGCGCCATTGTGCACTACATGGGCGGAAACATGTTTTGGGCAGGATGTGAAAATGATAGCTGTACTGCTCATGAGGAGGTGTGGTAAAATGGCAATGTTGAAAATCTGGAGTGAAAATATTGAAAATTTGTGAACTTATGAGCCTCATGAGGGAACCGCGCAACACACGCCGTAAAACAGTCATTTTTAGAATTTTTCACCAAATTTTCAACATAGTCATTTTAAGACCTCTGCTCATGAACAGTGTCACTGTGATTTTATTAATTGCCCGTACATTGATTTCAAGACCGACTGCGCCATTCTGTGCTAAGGGCAAAACACATTTGAGGAGATATGAAAAATGACAGCTATACTACTCATAAGAAGGTGTGGTAAAATGGCAATGCTGAAAATCTGGAGTGAAAATATTGAAATTTCACGAACTTACGAGCTCATGAGGAACTGCGCAACGCACGCTCATAAAACAGTCATTTTAGAATTTTGGACCAAATTTTCAACATGGGGTTTTGGGACCCCTTCTCATGAATGATGTCACTGTCATGGTGGTATTCAGGCCCAAGGGTGATTTCACAGTCACTGCACAGTCACTGCGCGAAATCACCCTTGGCCTGAATAACACCATGACAGTAACATCATTCATGAGAAGGGTCCTAAAACCCCATGTTGAAAATTTGGTGCAAAATTCCCAAAATGCCTGAGATATGCAATAAAGTTGAACCCCCATCTAGCCCATTATACAGTTTACCGCATTTCCTCAGTTTGCGGTTGGCTTTGAAGAGTGCAGACATGTTCCTGGTCCACGAAGATCATCGTGCAGAGTCCGGAGGTAAGTATGGGGTGAGGGGTGTGGGAGGCTGGGTGCGCAGGTGGGTGCGGGTTGTGGGAGGGTTGGGAGACGCCGCAAGGACCGGTTTTGTTTTATAGGTTTAAAAAAAAGACGTGGACGTTTGCCACGCTGGGTGGGCTCCAGCGTGGCACAAGGATGAGGGGCCGTTCAGCCGATGGGGGATTGGGCACCACCGTCAGCCAAGGACTGATTGCCACGCTGGGGTGGGCTCCCAGCGTGGCACCAACTACTGGGGTGGAGGCGACACAGCTCAGCCTGACGAGATTGGGCACCCATCGGCTACACAATGCGTCTTGAGACACATGCGCCTCTGCGTGTGGGGGAGCTACACTTCTTATCGCTGCTCACTGAAGCGGGCCCCTTTCAATCAGTATGCCACTGCATTTTGGAGCGTGTCATAGACAGCTCCAAAATGCATTGGCTTACAGGGGCCGTGCCTGCTAGCTCACTGACTGAATTGGAGAAGGAGGTGACACACCTCCGAAATCTCCGATGATGACACTATGTTTCTTGCACATGCATGCAAGCAACATAAAAATCTTAACAATAAAAAACAATGATTAACAGAGGTTGTGGTGTAGAGAGTGGGGGAAGGGAGCCTGGATGCCATATGAAAGGTGGGGGAGAGGGGTTGATTCACTTTTCAGTTCTTTAGGAGGGTAGTTTTATTTCAATTTATTTTTTTATTTTACCTTGAGTTTTATTTTTATTTTATTCTATTTTACTTGCCATGCAGTTTTGAGTTTAGCAGCCAAACAGGCTGAGGGTTAGTTTCTAGTAACTGGGTACGGGTCTGGTAACCAGAGCAAATGGACCTTGGATTCACAAGAACAAGTACATAAGGGAAGTAAGATTGTGACTTTTTTTCTGTATATTCAAGGGAATATTTTTTCTATATCTTAAAAATTTGTGTGCAGAACTGTTCTCTTTCAGGTTTGAGTGAGGGGCTCGGTGACTATTTTTTTCTGTATCGGGGATTTATTGGGAACTTGTGTAGCCTTTTTATATTCCTTTTGCAGGTTGAGTGAAGGGCTCAGAGTGCTATAGTGTGGAGGGCTTGGTGCTCTGTTTCTGTTGATTTTTCCCACCCTCCCACCCCTGCCCTACTGTCTATTGAATGCTCTGGAGTCCTGAGGACAGGGACACAGCAAGAGGATTGGCTGGGGCTATGGAGTGGGAAGTGCAATAGGGAGAAACAAGTCCACCCACAACAAAAACAAGGTACAGAAACTAGCTGGAAGGTACTTGTCTGTAGCATAAGAAGCTAGCCTTTATCAGGGTAGCTTATCAGATGATTGAGCTAATCTTGGGGACAAATCTGTAACCTAGCACAGAATGGACTAACCTGGGAGGATAAACTATACTGTAGGAGTAGCTCTACAGTTTAGCTTGCTGAGAGTGGGGATCTACTTAGGAAAAGTGGTGTCAGGGGAGGTTTGACATTCAGGGGATCTGAGGGGGCTCCAGGGTAACACACTGGGAAAGCTGGGTAAGGGAAGGTTGGCAGAACATGATTCATTTAGAGTACAGGAGAGGGCAGGGATGAGAGGCTCTTAGGTGGAGGATGGGAGTTCCTGGGGAGCAAAGGAGGACAGGAAGAATAGTGGTGTGTAATGGATGTTGGGCAGCAGTATTTATGGAGATGCTATGAAGGATAGGGGAAGACAACCAGAAAAAGGGATTTGCAAGGGGAAGGGGAGGGATAGGGAAGAGGGTTATCGGGAGGGACTGTGCCTGCTGCCACTGAACTAGCCATGTGGTGTGGCAGCGAGGGAGGCTGGCTCTGGCACAGCAGGTGCTAGGTTTGAGGTTGGGGACAGGAGGGTCTAAATTTTGCCACTGCCTGCTGCTCCCAGACTTTTTTTTTTGGCTGAATTTGTGCCCCCTCCCCAACATGCACCCTCCTGGAGTTAGGAATCCTAATTAAGGGGGTGTGGGGTTGCAGTCACCCCACCAAAAAATACTTTAGGTTGCCGTGTGTTGGTTTGCTGTTAAGTGTATATCGCTGATTTGCTTTTTGGTGATATACATTCGCCATAATAGCGATCGCCATTCCACATTCGCTATTATGACATAGAACCATTACCTGGACATCTAGGGGCACAAGAGCATTCGCTGAGGATGGGATTACTGTGCCCAACAGGTTTGCACCTTTATCAGCCATGAGGGACAAGGGAGCTCAGGAGGGGGATGGGGGCAAGACTAGTACAGGATATACAACAGGTACAAGCAGAGAAGAAGGGAGGAAGAGAGGTGAGGGTAGGAGGGGACAGGTAAGGCAGGAAACATACAGGGAAAAAGAGCAAGGGGGAGAAGGAATGAGGGGGATAAAAGTGGGGCTGAGGCAGGGGGTACAGTGTGGAGTGGAGTGAACCAGACAAGAAGGGAGCAGGGCAGTAGGAGAGGGGAGCACAGGGCAGAGGGGGAAGAGGATGTACAGGAGGGGCTAGGTGGAAAGCAGGGGGGATAGCATGTGGGGAGACCAGGGAAATGGGGAAGGAGGAGCTGGGGGAGTGGGGATCATCAGAAAAAGTTCTGACTAACTTGTACGGGTAGAGAAAATACGGGAGGAAATGGGGGCAAGCAGAGGGGGCAGGTGGGCAGTGTAGGCCAAGGGGCTACAAATGGGGTACTGGGGGTGGGAGGATGGGTTTGCTAGGCAAGGGATCAGAGTCACTAGCTAGGGTGGGGGTTGAGGAGAAGGTCAGGGTCTTCAGGAACTCAATTATAAAAGGGATACATTGGCTTAAGAAGGGAGTTAACTATAGGAGGAGGTCAGTCTTTTGTAAACTAGGGATAAAGGCAGGGTGGGTGATGCAGAAAATCAGGGAGGGGACAAGGGTGGTGGTGGGGGGGAAATCGCACCTGGTCATTCATTTGGGAACCAATGATCTGGCAAGCAATGAAGTGGAGGGAGTTCAGAGAAGATTCAGGGCACTGGTGAGTGGCTGCAAAGAAGAGGCCAGATCTTTGGCATTCTCAGAAGTCTTGTTGGTCCCCTGTGCCAGCTCTGTTAGAAAACAAACAATCAGGGAATTCAATGACTGGCTCAGGGAATGGTGCAGGAAGGAAGGTTCACTGATATAGGGGGGGGGGACAAATGTGAGGATGAGGATCTATATTGGGAGGACAGGCTACATCTCAGCAATGGGGGGGCAAGGGTGCTGATAGGAGCCTACAAAGTTACATTAATAAGGTCTTGAGTGGGGGTTTAAACTGGTAGGGGGTGGAGTATGAGGCTAGGAAGAGGGGAGGGTTACAGGAAAAGGGGCTAGCCTAGCTAGCACTCCCCCACATGAGGGGGCGGGTAGGGTAGCAAACATTGATTAGGTGGAGGAGCGGATTTGGTGGAAGGGACAGTGTGCAAATGCAAGGAGTTTAGGAAACAAAATGGTAGACTCAGAGGCCATAATGTGGATGGGGGCAGAAACATCATGGCCATAACAGAGACCTGGTGGTCAGAACACCAGACATGGGAGGTGGGTATCCCGGCTTACAGACTTCTTAGGAAGGTCAGGTCTAGAAGAAAGGGGGAGGGGGTAGCATTGTATGTCAAGGACGACATCAGGGTGGCAGAAGGGAAGGAGGAACAGGGGAGGTGAAGGTCCTGTGGGTCAGACTGGATAAGAGGTCTGGGGCATCCTTGAGGCTGGGCATGATCTACAGACTTCTGATGCAGGATGAGGAGGTGGACAGACAGCTGTTGCAGGAAGTTCAGAGGATGGCATGCAGGGGAGAACTTCTGCTGGAGGGGGACCTTAATCTCCTGGAGATTGACTGGGAAATCCTGTCAGCAAAGTCAGTCAGAAGCAGGGAGATCCTTGAGTCCCCCCAGTGTGCTTTCCTGCAACAGCTGGTAAGGGAGCCCACTGGGGCAGTAACATACTAGACGTGGTCCTCACTAATGGGGAAAGTGTGGAAGAGGTGGTAGTGGGGGACAGCTTAAGGATAAGTGACCACAATACGGTGAGGTTTAGGGGTAAGGACAGGGAAGGAAGCATGCCGGTCTGACATGAAGTTTCTGGACTTCAGGAGGGTGGATTTTACCAGAATGAGGGGGATATTCTGGAATTAAATGGAGGGTGTGACAGAGATGAATAAGGCCCTGCCCTATTTGTTATGCAGAAAGAATTTAAATGCAAGGATCTGTTCTTTTTGCTCCTTTTCTGTCTCTTGTCTGTCTGGTTATGCAGCCAAAATTTCTTGTGAGACCTAGGAACTGACCACTCTGATGGTTTCACAATTCTCCACCTCTCACTGTCTCTGCCTTCACTTGCTGTTCTGTCTTTTTTTTCTCCTTGCATATCTGCGATTATAAAAATATATGTGACTCTTTATGTGGAGATGTCACTGATACTGGGATCCCTTTGGTTTGAAATCTATATGGTTGTACTGTGGAAATGTTTGCAAAAAGCTATTTGAAACTCAAGGGGTTAACCTGAAATGCAGTTTGTAAGCCCTTTGCAGAGCTGTAAACAAGAGGTCACTTCTGAGTCACCATATACTGTTTTGCTGCACCTGCAAGGAACGAAATAGGCAAGAACATTCTGCAAACTTACAAGAACATTCTGTGAGAAGCAGGCTCTCTTAACAAGTTCCCAAAGACTTATAAAAAGAGCAGCAATACTTTTGCTAGAGAGACAAGGAGAGTGAGAGACTGAGAGACTGAAACTTGGAATTAAGAGATACCCTCAGAAGAAGGACTTGGGTTTTCTCTGTTTGTACTGCCTTTGTAAATAGTTATACTAAATAATTTTTATTTTTTATTTTACTGTTTTTGAGAAAAATAAAATGCTATTTGCAAATTTTTAAACTGCTTCTGGTTTTCCTAGGCTTCATGACCTGTGCCTGGATGACAGAGCGAAAGGAACAAATTGAGGATGTGAAAGAGTTATGGGATTCAGTTAAGCGAGGATTACTGAAAGACACTGAAATCTGCATCAAGAAGGTTAGTAAAAGCAAAAAACGAAAGCGGCTGCTGTGGTTTACCAGGGAGGTGGTGAGGGCAATTGGGGGAAAAAACAAGGGTGTTCTAAACATACAAGGGGACCCTGAGGAAAGAAGATAAGGAGATTCACAGGGAGAAGCTGAGGATGGCAGGGCAGAAGATTAGTAGGGCAAAAGCGGATACTGAGGAGAAGATTACTAGAAAAGTCAAAAGGAGTGATGAAACTTTTTAGGTATATTAGGGAGAGGAAGAAGGCCAAGCATGGAATAGACAGACTAAAGGGGGAAGGGGGAATGCAGGTGGAAGAGGATTTTGAGAAGGCAGAATTGCTGAATAAGTATTCCTGTTTGGTTTTCACAATAGAGGGGAAAGGAAGAGGACCATAGTTAAGGTAGAGGGGAATGGATGACACAGGGGTAGATCCTAGCCCATTCAGCAATGACAGGATAAGGGAGGAGCTAGGAAGGTTGAGGTTGGATAAGGCTATGGGTCCAGATGCCCTCCATCCTAGGGTACTCCGGCAATTGAGGTAGGAACTGGTTGCACCTTTGGCAAGACTGTTTAATCTGTCTCTGGAAACAGGGTGGGAGCCTGGGGACTGGAAGAGGGCAGACGTGGTGCCACTCCACAAGAGTGGCAGCAGAGAGGAAGCAGAAAACTACCATCCAGTCAGCCTCACCTCAGTGGTGGGTATGGTGATGGAGGTGCTCCTGAAAGAAAGGGTGGTCAGTTACCTTGCAGATAGTGGAATGTAGGACAACAGGCCATATGGCTTTATCAAATGGAGATCATGCCAGATGAACCTCATTGAATTCCTCAATTGGGTGACCAGGGAGGTGGATCGGGGGCAGTGGACATGGCCTATCTGGACTTCAGGAAGGGCTTTGACTCCATCCCTCACAGAAGGCTGGTAAGTTAGTTGGGAAGCTTAGGGGTAGGACTGAAAATAACAAGGTGGGTGGAGAACTGGCTGAGGGACAGAAGCCAGAGGGTGGTGGCAAATGGGGTGCATTCCAGGGAGAAAAGGGTGACGAGTGAGGTGCCCCAGGGGTCAGTGTTGGGGCCCATCCTTTTTAACATTTACATAAGTACTATATCAGAGAGATTGGAAGGGAAGGTATGCCTGTTTACAGATTATACGAAGATCTGCAACAGGGTAGATACCCCGGGAGGGGTAGAGGTAATGAGGGTGGACCTAAAGATCTTGGAGAGGTGGTCAGATACATGGCAGCTGAAGTTTAATGAAAAAAAAATGTATGGTAATACACATGGAGCATAAGAACCCGCAAGCCAGTTACACACTGGGAGTGGAGGAATTAGAGGCAGAGGAGCAGGAGGGGGATCTGGGGATTATAATTTTGGATAACCTTTAGGTGCAGAATCAATGCAGCAAAGCAGTGGGCAAGGCAAATAGAATGTTGGCATGCATGGGGGGGTATAACAAGCAGGAAAAGGGAGGTGCTAATGCCCCTTTACAGGTCCATGGTGAGACCTCACCTGGAGTATGGGGTCCAGTTCTGGAGGCCTCACCTACGCAAGGATATAGATGGGATGGAGAGGGTTCAGAGAAAGGCAACTAAGATGGTGCATGACATGCATCAGAAGCCCTATGAAGAAAGGTTGAGGAAGCTGGACCTGTATGCACCGTAGGCTAGGAGGGAGTGGGGGGACATGATAGAGATGTTTAAGTATGTGAAAGGTATAAATAAGGTGGGAAAGGATAGCTTATTCACAAGGAAACTATGCATTAGAACAAGGGGTCATAGTCAGAGATTAGAGGGAGGAAGATTTAGGAGCAGTGTGAGAGGGCGTTACTTCACTAAAAGGGTGGTGGACCCCTGGAACAGACTGCCTGAGGAGGTGGTGGGAGCCAAAACAGTGGACATGTATAAAGGGTTGGACAGGGGGCAGAGGGGGAGGTATCTGGACTTGGGGGCGAGTAAGGGGGGGGGTTAAGGGGCAGATTGGATGAGCCAGGAGGGTACTTTTTTGCCAACAGATTTCTATAATTCTATGATTACATCAGAAATTGCTATAAAAGAAGCAAAATAAATAGACATTTTAGTAGTAGAATTAAATGAAAGGAAAAATCAGCTACTAAAAAGTTCAAAGGGTGAGGGGGAAATATTTACTCAGGGAAAGACTAAAAGAAGGCTTAATATTGTTAACAGACCTTCAAAGGATCAGAAAGGAAAGAAAACTGGTGAGCTTGAGAGAACAGGTGAAAAAAGGAAGGGTTATCTGATGTGAATAACAGAGATAAAATTCAAAAAGTATTTTAAACATGAGTTGCTGGCGACGGGTTTGAGACGGACTTCCGGGTCATCGAAGGCACGGAGGAGGCTGATTGAGGCCCCTACAACTGCTCTCCTTCTCTGGGGGTGGGTGAGGGTCATCTGTCAGCATGCGGGGGACCCATAAGGTTCCTGGGGGCGGGACAGACAGATGCCTAAATGAAGCCCGGCCCTGCAGCTGCAATCAGCTCCCCAGGCCGACTCCCGTCCTATCCCGTTGTTCGCAGCACCCTATTGGGCCGGGGTGCCACGTATCTGCCCTGGGGGGTAATCCAGGGGGTCCCGAGAGTGCAGTTCATCTGGGGATGCTGCAGCTGAGGGGTTCGTGACCGGGCGGATGCCTGGCATAAAGCGGAGTGGGCACCATAAAGAATAAATTGGAAAAAAAAATTCAAAAAGTAAAATTCTCATTAAGAAAAACATCTGAGAACAAGGGCCCAGAAATACAAAAAAATTGTGGGAATAAGGAAGATCATAAGGCAAGGCAAGGCAAGGCAACGTAAAGCGACATTTAATTAAAAGATGCCCAATCCCGGAGGCTCTGGGCACCGTACAATGATAAAACACAGCATCAATTACAGCACAATAATACAACATAATAAACAATCATAAATATGAAATAATAACTTCAATTTTGTTACAGTTAGCTAAAAATGAAACACAGGTCATTAATAACTTGCATAATGGCCAGGCACTAGATGTTACATAGTGAAATCAGGGAATGCCTGTGCGAACAGGAAGGCCTTGAGGCAGGCCTTAAATACCTCAATTGAAGGGGCCTCCCTTATAGATGGTGGGAGTTAATTCCACAGGACGGGGCTGGCGACACTAAAAGCTCTGTTTCCGGACATTTTTAACCTTGTCCTGGGAATCGCTAGGAGGCCCCTAAAGAAGGAACATAGGGAGCGGACTGAAACAGCCAGTGTAAGAAGGTCAGCTAGCTAGCCAGGGCCCAATCCATGTAGGGCCTTAAAGGTGAACAGGCCCACCTTAAAGAGAACCCTCCACCTGACTGGTAGCCAGTGAAGTTCCCACAGCACCGGGGGTAATGTAACAGTATTTCAACTGCCCCGTCAACAGCCTGACAGCTGCATTCTGCACCAGCTGCAGTCAGCGGAGGGCACCCTCAGAGACCTCGAGGCAGAGTGCATTACAGTAATCAAGCCTCGTCTTCATGTAGGCATGCACCAAAGTTGGGAGGTCCAGAGGTGGAACTAAAGGATTAACCCTAGTGATATTCCTCAGATGATAAAAGCTGACCTGGTCAGTGGCCGGTGCCTGAGTCTCAAGCGTTAGGCCACTATCCAGAATAGCACCCAGGTTTTGCACCTTAGAGGCAGCCTTCAAGGGTACAGATCCCAGGAACATGCCTGTCTCTGCACTCGAGGCCACCCTAGCACGCCCTCTGTTCGACTCCACAACTAGCACCTCTGTTTTATCGGGGTTCAGTCACAACCAGCTGGAGGTCATCCAGTCATTTATTTCAGCAAGGCAATTATTTAGCACGTTCACTGCATCAGATGTTCCGGGGACAAAGGAAAGGTACAGCTGGGTATCATCAGCATAACAATGAAAACCCAAGCCATACTTACTTCCTAATGATCCTTCCCTGGGGTAGTATGTACACTGTGAACAACATTGGTGACAAGACAGATACCTGAGGTACTTCACAAGACAGGAGGCTGTGGCGGAGGAGGAGAAATTCCCCATCACTATCCTTTGCCTCCTGTTGGTGAGATAGGACTCAAACCAGCAGATGGCTGTGCCGGTGAGTCCACAGAAGAACCTCAGGTGGTCGAGTAACACACAATGGTCCACCATGTCAAAAACTGAGGAGAGATTGAAGAGAATGAGAATTGTCCCCTCCCATTGATCTCTTACCCTGAGAAGGTCATTATGCACCTAAATTAACACAGTTTCAGTGCTATGCCTTGCCTGAAATCCTGACTGGAAAGGCTCGTATAGATCATGGGCCAAGAGGTGCTCCTCAAAGCTGAAGAGCCACAACCTTCCCCACAAATGGGAGGTTGGAGATAGGACGGTAATTTGCCATGATGTCAGGTTCCAAAGATAGCTTTTTCAGAAGGGGTCTGTTACACGAGGTCCCTGCACCCTAATTGATACCCCAGAGGTACACCGCAGACAGCTAGAATTTATACTAACATATAGGGCTAAGGACATCTACCGTACAAGAGTAGGTGTCAGGATATGTATGCACATGATTGCTATACACTTTACTTTCTAATATATACATGTATTTCTTGCTTACAAGATGTTAGGACACTTGTGTTCTTGTAATGTTATGATATATGATCCAGCATGCCTAACTCTGTGGGAGCTCCATACCTTGCGGCTGTACTCAGATTGATGCAGCATTGCTGACAGTGGCCCGTGATTGGACAGGATAGATTCTGCACCTCAGCCATTGGTGCACTCATGGACTGCTGCCAAATCTGCAGTTTCTCTGCCTGCCAAAGTATTTCTGCTACTTGGGTTATTTCTCTTTCATACTGCTATTTCTGTCTAAAAACATTTTTGTTAACTGCATTCTGTTTATCCTAAGCCTGAGCATGTCCATAGCTGTACTGATTTAAATTGACTGCTAGCCTTTTTCTCAACAGTATTTAAAACCACTGTTAACTCCTGTACCTGGTATGCTGTGATTCTGATTTAGTCCCTATTATTTTTTTTTTGTCTCTCTCCCTCTCTCTCTGTCTTGGTCTCCCTCTATATGGCCCCCTCCCCAATGCACCGGATCTCTCCCACAACCCCTCCTCAGCCTGAAAAGCTGTAATACAGATCCCCCCCCAGTGGTTTGTGAACTCCTGGTTCGACCCATTCTCTGCTTTACTACACTGTCCAGCCCTTATTTCCTCTGAGCTCCCACCTCCTCTCCCCTCCCCCGATCTTTAACCTGATCTTCCCCTCTCTTAATTGCACTTCCAGATCCCTTTGTCCTTCCACCCCACCCTCAACCTCGCCATCTCTTTCTTATTTAATTTTTTTCTAGCACCCCCATTGATGAACTGTCTCCAGCCTCCCTCCTGTACTAGCCAGCTACTAATAATTCTACTTCTTCCTTTGGCTCCACTAGGGATCCCGGAGTGTTTTCGGCACCACCGCCGAACAGCGGGCTCAAGACGGCCGGCCAGACCACTCTCATCAGGACTTCTGCCCACCTCCCTTGAACTCGCCCCCGGATCCTGTACTCAGGTACAAGTGCCTAACTCTGTGGGAGCTCCATACCTTGAGGCTGTACTCAGATTCATGCAGCGTCACTGCCAGTGACCCGTGATTGGACAGGACAGCTTCTGCACCTCAGCCATTGGTGCTCTCATGGACTGCTGCCAAATCTGCAGTTTCTCTGCCTGCTGAAGTATTTCTGCTACTTGGGTTATTTTTTCCCACCCCCACCACCCCGTCTCACACCTCCTTTAAATACACTCTCACCCCTTCCACTTTTGGGCTGCTTAATCTATTTGATACAGCACATCCAGCCTCATCCAATCCTCCTTGCCTAAACTGATCACCTAACCTGCTGCTTTTTTATTTTTTCTAGCTCTTCCATAGTGCCCACTCTCAGCCTAACTGTGTCTCTTTTCTAATCCTAAATTTGACTGTAAATCCCTCTCACTCTCCCTGCCCTCTAGCAATCTGAATTTAACTTAAAGCTACAAAGTAAAATGCCTATTTACCAGTAAGCAGTTAAAGCAGGACAGCAGCACCAAACAAACTACCATGGGGTACAACTACATACTACTACTCCTCACTACCTCTTTTGGCATTGCTGGTACCACATTCGAATTTGGAACCCAACCTCCCCACTCTGAAACCTCTCTGGGTGCATGCTGGATAAAAAGCATACACATGGCCACTACTACTTCTGGTAAAGTTAGGCTCCTCATCCCCCCACAACTCCCATACAAAGTTATTACCAAGCTAGCCTCCCCTTCCGTAACCTTAACGGTTAACTTCCTCCCTAATCTAACACAGGCGTCTAGACACCCCCCCCACCCGAAGTGCAGGCGACGAAAGACACGAGGGAAGATAAACATCACCCTATCTGCCAGAAAGGTTATCTTTATGCTACCTCTACTCTCTGGCAATGTTCACCTAAACCCTGGACCAACAACCCTGAGGAGCAGGGAAGTCCGTTTAGGGAATGGCCTAAAGATAGCATCGCTAAACATCTGCAACCTAACTGCAAAATTCGACCAGCTCCAGGCTTGGATGACCATTCACACCCCTGACATACTCTGCCTAACTGAAACCTGGCTGTCAAGTAGGATCAAAAATGATGAG
Organism: Neoceratodus forsteri; assembly: GCA_016271365.2. NCBI lineage: Eukaryota > Metazoa > Chordata > Ceratodontiformes > Ceratodontidae > Neoceratodus > Neoceratodus forsteri. The sequence goes on along the minus strand of CM057450.1, from coordinate 1,197,284,050 downwards.
GTGGCCATTGAAGGATTCCAAATGTTTCGACTCGATAGAATAGGCAAAAGAGGCGGCAGTTGCCTCTTGTATGCCAGAAACTCACTGAGTTGCTCCGTCCTCCCCATCTCCAAAGTTGCGGAGGATTATGAGCTACTAGTGGTAAAAATACAATTCGACCTAAATGGAAAGACACTTACCATTGCCACAACCTACCTGCCCCCAAAAAAGCCAAGGAAGGCCTTCCTCTGGTTATGCAAGAAATTAGCACACTCAAAAAGGACTCAGAACTCATCTTAACCAGTGACTTTAACATTAACTGGTTATGTAAGGAGGCGACACCCTCCAGAGACCTAATCACCTCGCACAATCTCACACAACTCGTAACTCACCCCACCAGGCAGAACTACAAAGCTGGTACCAGCACCCTAATTGACTGGGTCCTAGCTAGCACACTGACTCGATTCTCTGAACTCAGAGTTCTCCCAGACGTGCTGAGTGACTACTCTCCGATCTCCTTTCTATGGATCACTAAACTTGCCAAAAGCCCACCATGCCTCATCGAGAGCAGGGTTCTGTGGAAAGGCAAAATTGGATCCTTCAAATCGGCTCTGTCTGCCTACAACTGGTCCCCCATAAACAAGGCACCTACGCTGGACCAGGCACTTAGTTTTTTCATGGAGGGTTTCAATTCCATCTGTGATATCTATGCTCCACGCACAAAATGGAACATTCAGGAGGAGGTAAACAGCTGGATGGATGGGAAGCTCCTCTCCCTCCTAAAGGAGAGGGACTGCCTCTGGGTAAAAGCTTTAAACTCAGGCTGTAAGCATGACCTACAATGCTACAATACCACTAGAAGTCAGTGCACTAAACTTATCCAGCTCACGAAGGCCAAATTCCATAATACCCAGCTCAACAACGCATGGGGAGATGGAGAGAGGTTTTGGGACAACCTCAAGACATACTTGGTAAAGAACAGAAGCAGAATCCTATGATGCTCAATATTAATAATGCACCCTCCACTGATTCGCTAACCATTGCTGATGCCTTTAACCAGGCCTTTACTGACCTGTCCCCAGTACTGCCTCCAGACTACCTTCTGCTGGCAGAGGACCAAGGTTGCGCCAACCTGAACACAACTAACCACCCAACCTTCTACTTTAAGAAGGTGATGGCAAAGGAGGCCCATACGATGGTCAGGAAAGTCCTAGGCAAAACAAGATTGGGGAGTGATGGGCTAGACATGAAGCTACTATCTCTGACCCTTGATGTTCTGATCATGCCCATAACAATGCTATTTAATAAATCATTGGCTCTAGCTCAATTTCCGGAGGTATGGAAGCAAGCCCTGGTAACTCCAGTGCACAAGAATGGTGATAAGGCACTGGTATCAAACTACAGGCTGATATCTATCCTCTCCCCACTATCCAAAGCTCTGGAAAAAATTGTGGCAAATCAAATCACTGAATACCTCAATAAGTACAATCTGCTCTGCCCAAGACAACATGGTTTCAGGCAAAAACACAATACCACCACGGCACTGCTGGAATACTCTGACTATGCGCACAAGGCGCTGGATGAAGGCAAATTGGTGGGGTTCATCTTCATTGACCTCACCAAAGCCTTTGACACCGTCAACCACCCTCAACTAGTACTCCAACTCCAAAGACTGGGTGTGGCACCAAACGCCCTGAATTGGTTCAATGACTACCTAACACACAGGAGCCAGTGAGTCAAAATCAGGCAGACGTTATCCAGCTCAAGAGATGTACTCCTAGGAGTCCCTCAAGGATCAATTCTAGGGCCCTTGCTTTTCAGCCTCTTTGATAATGAATTACCCAAGGCCTGTGACACCAAACTTATCCTGTATGCAGACGATGCTGTGCTGCTGAGCAGCAGCACCTCCCAGGCTGCCCTACAAACAGAACTACAGACCTCTTTCAACAAACTCGAGGACTGGTTCTGTAGGCAAAAGCTGCTATTAAATTACAAGAAAACCAAGGCCATGCTACAGTCCAGCCCCTACAATAAACGCAGGCACATTCCCCTCAAAATCACCAATAATGCTGGTGAGCAGGTTGAGCAGTACACTTGTTCAAGTACCCAGGGGTCACTATAGATGACTCTCTCACTTATACGTACCACATAGACTCCCTTGTCAGAGTGGTAAATACAAAGATTGGGGTTCTCTATAGACATAAGAAATCTCTCACCCCAGAAGCACTCCGAACCTCAGTCTCCAGCTCCATACTCTCCACGATAGACTACGGGCTTGTGGTCTATGGAGCTGCTACTGATACAGCACTCAACAGGGTCCAAATTGCACCAAATAAGGCATACCGCCTTACCCTGTGTGCAGATCAATACACTCATACTTGCTCCCTGTATGAGCGTACTAACTGGCTTAACCTAAAAGACAGGATCAAATACCAAACTTGTCTCCTGTGAAAGAAGGCACTCCTCGGAAAAAACCCACCCTGTGTAGGAAACCTGCTCGAGGCTTCTCTCTCATCCCACATCACCAGAGGGAGGAAGAATGGAGCACTGTCCATCCCATTCCGTTGAACCTTACTTGGGCAGCGCACTTTCTCCTACCAAGCCCCCCTCTGGATAAATGAACTCCCGATGAAACTACAAACAAACAGCCTGTCTTAGTCTAAAACAGGCCTCAAACAGCACCTAATGTCTAGCTCAAAATGCACCTGCTTCTCAGGCCCCACTTGAAAGACAAGCCTACACCCAAGGTAGCACCAAGCACGGATACCTAGAAATCCCTGCCCCCATCCCAGCCTAGCCAGGGGCTTATGTAAGCTATCAGTCCTCTTTAACACTCTTAATATTGCCCCCTCTCAACCCCCCCATTCCCACTTTCTCAGCCATAGTCTATCAATGGATTTGGTGGTCTCCAGGTTTGAGCTACCTAGGGTAACAAATTAGATATAGCTTGTATCCTCTTACAACCACTCTATTTTTCTCCTATTTGTCTAATTCTCATGGAAGTGCTCTTCAATGCCTAATGAGTTGGCCTCTGTAACCACTGTATATTGTGTTTTTGTCTTACTGTCCACCCTGACGTGGAACCTTTGTAAAACAGCTCATGCTCAAAGGTCTTTCCGATATTACTAACAAATAAATAAATAAAGCATTGCCATCTTCTGATGATTTGTATTACTACACGGCTATGTACAAACTGTACTTCTTTGTTTCCACAAAGTCATGACTATAACAAAGTTGTATAATGTTATCTAGGACTGAGGAGCCACATCTAATTTAGCCAATAGGGCTCACCTCTGTAACTAGGAATGTTTCTATCTTACAGTAACCATGGTAATTATCTTAGGTATATAATGTAAGACATTACGTCTTCTACCTCAGAGACCCCAAGAGACACAGAGATTCCTCGTGGTATATGGAACACTTAGCATTGGCTCTCAGTTCCTAATGGTAAGAACTGCTTAGGGCAACTGTGATTTTCCTTTTGGTAGTAATAAACAAGCTTTATTACTCTTATGCAATGTATCTGTGATTCCTTACATTTCCATTATTGCCAAGAACCTGAGAGTGAGGGTTTAGACCCCCTGACAATTGGTGACCGCGTGCAGGCAATATTTGGTGTTTGCAAAGTTTTCACTTGTTGCTACTACTTTTCCTTCCCAACAGGGACAGAAGGTGCACATACCCGCATCACCGCTCCCATTTTTCACCCACTTTGTAACCACTTGCAAAGTCTGGATGCTTACTGGGTGTGGTCGGTGCTGACTCACCTCACCCCATGGCAGTTTTGAATTGCAAGCTTTAAAGTGTACAGTAGCCCACCTGTGAACTAGTGCACCTGTTGTGGATTGATACACAGCACAGTGCCTTTTCACAGTTTGAGTTTACATACCCTCCCACACAATGGCCATCATATCAAATATCTGCGCCGACTTGAGACTCGATGTCTCAAACTGCCTTGCCTCCCATGGAGGATGGGCTGACTTCGCATGGGACGCAAGTCATTCTGACAACCCCGTACTGGGGATTTCAACCCAGTACTCAGAGACGAGACAAACAGCCAGAAAGCGTGAAGCTAAAGGTCTGTTGGTCGCGGCTCTCTGTGCTGCTCTGAAAGCCTCTGAAGTGAGGTTTCGAACCCTTGGTCTGCAAGTCTCATCTCTTAAGCGGGAGATGGGGCTGCAGGAAACTGAATGTTTGAAAAGAGAGCAGGATTTGGAGTCTGAGCTCCAAACTCTGTGGAATGAAAAGGATTCATTTTTGCATCATTCTGCTCAAGAAAATGAACAGGAACTTTGTATGTTGAAGCAGGAATGTGAAAGTTTGAGACAGGATAAGGGGCAGGCATTACAAATGAATAACTTACTAAGTAGAACTAATGATCAGATCCATGAGGAGTTGGGAGAGCTTCAGGATGAGATGAACCAGGTACGTAATGATTTAGGAGTGGCTACTAGGGACATTCGCGAATCGAGTGCCGCATATAGAGTGTTACAGAAGCAGTTATAGGATGATGTGGATCAAAATGTTGCAAAAGTTAGTCATGAGGATTGTGAATGGAAAATGGTGAAACTGTGCCATCAGCGAGAGGTGCTGGCTGGTCACATCAAAGCGATGGGTGGCGTAGCCCCCGTCCTGATGACATCCTTTGAGGAGGAGGAGTCAGATGATGACATTTATTAGTACAATGCCCAGTCACACCCCTACTATGGTCCAGTGACCCCACCCCGCCATCCACAACATGGCGGACCCCATCACATTACACCATGTCCCTACGTCATCAACGGCATGATGACCATCATGGGCGACACCAGCATGGCAACCCCCATGATGGGGGGGAGCAGGTCCAGGCCTAGTCCCAACGGCACCACCGATTGCTGTTATTTCTGTATATGATAAGGAAGAGATAGCGAAAATGATTGATACTGCCTTAGGCAATGTGACCCTTCCCGAGAGAAACAAATGGGTTCTCCGAGCCCAGATTAAGCAGCTGCTATAGGATGCTGCTACTCAGGAAGGAATGGTCCACACTGTGGCTGACGACACAGCTCAGGCAGCCCTGCAGAGCACCCGAGACAATCTAGCTCTGAACGATTGTCCCAGCAATCCCCTACAAATGGTGCACTCTGTTCAGCAGATAGCTGACAGCATTGGTTGGATGAGCCCGTCCGATAAGCTCTGTTGCCACTTGGAAAAGGTGCATTCCAAATGTGAAATGCTTAGTCTTGCTGCAGACTACCAAGTCCAGATCCTATGCCAGACCATTGATCCTGGTGTATGGGCGAAACCCCCCGATGCTATCTGACAGGATAGCCAAGACACCTCTGACAAAGTTGCAGCTGAATTCATCACCGCACACAACCCAGGTGTGGTAGGAGTGATGCTTGCATACCCTGTGAAACAGAATGTGAAGGAAAGTCCAGCGACCTTCCACCAGAGGCTCTGGGTGGCCTACCGAGCAGGAAAGAATCTTGCAGGAGAAGCCGCTGATGCAGACCTCATTGAGTACAAAACCCTATTCCTTTGGAACATGATCCCTGCAGTGCGAGAGAAGGTAGAGCCAACCACCTATCCCACCACAGAGAGGTTTGCCGATATTCTTCAGAAAACAGAGTTTATCAACTCTACATCTGTGATTCAAGCTCCAGCTCCAAGAAGATAGGTGCCATGGAAGCCATCCTGGAGGCCATGACACACTACATGGTGAAGGGGCAGGCCCAAGAGAAACAGCCCCTTCCCACATATAACCAACACCCCCAGCAGGTCCAACAACAATCCTGGGGTGGGAACCGGAACTACTACAAAAACAAGAAACACCAGAAAAACAATAAGGGTAAACAACACAGACCAGGCCCTTCATATAGGGAAATAGCCGATGAGAACGGAAGCTTCTGAGACCTCCTTGGGAAAGTGCGCTCCATAGCAGACGCCGTTTCAGTGCGTGCCCTTGCTGCACTACAACCGGGAGAGCAGGCCTCCACAGGCTGCGGAGATACTGGAAGTCCAGGATTTCAGGCCTCTACAGGCCTGAACCCGGAAGCGGTTCCCTATATAGCATCAGTACAGCATGGTGAGATGGTTCACAGGAACCAGGCCCAAACGCTCTTTCAAGAGCTTCCCCATGCTTCCACTGGCACAGATTGACAATTACAGGCCCCAGTCCGTATTGTAACAAGCTGGTCTTGGATACAAATGGAAGGCCCTGCACAGAGGCTGAGGTCAGGGGCTGCCTACTTACAGTATTACTGGATATAGGCATGGCTGTGTCTGTATTGCAGGATGACAACTCAGACACATCACCTTGGTCTATCGGCTGACAGACCAATATGTCTGGTGTAGACGGAACTAGGCTACCTGCATACTGTTTCCTGCCACTACCTGTGACGTTGGGACACCTGAAGGCGTATCACACCTTTCAGCTGATGGTACTGCATGATCACCCTAGTATAATTGGAATTGACTTCTTGGCACCACACGGCTGTGTGGTAGACCTGGCCAACATGTTACTGATATAGATTCAGGGACAGTATCACACTATCGTGATCCCTGACTCACATGTGGTTGTGACAATATCCGCAAATGACAAAAAGTATGATGTCATAGATTTGTTTAAGAACCATGAGCTTTTCCCAAAGCTCCTTCCCATCCTACAAAGGCATCTGGAGGCATTTGCCACCAACAAGCATGACTGTGGCAAGATGCACACTGTCATTGAAGTGACAGGCCCAGCCCAGGAGAGGCAAAGGCAATACCCTTTTCCATCCGAGGACTTGCCTTCTCTTAGGGAAACAATTAAATCACTCCTCAAGCAAGGTGTAATTAGAACATGAGTTTCCACTACTAATTCCCTAGTGTGGCCTGTGAAAAAACCCTCGGGTGCATGGAGACTTACAATTGACTACAGGAGACTAAACCAGGTCACCCGCAGTTGTGCCCCAACAGTGGCATCAGCACCAGATGTGCTACGACTACTGACCCCTGACCAACAATGATTTAGTGCCCTGAATATTTCCAATGGTTTTTGGCTATTGCCATTGGTTCCTAAAAGTCAATATAAGTTTGCCTTCACCTTAGAAGGTAGACAGTACACGTGGACCTGCTCACCACATAACATAACAGCCCCTCCCTGTTCCATCTGCACATGATGGATGCTCTTGAGGGTTTCTCTACACCCCAGTGCCTCTTGCAGTATGTGGACAACCTGTTGTTGGCTACAGCCACACAGGAATAGCATCTGGATCTCTTGGACGAATTGCTGACCCTCATTCAGAGAGCAGGCCTTAAATGTAACCCAGCAAAAGCACAACTGTGCCAGAAAGAGGTACTCTTTCTAGGTCTGAGGATAACATACAAAGGCAGAAGCCCTACCTGGAAGAAGATACAGAGATTACAGGACTTGCCACTGCCCACCAGTGTGGCCACCCTTAGAAGGCTTCTAGGTATGGTAAATTATTCCAGAGACTTTATTTGTGATTTTGCTCAGAAGGCCACCCCTCTGTATGAACTACTGAAAAAGGATGTTCCCTGGATTTGGGGCTCCATTCACACCCAAGCTGTGATGTCACTAAAGCAGGCCCTGGCCTCAACTCCAGCTTTGGTCAACCCCAATCCAGCCTTGCCATTCCATCTGGAATCTGCCACCTCTGACATTGCTATGTCTGCAGTGTTGGCCCAGAAGGTGCATGGCACCCTAAGACACATTGCATGAGCATCACAGCTCTTGACCCCAGTGGAACAGAAGTACAGCTTTTGTGAAAGGAACCTTCTGGCTACCTACTGGGCTGTCAAGCACTTTCTGTATATCATTGGGTACTCCCCCGATCATCAATAAGAACCACACCCCTACAACCTTCCTACTATCAGATAGAGTAAAGGATGGATCAGTCTCTAACACCAAACTGACACACTGGTCCCTCCTTCTCCAGGATAGGGACATCAAGGTCCACCCAAACCAAATGCCATCCATATCCATGCTGGGGCATGGCCTCCTTTTCCAAGGAGAACCACATGACTGTACACTGCAGCCACCTGATCTACCAGATCCAGGCCATTTCCTTCCTGCTACACCACAACTAATTGAGAACACCTCATTGTGTCATGTCTTTACAGATGGATCAGCTTCCTATTATCAGGGAGAACAGATAGCAGGAATGGGTATATTTGTAGTTTACCCTTTTGGTAACACTGTTAAAATTTCCATTCGTTGCAGTGTAGCGACATCACAGTATGCGGAGATGGTAGAGGTGGCCTTTGCCTTCGAGTTCATCCAGCATGAAACTGAGGATACCATCATATTTACAGACTCTAACTCGGTTTGTTGTTCTCTTACAGAACTTCTCCCTTTCTGGCAGAAGAACTCCTTTACCTCTTCTGATGGCACTCCAGTGAAACACAAGGAACTGGTAATATACATTCATTCACTGGCACAGAAATTTTCACACAAACTCTATGCACACAAGGTTAAGGCCCACTCCATACATGACCCCTATCATGCCTTCAGTGACACTGCTGACACCCTTGCTAAGGAAGAGGCTCGAGGGGGGGACACCTGGATGATGGACCATGTGGAAGCCGGAGAAGCTGTGCACATTGCAGCTGTCAGGAAGAAACCTGAACCCTTCTCCCCCTTGGATTTGTCAGAAGCCCAGCATGCTGACTCTGAACTCAAGGATGTGTTCAGATTTCTGGACAAAGGCAGCGAGAAGAATTTACTTGCCCATAACCCATACCGAAGGCATGAAGGTAAGTTACACCTGTCCCCAGATGACAAGCTCATTTGGTACCAACAAGATGACACCACCACAAAACTGTGGGTGGACTCCCGTCATCTTAGATCTGAATTTTGGCACCAAGTGCATGACACCCCCCACTGGTGGGTACAGAGAGCGGAAAACACACTCCAGAGGCTCAAGACCACCGCATGGTGTCCTGGTGTCACCAAAGATGTCAAACAGTACATAGATAACTGCCTTGTTTGTGCACAAAACAACCCCATCCCAACCAAACAAAATGCCAAGCTATTACCACAAAGGCACTCTGGCCCTTGGCATGCTTTACAGATCGATTTTATTGGTCCCCTCACCAATACCAGTAGAAATAACAAATGTGCCCTTGTGGTCACTGATCTCTTCTCTAAGTGGGTTGAGGCTTTCCCCACCAAGACATGCACTGCAAAAGCCACTGCCAAAATCCTGGTGGAACAGATTTTCTCCAGGTGGGGCCTACCTCTCAAAGTGGACCCCGATGAAGGAACCAGTTTTACAGGTGAGTTGATGAAAGGAGCCCTTGAACTCCTTGGAGTTCACCAAAAGTTCCACATACCATACCACGCACAATCATCAGGTCAAGTAGAGGGGGCCAACAGATGGATTAAGCAAATGCTTTCCAAATTTATTGAGGACAATCCCAAGGATTTGGATTCCCTACTGCCGTTACTCCTTATGGCATTTAGGAGCACACCCTCAGCCACCACCCAGTTGACACCCTTTGAGGTGATGACTGGCAGAAGTATGAGATTACCTGAACACCTGTTGTTTGACCTGTACACTCCCACCGCAGATCATGTCTCTGTGGATCAATATGTGGAAAAGTTGAGAAAAGACCTAATACACACTCATTTGTATGCTGCAAACTGCATGGCAAGGCCCAGCAACAGTCCAAAATTCAGTTTGACAAACACGCACAAGAAGTGGATTGGCAAGTTGGAGATCAGGTAATGGCTCTCAGATCTGCACATGCAACACATTCTTTCGCCAACAAGTGGGAAGGACCCTACCCAATTGTCAACAAGCTCAGTCCAGCAGTCTATCAAGTTAGATTCATGCAAAACAACAAATTAACTGACAAATGGTCATATGCAAACCAGTTGAAACTGTATAAAGGAATATACTTACTTTTTCTCACCCCATTGGGCGGAATAGTACTAACCTTGCTAATGTTTGATTTTCATTTTCAGATACACTGACAAGATGGCTATCTTGTTTCATTTTCTTCTCATCTCAGGAGTTATCCCCTGCATCCAAGGCATGGTAGAGCACATCCTTCCTCATCTTGATTCACCTGCAACTACCCCAGAGGGAGTCTCCATCAATGTCCCCAACAATTTGATTACCGTTCAGGAAGGTTCAGATGCCTACCTTACTGCCTCGGTTGTTGCTCCTGATAAATCTACCCTACAAATTGAGTGGCAAACCAAGTCTCAAGGACAAATACTCCCCATGGCCAAACTCTCAAAGGAAACTTTCCATGGATGGACCAATGCAAAATTATCCCCAAATGGTACCTTGTCCTTGCACCAAACCTCTCTTAGACATTCAGGTTTGTACAATATTACTGCCTTAATTGACTCCTCATATTGTGATACACTTTCTAAGGATTCTGCCAGGAAATGTTGTGCCATACACAACATGACCTCAGCTGCCATGTATTTATCTGTGTTACCCCTTACTGAGAAACAACTTTTGGAATGTCCAAAACAAAACCCTGGTCCTCATAGTAGTCTCACAGCTGCTGCTTTACCTGGCTCACTTATTAACAACTTACAATATATGCATATACCTGTTTTGTTTAATTTGACTTACTGGAATATGAAAGAATTTGGTATGTGTCATACTACTAACACATCATTGTTTTATACTGCTTTGTTACTTGATAGCTTAGCTGCTTTTCAGATCCGTAATCAAGACCCTGTTGCTGGGGTACATACCACCAAGCATAGAGGCAATTTTAGGAGAAAACCTATTTCTCAGAAAGATGATCAAAGTCATAAAAGAAACACATGTGACACATCCGATGTCACTGGTGCCATAGGTACCATCACTGGTCTCTTTGGTACTACAATGTCTATCTGGAATAAAGCAGGCATTGCTACTATCAAAGCACATTCACAGAAGTTTGAAACTGGTATGATCAATGACATCATACCACCAGTATTGCATGGTGTGGATGGCCTTAGTCAGGAAGAAAGATACACTATATATAATATGCATGATATTGCTAAGGCATTTTCAGATTCTAAAGAAAAGATTAATGCCCTTATTGCACAAACAATAAGGAAGCAGATGAGCGATACATTGCCTGTGAAATACTATGTTCCGCCTATGGGTCATATATTATCACTACCATCAACAATCTCTTCCATGATCTGGAATCTGGAAGAATCCCTGATATCATACATGATAGACATATCTCTAAATGGTACTGCCCTCACCGTAAATCCCCTAACTGTGTTGCCATGTGTATGTTACAATCTGTTTCTATTTCTGTTTCTACTGCTAGGAATTTGGGATTTGTGACCAGGCACCCTAATACTGGTCCTTGCTTTACTTCTAAGAAATGTTCCATTAAGGATACTGTGTTTGTGTCTTTTACTGTTTCTTTACCACGTTTTGATCCCAATACAGCTATATTTGATAAACTATCATCCGTACACTCCATTGGGCACCTTGATGAAGACATTTACAGAGAACAGCTCGACTTGCCTCCTCTTCTGGGTTTCCATCCTCTTCTGGATGCATGGGTCTTACCGCACATGGACTGTTGTGCTAAGAAAGGGTATATTTATTTGTGTCGATGTGACGTATTTGATGTTATTAAACCTGTATGTGGATACTCCCCAGACAGTATCGATTGGTCCTTTTCCGTGGACACTGACATCAACACTAATGGCACAGAATATTGTACCAGGATGCAACATCTGCTCCAGACACTTCTCGATTGTACCAGTCTTACCGGAAGGAGATTCATCACCTGTCAACACGGATTTCCAACCAGACTTACACTTGCCCAGTACAACTACAAAATGGAGATTACCTACTGTAAAAATGCAATATAATTTGGATGGTGAATTTTGTGTGGTAACTAATTTTAAGCAATTTACTTATGGCAATAAGATATGTATTATTAATTAATCTAATTTCTGTTTCGTTCCTCACCAGACTACTATTATTGGGCACACAGTTATTACCCCTGTTCCTCTTGTGGAACCCGATATCATTGATGGTAATCCTGATTATCTGCTTACTCTTTCAAAGTACTTACCTTACTTTAATGTACACATTGATCCTCTGACTTTAACACTGAAGTCACTTTTAGACAGGAAAGACACCCACCTCATCCACATCAGCAATAATATGACCAAAGCAAATGAAGCTATATTTGATCTTATCTTATTAATGATGGCGATTTTAATAGTGCACTTACTAATACTTAGTTAGAGATTACCTTTAAAGGTTTTGTTATTATACAAGCATTTTTGATATTTTTCCTTATCATTATGCTTTGCTGCCTCCAGCGCACACTCCGACTACACCGTGAGCAGCTGGAGTTCCTTTACAAGGCTCATGCATCCGGTCTGTAAACAACACGTGCTCTCTGTCCACTTCCCTACTTTTGTTTGTTTTGCCCTTTCTGAGGCAATAAGGGGGGGGAATGTAACACAAGGTCTCTGCACCCTAATTGATATCCCAGAGGTACACTGCAGACAGCTAACATTTATACTAACATATAGGGCTAAGGACATCTACCGTACAAGAGTAGATGTCAGGATATGTATGTACATGATTGCTATATGCTTTACTTTCTAATATATACATGTATTTCTTGCTTACAAGATGTTAGGACACTTGGGTCCTTGTAATGTTATGATACATGAGTCGGCATTGCCATCTTCTGATGATTTGTATTGCTACACAGCTATGTACAAACTGTACTTCTTTGTTTACACAAAGTGATGACCATAACAAAATTGTATAATGTTATCTAGGACTGAGGAGCCACCTCTAATTTAGCCGATAGGGCTCACCTCTGTAACTAAAAATGTTTCTGTCTTACAGTAACCATGGTAAATATCTTAAGTATATAATGTAAGACATTACGTCTTCTACCTCGGAGACCCCAGGAGACACGGAGATTCCTCGAGGTATAGTACACAAAATGGGGGTGGGGGGCCCTTTTGAAATAACACCAAAAAGACTTCTAGTTAGTTCCATTATCTTATTTATTCTTTTCCCCTATGTTTCACCCCTATCAGGGGCTTGTTCATGAGGTATATGTTTGAAATTCTCTTCAATATTCTTATTTATATCTGTTAATATACAACAGAAATTTTAGTTGTCATTTTGTTGCTTTAAAAGCTAAACATACAAAACATTTTTTGGTACTAGTTGTCCTACATCATTAAGCTGTACAATTCTTATAATGGCTCATAAGAGTTCTTTCAACTATTGTGCCAGCATTTGTGATATAAATTTCATTCTCTGAGATACACCTGCAACGACATGAAGATATGTACCATAGGAACAAGCACTGCTATAATCCATCATTTTCCACAGTATATAATACTTGTGCCACTGTTTAACTGAAGCAATTTCCTACCTGGTATGTCTCACAAACTGTCTCACAGATCTTAGATTCTGTAAATATATAACAATGGGGTTATGTTTTAGGGTTGGTTTTCAAAAGTACATGCAATGTTTCAAAAAGGTTTCAAATTTCTATGTAAAGAAGTGCTTACAAGGTCCAAATTCATTGAGATCCTGAAAGGAGATCAGTACAAACACCACACAAAATGGCTGAATGGTTCTGTTACCAGGTATGAGGTGCATCCACAACCTCAAAAGGGCCCCCCAACCCCATTTTGTGTACATGCTGATAGAGCCTCAGCGGGGACTGAAGACGTTCTATGAAGAACATTGCTCTATTTCCCACCATATTTTAAGTGTTGTTTATATGTATAGATCTACTTGAGGACAGTAGATGTTCTGGTGGATGTTGGTTCTTTTGTTATTAAACAAATTATTTGTTAAAATAATATCAACTTGGGTTTATGTAAAGGGTAGGGTCCATGACCTCCCTATTGGTACAGTCCTAACTGCTATTGTGATATTTATTCAAATATAAGTTCAAAAGAAAAGCCCTTTTTTTTCCTGTTATATAAGTTTAAGCAAGTACAATCAACATGGAGTCACCTGCCACAGACATATTCTCAGATATAAGAGCCAGTGTGCAGAGTACCATCTTTTACAACATTCTCTGAAGAAGAGAAAAAGAAACTATTCACCACTATGCAAGGAGATAGGGACCTGTCCATACTGTGGAAAATGATGGATTATAGCAGTGCTTGTTCCTATGGTACATATCTTCATGTCATTGCAGGTGTATCTCAGAGAATGAAATTTATATCACAAATGCTGGCACAATAGTTGAAAGATCTCTTATGAGCCATTATAAGTATTGTACAGCTTAGTGAGGTGGGACAACTAGTACCAAAAAATGTTTTGTATGTTTAGCTTTAAAAGCAATAAAATGAGAACTAAAATGTATGTTGCATATTAACAGATATAAACAAGAATATTGAAGAGAATTAAGAATATATTCCCCGTGAACAAGCCCCTGATAGGGGTGAAACGTAGGGGTAAAGAATAAATAAGATATTGGAACTAACTAGATGTGTTTTTGGTGTTATTTAAAAAGGGCCCCCACCCTCATTTTGTGTACATGTTAATAGAATGTCTTCAGCCCCTCTGAGGCTCTATGAAGAACATTGCTCCATTTCCCACCATACTTTAAGTGTTATTCCTCGAGGTATAGGGAGCGCTTAGCATTGCCTCCCAGTTCCTAATGGTAAGAACTACTTAGTGCAACTGTGATTTTCCTTTTGGTAGTAATAAACAAGCTTTATTTCTCTTATGCAACATGTCTGTGTTTCCTTGCATTCCTATTATTGCCAAGAACCTGAGAGTAAGGGTTTAGACCTCCTGACAGGTCTCACCAATTCCTCCTTCAAGACATCTGGAAAAACCCCTCTGACAAGGAACACCGGACTATGAAGGCAAACACCGGGCCAACAGACTCAACGCATCCCATCAAGAAACACGTCAGCACCTGGTCCAGTTCACAATATGTGTGCCTCAGCTTGGAAGCAACCTCAATGACCTCAGCCACCTTCACTGGTCTGAACTCACCCCAACCAGATGGAGTGCACTCCAAACAACTGAGGCGATCCCTTTCAGCCATTACATGGCTCACTGGCAGAATTCCAAGCCGGATGCCGGACAACTCTGTCTGAGAAGAACTGAGCAAACTCCTCACATAACTCATTTGAAAAAGTCTTCTTTGGCTGCAGACAGGCTGGGTTTGACAACCTGTTTACCGTCCTGAAAAGTACAGTTGGTCGGCTCCTCCTGTCAGCAATCTCTCTGGACAGGAATTCTGCCTTCTTACGGTTGATTGACCCCTGGTACTCACAATAGTGAGCACGCAGGGCCAGTTTGTCCACCTCCAGCCTGGTCTTCCACCAGCAGTGCTCTAACCTCTGACCCATGGTCTTCATCACCCTGAGATCCCCATCAAACCAAGGGGACCTCAAGTGAGAAGACCTGGGTTGTACACGGATTGGTGCGAGGGAGTCAAGTGCAGCAGACATCACCTTTTATAGGCTGCAACTGCCACAGCCACACACCCCACAGATGTACCGTCCACACTAGATAGATCAGCCACCACCAGAAAACCCTCTGGGATCTAACCCCTCAAAGGGTGGTAGCTTACCATCTCAACAGGGGGAGGGCTCTTGAGGGGGGCCCCGAACGAGAACTCCACCGTGCAATGATCAGACCAAACGACCTGATCAGTCTTGAGATCATTTATCTCAAGCCCCAGTTAGAAGACTAGGTCCAATATATGGCTGCCCTGATGAGTCTTGGAAGAAACCTCTTGCGACAGGCCCAGCAATGTCATAGTCTGGAGAAGGTTATAGCAAAGGCTAGATGTTTCGTCGTCAGCCCAAACATTGAAATCCCCCAGAATTAAACATCTGGGGGCTTCCAGGGTTTCACTGATGATGAAATCTGCCACCTCCTACAGGAATTCCCCCGCCGCCCCAGAGGGGCGGTAAATTAGGAGAATCCTGCAGTTTGCGCCCGGACCCCCAAGAACAGCCACACATTCAAAAGAACATGGCCTTCCCACTGGGTGCACGGTGAAGCCCAGATCAGATCTAAAACAGATGGCCACGCCCCCACCCCTGCATTCCACTCTGGGGCAGTGCACTACAGAGTATCCAGGAGAGACGGCGGCCTCTAAAATTGGGCCTGCATCATCTCTCACCCAGGTGTCCACAATGATGCTTGCCAGATCGACAATAGAAATCAAGTCCGCTTTAACTGTGGTCTTGTTTCTGAATGATCTGACATTACACAGCACTGCCCTCAGGGGATTGGTGGACTGTGAAGCCCATCTGACTACCTGCCCACACAGTCTGGTGGGAACCCTGTGGACAGGCACTGAACATGTCTGGCCTCTCTCTTGGGCATGATGAACCCCAGGGTGCCTTCTGCACCTGACCACCCCAATCCTGCCACCCACAATTGTGCTCAAGGCATCCCGCCATGCCTGATCAATGCCGCTTCTCCTAATTCCGACCTCCTGACAATGACAAGCAGTCAGGATGGACACTGGGAGGTCGATGAAGGGCTGCAGGTCGAGCAGATGGGACACCTCATACACTATCCTAGCCCACCCCCCGGCTACTAATATGACAGGGCAATATTCTACCTACAATTTATTTTAAGGGGATACTGAACTCCAGAAGGAAAAATTCATATGTTTTAAAACTGACAGTATATAACTTGGCAAAGGGTGTCTTGGGAAACATATTTGGGTGGGCCAATGTTAAATCAGCATACAGATAAAGAGTTCAACCAAATAAAGGATGGGTTTATGTTGTGCTAGCAAGCATAGAACAAAGAAGTTGTCTTGTGACCTCTAGGAAAAACTTCTTAGAAACGGGTATTACTCTTGACTCAACTATTATTTTTAGCCAGGACCAACTGCCAAGTGAGATTAATGCAGTGTATGAAACCAGTAGGTCTAGATTTGAGAACATACCTAGTAGAATATAACCTCATATTACAACATTTTTGAAACCCATAGAGAAGGAGTATAGTATGATGGGAGATTACATAAAAAGTACCTATATAAAGGGAAGAAGACAGTTAGGCGAATGTATTAATAGTAGTTATGTCCTTAGTAAGGAAGTCTTTACGATTTTAGAAGCTTGTAGCAAGTAAGGGAGTATAGCAGAGGATAGTCTTAGCACAAATAGCACAATTAGTATCTCAGATGTTAGTAAGTGACTAACAGAAAGAAACAATAGAGATTGTTCAGTTACAGTTTTAAGCTGGAATGTTGCTGGATTGAGATCAAAAATGGAAGATAAAGAATGGATGAACAGGCTATATGGTTATAATATACTGCTTCTGTAGGAGACTTGGATGAGTAAGAAATGTGAAGGTGTCTTGGGAGGATTTAGAGCTTGGTACTTGCTAGCCAGCAATGATAGTACATTTGGTAGACTAAAAGGTGCTCTATCTTTTTTTATAAACACATCCTTAAATAAAAAAAGGGCTCGATTCTCAAAGAGCTTTCAGACTGATGCAAGCTGTGGCAAATGGCAGCTAGAGTCAAAGCGTGGTGTGCTAGGGGCCCTGCACCTGATTCTCTATTGGGCAGGGTTCTGTTGGCAAAGTCCTTCAGCTTATGGCAGCCCTGGTCATGCACCAAACAGGTGGCACATCCGTAGGGTGTGCCGCAAGCTGTGGGGTGGTTGTGTGCCGCTCTCACATGTCCCTGGTGGTGAGCAGCACCCCCCATTCCTGATCCCCCGTTAGTAGAGGTAAACAACCCCCTGATCCCCGATGTCACTAATAGTGTTCCATATACATATTTCCTAGTTGTCTAGTGGCTCCCTGATGTTACTAATAGTGTTCCACATAAATATTTCCTGCTGGTCTAGTGGCCCCCTCCTCCCCGATTCCTGATGTCACTAATAGTTTTCCATATACATATTTCCCAGTGGTCTAGTGGCCCCCCATCCCTGATCCCCGATGTCACTAATAGTTTTCCATATACATATTTCCTGGTAGTCTAGTGGCCCCACTCCCCGATCCACAATGTCGCTAACAATTTACCATATACGTATTTCCTCGTGGTGGTATCCCGTGATAAGGGCGTCCACTACTGAGTGCTTGCAAAAAGGGCAGGGGGGGAAGCGAGCATGCTATGCGATGGGTGGAAGGGGAGGGGGGTATGTGAAGTGTAGCAAGGTGGTTGGTTGCCAAGCTGGCTGTGTGTGTGGTGGATTTGTGTCAGACTAGGGTTGGGAGGGTGCTGGGTTCGAATTTGGGTGTGTCGGTATTTTTGCGCCAGTCTGTTAATTTTATTTTTTCGTTGTTTTCACCCTCCCAACATGCACCCCCCAGAGTTGAGAATCCTTTAGCAGAGGGGTGTGGGGGGTGCAGTCCCCCACAAAAACAAAAATCGCTATGTTTCCAGCATCCATTTGGTCTGTGCCACGAATGTACATCGGTGAAATTGATTTTCGCTGATGTACACTCGCCCTAACAGCGATTGCCTTTCCGCCATCGCCGTATCACATAGAACCCCTGGGGGTCTAGTGGTGCTCCATTCCTGATCCCTCATTATGCAATATTATGATGGTCGTTGGTGACATAGTGGACCCCAACCCACCGCCCCAGCAGGCAGTATTCCACCACCCTGCTCTCCCCCAGTCCCCAAACTGAGCTGACGACTGGTGAAGCCCACCACTCACCATCACAGCCAACCGCTATCTGAGTGCTCAGTGAGTGCTGTACTGCATTTGTACATGCCCATTGAGTGACAGCTCGCTAGGGGGAAAGGAGGTTGCAGGCAGAGTGGAAGCAAGGTGTGGAGAGCCATGTGTGGCAATGCACAGTCTTGGAAATAAAATTCCAGACCTAAAGGCCATCATGGCAGAGGCAGACTTGGCTCTTGTGGCCATTACTAAGTGGTGCATAAAGAGCCATGAGTGGGACATAGTCATACCAAGCTACATTCAGTTCAGGAAGGATAGGGAGGAAAGAAGGGTAGAGGAGTTCTGCTCTATATGAGGGATGGTAGCAGGGGTCAACCTTAATATTTTTTTGCACTAGCCAGCAGGGCAAGTTGATTCAAAATTGCACTAGCCCACAGATGGCTGCACTAGCCCACAATTACAATGATAAATTGGAATCACTTATATGAGAAACAATGCAAGCCAAAAAATACTGATTATTGCACATTTATCCAGTTTCCACATTGCTTCCAGCTCCAGCAGAAAAAAAGATTGCAATACCATCATATACAGTGAACCTCCCATTTGTATGTACTATGGCCTCCTCTCTTCCTCTTTCTTCACCCTCCCCCAGCCGAACCAGAGGACATTACAACAGCAAATGTTCAGTCAAGCAGTCCTAGCTCTGCACACAGAACAGCTGGCACCATCATGCACCTCACCACACTCTCACCACCATCCACAGAGCAATGAACATAGCCAGGCAGAGAAAGACGCTCTCAGCCCCCACCCAACCTATAGTCAACTGGAGACCTGCACTTCTGGAAGTTTTTGTACAGTCTCAAATGAGCCAAGAGCACATCTAAGATTTATTTGGGTGGGGGCTACACAAACCTAAGGGGCTTGGAAAATAGAAAACTATGACATTTTTATATTTAAAAGTATTGATTTTAATATGCTCTGCCCCAACAATAACATATTTTTCTTTAACAGTGTCCTTTCATCAGCCCGGGGGAAACAGTGCATGGGCATGATGTTATACTATCTTTATTTATATATAGGATGATCTATGCACCCCATGACTGTCTATTTTAACCTTTCAAACTATGTGTTTTATTAAGGTTTATTTTTGTACCGCACATGATCTAAAGCTTTGTTTTGTTGGTTGGAATAAGGGTGGGACTATACGGATGGTGTTGGCTGGCTTTGTCCATGTAGAAGAGCTGAGGACCCCCTACACTTGCCAGTAATGGCAGCTATGGATCTGTGTGCTGCCACCCACCCACCGCTCTCCAAGCACAGTCTTGCTGCCCACTCGGGCAAGCACCTCATCCTTGTAGCTGCTTTTAAGCTTGAGCTGCCCACCGACTACAGCAGCGAGACTGGGAGCCCACCTGCTGCCACCCGCCCACCGCTGTCCAAGCACAGGTAATTGCTGAAGCCAGATCTTCAGCCCTCAGCTGCTGTTGCAGCGAAGATCCTGGATTTTTTTTTCCAAAATTCTCAAAGTGGCATGACATATGTTTTAACAATAACAATAAATAAGACATAGTTCTCAAAGCTAATATGATACATGCACTGCACCACAAGCCTTATGAGGAAAGACTCATCTATTCACTGGAAGAGAGAAGGGAGAGCGGGAATACGATAGAGACTTTCAAATACCTTAGAGGAATAAACAGGGTGCAAGAGGGGAGCATATTTCAGGGAAGAAAGTGCACAAGGACAAGGGGACATAACATGAGGCTGGAGGGAGGGAGGGAGGCTTAGGGAGAATGCTAGGAAGTATTTTTTCACAGACAGGGTGGTGGATCCATGGAACAGCCTACCAGCAGAATCGGTGGAAGCAAAAACAGTACGAGAATTCAAAAATGCATGGGATAAGCATAAAGGCACCCTGCTGTGCAGCAGAGCGAGGGAACGGCAGTCCAGATAAGGGTAAGGATTGCCAAATCAAGTAGAGAAATGAGCAGACTAGGTGGACCAGTTTGTCCTTATCTACCATCATATTTTATGTTTCTATGTTTCTATGATGGTCAACATGGGATTCTTTTTCCTAAGGTGGGGGCTGGTTAGTAACATCACCTTGTTTTTTTTATAGCTGAGGAGAAGTTTGTAGTTTGTAAATCAGTCCTCCAACAAGTTGAAGGTACTTTGCAGTTTACTTGCCAATTCACTTATATTTGGGCTTTGGCTCAAAATTACTGCATTATCTATATAAAGGATGACTCTACTGGGGCACGATGCAGGAAGTATGTTTATAAAGAGACTAAACAGTAGATGGCCTAGGATGGATCCCTGAGGGATGCCTAGGGAGACCTCTCTGGCAGTAGATAACACTGCTCCGATCTTTCACCCTTTGGTTCCTGGTGGCTAGATAGTCACTAAACCACCACAGAGAGGCTGGTGACAGGCCTAAATCTGCCAGTAGTTGTAGGAGAATCTTATGGTTGACTATCAAATACCTTCATTAGGTCAATACAAATGGACCCCACAAGGCTTGGTGAACATAGTCCGTGGTGGTCTTTCCTTAAGCTGTGCTGCTGAGGACACTGTAGGTTGTATTTATCCAGGTATTCAGTAAGCTGTTCTGACACTATTCTCTCAAGTGCTTTAGAGAGGGGGGGCAGTATGTATATGGGACTATAGTATATGGGCCAATAATCTCAGAGGGACTATTGGCATTAGCTGACCTATCTAGGGTTAATGTAGCATGTGCGATGGGCACTGGAGAGTCAGTGGCCACCTATAATAGGGTGGTTGCTGAAGCTGTAGATGCCATTGCACCAGTCTGTATAGGACCCAGATCCTCTCACTTGAGATCCTCTTGGTTTGATGGGGATCTCAAGGCGGTGAAGATCAGGGGTCGGAAGTTGGAGTGTTGCTGGTGGAAGTCCCAGTTGGAGGCCAACAGGCTGGCCCTGTGTTCTCACTATGCTGAGTACCAGGGATCAATTTCCCATAAGAAGGCAGAATTTCTGTCCAGAGAAATTGCTGAAGGGAGAAACAGACCATCTCAGCTGTTTTGGACTGTTGACAGGCTTTTACACCCTGCCTGTCTCTGGCAAAAAAAAAGCCTTTTCAACTACTTTATGTGAAGAATTTCCTCTGTTTTTCTCTGACAGAGTGTCAACCATCTGGTCGGGGATTCTGCTTGGGAAGCTTTTGCATCGAAGTGATCGAATTTGGAGTCTCAGAGGCACTCAGTCTGCCTGGGAGGAGCTTAGGCCAGTGGAGGTGTCTGAAGTGACTAAGGTGATTTTGGAGCTGAAGCACATCTTTTGTGAACTGGACCCGGCACTGATGCATTTCTTAATAGGATGTGTCGATGCCATTATCCCGGTGTTCACCAGGATTGCCAGGTGCTCAATGGCAGAGGGAGTCTTCCCAGTTACTTTGAAAAAAGCACTGGTGAAGCCCCTCCTAAAGAAATATTCCTTCAACCCTGACTTCCTGGTGAATTACTGTCCGATCTCCAACCTGCCATTTTTGAGCAAGGCTGTTGAGAAACAGGTGGCACATCAGCTTGAGGATTGCCTGGTGTCCTTGGATATCTATGAGCCTTTCCAGTCGGGTTTTCAGGCCAGACATAGCACGGAAACTGCTCTAGTGAGAGTGTACAATGATCTGCTCAGGGCTAGAGATAGAGGAGACAAGTCAATTCTTATGCTCCTCGATCTCTCCTCAGCTTTTGACACTGTGGATCATGTTATGCTTCTTCATCGGCTCTGTGAGTTTTGTGGACTCGCTGGCACAGTCATCAAATGGTTTGAGTCCTATCTCTTGGACAGAGTGCAGCAAGTGGTGATGGGTAATTTCTCCTCCTCCTCCTCAATGCCTCTATTGCATGGAGTACGTCAGGGCTCAGTCTTGTAGTAGATGTTGCTCGCAGTGTACATGCTGCCCCGGGCAATGTCATTCGACAATACAGTGTGGAGTTTCATTGCAATGTAGATGATACCCAACTGTATTTGTCTTTTGCACCTGGAATATTGGGAGTGGTTGATGTGCTTAATAGCTGTGTGCCTAAAATCAATGACTGGATGGCTTCCAGCTGGCTGAGACTCAACCCAGCTAAGACTGAGGTGCTGGTGATTGAGTCTGGTCGTGTGCATGATGGGTTGCCACCAGGGGCTAACTCTGGACTTGTTCTGGGGTCTGCTGCATTGGTGGCTTCTCCGAGGGTGCAAAATCTGGGCATGATTCTTGATTACTGATTGACCTTTGAAGATCAGGTGTCAGCTGTAGTCAGCAGTAGTTTTTACCGCTTGCAGAACATTGCCTGGATCAAGCCCCTCATTATACCAGAGAACCTGCCGACTCTAGTGCATGCCTTTGTGACGTCTAGGCTCAACTACTGCAATACTCTCTACTTTGGGGTCATAGGAGGGACCCTCCGCAGGCTGCCACTAGTGCAGAATGCTGCAGCCCAGTTGCTGATGGGCCTCTCACGGTCAAGTCATTTGACTCCAGTCTTGCATGCTCTGCACTGGCTACCAGTCAGTTGGAGGGTCCTTTTCAAGGTGGGTCTTCTCACCTTTAGGGCCCTATACAGGCTGGGTCCTGGTTACATGTCTGAGCTCCTGACACTGGTGTCTTCTGCTCTCTCCTTCCGCTCCTTCTCCTCGAGGGGCCTCCTGGACATTCCCAAGGTTCGGCTTATGACCTTAGAAGATTGTGCATTTAGTGTCTCTGGGCCGACCTTGTGGAACTCACTTCCACCTGCAGTTCAGGAGGCCCCCCTCAACTGAGGTGTTTAAGTAGAGGCAAAAGGCTCACCTCTTCAGCCTGGCCTTTGACTGCTGATGCCATCTTTAGCTTTGGCCAGTCCATTGAAGATTGACTTCTGGAAACTTTTATCATGCTGAATTTTAATCTTGTTATGGTTTTAAAGTGGTTTTAGTATGTTTTAATGTATCACTGTTTGTCCTTGTTTATGGTCGACACCCAGAGCCTCCGGGATTGGTTGCCTTATAAATAAAATTGCCTTGCCTTGCCTATAGTTGGCCGTGGAAGCTTGGTCACCATTTTTGTATACTGGTGTGATGAGTGCCTGCTTCCACAGGGAAGGGAATTTTCCCAAGGAGAGGGACTTGTTGAAGATTTTTGTGACTGGGACAATTACCTCATCAAGTGTGAGGCCTACCATCTTCATGACAATTAAATCGCTACCTGTTCTTGTTTCCCAAGCACTCTTTTTATGTATTTCTTAGCATCTTTTACTGAGATGCACCTGAAGTAGAATTTTTGGTGGTTGGTAAGTGAGGCAGTGTTATCTAGTAGAGCCACTGAGTCATTCAGGCAGTCATGAGGGAAGACAGAGCTCAAATCCATGAAGGCAGCATTTAAGGAGTTGGTGATGGCTAGATGGTCTAGCATGGTGCCATGATTAAGGTTGAGCATAGAGGGTACTTTCTTATCAGCTTTACCTAGCAACTCTTTTATGTTGTCCCAAAACCTTTTACCATTACCCCAAGTTTTATCAAGTTGCTCTTGGTAGTGTTTGACCTTGGCTGCCCTGATGGCATAGGAGCACTTGGTGCTAGCTTCATGGTACTGTTGCATGTTGTGAGCTATTACTGAGGCTTTGACCTTATGCCACAGGTTGTCTCTATGATGCATCATCTCCATTAGGCTTCCAGTGAGCCACCTATTCCATGTGCCACGGACTTTGTGTCTTCTCAAGGGTGCAAAGGTGTTGCAAATGGTATTAAACTTGTCTGTGAAGAACTTTAATGCCATATCAATGTCCTGGATTTTATCCAGCGCATTCCAGTCAACTCTGACAAGAGTGGCTTTGAAGTAATTAAGCATGCATTTCCTGAATACTCTACTCTCAATTATTATAGGCACAACCTTCTCTTGTTTGTTAGACCTGTAGATGATAGAGGAATGGTCACTCAGAGAATCCGGTAAAACAGTGACCCCCTTCACCCGCTCCAGGCAGCTGGCTAGTACCCAGTCAATGAGGATACTATTACCAGTCTTGTAATAATATTTACCCCCAGCAGGTAAAGGCATCCTCTTTTGTCTTACATCATCTTTACAGAAAATGTGTGCATCTTGAGGCATGAGATAAAATTACAGATGCCTTCATAGGCTGCCGGGATTTCTTACTCTAAACTAAGCTCATTAAGAAGATATTCAGCCATGAGACCCAAAAGAATTTTATAAATCTGTAAAGACAGGTCCTCCTCTTTCTTATGCAGATATAAACATTTTATATTTTACCCTGTGTCTTTTGCCTGTCTCAACCCATCTTTAGATTGTTGTTTCCACTTTATCAGCTTCTGAGGAAGATGTGCTGCTAAGCTTTGTAAGCAATAAAGGTAACAAGGCAAACTTGCAATTTAATATTATAATAAGTGCTGTCTTACAAATGAGTCCTATACATGAGGGATCCAGAATATAATGCTAACTTTAATATATAATAAAATGGCAAGTAAGGGGGTGGGGGGGTGCTGCTAGTTGGTGATTTCCATCTGCCTGGTGTGGAGTGAAGTCTTCCAACTGCAGTTTCAGCAAGAAGTAGGGCCATTCTTGACTTTCTACAAGGGGCTTTTCTGAGGCAGCTATTCAAAGAACTCACTAGGGATGGGGCAGTACTGGACATGGTGCTTGCAAACAGGGACAGTTTTGCAGATATCACAATGAGCAGTCACCTGGGTATCAGTGAGTACTGTACAGTGTGGTTTAACATGAAGATAGGAACAGAGGCTAACCATATGTGGATCCTGGACTTTAGTATGGCAGGTTTTAAAGAAATGGGGGACTGCTTCAAAGGGGGGGGATTGCCAGGAGGGGTAGAGGCACAATGGGGTAAAATAAGGGAGGTGATAATTAAAGCAACCAAACTCTGCATGAAGGAAGTGAGTAAATGCAGAAGGAACAAACTCTGGCCAGAGCCGGAAGGGCTGCATGTGTTGGGGCTGAGAGGTGGAGGGATTACAGAGGCAGGGTCGGGTTGGGAAGATATCTATAATTGGGAATGGTGGGATGTACTTTTTTACAGTGTTAGTATACAGTACTCTTCTGACTTTTCCAACTGTGATAGTGCTGTATTTACAAAAGGACTTTATGTTTTGGTACAGTGTTCCCTTGGTCATGTCCCAAAACTGTAGTAATGAAACCATTAACAGTACTACTTGGGGTGCTATAAATAACATGGCGAGAGGATGTCCCCAAAACCAGGGCTTCTTTTTTAGTACAGGGAAATAGGGGACCTTAACCTGTAGCCTTAATTCACACACACACACACTGTAATAGGCGCAGACGAATCGTTACAGTAGATCAAGTAAGTGTAGATAATATGTAGATGGTCTCTTACCTGGGTAATAGGGAACCTGAAGGGAAGACATCTGTTAGACATGTAAAATAAAATATAGGAAAGGAGTCACAAATGATCTGTAGTTCTTTGGGAGTAAATGGGAAGGACAGGACAAGTTAGGCATAGAGTAGTACTTACCTAATGGGGAAGAAGTGAGCAGCCTGGCATACCTGTTAAAAGGAAAAATAGGTTAATATGGACAAAATGCAGTAGTGAGAGCAGAGAAATAGGAAAGGGGTACAGGACAACACAGGAGTTAAAAAGGTCATTTTAGATAAAATGTTACAACTAAGGCAAAATGGGAAAACAGCAATATAGAAAATAAAATAACATGAGTAAACAGGTAGCAAAAGTAGAGGTAAAAGTGTTGTTTGGGGAGAGGCTCAGAAAAAACCTAGATGGCTTATTTGCCAGTAAGGATAAGCAGTGTCCCAGGTAAGCTAGTGAAGACTTTTTGTGCTAGTGGCACAGTATTATATAGAGAATAATGGATAAAGAAATGTGTGTTATGGATTTCTTTTACACATCTGAGATGTGTGATGACACAAAAACCTCAAGAGTGAAGCTTAAGAGGTTTCTACAGTTATCACACACCAAGGTCCATGAGACATGACATGACAGACATAAGCTAAAGACACCGATGTCCGAGTTGGTATGCTCCAGCCAGATGAGGGGACATGGCTTGAACTCAAAGGTGGTAAATCGTGGGTAACGGTAGGAGGCGCTTCTTCTGCCAGAAGGCATTGAAGTTATGGACAAGCCTACCAGAGGAGACAGTGAACATAAAAATTGTACAGGCCATCAGTGTAAGTCTGAACACGTTTCTGATTACCAATGGAATTACACTGTACCGCAGGTAGTAGGGTGGTTGAGAATTTGTCTGAACAGCATGCTTGTTGGTCCCTGCTTGGGGAAGGGGAGGGTAATGGATATAGCGACCCTTTCAATCTTAAATTATTGTTGCTATGTTTATTTATGTTAGCCTTCTTGCAAGACAGTTTTATTTTGGCTATTAGATTGTAAATGCATGTGACTGACCCACTCTATCTGGAAAACAAATGTGGCTGTAATATATAATGACCCAATGGAGTATAAGTCTGGAAAGCTAGTCACAAAAACAGCGCTGTTAGCCCAATAAGTATCATCTGCAAAACATTTGTTGTTGTTACTTGCTACAAAAGGTAAACTATTTTTAAAAGCATAAAACTGCAACCGAAATCTTCAAGGAGTGACTGTCGCTCAGTATGTGTGTGTGTGTGTGTATATGTGTGTGTGTGTATATATATATATATATATATATATATATATATATATAATAGTGGTATGGTAGTCCACTATAGTTAGGAGTTAGTACCCATTTAAGGTTAAAGTGTGAAATTTTGCAGCTTAATAACTTTGCCACTGTACAAGCAGTTTGCCTAAAATTTGGCAGGCATGGATCAGTACCATAAATGCCTGGTTCTGCCAAGTTTTATAATGGTCAGATATATGGTTGTGGAGCTATAAAGCGCAATAGGAAGTTGTATTTACGCTTTTTTGGGCATTCTTTGCTCTTGTCTACAGGTCGCACAGTTTGTATGACTGGTACAAAAGCTCAGGGAACATGCAGCCAGGGTCCCCAATGTGTCTTTTGAAGATTTCGTGAAAAAATATTAAACAGTTCAAAAGTTATTCAAAACACAAGTTTCCCATTATAGTCAATGGGAAAAGTTAACAAGAAGTTCCACAGTGTCGCAAATGTAGTTTTTAGTGTCGCAAATTACCCCTGTAGTGTCATGAGTCAGCCATTTTTTTTTCAGTTACTGGTCACAGAAATGCTTGCCATTTAAATTTGGGACCCTCTAGGGACACAATTCTTTTTGTGTTCACCTAGTCGAGCCCTGAGGATGCTAGCCATGTCTTTTTTTTGGGGGAGTTAAACATCCCAGAAATATGTTTTGAAATTTTTGTAAACTGTAGTGTCTAAAAGTAGTATCGCACTTGTGACACTTTCATGATTTTTATTGTGACAGTGTCATGATTTGCTACACTACTTTGCGACACTATGCCCAAAAGAATAGGAAATCTTTGCCACCCTGCTGCAAAAGAACAGTTTAGTCTTTTGGGCTGAAATTTGGAGGGAAGAAATCCAAGATCCCACAGATGTGCCTTTTGGTGGTTTGGTGACAAAACCTTACAGGGCTGCAAAGTTACGGTACTCCAAATTTGACAATTTTTCCCATAGGCTAACATCATGGTGTCCGCCGCGCTTTTCGGGGCCTGTATCTCGGAAACGCTTAGGGATACGGACTTTTCATTGGAAAAATGCTTAGCCCCCCCACTAGGGGGAGGCTAAGTGTAAAACTAGCCAGGAAAGTCATAAATTATATGAAATTTAAATTTTTTTTCTATGTCGTACGGTTCCTGAGATATATGCAATTTAGTATTCCAAGTGTTCATTTTCTGCTCCGAGGCCCATCATTATGCATACATTCTTTGTATTCACTGTGTTTCTCAATGCAGCTTTTGGGGAAAAAAGGGTGTGCATTTTCGTTACTGTAACAGTTAGCATTTTCACCTGCGTTTCTGTAACCATCTACACCATCATGTGTGTTACCCTTTGCATTTTCGTTTGCACTGCATTACTGTTAACATTTGCATTTCCATTACTGTTTTTGTTTACGTTTCCTTTTGTGTCACGGTATACATTTCCATTTACGTTTGAGTACGCGCTTCCGTTTGCATTTCCGTTTGTGTTTCTGTTTCCTTTGGTGTCATCGTTGCTGTTACCGTAAGTGTTTGCATTTCCAATTGCATTAACGTGACTGTGCGCATTACGATTTGTGTTTCTGTACAGGCTTGCATTTGTGTTTCTATTTTCATTAACGTTTGTGCTTCAGTTTCCTTTGGTGTCATCGTTGCTGTTACCGTAAGTGCTTGCATTTCAATTGCGTGCCTTGTTTAATAAAATTACGATTTGTGTTTCCGTACGCGCTTGCATTTGTGTTTCCATTTTCATTAATGTTTGTGCTTCAGTTCCTATTACTGTTTGTGATATAAATTACGTTTGTCACCATGTGCATTACCTTTTGCGCTCGCATTTGTGTTACCGTTACTTCACTATTTATAGTGCACATTCTCAAAAAGAAGGGAAATTCATGGCAAAAAACTCTGTTTAATGCATCAGCTAGGGTTGTTCCACAGTGACAAAAGTGAGGAAATTTGATGTTAAGGTTCCTCCCCCTTGCACCCACCCCCCTTCCTCCACCAACAGGCACCGGGGTGTGCGTTGAGGTTGTCAGTCCTAAATCTCACCCTCTTCTCCTATACTGCACCATCTTAGCTTGTTTACACATGGGATGGGTTGAGAGTTAGGACCAATGACCCCAACATACACCCCAATGTCTGTTGGTGGGGGTGGGGTTGGGTGCAACGGGTGGGAACCCTAACATCGAATTTCCTCACTTTTGTCACTGTGGAATGACCCTAACTGATGCATTAAATGGAGTTTTTTGCCATGAATATATACATATAGCCCTAAACATCTGTTTTATGTGTTCTAAAGGTGAAGCTTGCTTAGACGAATGACAGAAACTGACCTCACATGGTTTTGACCTTATGGCCTTTTTTTTTTATTTTATTTATTCTAGGATTACAAGTACCTTTGGGCCAAGGCTCTTTTACAAAGGTTCCACATCAGAAATAACAAACAACAAGGAAGCAACAGTGAAATAACAGTAAACAATTCATGTAGAACTGAGCTATTGAAAGGGGTCAATTATAGTGAGCCTTGCTCACAGTTAACTCGAATCAGGCCAGCCCTGCTTATTTTTGCTTCTTTCCTCTGTGAATTTGCCCACTACCCCTTTAAGTGGAACAACTGGAACCTGTTGGCCAAAAATGGGCAGACCTTAAAACATGCATTTCTTTCTGTGCTGTTGTAGTTTTTAACACACCAAAGTGAGGCGAATACATCAGCCATTTTTCATTCCCAAAACAGTTTCTGTCGTTGAGAGCCTATATGGCAAATTTCATTTGAGAATATTGCCCACAACACACCATGCACCAATGATGTGCATAGGATATTTAAAACACATGCCCTGTTTGAAACTTACCTTGATTTTTTTAAAGGTTGGAGCAGTAATAACCATATTCTGATTTTTTTTTCGTGTGCAGAGTATATGGACATCTTTTTAATAGGACCTTAGAGATGAGAGTATTTCTTCTGTTCAGTAATTGAATAAAAACAGTCTTGTATTTAATTATACTGTTGTGAGGTTGACAACCAACCTCTAAACTGGAGTTCAAACTAAACAGTCAGAATGTGGGCTCCGATTGTTTAATTAGCGAGGTAGCACTTCCTTGTTCTTGTCTAGTTGCTGTATTTTATTTTCAATTGACACAATCCAGCACTTATTAAATACACATTTAAAATTTAATTTGGCCAAGATTAGGAATTCTGCAACTTGGAACCTTGTATTTTAGGGTTTTAACCACATAGTTGACGTCCACAAAATTCAAAGCAACGAGATAGTGAACTTCTATGCAAATATGATATCTAACAGCAGATAACAATACATTATGGTGGCAGGCTAAACAGGAAAAGGTGCTCTTTCTGGTAAAAGCAACCACTTACAAGACACAATGAAACATGGAGTTCAGACATTGCATTTCTAGTTACTCCAGATCTTATGTCTGGATTTGTCTTGCAGATCCACTCTTACGTTTGTTGGAAACTGGCATTGTTTCCGCATAACATGGAAACAGACATAGATTGTCATCAATGCAATCAAATGCATAACTCTCTTGTGCTCTGCAATACTCAGCTGCCCCACATTACGAAGGATATCATTAGAAATTCTCTACTTACACAAAGGTGCTATAAACTGAGCTGCAAATTTGGTGACATCCAGCAGACCAGACCTGGGTTTGAATCCCACAGCTTCCACTTGCATACTGTGTGACCCTGAGCAAGTCACTTAACCTCCTTGTGCTCCCAGGTCGCTCCTGTAAAAAAGCTTTCAGCTTAGTGTGCTATACCTGGTTAAACAACTAAATAAAAAAAAAAAAACTCAGACATTAAAACAGAAATTCATAACACTTATAATGCTTAGGCAAAATTTAAACTAGCACAAAAAAAGGCATTAGTTTCCATGGTGTTTAGAGATTGCAATTCCATGTTTAATGGCATGCCACATTATGAGGATGGGCCCCACAAGTTCTCAAATTTTCAGCTCACTATACCACATTTCAGTAACAACAGTTTGAGCAGCATGTCTGTGAGTCATGAGGTGGGGTGGGGTGGGGAATATACACGGAGTCCTGCCACAAACTTCTTTTCACAGTTTAATGACACTAGATGTATATAACTGGGAAGAATTCTGGAGTATTAACCCTCTACCCAATTTACACTACTTTACTAACTCAATTCAACAATGTGCTATTGAACAACATGGATATTGCTGAATCAGGTTAGTGAATATATTTTTAGTATATAGGTATAGTATATATTTTGTCCTGTGCATTTGTTGACTTGTGGCTGGTAGATAGATAGATAGAAAGACAGACAGACAGACAGACAGACAGACAGACAGACAGACAGACAGATAGATAGATAGATAGATAGATAGATAGATAGATAGATTGATTGATTGAAGCTGTACCTTTTAGTACTGGAATTATATGTATTGTATTTTATCTCCTGCCCCCAACCCACCCACCCAATTGGAAATGAGTCCATCTAGACTCTGCTTAGCTGCTAAAATATGTTATAAATAAATAAACACATGCTGTGCAAATTGGTATTAATTGGTATAGCTCTCTCCTTCGTGTTTACCTGTTTAATACAGTGCAGTTATTACAGCCTGCATATTCAAACGCCATTCATTTCCTTACTCCACCACTGTTCAATTCCTGATGGTTACTTTCATGTAACAGTCCTCATTCGAGCTGCAGCCAAAAGGTCCAAGGGTACCGTTCAGTTTCTTAATGGGGAATATACTGCTGCTGACGGTGTCAACTGGGTTGCTGCAGGCAGGGAATGGTGGCGGTTGTCCTTTGATTCTCCAGTCTCTGTACATTTGCAGGAATATCAGCCACTTCTCCCCAAAATTGGTGGCTACTAAATTAGTGTACCTTATCCTACTGGGAAATCAATCAGCCTGGTTCTGTCACGATAATCCTGATAATACAAAATAAACATTTATATGTATGAAAATGAATGAACAAATGGAATAAACACTTGTATATATTTATTTTTGATTGTTAGTACGTGGGTCTAACATTTCTAGATTAATTTCATATACACTTATTTTTTGTTTTGTGATTAATGCGTTCAAAAATGAACATGGTAATGAGTATCCAGTATATCTTTTTTTGATGCTTTATGTAATCTTAGGTGTCATATAATATGTGCATGCTATAAATTACATTTGATTACGGGATTTAAATACTACTTATTTCACAACCTTTGTGTTTATTCAGATAGTTATTTTTTACTTATACTCAGTTAATATTTATTTATTTATTTTGACTTTGATAACTGGGTAGGTGCACTGGTTCAGTGGACCATTTACAGGCATGACTGGAGCCACAAGGCATGAGTGATCATAGCGTTTCAAATAACTTCTTTAATTCTCTGGCAGTGCATACCCATGTCCGAATCTTGCTAATTCATAAACTAGTGCAAAAAGTACTTGTCGTAAGTCCAACTTGGTTTTATCAAACAAGTGTTTTTACCAGCCACTTTCCTGACTATATTGATTAGGTTGTTGGAAAGTCCAGTGCACCATCTAATGGTAAAGCAGAGTTATGTTAGGATGTTCAAAGCTCTAGTACATGGTCTGGTGGGACTTTGTTTCTAAACAATATTCAGCATTATCAAGGAATAAGGACTTGCTGCAGAAATGTGGGGTTGCTAAACTCGTATATCAGTTTAACTATGTCTGCTTGGAAAGATTCTGTTAAAGGCGGAGCTCCTTATACTTCTCAAGCCACAACTGTTCCCAGAATGCTGAACATTCACCTGCAAGGTAAGCATGGGAACATATACCAGGATTTAATTCATGTGCTGCTTATACGCTGATTTTTTTTACTTTTGACAAACAAATACTTACTTGTTGTTCATTTGCACGAGTTTGTTATAAAGGTTAGGAAGACATAAACTGCGCATTACTATGTGGCTTTCTACGTGTACAGTGCACTCCACTTACAGTGGACAAAACCTGCCTTTCCAGCTCAAATATAATAAATTGAATACATGTCTCTCTGGTTACAAGGGACAGAAACTTTGCTTATAACGGATACCAGGAAACTTTTTTTATGAGAATGTCTAGTGTTGTGTGTGGTAGTGGTAGAGGGTGAGGGAATGGAGAGTGCAGAGCTGATGGGGAGGGTTGGCAGGTGTAGAATTGACATCAGATGCGCTACAGACATTTTAAGTCACATTTTGTGCAACTAGCCACTGGGTTCTGCCAACACTGCCACGTTGTCCACACAATACCCAGGATGAAAGAACAAAACAACATGCGGTTTATTTATTTTGTTGTAGTATGGGGAAATTGAGGATGGGAGTGGAGGGGCATCTGGATTTCTTTTGTAGTAAGGGGACAGGAATAGAGGGGTGGGGCGGTACAGTGCACAGTGGGTGGTAGCGGGAGGGTTTCGAGTGCTTGGTGGGGAGGAGCTACTGCAGCACTAAAAGAGCACGGGCACCAGAGAAGGGCGGGGTTGTGATGGGCAGAGAGAATCTGGGTTTTTTTTTAATTAAGAAAAAAATGCAGAGTCCTCACTCTGTGAGCATTAAAGGACTGCAGGCTCCACCCATGCAGCCCTAAAAATAGACTGCTGTGGTTGTCTAAAGAAGTGACGAAGTTGGTTAAGGAAGAAAGGGTGGCTTTTAGGTAATTAAAGAAACACAGAGGCAGGAGGAAAGGGAGGTATACCTACAGTAGTAAAGCAGAGGGAAGGAGGTAAGGTGGTAGGGGAAGCAGAGGCGCATACAGTGGAAAGGATCACCAAAGGGAATGCTAAGGGAGATAAGAGTTTCTTTAGATACTTAAGTGAGAAGAGGAAAGCAAGGGTGGGTGGATAGTGAGGATTAGAAAGGTGGGGGGGGTGACTGCGAGAAGAGGACCAAGAAAAAGCTAACATCCTAAACAGTTTTTGCTCAGTCTTCACAGTGCGGGGTGGGGGCAGCCCACCAGTGGCAGGAATGGGGGGAAGGGTGGACACAAGTCAATTTTCAGAGAAAAGAGTCCAGAAGAGACCTGCATTTCTGAAGGACAAAGCTATGGAACCGGATGGATACACTCAAGAGTTCTGAAAGAACTCAGGGAGGTGTTAGCTGCCCCACTGACAGCCTTATTCAACAGTTCACTGGAAACAGATGAGATTCAGGAAGACTGGAGAAGAGCTGACATGGTCCCTTTTCACAAGAGATGCAGCAGGGAGGAGGCTAGCAACAATAGGCCAGTCAGTTTTACTTCAGTGGTGAGGAAATTAATGGAAACCCTGCTGAAGGAAAGACTGCTAGAGTATATTGCATACAATTGGATGCAAGACCACAGGCAGCATGGATTCATAGGGGTGGTGGTGGGTGGGTCATGCCAGATGACTGATATAGATTTCTTTGATGAGGTGACAAGGGAAAGAGATCAGGAGATGACAGTGGACATTACCTATCTGGACTGTAGCAAGGCCTTTGACTTTGTGCCACACAGGAGGCTGATAAAGAAACTGAACAGCCTAGAAGTTGGATCCAAAGTGGTGAATTTGGTTAGAAATTGGTTAACGGATAGGAGGCAGAGGGTGGGATAAACAGCATTCAGTCTAATGATGGAAAAGTGACCAGGGGGTGCCACAGGACCCAGTGCTGTGACCGGTCCTCTTCAATGTCTTCATAAGTGACATTGCAGAACAATTGGAAGGGAATGTATGGCTTTTTGTGGATAATACCAAAATCTACAATAGGGTGGACACTCCGGAGGGATGGAAAGAATGCACAAGGATCTTGGGAAACTCAAGGAGTGGCCAAAAGTGTGGCAGTTGGGGTTCAATGCCTAGAAGTGCAAAATCCTGAACCTGGAGCATAGGAACCCAGGAGGTGAGTATAGGTTGGGGGGGTACTGATAGTCATTAAACAGGAAAGGAACCTTGGGGTTATCATATCTGATAACCTCAGCATGGCAGGGCAATATGACAAAGCAGTGGATAGGGCTAGTGGGATGCTGGGATACATAGAGAGAGGTAACTCCAACAGGAGGAGGGAAGTGGTGTTGCCACTGTATTGCTCACAAGTGAGACCCCACCTGGAACACTGTGTCAAGTTTTGGAGGCTGCATCTCAGAAAGGACATAGACAGAATGGAAGCAGTCCAGAGGAGGGCAACTAAAATGGTGCAGGTGTTAGACAAGAAGCCCTATGAGGAGAGACTGGGGGATTGCAACATGTTCATCCTAGAAGATAGGAGGGTGAGAGGGGACATGATAGAGACCTACAAGTACCTCATGGGGTAAACAGGATGCAGGAGGGGAATCTCTTTCAAAATGACAAAAAGTAAGATGACCAGGGGTATGTGATGAATCTAGAGGGAGGAAGTTTGAGGAAATATTTCTTCACTGAGAATGTGGTAGATTCCTGGAACAGACTGCCAGCAGATGTGGTGGGGGTGAAAACATGGGGGGATTTGGCACAGGACAGACATTGGGGTGTATTAGAAAATAAAGGAGGAGGAAAGGACACTGGAGACCAGTTAGGGTCTGTAGAGAAAGATTAGGCAGGGAACATCTGGGCAGACTAGGTGGGCCAAATGGTCCTTTTCTGCTGACAAACTCTATGTTTTTATGATATATGCTATAGCTTAATTGTTTATTTGGCTACAACACACAGTGCCCTGCAAGTTTTGGGGTACTTTACAATAAGGCATCAAACTACATTTTGAATGCACATCCGTACATCCATTACTGTCACTTATAGTGCCTTTTGGAGTGGGTTTTCTTAGTGCAGTGTAGGAAGTATTTTAAAGGTATTTTTGCTAAGAAAATAAGTAGTACAGAGATCCTAGCCATTCTTCTGTGATGATTATGCTGTCTAACAGCTCCCAGTATAAGGTCAACACAAGCTAAAAATGTAACTCAGCCTTTCACAGAAATGCCAGATGGGCAGAGGGCTGTTTTATGTTGTATGGCTAAAACCTGGGTTTTATTATGATTTACCTCATTCTAACCTCAGGAATTCTTCAATATTCTTAACTTTTGCAGTCAGCCTGTAGAGCTGAACTGCCTGGAGAATGGAATGTACGTAAATGATGGAACGGATCATTGGCCCGTGCCACCATTCAAATGCTGCTCTTACCAACTGCTGCATTCTGTGTTTCAGATTTAATTCTCCCCCTGCTAGTCAAGACACCTTGGAGATCCCTCTTCACAATCGTGATCCTGCATTGTTATTTTTGTTGTTTTTCACCTCAAAACAAGTAATGATTTATATATTTTTCAACTGTTGCCTTTACTTTGTTTTTTATTTAATTAACGCTAGAAGTTTTGTTTATTTAGGTTATTTTAGCGGTTCCTCCCAGTTCCCTGTAATCGTCGAGGAACCAGCACGTTCCGTCAGGTTTTTTTTATTTCTTTATTCCTTAGATAATTCAGTTCTTTTATCTTCTTTACTGTGTGAATCGGTACTTTCGGTTCCTTTTTGTGGTTGATCGCATTTTATTCCTGCCAGGAACTGACCACGATCTACAAAACCTGTCAACAACTGCAAAAAAAAAAAAAATCCAAAAAAACACACACTTTGTGGTTTCTGTTCTGGGGTTGGGCATTTAACTAAAATGTCATACAAACCTAAGAAGAAAACTAGCACTCCTGAGTTTAAAAACTGCCCAGTGTGGAGAGGTTTTCGCCAAGGCAGATAAACATGAGAAGTGTGTTATCTGTCTGGGTGAAAGTCACATTACAGCTGATTGCAAAATTTGTAAAACTTTTCCAGCCAGAACCATAGAAAAAAGTCTGGAAAGGTTTAAAAAGAAAACTTCTCATTCCAATGAATTGGGAGATAATGGCTCTGACCAGCCTACTCCCACTACAAATACGGGTGAAACCTTACAAACAGAGCCAGTTACCCCGAGTAAAGGGGAGCCTACCAAAACAAAATGAACTGGTGGATAAACCGGGACCGACTAAAAAGTTGAAAGCATAAGGGGACTTCTAGTGACACTACTGAAATGCCTACACAGGCAGCTTTCGCTCAGGCACTGAAAGTTATACAGGCCTTGCAAGGGTTGGTACCGGTTCCGGTTCTGCAGGTACTGGTTAACGCTCCAGTTCAACCATTGGTTCAACTGGCGGCTCCAATGGCAGCATCGGTTCAAGAGATTCAAGAGTTTGAGGGGTTTGAAGAATACAATGAGGGGGAGGAGGGGAAACCTATCGAACGTGAGGTCTCCCCTGACCAAGTATTTGAATCCCCACCTAGGTTGCCCAAGGATTTTTCATCTCATTATACTTTTGTAAAAAAGATGGTGGATGCCTTGGACATTACTTCTAGTGAAGTGGTGGAGAATGAAGAGGAAGTGGAATTCCTCAACTTGATGGGCTTAACCCCAGTGAAAAAAACTTTTGCTTTCAATAAATAAGTTTCTAAAGAAGCATATTGTGAAGATTCTTCAGACTCCTAATTCTGTGCCACTTTGGGATAAAAGGCAGACAGAAAGTACCAGCTGGACAGAGCAGGGGCAAATGTTTTGTTCTCCCACCCTGATCATGAGGGGGTAGTGCAGACTGTGGCCTGCGATTGGGCAAAGATGTCTTTGGCATCCCACCGTCCAGAAAGACTAGAGAAAGACTGAGAGCATGGCCAAGAAAGTCTATCTGTCAGCTTCTCTTTCAATTAGGCAGGCCAATTATATGGCCTATGCTGCCCAGTACCAGAAGTCACTGTGGCAGTCAGTTATGGCAATGGCAGCTAAGGCTGTCCCTTGCTTGGCAGCTGACCTGGCAGAAACTGCAAGGTTTGGCTTAGAGGCATCTAAATACCACTTTCAGATGGCAGTAGATGCCAATGACACTGCTGCCAGATGAATGGCTCTCATGGTGGCTCTCAGGAGGTTTGCTTGGCTTAGGGCCACCAACCTGTCACAGGACATGCAGATGAAAGCTATGGATTTCCCCTGCGAGAACAACTCTCTGTTTGGGGACAAGCTTGAGACCTACATGAAAAAGGTGGATGCATACAAAACCACATATAAGAGCAACATGGCCAAGAAAAAGGCTTCTACCTCATATAGACCATATGGAAGGGGAGGCAGAAGTAGGTCTAACTATGGCAGACCTTTCTTCCAGGCACAGGTCGGACAGCAGTACCAGCTGTACCCCAAGCAGACAGGGTGCTTCAGAGGTAGAGGCAGGAGGGTATCTAGGTGGGGTAATCATCCTAGCCAGGCCCAACCCCAGTCTAAACAGAATCCCTGACTTGATTTTCAAAGTCACCTCCCCTGTACCAGTAGGGGGTAGACTGGTTCACTACTTTTACTCTTGGAAAAACATCACCACAGACAAGTGGGTCCTGGAAGTAGTGAGTCAGGGTTTATCCCTCAGCTTCAAATCCTTCTGCACCTTAAGAACAAGAGCCTTCAAACTAGCCTCAGACTCAGAAAAGAAGCTGTTGGAGTAGGAAGTGGCAAACTTGCTACTGTCAAGGCCAGTAGAGCCAGTTCCTCCACAGCAAAGGGGAAAGGGATTTTACTCAAGGTACTTCCTATCCTTGAAGAAAAACAGGAAGTGGCAGCCTATTCTTGACCTAAGGTTACTAAACATACATTTGGCAAAACCAAAGTTCAAGATGGTAACACTTGCCATGATTTTGCCAACCTCCCAGAAGGGAGACTGGTTGTCATCACTGGACTTAAAAGATGCATACTTCCACATCCCCATAAAGGAGTCTCACAGAAAATATCTCAGGTTCAGACTCCCATCAGGTCAGTACCAGTTCTCAGCACTGTCATTTGGCCTCACCTCAGCACTAAGGGCATTCACGAAATGCCTGGCAGTGGTGGTGGCATACCTAAGAAGATGGAGTAACCATGTTCCCCTACCTGGACAACTGGCTAGTTGTAGGAAAATCACCACAACAGATGACAGACTCCCTAAGAACAACCCAGGACCTTCTGGAATCCCTAGGGTTCCTGGTAAAACTCAAGAAATCTGTCCTTCAACCAGTGCAGGTGCTGCACTTCATAGGAGTGGAACTGGAGTGGACACATTGAAGGAACTTGGGCTTATCTACCCCAGGACAGGGTAAGCAACATCCTCCAGATTTCTGGGTCATTCGAGCTAAACGAATCAAAACCAGCAAGGCAATTCCTGCAACTCCTGGGCCATATGGTGACAGCATCAGGTACAGTCTTCGGAGCCAAATTCCAAATGAGGGACATACAGTTCCACCTCCGGGCACATTGATGCCAAAGAAGGGACCCACTGTCAAAGCTTGTCCCAGTAACAAAGACATTACTGCAAGCCCTTCATGGGTGGCAGGTAAGGGGAACCCTCAGGGAAGGAGTCCCTTTTCAGCAAAAGTCTCCCTCAGTAATCCTTACAACAGACGCCTCCCTCCTAGGTTGGAGAGCTCATCTGGGGGATCACACCATACATGGCACTTGGTCAAGTACACAGTCACTCCAGCAGATAAATCTGCTGGAATTCAGAACAGTGTTCCTAGCCCTGCAGACCTTTGCAGCCATGATTCAGGGCAAGGTGGTTCAGGTCAGGACAGGCAATACCACCAATACGTACTTCATAAACAAGCAGGGAGGAACAAGGTCAACCCTCTGTGCACAGAAGCAATGAAGGTGTGGAGTCTGGCATACTCACTCAAGGCCTCCCTGGTAGCCATCTTTTTGCCAGGCAAGGACAACACCCTGGCAGATGCCCTGAGTCAAATCAACCAGGATCATCACAAATGGTCTCTGAACAGGCAGGTTCTGGAAGTGGTGTTCAGGAGATGGGGCACCCCAGAGATAGATCTCTTTGCGTTCCATGACAGCCACCAACTGCCAGAGTTTTGTTGCAGACCACCAGCCAGGGGCACAGTACCCCTGGATGTCCTGGCATTGGACTGGTCAGGGAAGAAGCGGAATGCCTTCCCTCCATTTCCCATGCTTCTCAGGATCCTGATCAAACTCAGATCCCAGCCAGCATCAATGATCTTGATAGCTATAGAATGGGCCAGACAGCCATGGCACTCTCTGCTGCTCTCCATGTCTGTGGTTCCTTCAATACACCTGCCAAGCAGGCCAATCTTTTGACCTCCTCTCAGGGGAGGATCCTGTACCTGAACCTCAGGTCTTTAAGGCTCAAGGCATGGATCTTGAAGACTTAGAGCTTGCAGGACTGCAACTCTCTGAGAGGGTCCTGAATGTCTTGACGGGAGCTAGAAAGCCTTCAACTAAGAAGACCTATGCTTCCAAGTGGAAAAGGTTCTCTAGATGGTGTGCAGCTAAGGATGCAGTCCCATCACAGGCAGGGGTACCAGCCTTGCTGAACTATCTTGCCCATCTACACACATTGGATCTGCAGCCTACTACCCTGAAGGAACATTTGGCCTCAGTTTCAACTTAGATTTCAGCTGGGAAGGGTGTCTCCATAGCTTCCAACCCCATTTTCAAGAAGTTTTTCAAGGGTTTAGCTCACCTGCATCCTCCACACAGAGAACCGGTGCCAGCTTGGGATCTTAATGTATGTATTGCCAAGCTCATGGAACCTTCATTTGAGCTCATGGTCTCAGCTCACCTGAAATATGTGACCTGAAAAACAGTGTTCCTGGTGGCCATTACATCAGCCAGAAGGATTAGTGAGCTTCAGGCCTTGTGCAAAGAACAGAACTACATCTACATCTCCTTCCACAGTGATAAGGTGGTGCTTAGGACTAATGGGAAGTTCCTTCCTAAAGTAGTTTCTGATTTTCATTTGAATCAGTTCATAACCTTGCTAGTGTTTTTCACTGAGCACTCTAGCTTCAGGTGAACATAGACTTCATAGTCTGGATGTCAAGAGAGCTCAAAGCTACTACATGACTCACATCAAGGACCACAGGCAGGCAGGCAGGCAGCAGCTGTTCCTAACTTATGGGGATGTAGGAAAAGGAAAACCAGTATCTAAAAGGACTGTTTCTCACTGGATAGTTCAATGTATCCAATTCTATTACTCAAAGTGGGTAAGGATCCCCCAGTAGGCCTCAGGGCCCACTCCACAAGGGGCAAAGCTGCCACAATATCAGCTGCGAAGGACATCCCACTATTGGAAATCTACAAAGCAGCTACATGGAGAATAGTGCACACTTTCACAAAGCACTACTGCCTGGACACCCAGTCCAGAAGTGATGTCAGATTTGGCACAGCAGTTCTGCAGAGTCTATTTCCAAAACAGGTTCTGTGCCCACCTCCAAAGGTACTGCTTCCTAGTCTGCAAGAGTTAAGAATATTGAAGAATTCATGGGGTTAGAAGGAAATATTACTCACCTTAGTAATCTTGTTTTTTTCCAAGGTATTCTTCAAGGTAGACCATGAGGAGGATGCATGGGGAAGGGCACCATCCATAACGGCAACTCATTCATGAAATACCTCACAACGATGGGAAGGTAGGGTGACTGGATTGGCGGGGTGGGTGAAATGGGCGACAGGATGTCGCTATATGTACGCACATGGGGGGAGCAAGCATGGCGAGCGTGGGCTGGGAGGGGGCGGAGGAGCTGTAGGGGGTGGCGCTGCCGGGGGTTTGCCAAGCTGCATCATGGCATCAGCATTTGGCCTGTGGTTGGGGTCGGTGAGGTACTGGGTTCGGGTCCGGGCGTTGGTGCACTTTTATTGCACCCTGCCCGAACCTTTAATTTTACATGCTTTCACCACCCCTGACATGCACCCCTGGAGTTGGGAACTTTTTAGTAGGGGTTGCAGGTGAAGCCCCCATGGGGGTGAGGGGTGCACTCACAGAAAGCATTGAAAGTTATGTCCCCGCACTGTTGTCTCAGGGCACGAGGGTGTCAGAGTGCCGAAAATGTTTTTGGTACTCTGACTGCAATAACGGCGATTGTCTTTAGGCTTTCGCCGTTATCACATACAACCTTCTTCAATAATCTTAACTCTCCCACCCTGCCACCCTTTCCAGAACCAATGGCCTCTGCATCTCAAGTTGGATATCTAATTGAAAGGAAGCATTTCCTCCCTCTGATAGCATGTTTTTGAACCCTATTGGGTATTGTTTTCCCTTCTTCAGGTCATATCTGACAGCACAGGGGTGGGTTACCTCTAAAAGAGGTTTGTTTCTGTTATTATTAGTTTTTGTTCATACTGTTCCTACTCTTAGGTTATTAGGGTAAGTCTGATAGGCTAGATTAGAAGGGGCCTTTCCAGGCAGGCTCCAGTGAATCTGAAGTGTTATAGAATGCTAAGTATGTGAATGTAAGGGCAGCATTTGAATGGTGGCGTGGGCCAATGATGCATTCCATCATTTACATACGTTCCATTCTCTGGGCAGTCCAACTCTACAGGCTGACTGCAAGAGTTAAGAATATTGAAGAACACCTTGGAAGAAACAAGATTAAGAAGGTGAGTAATTTTTCTTGTGTGCAGTATACTACTGGCATTTTAGATGTCATATAAACGACACTTGGTGACTTTATTGAAATGCATGTGTTACAGCTGATTTTTATTCATGACTGTATTTTTTATGCCTTTGTATGTATTAATTCTTGTATATTATATGACTTGTTTTCTGCCCAGGTCTTTCTTGAAAATGGCAACTTGCAGCTCATAGATCTACCTGGTCAACAAACAAACATGGCTTGCACTGTTAGAAATTCCCTTTGGCAAAATATTCCATCTTTTAAAATCAAATTTCACTTTCTCAAATAGTTTACCATAGTTTTCCTCCATCATGTCTTCAAGTTCTCTGCAATAACCTTTCCCCGGATATCTAAGAATGGACAATTGTTTTGAATATCAGTTTCTGAGTCTGCTGTTTCTGTTTTTTAATAAGTC
Organism: Neoceratodus forsteri; assembly: GCA_016271365.2. Classification (NCBI taxonomy): domain Eukaryota; kingdom Metazoa; phylum Chordata; order Ceratodontiformes; family Ceratodontidae; genus Neoceratodus; species Neoceratodus forsteri. Next base: position 1,197,241,147 of record CM057450.1, on the reverse strand, counting down.
TTTTTTTCCATTCCTGATGGTCCTCTCATTGTTCTGGCTGTGTATCATTGAGTCAGCCTCCTAGTCCCATTCACTGTTACCCTGCCAGGTGCAGTTCCTGTAGGATCAATGCAGTGGGTGGGCCTGAGAGTTCTGAAAGCTTTCATTGAGACAGTGGGTGAATTTTACCCCAATTTTTTCCCCAAGGTCCTTCCACCTCCCAGTTTGGCAATGCCTACAGCCACTATAGGATTTTGTTGAAATTCAGCTTCCACCTGTGGTCGTGAAGATGAATCTTCCAGGGCTCCACTGAAGGGGTTACAGATATTACAGATGCACCTTGCCTCTCACCCAATCCAGGATGCTTATCTGCTTGCTACACTCCCCAGTGGCTGCTACATTTACGATACCATGGATCAGAATATATGTCTAGCTTCTGCCACAGTGGTGTCTGCCATGATAACATGCAGTGTCACAGTGTATCACAGTTTTCTGCATGATGACTGCCACTAAATTACTTCATTTCCTGCAGCAACATGGAAACATAGAAACACAGATGATGATGGCAGAAAAAGGCCGATGATCAATCTAGTCTGCCCATGGGTCATATCCCGGGATGTGTTCTCCTTGTGCAGTCTTATGTAAAATTCGATTCCATGTCATAACGGCCATTAGGGTGAGCATAAATCACCGAAAATAAATAACGGCGAAATACACTTGCAGCGACTACAAAACCTGTGATGGTTTTCTATGTTATAAGGGGGGGGCTATGCCTCCCGCACCCCCCCTCCTGCATCCCCTACTTAATGATTCTCAACTCCAGGGGGGGTGCATATGTGTGTGTGTCTCTGTGTGTGTGTGTGTGTGTGTGTGTGTGTGTGTGTGTGTGTGTGTGTGTGTGTGTGTAAACCTTAAAAAAATGGCTCTGATGCAAAAAGCGATCACGCCCCAGAACAGGACCCGGCACCCTCCCAACCCCAGCCTGCCACCCTACCCACCATGCCACATGGCCAGCTCGGCTGCTGACCACCGCACCACACCACATACCTTCCCTCCCCTTCCCCCCATCGCACGGCATGGTCCCCCCCTGCACGTGTATATATGCACATCCTGTCACCATAGTTGCCCACCCTGGTATCCTGTCATTACCTTGCCAGGTAGCCCAGAACATAGGCACCATGATTACATGGCCCTTTTTGCAGTAGCTTAATCATGGTCCCCGTGTTCACAGGATACCCAGAATTCGGCTGCATCAGGCATCTGATCCTTGCAGGTGCCACTGTACTTTACAACCCAAGACCTTCCCTATTCATAAATCCCATGTAGCAAATTATGCAGTGATTTTCAGCATCTTTACATATAAAATAACATCATTGTCATGTCCAGAAATGTTATTGCAACCCACCCCTTCGGCTCCTGTCTAGGGATCAGATGGAGTAATACACTGGAGCGGGGGGCACAAGCCAGAGGAACACATATCCAGAACCAAGTGAAGGAGAAAATAGGGCCTACCTCACCGATGACTTCACAATCAGGTACCGGCTTCAAAGTTTGTTCATCCCGGGAAACAGTGCCACAGCCAGGACAGCCACTGCAGGTACAGTCTGGAAGGCTGGGGTGGGCTGGGGAGCTGGTTAGGAGTGCAGTGTAGCGCAACAAAACACCACCAAAGAGACCAGAATGTAAAAGAAAAAAATAATTAATTTATTTAAAATAAATACAGCTCCATGGGGCTGGGAGGAGGACTGGAGGCAGACACACAGGCACAGGGCATTTTCTCTGTGCAGCTCAGAGCTGCAGTACAGACTTTGGGCCTAAGCATGCCTCACAAGTGGGCTCCACCTAATTCTGGGATGAAGGGCATCAAATAGCTTGAGGGATAATGCCAGCTGGATCTGTGACCGTTCGTTGACAAAAATTTTGCCAACTGACGATACTGAAAAACCTTTATGTCGACCGCATTTGCAGTCGAAAGATAATCACTGCCTAACATGTTTTCTTCAGGGGGCTTTGCCCCCAAAACCCCCCAAGCTGGGGGCTGTGCCTCCTGCACCCTCCCACTTAATATAATCAACTCCGAGTCAGAGCTGATCAGGGGAGAGTGTGCAAGACCCCCAGATAACAGTGCCGAGGTTCAGCGCTGACACTACAGTGACCTGGTGCTGTTGTCGCTGTAGCGTCAGTCGATGTCGACATGACACTGTTGGAGCAGTATACCACGCCTGCCCACCCCTTCAAAAAACCTGGGCTCACTACACAGGCAACCTCAAGCTGCTCCAACTTTTCTCGGCCATTCAGTGGCAGGGACACAGACACCTTTGTGGCCGTTTGTTCCTCAGCTCCTCCACCTGCAGCATTGGGCCTGTGGGTACAGTGCCCTCCTTGATCCCAGACCTAGCAATAACATGGGAAAAGTAGCACTGACCCAAATCTTGCTCTTGGTAGGCCACCAATGAGGAAACAGAGTGCCACATGGGACAGGCCTCCTAGTGCTGCCACCACCAGGAAACCACACACTGGTGCTGCCACCACCAATTGCCCCCTCCATTCCTCCACCTAAACATGGACTTGGTCCAGGGACAGCCACAGTTCTATGATACACAAGGCGGGCCTAACCATAACAGTTCCTCCAGGCTATGGCTCTCCTCCTTCCTGGGGCCCCAATCCAGATGGCCACAAGTCCCTAACACCTCCCACAAAGCCCGAGTGGTTACTCCACACTGCTCACAAAGTCAGGTTGATCTCCTGGGCTGGGATTTGAACCCCAGCCCACTACCAGGCATTCCCCACTGACCTCCTCCCCCTCCATTCTGGCACCATACCTTAAATACCTACAGGGGCCTAACAAGCCATACCTAAAGGCAGGAACGGCCTCCTCCCAGAATCTCCTAAAAAAGGAAAAAGGGAGGAGGGAGGAGGGAGAGGACAGTTACTCCAGTAAGCCCCAAACTAAAGGAGGCTTACATTATGATCTCTTAACAAATCATATGCCCTTAATTTCCTTACTTTGTCTCACTGGCATACAAAAATTATTCAGTTGGTAGGGCAAAATATATTGAGACCACACAGTAGGACATCCTTGTCTTGTCTTTTTTATTTAAATTCTTGGCAGTTCATTTTAACTTTGATCATAGTTGCTTGGCTGGTATATAATGTGTTGTTCCAGACTATTCATCTTGTGGAAAGTACATAGGGTAGTATTTCCAAAAGTGCTCAGAAATGATGCAGTTACATCAAAATGTGCAAATTTGTATCATGCAGATGTGACAAATAATTACGCATTATTTTCCTAGCTGCAACAAAATGGACATGGCATTGCCTAAGATAAACTTTCAGTATAATTGAGGCACATTTACAGCGTATATGCAGGCTACATCACATTTGTGTCACTTTTGTGTCACTAACCTGGACACAAGCTCTTCTCTATCCCTCCCCACCCTTAATGCCAGGCACTTTTCCCACTGTGGCTCCTTCATATCCAAATTCTTGTTTGGTTCTATCCCTTCCTACCTTACCACATTCCTAGCCCCCCTTACTTCCAACCCATTCTGCAACAATGTTTCCCATTCCCTTTCTATACCCCCAGGAAATGTATTGTTGGTCAAGTTGCCTTCTCATATTATTTCCCTAAACTCTGATTCTCTTCCCCTGTGCTTCCCCTCTGCCACTTCTCCTTTCTCCCTTTAGTCTCTTCTTTGTAACTTTATAATTCCCTTCCCTGACCCCATACCTTGATGCCCACCCATTCCCCTACACTAATTTTCCTGGCCCTGTTCTGCTCTTGATCCCCCGCCATTACACTGCAATGGGGTTGTTTCATAATGCCTATCCAGACTCAGTTTTTATCTACCATAAGCACCTTATGGTACTGTTTTACCACCTACTGATTATTAGTTTGCACATCTACTGTATAGTGTATTGTACCTTGCCTTGTGGTACTGTTTTACCCATTACTGATGATTAGTTCACACATCTGTGATGTATTGTACTTTGCCTTGCAGTCCTTTTTCATCCTTTACTGATTTTTTTTGCACATCTGTAATGTATTGCACCTTGCCTTGCGGTACTGTTTTACCTTTTACTGTTTATTAGTTTGCACATCTGTAATGTATTGTACCTCACTTTGCGGTACTGTTTTACCCTTTACTGATTATTAGTTTGCACATCTGTAATGTATTGTACCTTGCCTTACGTTACTGTTTTACCCTTTACTGATGATTAGTTTGCACATTTGTAATGTATTGTACCTTGCCTTATGGTACTGTCTTACCCTTTACTGATGATTAGTTTGCCCATCTGTAATGCATTTACCTTGCTTTAAGGTACTGTTTTATCTGTTAATGATTATTTGTTTGCACATCTGTAATGTAGTGTACCTTCCCTTATCGTACTGTTTCACTCTTTACTGATTATTAGTTTGCACATCTGTAATGTATTTACATTGTCTTATGGTACTATTTTATCCTTTACTGCTTATTTGTTTGCACATCTGTAATGTATTGCTTTTGTACCTTGCCTTCTGGTACTTTTTTACCTTTTGCTGATTATTTGTTTGCACATCTGTAATGTACTGCTGTTGTAAATTGCCTTATGGTACTGTTTTACCCTTTACTGATTATTAGGTTGCGCATCTGTAATGCATTAAACCTTTCCTTGGGGTACTGTTTTATCCTTTATTGATTATTAGTTTGCACATCTGTAATGTAGTGAACCTTTCCTTAGAGAACTGTTTTACCCTTTACAGATTATTAGTTTGCACATCTGTAATATTTGGTAACTTGCCTTGTGGTACTGTTTTACCCTTTTATGATTATTAGTTTGCACATCTGTAATGCATTGTACCTTGCCTTGTGGTACTGTTTTACCCTTTACTGGTGATTACAGTAGTCTGCACATCTATAATGTATTGTACCTTGTATTGTGATACTGTTTCACCCTTTACTGATGATTAGTTTGCACATCTGTAATGTATTGTACCTTGCCTTGTGGTACTGTTTTACCCTTTACTTATTATTTGTTTGCACATCTGTAATGTATTGCTATTGTATCTTACCTTGTGGTACTGTTTTTATCCTTTACTGATTATTAGTTTGCACATCTGTACTGCATTGTACCTTGCCTTGTGGTACTGTTTTACCCTTTACTGATTTATTAGTTTGCACAGACATCTGTAATGTATTGTACCTTGCTCCTTTTGATGTACTATGTTGCTTGCATAGAGTATTGTTTATCTGTTAATATTCTATAAATATTTTATCCTTACTGTACTATCTTCTATACCCCTCCACCAAGGACACATCTGGAAATGAGCTGTTACCAGTTTAGTATGTCTTTCATGGTAAAACTTTTAAAATAATTAAACAAGTGCAAGTGCACCAGACTGTGGTCCAACCATCTTTTGATGGCAGCACAACCTTCTGATGCAGGCGCAGTTGCGATTTATGGTGCAAAGCTGCCACATATTACCATTGCATCTGGTGCAACTCTTTGAAAATATAGGCCATTGTCTTTATGACTTTATATATGAACTTCCAGTATGTAGCATCAAAGCAGATGGTGAAAACTAGCAGGAACATTAAGACATTACTAAAGATTGTGTTGACCCAACATCAAAGAGGAACGGATCAGTAGCCATCAAAGACAGCTTTGGCTCTGAGAAGTACCATTCAGGAATCAAGAGACTATATAGTCCTGCACTTTTAGCACTTGGAAGGCAATTGGCCTTTCTGTAGCAACTGACAAAATTCTCTGGTGATCCAGAGAATGTGGAGGAGTCATCATAAGTCACAAGAACTGGGAACATAGATGACCTAATGCCAGAGAGTTACAAAGTGAAATAGTGAGATTGCTCAAGAACATCAACAACAGTATTACAAGCAGAAATGCAGGAATGCCCTACTGGAAGTAGGAGACATGGTACGTAGGCACTTGTATTCAGATAAGATGATGAAATATACTGTAGAACAAGGACCTTCTGCTTTTGCAGATGACATTCAGAAGTTATTTTAGCCTTAGGTTAAGGTTAGAGATAAACTACAGGACATTACATGCTAAGGTGACATGATCTTAGTAGGTCTGTCTCTCCCCCAATGTAAACACAAGAATATAACAAGCATTTGTCAATACCAGATGTTTGCCACTGGTATAGAAGCCCTGGGGTACTATATGCATTGTGGTGCACTGTGTGAGTTATGTATTAGCAAAGTTAGAAGCCTGCATTTGTAAATTTCAACACAGGCTCATGACTTTATGTTTAATATTTTTGCCCCAAATTGTCAACATAGTCTTCTTATGACCCCCACCTTATGAACAATTGCAGAGAAAATGTTCAACTCCCATCTGAAAGGTGAGTTCACACAGGGACGGCAAAATCAGCTTTTGGGATGCAAAAACATGTTTTAGTCAGGATTTAAAAAAAGACAGCTGTCACATTCATGAGGTGCTGTAAAGAAATGACTATTTTGAAAATCTAGGGTACAAATCTTAAAAATTACCAAAGTTATGAGCCTGCATTTACAAAATTCAATGTAGGCTAATAACTTTGTTGTTTTTAAATATTTTTATGCCAAATTTTCAACATAACCTTCTTATGACCCCGCTTCGTGAACAAGGGCACAGACAATTTTGAACTCCTGCCAGAAAGGTGATTTCATGCAGGGACTGCAAAGTCAACTTTCAGGATGCAAAAACACATTTTGGCTAGGATTTGAAAAGCGTATTTATTTATTTAGTTTTTGTTGACCGGGAAGGAGGACTAGACAATTGTTTGCCTATTTTCGGCCTTGTCCTGGGGGGAGGGGGGATACAGATGGATGCCAAATGAAATTGAACCAGATTTTAAGCTATTGGTGATATTTTTAGTGAACGGGGGAAATTTGGCCAGGGCACTGAGGAAATTCCCCTGCTCTTATCAGTAGGGGGAGCTGCTGGACCCATGGCTGCTGTCCTGGAGTTTGACCATTCTGCTGGTGTATCTGTAGGTGAGCAGATCTCCCTCCCTACAGGTCTAGCCCAGGAGATCAATTCTGAGAGGGAGCCTTTGGTTACTGGAAGATTGCCAGAGGCTACTGTGGAAAATGTGCCTTCTGAACCTACTTTTTTGGATGAGCAATGGTTAAAATGATTATTAAAGCAAAACAGAGATTTAGTTGTGGCTGTAATTAATTCAGAAGAGAAATCCATGACTGACATACAGATGGATGTGGAAATACCTGAACGAATGGAGGAAAGTACAGTGCCTGGGGAATATGGGTGTGGACAGGACAGTAGTGTGGTGGGTAGGTAACTGGCTGGGTGGCAGAACACAGAGGGTGGTGGTAAATGGCTGTCACTCCACAGAGAGAAGAGTGACCAGTGGGGTACCACAGGGATCAGTGCTGGGACCGGTCCTATTCAACATCTTCATCAGTGACATTGCACAGGAACTAGAAGGCAGAATTTCACCGTTCGCTGATGACACAAAGCTCTGTAACAGAGTAGACACACCAGAGGGTGTAGACAGAATGAGAAGGACCTGCAGAAACTTGAAGAATGGTCAGGGTTTGGCAGTTGAAATTCAATGCAAAGAAGTGCAAGATAATGCATATGGGGCACAAAACCTGGCACAATATATCAGTTGGGGGTGAAGATATAGCATGCAGCAAGCAAGAAGGGATCTTGGGTTATCATCTCTGATGACCTCAAGGTAGAAACAGTGTGACAAGGCAGCAGGTAAAGCAAATAGGATGCTGGGATGCATAGGCAGGGGCATCACCAGCAGGAAAAGGGAGGTCATAATTCCACTATACAAGACACTAGTGAGGCCCCACCTGGAGTACAGTGTACAGTTCTGGAGACCTTACCTACGTAAGGACATAGACAGGGTAGAGAAGGTTCAGAGGAGGGCAACAAAGATGGTACATGGATTGCATCACAACTCCTATGAGGACAGGTTGAAGGAACTGAATATGTACTCCCTGGAGGAGAGGAGGGAGAGAGGGGACATGATAGAGACATACAAGTCTCTTACAGGGAGGAACAGGGTGCAGGAATACACTGTTTTTAAGTGAAAAAGATGTTCCAGGAATAGAGGGCATGGGATGAAGTTGGAGGGAGGATGATTCAGAGGAAATGTGAGGAAGAATTTCTTCACAGAATGGGTAGTGGACAAGTGGAACACCCTGCCAGAGGAAGTGGTGGGGACTGAAACAAGCACGGGATTTAAGAATGCATGGGATAGACATAAGAGAATTCTGGAGGTCAGGGGTAAGGGGCAACAGACTTCTAGGAAAACATAAACTGAACTTACAAGCTCAAATGTGCAGACTGGGTGGGCCATAGGCCCTTATCTGCCGACACTGTCTATGTATCTATGTATCTGTGCCTGGAGTGAGTACAGAACGGAATTCAGATCTGCAACAGAAAAGTTCACTACAAGCACAGAATGGTGTGTTACAAGCAGCAGAGCAGCCTGTCAGGTGGGCTAATGATCCACTAGCATCAAAGGCATGCCTTTCAGATGACTAAACATCTCCTGCGATGCTGCGGACGGTTCCTGAAACTGTCACAATATCTGCTGCGGGATCGATGGAGACTGATGTTAGCTGTACTGGCCAACCTGGAAGTGCTGATACTAATTGTAATTCTCAACCGGTTTTAACCTCGGAGACTGTACTGGGCCTTTGTAAAGGGAGGGCGGGTCCCTCTGGGACACTGAAACGCTTACCAGAAAAAACTCCTCGCTCTTTCGAATGCTACTTGAGAGATGCTGGGTGGAAACAGGGTGCCTCAAGACACTGGATACCGAATCCAGACCATAGTCCTATTCCAGGTGGGTCTGTTGTGAGTCAACACCCTAATACACACTCGGACAATAACATGCTTGGGAATGCAATGCTTTCTAACTTTGTGATAGAATATGACTTGGACATGCATGCTGATGGTATGCAACCTACTCCACAAGATACTACTAATTTGAATAAAATCCCACTGATAACAAGTTCTTCTTCAGGTGATGAAGGCTCAAGTAATCATCCTCCTACTTGGGGGGATCAAATGGACACAGAATTGGCTCCACAGGGCCCTAGGCCTAAGCCTAGGGAACAAGCCAGAACTACATGGGAAGAGTTTCGGAAATGGGACACTTTTTCTTGGCATCCTTCCCCAATGCAGAGGAGGAATACTGTAAGAATACAATATTTGGGGGGCTTGCCAAATATTCCTGACAGACTCTATGTGGGGAGATATCTTATTAAAGAATCTCTTGTTTTTCTTACTAATGAGATATATGCCTTGATCCACATGTCTGGTGATAGTTTGTATGACATTAGTTTCAAAGCCCCTCAAGGCCTGGATAGATTCTGGTCTAAATATGAAAAATTGAGGTACTCTGCTGTATGGTTACCATTTAGAGCAATACCGCTGACTAAGCTAGCCATTAAGAATGTAACTATCCTATTTAGAAATGAAAATGTGGCAGTACATGATATTTCTCATTGGTTGCAACAGAAATGTGATATTTTGGGCCCTCCTCAGCCAATTTTCGATGAGGAGCATTTGTGGACAGGGGTGGGGGGGTGGAGATACAGGGTATGTTTGCGGAGTACAAACCAAGGCCCAATTCACTTACCTAATAGTTCGTTTTTGGGTAGAGAACGGGGACATTGTTTTTATGTTGGGCAACAGAAGACGTTTTAAGTGTGGGTTGTATATGTATTTAAGCTCAGCATGTGACCACCCAAAATGCAACTTATGTCTTTCTTATGGTCATTCAAGTTCTGAGTGCCAAAATGAACTAAAGTGTAATTTGTGTGATGAATCGGGGCATGATTACAGTCCTGTCCCTGGGCCACATATAATAGAAATGATTGTCTGGATCAAGATACTATCCTTACAGAAGCTCAAAAGAGAGATATTAATGCTCATAAACAAGCTCAAGACACCATGAATACAGCTAAGTCACCCCCAGATCAGGCAGATCTCTCTGTCCCTATATCAATAGTATCACCCTCCCCCCCAACAACAGTACCAGATAACATGCCAGAACAAGAAGGGGTTCCTTCAGTTCCAGCTTTGGTAGATTCAGTCCAGGGAGAAGGGGGTGAGTCCATACATGCAGGTATGACAGATGTGATGCCTCAGGAGCAATTGATTATGCCTCCCCCAGACTTGACTGTGGTTTCAAAAAAAAAGAGCTATGAGACAAAAAAGGCCCAAATCTAAAATTGCAAAAGCATCTTCTCCTGATCAAAGCATTTCCCTCAGTAATAAATGTGATATCTTATCTTTGAGCTCACAAGAATCAAAACATGGGGGGACTCTGAAACTTCCTCACAACCTGACTCTGAGGGATACACATCACAACATTCAATAGGTGGAGATAGGCCAAAAAGGCTTGGAGTTAGACCAAGATGGAACTCTAGACTGGGAAAATCGACATAACTAGTTTTTATTAGCTATCATATAGTCCTGCATGTCACATTGCTGCCCTGAATACTAATAGTATTAGAAATGCTAGGAGAAGGCTAGTGACTCTGATTGTATTATAGGATCTAAAATTTGATATCTGCTTTCTGCAGGATACTAGACTAAATACATTATCTTTAGTACAAGTGGCTAAGAAACTTTGGTGTTGGGGTCCTTCCTTCTATTCTTTTGGGGTAGATGTTTATGACGGGGTAGGAGTATTATTTCGGGGTGATGGCTTTAAAATAGCTAAGCTGGTAGAGATTTGTTCTGGAAGAGTTCTTTTACTTGATTTCACTTTTGAGAATACAGCATGGAGAGCAATAAATGTATATGCCCCTTCAAAAAAGAAAGACAGGGTGGACCTGTTTCACTCTATTAAACTGTACTTGTTTACAACAAAATGTTATTTGGGGTGGGGATTTTAATTATGTAGTGGACAGACAAGATAGAGGGGCAAGCACTGGAAAAGACTTTTGTGATATGAATTGTCTTAAACACATACTTACCTCAGTAGGTCTATAGGATACATATAGATCTTGTCATGTACAGGGAGAACACACTTTTTTTAAAGGCAGCCTCTCCACGAGGATTGATTTTATTTTACCTCTAATCTGGTACATGTTCAACAAACCAGGACAGTGCCAATTGAGACCTCAGATCATGTAATTTTAACATCCACATTGGGACTACAAAATCAAGTCCCACATGGTAAAGGGTATTGGAAATTTAACATTAAATTATTTACTGATGAAAACCTTATGGGCAAAATACAGGAGTTACTGACAGTGCACATGACCGTGGCTGGACTAGTAGACGCTCTCAGTACATTGTGGGCAGACACAAAAAATGAGATAAGGAATATAATGTCTCAATTTACTTCAGTACAACATATGAACCAATATAAAAGATATCTAGCTTTACGATTGCAACTAGAAAAACTGTATACTACTATTAATACACAGCGAGTTAATTTAACTTCTCAAACAAATAATGTTAAAAAGGAAATGGAGACTTTACAGTATTCAAGGGCTTCTTCCATGCTGAATGAACATAGGATTTGTTCTCCGGAGAAACATAGTTTTGGGAATGCTTTTGAAAGTTGCAGTAAAAGGGCAGCAGATGGAACAATGACAGCAGTACAATGTCCAGAAGGTAATTTTGTTACTTCCACACCAGACATTCTTAGGGAAGTTGCTCACTATTTAAAAGATTTGTATATAGCCCCACCAATCGAAGAACAGAATATGCTGAATTTTTTAACTACTTTACAGATACCTGATACAACAGTGGAATTTCTTATGTCTCTTACTGCACCAATAAACAAACAAGAAGTTGAATTGGCAATTAAAAGTTTAAAGAATGACACTGCACCTGGACTAGATGGTTTACCATCAGAATTTTATAAAAAGTTTAGTACAATACTTATAGATATTCTAGTAGAGGTATTTAATTGGATCCTGCAAAATCAGAAAATAGATTTTCATCTGTGCATAGCAGTGCAAATTTTCATACACAAAAAGAATGAGAGAAGTAATTTAAGTAATTGGAGACCTCTAAGTTTATTAAATACTGATCTGAAATTTTAATGAAAATTCTTACTACCAGATTAGCACTAGTGGCTCCATATTTGATTTCAGTCACACAGACTTGTTCAGTAGCAGGTAGATCTATAGAGGATAACCTTCTCCTTAGAGAACTTGTAGAAAAAGGTAACGAAGACAATATTACTGGATATATCCTGTCAATAGACCAAGAGAAGGCATTTGACAGAGTACCACATAGGTTTATAATACAAGTGTTATGTACATACGGTATTCCAACTGTTTTTTGCTTGTGGATTACTCTTTTATATAATATGGCAACAGCTATACCTTTAGTAAATGGATATTTGGGGTCTTAAATTCCTATTCATCGAGGGGTGTGGCAGGGGTGCCCCATGAGTCTGTTGTTGTATGTTTTCTGATTAGATCCCTTATTATGACTTATACAACAGGACGATTTCATTAAAGGTATTCGACCTAAAGATGGGGCACTAGAAATTAAAACTGCAGCATATACAGATGATGTATGTGTTTTTAGAGCTGATCTAGCCTCAGGGAATAGAGTTATGTCTAGAACTGAGCAATATTCAGAAATAGCAGGGGCACAAGTGAATAAACAAAAAAGTATAATATACCTTATCAGTGATTCTACTACATGGATGGTTTCTTTACAGGATATTCCAGTATCTGTAGAACCTTTTAAGGTACAGGGAATTAAGTTTGGGATGGGGGATAATAGTACTCTTAATTGGGGTGAGAAAGTGGGCTATGCAAATTTGAAAGTTAAGACTTGGAAAGCATGGCAGCAAACAAAGAAGAAAAAAGTTTTAGTGGTTAAAACCTTTTTACTCCCTATCTTTACATATTTGAATGTGGTTTATCCTATTCTGCCAGCCTTAGAAACAACACTTTTAAGTTTGGTGTTTCAGATTATTTGAGGAAGTAGACTGAACCCTATAAAGAGAAATAGATTATATTTGCCCATGACATGGGGGGGGGGGGTAAATTTATTGAATCCCATTTCTTTTTTTCATAGTATTTTTTTCATAGAAATATATTAGATTTGTCCAGACTGAATTTAACTATTTGTCATTGTTTTCAGATCACTGGCTACAACCTTTTTTTTTATCATGGGCTTCACAAGGGAGTGTGTATTCCATTGTAAGAACTTGTCCAGGATATTTTAAACCAGCCATATTGAAAATTAAAAAGTGGAAATTGAAATCAGAATGAATAGTGCACAAACCAAGAAAAATAATTTACTCATATTCAGGAACAAGCTTATACTATAACTCCAGTTTTTAAAGGTATTTCGGAACATTATGGGAAGGTACTTGCAACCTTACAAGACAAACGGATCCCCCCTAGAATGTGGGACATGGTATGGTTATGTGGCCATGGTAGAATTAGTGTAAAGGGTAATGCAAAACATAAAAGCCAGACAGAGAGAATGTGTCCTAGACAAACATGAGTAGCATAGGAGGAAACTATGGAATTTTTTTGATACACTGCCCCTATGTGCAGGATTTTTGGAAACATCTGGCATTAAGATGGGGGGACAGGAAATGGCAGAAAGTTACCTATGAAGAAGTAGTAGGAAGATTCTCCTTACAACAGTTCCATTTGGATGCAGGGATTTTGAGACTCCTGTTTGCAGGTATTAAGTTTGTATTGTGGCAATCGAGATGTAAATTTGTGTTACAGCAAGTATATCAAGATCCTGGACACATTATTGAGATTGTAGATTATGAATTATGCAATCAATATATTTATGAGAAGCAACATTTCCTACTAAATGAATGGATTGTTGGATGGCAACATGTACCATTTTTAAAGAATAAAATAGGTTAATATGACATATATGAGAATATTATATGGCACAGTATTGTATTGTATAAATGGTTTGGTTTCTGTATGTGCTACTCGTTCTTTTGATTAATTTTCTTTGTTATGTATTCTCAATAAAACATTCCCCTGCTCTTTTCAACAGGCACGCTGTTCTGTTGAAAAGAGTCTTTGCAAGATGGAGGACAACAGTGGAGGAAGCCGGGCTACTGAACACCCACAACACATTCAAGGCGAGGGGAATTGTATGGCTGGAAGGCACCAGAGTGTTAGCCAGCACATCGTACCTCATCCTTTGCCATCTGAGGCGATGTCCGATGGTGCTGGAGCCACCGGTAGAAATCTGAAGTCTGGAACCCCTGCAGATATTGAAAGCCACCTGGTACATTTCCCAGCGACCGTTCCTACTACTGGAACAATAGAGGATACTGGAACCACCTTAGAGACAAAACGCAGAGACTTACAGAAAGTGGCAGAGGAATTCTGACTGGCACAATTTTGTGATGAGGATGAAATTAAAAAGGGAAAATGGCCCAAGCAAGCCTCACTGGCAGTTACTCCTGAGTTGCCCCCGAAAGTCTTTATTTTTGCTGCTAGAACAGATGTGATAGGTCACTCTGCAACTTTTCCTGAGAACAAACAGCAACCTAAAGGGGACAAACAATGGTCTCTGAAGAGTGCTTTGAAACATGCTGGCTGGCTGCAATTGGAAACAGGTCAGTGGATTACAGATCCTGGTACCCCGCTTCTGGGTTCTTCAGGTTTGGGGAACATAGATAATCCTGTTGCTACTACATCCAATGAGCTACTTGCTCAGCATCAGGGAGAGATACACCCTGACACAAATGGTACTATTTTGTCACTGATAGAGACCCCCATCATTACACCTTCCCCAGGGCAGCCTCCTGTAGGTATTCCAACTATACAATTTGTGCAAACAGAGCCTGTACCATCAGGCACCATTTCTTTTCCCCCCTTGATGTACTGTCTAAATAAGAATTTTTTGATGCACCTAATGACACAGACACCCCCCTTGCCCCATGTATCGAAAGGGATCCAGCTATGGCCCTTCCTATGAAGGACGAACCTCCATCATTGACAGCCAGTGCCTACTTATGCTAGTCTTTTTCATAAGCCTGTTTTACTAGCTAAACACAGAAATGCAGTCCGGTTGCACTATTTAGGACCCACAGACAATATGCCAGATCCATTCTACGAGGAGAGAGTTCTGTTAAAACAAATGCTTGTTTTTTCTCCAATTGAGGTGTATGCCCTCATACATATCCCAGGAGATAATACCTATGACATTAGTTTCAGAACCCCTGATATTCTTAATAGGTTTTAGATGAAATGCACATTTTTAAAAACAAACCCAGCATGGTTCCATTTTCAAGCCGTACCCCTTACTAAGCAATCTTTTAAGGTTAAAAAACAAAGAACATCTGTGTGCAAGCACTGAGGCAATGGGTACCCCAAAGGACATTGGCCGGGAAGCCAAGTTTCAAAGAAATACAAAATCACACATGCCCCCACAATGCAAAGCATCATGGACTGCATATGCAAATCACCACAGAATATTATGCTGGTTCAACTTTAAGCAAAAATGCATGGTGCTGAAAGGCCTCTCACACAGTTTGCAAAGGGTGCCAACAGAAGGTGATTACTGTTCTGTTCCAGAATGAAGGTGTGAATGTGGTTGATATTGCATATTGGCTGGAGAAAGAATGCACTATTCAGGGTAATCCAGAACCAATTTTGGATTCAGAGGGTTTCTGGAATGGGGGGATGGCACTATAAGATTAATTTAACCCAAACTGAGGATGGTCTACAGCATCTCCCCAGCTGTTTCTATCTAGGCCGGGAAAAAGATTTTATTTTTTACCTGGGGCAATCACGCCACAGTTATAAATGTGACTCCAGTAGACATTTGAGTAGGACTTGTGACACACTGAAATGTGCTCAATGTGGAGAACTGGGACATATCATGTCTGACTCCCATCACCCAGCTAAGCTAAAGATAATATACAGCTTAATCTGGTGCAAGGTCAGTTGGCATTCATCTGTATCCCCCTTCCCTGGGTCGTGCCTGAAAATGGGCAGGATTTGTCTAGTGCACTTACCCGGTCAACAAAAACTAAATAAAATAAATAAATAAAATAAAACTCAATCTAGGTGATGACGGTCACTCTTTCTCAGATTGCTCATGGGCTGCCCACAACACCACCAGTGGAGATTTCTGCATACAGGATTTTTATATCAACACAGCTGTGAAAGCTGCACAGCATCAATGGGCCCTCCCCGCCATTTGGGATAGAACACTTGGTAGTTTCATTGGATCACATCGCTGGGACTCCCACTGAACCACAACCTACCAATCAGCCTAAAAATGTACCTCTACATACCCCCCAGTAGATGAGACTCCTGCCACAGCCCCTGCTCCCGATATGGAAACTATGTCCCCTCCACTTCCACCAGAGGACACTTTTACCATTGTCAGCAACAGAAGACGGAGTTTACGGAAAAGGGATTCATCATCATCAATTTTTATTTGTTCAGTTTAAAAAAACTATTACAAAATAGCAAAGTGAAATACAATTTTCATAAACACATGTCCATACATTTAAAATATCAATACATAAGACAATAAAAATAAAAACAATTCCAGATATTGATAGTAGAGACAGATGGCTATACTCAGTGTAAGATCCTGAATTAGTATTGCACTATTTAGTTTCTAATTACCCAGCTTGTAATGCATTGTTTAAATATTTTCATCCTAGCCCCATCAGATAATATACAATATTAGGCAGTATGCCTAGCCAGTAACCATTTACATTACTCATCTTCACAAATGTACTGTTTTTAGGAAGGCAGCAACCTTTTTCATAACTTGTAATTCCCTTGTGTTTAAGAAATACGATATCATAGCTTCTGGGGGGAGGTCGAGACCAGCCATGATGTCACCCAGCCATTTTTCCCTCTGGAGTTTAAATAAAGGGCATATCAAAATGATATGTTTAACATCGTCTTCCAGAGACAGGCCACATTTACAGAAAGGCAAATTTACATTTGGTCTCTTTTGCCTATAATAAGAATAATTAGCTTTATAAATTTTGAATCTAAACCTGGATATTACTCTTCTTTTTGTTGGATCTGACATTTTGAGTAAATATGGTTCTATCCCATGTTCTCATTTTATTTGTTTATACCATCTAAATAATTTCAGGTTTACTAATGTCTCTTTCATATTTGTTTTTTCTATATTTCGGAACCTGCTCTTAATAAGGTTCACTATTTCATCCCATGGACGTATGAAAACATCCCAAAGGATGTGGCCAAGGCCATGGGAAAAAAGTAAATTCTTGATTATATTAATCAATGATAACTCAGAGCCCAAAAAGGAGTATTCAAGTTCTTCCTCAAAACACTGTCTTGGTAACCTTGTTCTTTAAGAAGCAATATTTTAATAATGGCAATTATTTGTCTCTCTGCCACTAATGTACTTATAGGATATTGTCCTGTTTCAAGGTTTAGTACCACCATCGGGACTGACTGCGGAACCATTAGGATATATCTGTTTATTTTATTCAGAATTACCTGAAATTTATTCAGTCTGGTATCACTCCAGATTTCTGCTGCATATAACAGACTTGATTTTATTTTGGCATCTACTACCTTTAAAACTCCCTTTACTAAACTCTGACCTGGTTTGGCATTAAAAATTCTAAATACATTAAATGCCATTTTAATTTTAGTACTAATCTGGGCTACATGGTCTTTCCATTTAAGATTCTCCAAAAATCTGACTCCCAGATAGTCATAATATTTGACCTGGTCAACTTTTTCTTTGTTTATCCATATGGAAAGGGGTTCTACTCCTCTGACCTCTGATACTCTCCAACTCCCCTTGCATAATACATATTCTGCATTACAGGAGGAAGACATTGATGCAGGGACAGAATCTGACTCCACTTCTGTCCAATCCTCTCAGGCCGAAGGAGGATCAGATACAAAACAGAAGACTGAGGACCTCAATAAAATCCCCAACAAAACCAGAATGGGTTCCCAGAAATGGGTTAAGAAAAAATAATTTTCTCTATCTAGTTCTGTTTTTGGTTATGTTTTTTCCCTTCATAGGTAATTTGTGGCCTTTCTACTCTGATGAATGGTTTATATAACATAACTGTTGCATCTCTCAACACTAACAGTATCCAGTCAGAGAGAAAAAGGCTTTTGATTTATGCATTGTTTGAACATGGACTGCAGGACATGGCTTTTCTCCAGGACACTCGTTTACATACCTGTTTGGAGATGGAACAGGCTACTTTGGATTGGAAATGAGGGGTGTCTTATTGGTCCATTGGGGATGAGGTGTGTAGAGGGGTGGGTATCTGTGTTAACAGCCCTACTGCTCAACTAGTACAGATTCTGGATATAATTCAAGGCCAAGTTCTTATGCTAGATCTTCTTCTTTATGGTTTACAGTGTCGTTTCATAAATGTTTCTGCACCTTAATCTAAAGTTTCTAGAATAGAACTATTTCAAGCCATACAGCCATACCTTTTTACTGCTAAATATGTTTTTTTAGGTGGGGACTGTAATTGTAGCCGTAACCTTACTGATAGGGGTTTGAAGACACAAAAGTTTTATTGTGATGCAAATTGTCTGAATACCCTTATTACTCAAACTGGCATAATAGATGCATTAACACTGTCTGGAACACCTGAGAAAACCTTTTTTTCATAGTACTCAGGCCACCAGAATAAATTTTTGGTTCCTTCCTCTTCCCTGGGGATAATCCACACAAAAACTCAGCCAGACCATGCTATCATAGAAGTCACAGTATCTAATTATGATAATATGCACTACGGGCCGGGGTACTGGAGGTTGAATTTAGCATTATTATCCCTTCCATCCATCAAATAAGGCTTCTTATCCCTACTTAAAGCTCGAACGTCTGTGAAAGTTTTGTATGACACCTCCCAAGAGTGGTGGGAAGATACAAAAAGAGACATCAAGAGCTATTTCTAAAAAATTGGCAGACTTAATGGGAAATATAAATCTGACATGTATCAGGCCTATAGGTATAAATTTCAGGACCTTTTATCCCATGCATCCCAAGGAAATTATCAGGTTCTCCCAGAATTATCAGAGGTTAGACAAAAACTGACATACAGTATAATAGACTAAAATCTTTGGATCAGGAATGAAGATTTGGCTCTCAAGTGAGTAAAGATTTTATGAACCCCTACCAGTTTTGTGCCCAGCAACAACACCAAAAGCACATCATTTGTGAAAGATCCACAGGGTGCTGTACTTACTACTAAAATAGATATTTTACATGCAGTTGACAATCACATCAAGACCCTTTTTGTCCCAAGACACCCTCACACACTGCACACACTACATGGCTTGAAGGCTGTATATTACCACAGGCCTCACTACCAGATTCAAAGGCATTTACCTCTCCTATCATGCCCTTGGAACTCTCGGCTACCCTGTCCCAAACAAATGATGGTAAGGCCCCCCAGGAAGGATAGGATTCCCTATGAGCTATATAAAATTATTTTTTTAGTGTTACTACCAGAATGTTTAGAATCATTGCAAGACATATTGACATCTGGGACTCTACCTGAGAGTATGGGTGAGGGCTTGGTGATTTTTATGTTCAAAACCTGGGATAGAGCTCATCTGGGGAACTGGTGCCCAATTACCTTACTAAATACTGATTTTAAACTCCTTACTAAACTTCTTAATAATAGATTAATGACTTGTGCCACTTCTTTGATTCACCTATCCCAAACTTGTACAATCCCTGAATGAAAAAGTTTTGATGGACTCATTTTATTGCAGGAAATCTTACATAGGGGATGCACGACGGGAGAACTTGCAGGTCCCATTTTCAGCCTTGACCAGGCAAAAGCCTTTGATAAAATAAGTCATGATTACATATGGGAATGTCTGAAATGGTATTGGATCCCATCAAAGTTTATCCACTGGATGCAAACTTGTTATGCTACTGCTACAGCCCAAGCATTTTGCAATGGTTGGATAGATAAAAATATACCATTAAAAGAGGGGTTCAATAGGGCTGTCCATTTAGTCCACTTCTATACATATTTACATTGGATCCTTTGATTAGATGCATCAACAACATGACCACTATCCAGGGGGTTTCCTTTTCTAGTATGGATGAAGAAATAAAGAGTATAGACTATGTTGATGATATATGTTTTATTGTTGGTGATTTAAGTTCTGCAAGGGACTTAGGACAAGTCCTGCATAATTTTACTAGCCTGACAGGGGCCCAGGTAAATTACGAGAAGAGTAAATGTCTCCCCATAGGCGTGATGAGCTTTCCAGAACTAAATATTATTGGTGTTCCAGTGGTTCGGGAGACCTGCACTATATTAGGTTTACAATTTGGCACAGGTGACTTAGCTTTTCAGAATTGGTCCTGTAAACTCCAGCTGGCACAAGACAGAGTGGCCTTATGGAATAAATGGAGACTATCCAAACTGAAACGAGTCTATATGGTGAAAACCTTTTTATTGTCTATGTTCCTTTATTTGCTCACCCCCACAACTGGAAACCAAAATTTATGGTTGTTTCTTTTCTTGTATATGGGGTAGTAGGCTAAATTTCTATTAAAAGGTGCTTATTACTCAGAGAAAGAAAATACGGAGGAATTAAAATGGTGCAGCCTATTATGTTTTTCTTTTCTATGTTTGTTTCTACCATCCTTAAACCAGTATTGTCCAGTCACACAAAGAATTGGATTCCCTGGGTTGCGGACTTCTTAGCCGAGATTCTATCTGCCTGGCCCAAACATACAAATATTCCAAGACAAAGGTCCTTGCAGCATCTTCCAGATACATTTATAGTCTGTTTCAGAAACATTAAACTGTGGGGCTTAGCTAAAGATCAAATAACTAGATGTAGTAGGAAAGATCTTTATGACTTTATTTTTACATAACATTTTCCAAGACTCAGCACATTTTGACTTACATACACAACTGGATAGAACTTTAATTGGGAAAATGTTGGAATCTCCACGTATACTCACATACATGTGGGATGTCATGTGTCTCTCCTTGCATGCGAAATTAAATGTCAGGGGGAATTTGATGCATCAGAGTCTTGAGGACAAATATTGTCCTAGAGAAACTTGTCACAACACTATAGAAACTATGGAATATTTGTTTTTAGATTTTCCTTTCATACAGGAATTTTGGCAGACTTTACGGCACAAATGGCCTACATCGCCTTTTTAACCCTTCCTTTAGAAATATTGTGTCTTGGAATCTTGTCTTTTCTTTGGACTAAACATGACAGGACAACACTTTGATTATTTTTGGTCTGCTTTTAATTTCATATCTGGTATGTTCGATGCCGTCTTACGCAGTGTTGGGTAAGTTACTTTTTCTATTACTTTCTATTACTTTTGGAAACTCATTCCAGAAAGCTCTGTGCAGTCACTAGCAAGGATGGAGAAGTACTAGAAAAAGTAATACACCTTATAGTTACAATTATTTTTGTATTTTTATACAAAAGTAATACATAACTGTAACTAATTACATTTATTTGAAAGTAACTAGTAACTAATCTATTACTTTCAAATAAATGTCATCTGTTATAGTTATTTATTATTTTTCTACTTTTTTTATAAAAAGAAGTAAGTAACTGTAACTGTCAAGTGTATTACATTTTCTACTACTTCTCCATCCTTGCTGGTGACTGCACAGAGCTTCTTTGATCAAGTTTCTAAAAGAAATAGAAAGTAATAGAAAAAGTAACTTACCCAACACTAGTCGTATGATTCAACAACTTTATTTTACTACAGAAGAACTGTTTTACATGATTGAGACTACTGTTAAGAAACAAAAATCTTATGAGTCTGCTTTGGTTTCCCCTAGAGTATTTCAAGGCTGGTGGAATAGTGTAGACTTGTTGCCTTGACTCATCCAGATATATTCAGAGAAGTATGTTTATTTTTACTACCGTTTTGCACCATGAACACACTGTAAAATACTAGCTTCCTTGAATATTGGACCTAGTTCCAGGGTGGTAATACTTGATCCCTCTACCCATTACAGGGGTGTTTTTTTTTCTTTTGTACCCACTCCTTCTTATTGTATTCTGGCTTTATGCTTATGCCACTTGGTTCTGGGTATGGGCTATATTACATCATTATGTTATGTTCATTATCCTGTTTATGGTTTTGTATGATACCATTCACATGTAGGTCATTTTCTGATTACAGTATAATACCAGTTTCCCCTGTTCTTTTCATATGTGGGGGGGGGGGTGGAGGTTTTTGAATTCAGTTTCCCCCTTTTTTTCCTGACCTAGTTTTGGGTTATGCATTTCAAAAAAACAAACAAAAAAAACCCTAGTTTATTGGTGTAGGATGACACACGTATTTATGTTGTTTTTTGATGTCCTGTAATGCTTTTGAGGATTCTACTAGATGTATGTATGTATGTTATTTTCTGTTTATGATATAATTCAAGTCCCCTACTCTTATAGTTGGTGGGTGGGGGCGAGGGACCAGCTGTTTTTGGGTATGACTATGCTAATTTGTTTTATCATATGATGTAATACTTATTTTATTTTTCTTATTTTTGTATGAAGAACTACTATTCTGTATGTTATTTGCTTTCTTGTTATAATAAAAAATTCCCCTACTCTTTTCGAGAAGTGCCATGGGATCTTTAACATCCACCTGAACTACCACCAGAACAGGCAGATGGGACCTCGGTTTAACGTCTCATCTGAAAGATGATGACAGCTGTCACATACATGAGCTGTAAAGAAATGGCTATGCAGTAAATTTGAGGTAAAAATATTGAAAATTACCTAAGTAACTAGCCTGTGTTCGCAAAATTCAATGTAGACTCATAACTTTGTTGTTTTGTAATATTTTACACCAGATTTTCAATATAACCTTCTTATGACCCAGCCTCATGAACAAGGGCACAGAAAATGTTGAAGTCCTGCCCGAAAGGTGATTTCGTGCAGGGACTGCAAACTCATCTTTTGGGATGCAAAAGCACATTTTGGCCTGGATTTGAAAAATGACAGCTGTTGTTCTCATGAAGTGCTATAAAGAAATGGCTAGGTTGTAAATTTGGGGTAAAAATATTGCACATTTTTATTTGTTTATTTATTTAAGTCTTTGGTAACTGGGTAGGTGCACTGATCCAGGGGACCATTTTCAGGCACAACACGGGCTGCAACATGCAGCACAAAGTAAAATTTACAGAGGAAATAACAGTAAAACATACATTCAGCATCTTACAAATTCAGCATCTTACAGTCATTGACAAAATGGACAAAGGTACAAATCAATTTACATCAAAAATCACATAGTAGACAGTAGCAGCCTATTAAATAATTACCCATTGTCAGTTCAAAACAGTATAATTAATGCATTTACAGAATATACAGGAGCAGTAGAACAACATGGACTAGAGCATACAATGTATTAGGGTAGGGAAAAACAGGGGCATTGAAGAAGGGGGGACATGATGAGGAAGAAAAGTGCTTGTAGACAGGGCAGGCACGGGGGGGGATAAACTGTCCCCTGTAGGAGAGGTAGGAGGACAGGCAAAAAAGAGATTATCCTGGGGATAATCACCATTACTATTGCAAATTACCAAAGTTATGAGACTGTATTTGCAAAATTCAGTGTAGGCTCATAACTTTGTGTTTTGTTTTAATATTTGTACACCAAATTTTCAACATAGCCTTCTTATAACCCTGCCTCATGAACAAGGGTAGAGAAAATGTTCAACTCCTGCCTGAAAGGTGATTTAGCAGAGGGACTAAGAAATCACCTTTCAGGAGGGATTTGCCTAATTTCACTGAAATTGTTCACGAGGTGGGGTGTAAAAAAGGCATGTTGAAAGATTGGGGCAAAAATATGCAAAAATGGCTGAGTTATGACACTAAGTTCAAAACTCATTTAAATACATTGAACTGCATACCTGTTTCCTCAGTTCGCAGTCTGGCTAGAAGAGTGAAGGCGTGTTTTTGGTCCAGAGAAGATTACGGCGTTGGACCCCCCCAGTGGGTAAGTAAGGACTTGGGGAGTGAGTGGGTGCTGAATGGGAGTGTCAGGTGGGGGGGACAGTAACAGACATCAATGGGCTATTTTCTTTTTACAGGGTTTATTTAATAAAAAAAAAATGACAAGGGAAGAGTTTCTTTATTTCAGGTTACAACACTGGGGGATTCAGCACCCCCCATGTCAGTGTTATGTTTGTGGGGTGGGTGGGGTGGTAGGTGCTGAGAGGGAGGGTCAGGTGAGCAGGACAGTTATGGAGGAAACAACAACAGAGAGTGACAGTGTCACTGGGGGATTGGGCGCCCCCAGTGACAGTGTAAGAAAAAAAAAACAACAGCGAGGGAAGGTTTTTATTTCAGGTTGTGACACTGGGGATTGGGCACTCACAGTGTCAGTGTTATGTTTGAGGGTGTATGGGGATGGTGGCTGCTGGGAGGGAGGGTTGGGTGGGCAGGAAAGTTATAGCGTGGCAACAACAGAGAGCAACAGCGACACTGGGAGACTGAGCACCCCCAGTGTCAGTGCAAAAAAAAACAAACTATAAGGGAGAACTTTCTTTATTTCAAGTCACGACACTGGGGGATTGGGTACCCCCACTGTCAGTGTTATGTTTGTGGGGGAGTGGATGCTGAGAGGGAGGGTTGAGTGGAGGGGACAGTTACAGGTTGGCAACAACAGAAAGTGACAGTGACACTGGGGGTTTGGGCATCCCCAGTGTCAGTGTTATGTTTGGGGGGTGGTCAAATGGGCAGGACAGTTACAGGGACAGCAACAACAGACATTGATGGATGGCTGTGAATGAGCCTTCTGGTGCTTCAGCACCATTTAGAGATGTCACTGTGCATTGGGAGTGACATGGTAGTGGACTGCAGGGGTTTTGCTTATGAGGTGGTGACACTGAGGGACTGGCACCCCCAGTATCAGTGTTATGTTTGTGGGGGAGGCTGAGAGGAAGGGTCAGGTGTGGGGGACAGTTATGGGGGTGCCAGTAACAGACATCAGTAGACAGTTTTCTGTTACAGCTGGTGTGAGCCCCTGCATGTTTGAAATTCCAGGCATTCTAGCCTGATTATGACAGATCAGTTCAGTTGCTGTGCAGCATAGATCAAAGGGAAAAGCCAACCCATGGCTGGATTGGCTTTTCTGTTTTAAGTCCATAACGTCTCCACTCAACAAACCAAACCTCTGTCATAATCAACCTGGATGATGATTGGTGTACCACTGTCGTGCCCCTAAAATACTACTCTGCATTGTACAGACAGTGTCACACCTCTCAACAGCCAACTACCATAACAAAATGTTTGCTGCATGCACATGCACAGGGCGAACATAAAAAGTGAGATTTGTATATATGTTATGCTAAAAATGTTGTTTTGTTTTTGTTGTTGTTTTTTTTTTGTTTGCTTTTCATTATGAGGCTGCCAATGCTGGCCAGCTGTGTTTGGAAGCAAACCTGGGAGCTTGTTCTCAGACAGCAAGGCAGGGAGATCCTCTGTTCCTGGCAGTATATCCCAGCCATGGAGAGGCAGCATGTGCTTTTGCTGCAGTAACTTCTACTGGTGGGCCAGGGAGCTTGCTTTTCTGGCAGAAGCATGTTGTGTATGTCTGAGGCAAAACCCACATGTGCAGATCATGTTACTGGGTAACATGGGTGAAAACATGGTGGAAAGACCAACTGGCACAGGATGAAAGCCAACCTCCATATGTCCTGCACCACTGACAAGGACCCCTCCTCCACTGGATCTGGCTCTTTAGAGGGGTAAGGGTACATAGGCCCTACCATTGCCAGCCACAGGAGATGGATGTTGGGGGAAGTTCCTGGGGAAGGTGTGTGACTGGGTTAGAGGGGCTGGCTGGGGGGGGCATGTAGGTGAAGTGGATGTACACAACTAAGTTGCTGCAATATTGCTGTGATGTCACAGTTTACCATGCAAATGAGGTTGACACAATATGTTCTTTTTGCAACCTGATGTGGCAGAAGAGCTGCAGAAAAAGTTTATTTCTGCAACTTTCCAGCAGCCTCCAGTAGGAGATTGCATAGGGCTGCCAGAAATAAGAAGCAACATTATTGCTGCAAATTGCTTTGTTGGTCCCTTAATGCAAGCGTTCATATATTTCTACTCTACCATATCCCTGCCAGTGCCTTCCCAGCTTGGTAGTACCTGCCTTCCTAAAGTGGGTATGCTTTTGAGAGCAGCAGAATAAGAGAGGATATGAGAGCAGAGTGATGCATACCTGTATGTGTGACAGAAAGAAGAAGAAAATAAAGAATTCACTATGCTGGGTAAATAGATTGTAAACAAAAATAATAATGCATTTATATACAATTTTTGTTCATGAAGGCACATTGAGCTGATACCAGCTTTTTTGCAGGGAGAGGAGGGAATATTTAATTACTATTATTGGAAAAGGGGGTGTGGTGGAACAGGAGTTGATATGCTAAATGGGTAACCATGAAAGGTCACAGCTAGGAAGAAGTTACATGAACATGTCCTTTTGTATGAACAGGATAATGTGAATGGATGCTAACAACAGTAGAAACAGTGTCTGAGACTTAAAATCATAGTTTGTATGTTACAGTTCACCCATGCCTAGTACAGGGAGTAATTAATGGAATTCACTGTTCTTGGCAAGTTAAAGGCAGGGATCTTAGGAGACATAGACGGGAAAATAAAGAATTAAGAGGGTGTCACAAGGAATGCATAGTTCTTTGGGAATGAAAACAGATAGGACAGATAAAATAGGTTACCAATACTTATCTGATAGGTTGGAGAAGACCAAATAGAAACTCCATAGCCTTGTGAAACAAAGGGGAAAATAGGTTACATTCATATAAGAAAATGTGCCAGAACAAGAGTAGAGATACTGTTATCAGAGCTAAAACAAAACTCCTCAGACACCCATACTGATGTTAGCAAGGGGCTCAGTCATGGGGAACATCAACTGCCTGATCTGACTTGCCTGAGTGAGCACTGAGCCAATCAGAATAATGAATAATTCATTTATTCATGGTATTCAGGAAATACTTTTCATTACTTGTACACCCCTATTACAAACTCTTGGTCCAGTGTTTGCAATTGTTTCTCAGTTTGCACCAGATGCTGCAAGCTGTCCTGGGGCATTCTTGCACTTGCCAGTCTATCAGAGGAAGCCAACACTAGAGTTTCTCAGAATCCATTGAATGCGATCAAAGTATTCAGAATTTAAGATTTTTTGTTAAACATGCTGAGAAAAGGTGCACAATGTCAACTGACCAGGGCTGATAATAATGGATACAGGTGCACAATAATACGGAAAGTTTGAAATATTCACCGAAACACAGTAATTGAAAGGAGGTACCCTTCAGAAAACAATTCAGCACCCAAATGGCAATAAGCCAGAGAGAAAATGTCTTAGCAGACTTCCAAGGTAATATATTTATTCAAAATTGCACTTACTGGCAAAATCAGCATACATACATATATGGCAAAGTTTCAATTCTCAGTAGTCCATTTGAATCATGGGTTTGGCTTGGGAGGGAGAACAATCGTAGCCACATTAACAATCATACAGCATAGTAGTAGCTAAGCAAAGGCAGGATTAATTGCACTGCGGTACATAAAACTTTACTCTTTCAGCTTGCTAGTCACTCATACAAACATCCCGTGCTGTAAAAATAACAAAACAAAGGTGGCCCTGCTATTCGGACATGTCAGCCAAACAATGTGGTCAGTAACGGACTGCTTATGTAGGTTTCATCATTAAGCTGACATCTTCTTCAGAGTGTGATCTAGACATGTGTAAAGGGTGCTTATACTGTAAGTCTGTCTTTTAAAGAGGCAACAATCATAGAAAAAGTGAAAAGTACACACAAAGTGTAAAGTGCAGAAGTGCAATAGTGCAAAGTAGTAATAGTGTAAAGCAGCAGAGATACAGAATGAAGCAAATACAGTATCATTAACAAACAAGCATTTGTCAATGCTGAATGTTGCCTCACTGGCATTGGCATTGGTAGTGCAGGAGTTAGAGATGCATAATAGGAGTGGCAGTGATGAACTGAACTGGTGCCAACTCCACACCCACCCTGCAGAGACTGACAGGTATTGGGGTGTGCCTTTGGGTTGTCAGTTATAACGCTCATGCCATTTTACCTCAACCTACCCTGTAGACACTGACAAGTGTTGTGGTGTGCTTTGGGGTCATTGGGTGTTATACTTACCCCATTCCATAAGGAAATGCACTGAGGTGGGTGCAGTATAGGAGAATGGGGTGAACTTTGTGGCTGAACACTGCAAGGCACACCTCGATGCCTGTCAGTTGCTGCAGGGTGGGGGTGGGGGTGGAATGGCGGGAGCATTACAGCTGATGAGCCCAAGTCACACCCCTGACACCTGTCAGTCCCTACAGGGTGGGGTGTAAAGTTTTGGAAACCCTAACGCCATAGGCATGTGTTGGTACTTTCACTCCAAATTATCAACATGGGCTTTTTGTGACCCCACCTCATGAAGAGCGGCAGTATCAGTTTGTTAGGCAAAAGGTGATTTTGCACAGCAACTGTGCCATTTGGCGTCACAGGTACATAAACACATTTTGGGCAGCATGTGAAAAATGACAACTGTGTTGTTCAGGAGGAGGTGTAAAAAAATGGCAACGTTGAAAATCTGGAGTGAAAATATGAAAAATTGGTGAAGTCATGAGCATGCACAGAAACTGTGCAATGCATGTTCATAACCCAATTATTTTTGTGGTTTTTTTAAACCACATTTTCAACATAGGCATATTGGGACCTCCCCTCATGAGCAGTGGCACTGTGATTTTCTTAATCTGTCCCAAAAGTTGATCTTCCACAGAGACCACACCATTGTATGCCACAGGTGTGAAAAAACATTTCAGGCAGGATGTGAAAAATGACAGCTGTACTGTTCATAAGGAGGTGTGAAAAAATGTCAGTGTTGAAAATCTGGCATGAAAATATTGCAAATTTGTGAAGTTACAAGGGTGCGTGGAAACTGTGCAACACATGCTTGTAACACAGTTATTTTATGGACTTTCATCACCAAATTTTCAACATAGGCATTTTAGGACCTCTGCTCATGAACAGTGTCACTGTCATTTTGTCAAACTGTCCTGAAAGTTGATTTCGCACAGTGACTGCACTATTCTGCGCCGGACATGTGAAAACACATTTTGGCCAGGATATGTAAAATAGCAGCTGTACTGTTCATAAGGAGGTGTGTGAAAATGTCAATGTTAAAAGTCTGGAGTGAAAATATTACAAATTCACGAAGTTATGAGCATGCGTGGAAATTGCACAATGCATGCTCGTAAAACAGCCATTCTTTGGATTTTTGTCACCAAATTTGCAACATAGGCTTTTTGAGAGCCCCCTCATGAACAGTGGCACTGTCATTTCGTTAATTGGTCCCGAAAGGTAATTCTGCACAGTGACAGCGAAATCACCTTTCGGGACCAAATAATGTCATGACAGTGACTGAATTCATGAGGAGGGGTCCCAATAACCCCATGTTGAAACTTTGGTGCCAAAATTCCCAAAAATGGCTGAGATATGCACCAAAGTTGAAAAAATCCTATTTATGCCATTATACAGCTTACCGGCATTTCTTCAGTTTGTGGTCGGCTTTGAAAAGTGCAGACATGTTCCCAGTCCACCAAAGAATGTCATGCTGGGCTCCAGAGGTAAGTATGGGGTGTGGGTGTGGGGAGGTGGGGTACGCAGAGGGTGGGTGTGGGTTGAGGGAGGGAGCAGGACAGACCATGAGGACCATTTCTGATTTACAGGTTTAAAAAAAAAAATTGCATGACTTTTTTCCAGGGCATTGGCACACTGGGGTGGGCTCCCAGCGTGCCACCTGAGTGTTTTGGGGGGTGCTGTAGCCGATGGGGATTGGATACCCCATCAGCAAATACCAAGGCGAAAGGGACAAGAGCTGAGGGGATTGGGCACCCCTCAGCACACAACAAATGGGATATTATGCTGATGGGGAGTGGTCTCCCATCAGCAAATTAAACTGGAAGGGAGACTAAAGCCAATAGGGATTGGTCCCTCTGGTCGGCAAAGAAAGACTGTTGGGAAGGGCGCATGATGCCGAGGGAAATTGGGCACCCCCTTGGCTCACACATGAAATGGGAGGGAGGGGGCATTATGCCAATGGGGAGTTGGCTACCCCATTGGCAAATGAAGGGGGTCAGGGCATGCCGACAGGGAGGATTGGGCACCCCTGAAGTCAGCACTCTGCATGGCGGCGGTCATTGCCACCATGTTTATTGAACTGCTTCACCAGGAAAGGCACACTGCTGCATGACAAGCTTGGCTCTCATTTTTTGTTAGATATGGTGGCCAGTTTATGTGTTGCTGGTGTCAGCACCTGCAGCTGCCTTATTGGGGAATGAGGAACGCACCTACTGATGCTTGCCCTGCATTCACCCACAGTGACCTCACCTCCAAATCTGCTACTACTGCAATATGTTGGCTGGCACGCAAGTGCGAGCCAACATAAAAACAGCAATGATAACATAGCAGTAGAAAGAATTAAGAATGTTCATCATAGGTCAAACAACTGAATTTCAGAAAGAGTACAGAACTTTTATTTCAAGAAAGTGTATTGGGGGAAATCTTAATTCAGTCCTACTTGAGCTAATGGGCCCAGTTCGCAAAGCACTTGATGTGAGGAAAGGTGTCTGCACCAAACATATATGGCACAAGCAGCAACCTGCAATAGCCCCCAGAGCTTTTCACAAAGGCAGCCTGCATCAGCTGCAGGCTGCATGCCCCAAACAGGGCTTGTGCTGCCTGTGTGCCCACATATGGGCTGTGACAGGGTGCAACTGGGCATGTGGCTGATGCAGGCTGCCACAGCCCCCTAATCAGGATTCACATAACTGTCCCAGAGTGAGAAATTCTAAGTACCCTTAGACCAGCTACTGTAGGGCTGGTCTAAGGGTACTTAAAAAATACTTCCTCAGGGAGAGTAGACCTTCCGATCCCTGATTGTGCCATGCATATGAATATTGCACTTGTCCCCCTCCCGATTTCTGATGTTGCCGTAATAGTTACTAATTCAGCCATCCCCTTCCCCGAATTCCGAAGTTGCCATAATAATTATTAATGCAGTCGTTCCCCCTCCCTGATTCCTGATGTTGCCATAATAATTAATAATTTACCTGTCCCCCCTGCCTGATCCCCTATGTAGTTGGTAGTAGTAGTAATACAGTCCCATGAACCCCTTCCCAAGCCCAAAAGTGACAGCATTATTATTAATATTCTGGACTGGCAACCAGCACAGCCAGCCTCACACCTCTGTGGCTGGCTGCTGACTGCACTGACAATGAGTCTACTGTAATCCATATTAGTACTGGCACCTTCAGGGTAGGGGAAGGGGCATGGTACTGTATTACTACTACTACTACCAACAACATAGGGGATCAGGCAAGGGGGATGGGTGCATTATTATTTATTATGGTAACATCGGGAATCAGGTAGGGGGGATGGCTGCATTAATTATTATGGCAACATCGGGAATTGGGCAGGGGGGACAGGTGAATTATTAATTATACTGGCAATGTCAAGGAATGTGTGTGGGGCTGCTATGCCACCAACGGCGATGTGTCGGGTATATGGTATGTGATGGGGCACATTGGGGAGGGGTGCTGCTAGCCCAACAGGGACTAGAGTGGTGTACAGCCACCTGGTGGCTTGCAACACACACTGCCGGTGCACAATCTGTTTGGCACCTGGCCCCAGTTGCCACAAGCCGTGGGACTTAGCTGTCTGGGCCCTGCTGGTTAGTGAATAGGGTACAGGGTCCCTGGTGCAGGGGCATCAGCACAAGCTGATTTATCGCTTCAGCTTGCACAGCTCTAAGCCCCTTTTATGAATTGAGGCCAATATCTTTAATGTATTGATCCAAAACTACTCTTGCTGATGCAGTTTAATTATCAAATCCCCCCTCTGACTCCTGTTTTAACCTTTTCAATTCCCCAATGTTTTAGCGAGGCAACTGAAGGATATCAAGCCTCTTTAAAGTGCAGTGCCATTGTTTATTCAACATTCCCCCTTCTAATAGTACTTTGACTACACGGATGTGATCTGTGCACTGCCTCCTACACTTCTCTGGCCAGACTGGACACCCTCTGCAATGCCTTTTACCGCTTTGCTTCAAACTCTCCCCCCACCCATACTCACCACTGCTCCCTTTACTCCTCCCTATCCATCCTCCCCTGCCTTCACGTACTCATTGTACCTCCTTCATTTTCGGATACTGGTTTGGTTCCTATCCCTCTTATGTCGCCTTCTTCCTCTCTCTAATCCCCCTGCTTCATGCTCCCTCTGCTCCAGGGATCATTGTATTTTCATCACTCATCATCCCCATTCCTCAGCTGGGCAATCTGCTTTCTCCTATCGACTTCCCACACTCTGAACCTGCTTCTCTCTTCCCTCTGCATCTCCATCTCCCCTGGCTCCTTCAGGCACCAGTTGAAACTCCTCCTTCCCTACCTGCTCCTATTACCCATCCTTCTGAAGCCTTACCAGCCTTGGAACAATGCCTAACAGGTCCCTCATCTGATGCAGTAATGAGTCTTTTTGCATGCTGTGCCTTACTGCTGTTTTATCTGCACTTGTATAAAGGTTCCATACTGCACCGTGACTGCACTTTATGTACCAGTTCTTGTACCAGTGAAGTGTTATTGTGTATTGTACTTCTGTTCTCTCCTTTTCCCTCTCACTGGGTCATGCCTGTAAATGAGCCTTGGCTCAGTGTGCCTTTCCAAGTTACCAATTTTCAAAGAAAAAAAATCACTCAATCAATCAGCAAATAAATAATTAAATAATAACTGTTTTGTGTTCACTTATCCTTATTTTTAATTTTTTCTGCCCAAAGTACAATACACACAGGCACATAAGGATATGTATATATATATATTTATTTATATTTGTGCAATAGGTGTGGACATATATTCAGTGTGATAAATGCATTTATCTGAGTCACTGTATGTATAAATAAATTTATGCAATAGGCGTGGACATAAATCCTATGAGATAAATCTGAGCTACTATGGGATAAATTCAAAATTTTACATTTATCCACATAGTAGATGCAACATCACAGATTTATTCACATAGTAGATATGTCACAATCACTCCAGAACTCATTTAGAATGTTCAGCCTCAGTACCAGTACAAACTACTGTATATTCAATTGCAAATAACTTTAAAATGAAAAAAGATAGCATATTGCTATGAGCATGAAAGTTGTGCAGCACAAAATTATCTACAAAATGAGTGGTATTTCATTTATAGATACCTTATAGATTTTTTGATAATTAGCAAAAACACAGCAGAAAATTCATATCTATTTTCATTTTGTTCACAAACAAATGTAAATAACTTTAACATGAAAAATGATAGCATGGTACTGTGAGCACAAAGTTTATCAGCACAGAGATATCTACAAAATGAGTGGTGTTTCATTTATAGATACTTTTTAGTTTTTTCAGAATTAGCAAAAAATTGCAAAAAATTCAATTTTTGTGCACTGTTACATCAAACAAATGCAAATAACATAAAAAACAAAAATGATAGTATGGTACTTTGAGCACAAAAGTTGTTCAGCATAAAAATATCTACAACATGAGATGTGTTTTGTTTCAAGATTCCTTTTAGATTTTCTATAATCAGTAAAAAATGGCAGAAAATTCAATTTGTATTCACTTTTTTGACTAGCAAATGCCCCCTACAAAAGTAAAAACAAAAGAACTGCATAAATGGAATATGCAATGGAAAACTCATGTAATAAATGATTTATCTGCACTCGAGCAGTTTGATCTCGGACACCACACTCATGGCTTACGCCACTCGTGAGGTTACCCGAGGTCAAACTGCTCTTGTGCAGATTAATCATTTATTACACTTGCTTCCATTGCATGTCCCTTATATATACATACAGTGACCATTTATACACACAGTTACTATGTCACAAATCCAACTCATTGTCTCCTAGCTGACACCTGTAGTCATCAGCAAAATACACTGGTGTGTCCAGAGGACGCCTGCAGAAGTCAGCTACTGACTCTCAGTGTGCCCTTGCAACATCTGGAGAAGTCACATATATTTTAATATATAGTATAATAGAATATAATATATAGTTGACTGCATAGCACCGTTGGAAAGGTAATCTTATGCTGAACAACTTTGCCACTGATATTTTGTGTATATCATGTATACTTTAGGAGGTATTCGCCTTTGTTTATGGTATGGTGTGTATGGCTTATGTTGCCTATTTTAGTGAAAAAAATATATTTTTTATTGTTTCAATCAGCATAGAAAAAAACAAAATTACATATTATTATTTGCATACCACCATTAGAAAGGTAATTTTGTGTTGAATAACTTTGCCACTCATACTTTGTGTCTAGCACTTATGGTTCTTGAGCTATTAGAATTTGTTTGTGGCATGCTGACTATTGCTTGATTTTGCTTAGAAAGGCCCAGGATTTGCTGTTAACAGTATACAGGAGACAAGTGGTGCAACTTCAGAGAGCTCCTGTGCAGGCAATGAGTTAAGAATTCATTTAGAATGTTTGGCCTCAGAAGCAGTACTAACCATATTCAAATGTGAATAACTTTAAAATGAAAAAAGATAGCATGGTACTGTGAGCACGAAAATTGTTCAGCACAAAATTATCTACAAAATGAGTGGTGTTTCATGTATAGATACCTTATAAATGTTTTACAATTAGCAAAAAAGCAGAAGAAAATTTAATTTTTTTGTTCACTTTTTGACAAACAAATGTGAATAACTTTAAAACAAAAAATGACAGTGTGGTACTGTGAGCATGAAAAATGTTCAGCACAAAAATATCTACAAAATGAGTGGTTTTTCATTTATGGATACCTTTCAGTTTTTTTTATAATTAGCAAAAAAACAGCATACAATTCTATTTTCTTTTCCCTTTTTTGACAAACAAATGTGAAAAACTTTAAAATGAAAAAGTTAGCATGGTACTGTGAGACTGACATTTGTTCAGCAAGAAGTTTTCTACAAAATGAGTGATGTTTCATTTAATAGCAATCACTATGCTAGGCGGACATATTCTAGGAAAGCTAACCAAAACTCCCAGAAATTATCATTTAAAAAAGCTAAACAGTCAAAACCAAATGTTGCTGCAGTGATAGAAAGCATCCCTATTGCATAAATGAAATATGCAATGGTGAGCTTTCAGATAAATGATTTGTCTAGACTTGTGCTGTTTGACCTCGGACACCTCACTCATGGCTTGTGCCACTTGTGAGGTTACCTGAGGTCAAACAGCACTTGTGTAGATACATCATTTATCTGACAGCTCACCACTGTATATCCGATATATATATATATATATATATATATATATATATATATATATAAATACAAAATCACATGCCCCACAATGCAAAGCATCATGGGCTGCATATGCAAATCACCACAGAATGTTATGCTGGTCCAACTTTAAGCAGAATTGCATGGTGCCAAAAGGCCTCTCACACAATTTGCAAAGGTGATTTTGTATTTTCTTGAAACTTGGCTTCCCAGCCAAATGCCCTTTGGGTAACCCTTGCCTCAGTGTTTACGCACAGAGGTTCTTTGTCTTATATATATATATATATATATATATATAATATATATATATATATATATATATATATATATAAAACTCCAGTTGTACTACACACAGTAAATTGGTTAATGGTGAATTTTTCACCTGACCAAGGGTGGTTGAATGTTTTGGTATTAGTTATATTTGTGCAGTGTACAAAATTACTGCATTTAAAAAAGTCAGTGGGAGGTTTTGAAATCCAGTTCCTTCCTGGAATGGAGGGAGAAAGGGTGGCATGCCTGAGGACGTGTGTATAAGTTACTTGTAACTAGTAACACAAATTGTAGTGAGAAAGAAATATAGTGACTGTGACAACCTGCCACTTGGGCTGTAACAGCATACAGGGCAGTTATTTAGGTGTACTGCTTCCTTAGTTGCCACCATCTGACTGTATCAGGAAACTCCCATCCTACGCTCAGGGCTAGGGAGGTCAAACACAATTAAATTTTGTAGAGTGCTCTTCGGACAGCGGATTGTAAATAGAGAATTCATGGTGCCAGGAGAAATATTTTATTTATTTATTTAGTTTTTGTTGACCGGGTAAGTGCACTAGACAAATCCTGCTTATTTTCAGGCACAACCTGGGGAAGGGGGATACAGATGAATGCCAACTGACCTTGAACCAGATTAAGCTGTTGGTGGTATTTTTAGTTAATGAGGGAAATTTGGCCAGGACACCGGGGAAATTCCCATACTCTTTTCGATAAGTGCCATGGGATCTTTAACATCCACCTGAACTACCACCAATCCAGGCAGATGGGACCTCGGTTTAACATCTTATCCGAAAGACAGCACCTCAGAAGTGCAGTACCCCTACAGTGTCGGTACTGGGATATTAACCCAAGTGCCAGATGTGGGAACTGAACTCACAGCCCTCTGATCTCCCAGCTTCAGAGGCGAGTGTGCTACCTACTGAGCCACTGACATTACATTTTATTGCTGATACATGATATTACAATTACCTTCTCAATAATGAGGCACAGACACTGATTTTGTAAAAATAGATTCTTTACTAGTATTTACTACAGATATTGACAAATAAACAGGATATATATACAGTAAGACAAAAAGGTCTGCATGTTTACTGGGAAAGGAAAATAATTTCAAGTACACAGACAGATGATTATTAAAAGAATCTCAACACCTAGTTTCTCCTAGAGTCTGTCTTTACCTGCCAAGTAGCCTAAAAAGGCATTCACATAGACTGCACTTTCCTCACATGGATAAGTTAGCTTGCTTAGCAGGGCTCCCACCTTCTTCACCCGATGTAAAAGGTGAGAGAGAGAGAGAGAGAGAGAGAGAGAGGAGAGGGAGGGAGGAAGGGAAGGAGGGAGAGGGAGAGGGAGAGAGACAGAGAGAGACAGAGAGAGAGAGAGAGCCAGCCAGAGAGAGAGAGAGAGAGAAAGACAGTGTCCATCTTTCAGGGTTTATGTGCTCAGGGCTGTGGGGGAGTGACCTCTCCCTGGAGTGACAGTTCCCCACAGTGTCCCCCCCACGTGCATGTATTGCATGTGTGTGTATGACATCATCCAGGCCAACCGTCATTGTTCACACCTATGACATCCTTACAGCTTTATGACCTTGTTTACCAGGATACTCCTTGTGTCAGAACTGTTTCACAGCTGCTTGAATGTGCTGCTAAATAATCCCATGGAACAATTCACATCTTCACAGTAGGCAAGCAGCACTCATGAAGGCTGCCTGAACATGTGACATGGAAGCCATGTTGGGTGTCCATCCCAAACAGAACTTATAAAAGAAGAATATTTAAACTAACAGAAACAAGCATTCGACAATGCCGAATGTTGTCGTGCTGGAATTGGCTTTGGTAGTGCAGTGCGGGAAAACATTTTGGGCAGGATGTGAAAAATGACAGCTGTACAGTTCATAAGGAGGTGTAAAAATGCCAGTGTTGAAAATGTGGCATGTAAATATAATTTGCGATTACAATGCTGGTGTGTGGGAAGATGTGCAGCAGATGCTTGGAACACAGTCATTTATGGGTGTTCGGCACCAAATTTTCAACATAAGCATTTTAGCACCTCTGCTCATGTAGTGTCACTGTTATTTCCTCAAACTGTCCCAAAAAGTGATTTCGCATAGCGACCACGCTATTCTGCGCCGAAAGTGCGAAAACACATTTTGGGCAGGATATGTGAAATGACAGCTGTACTGTTCATCAAGAGGCATCTAAAAATGCCAATGGTGAAAATCCAGAGTGAAAATATTACAAATGCACGTTACAAGCGTGCGTGCAATCTGCCAATGCACGCTCGTAACACAGTAATTTTATGTAGTATCATCACCAAATTTTCAGCATAGGCATTTTAGGACCTCTGCTCATGAACTGTGACACTGTCATTTTCATAATCTGGCCGAAACACTAATTTCCCACAGTGGCCGCGCTATTTTGCGGCGGAAGTGTGGAAACACATTTTGGGCAGGATGTGGAAAATGACATCTATACTGTTCACAAGGCAGTGTACAAAAATGACAATGTTGAAAATCTGGCATGAAAATATTGCGAATTCGCGAAGTTATGAGCCTGCGTAGCAACTGCGCAACGCACGCTCATAAAACAGTCATTTTTTGGGATTTTTCCCAACAAATTTGCAACGTAGGTTTTTTGAGATACCACCTCATGAACACTGGCACTGTCATTTTGTTAATTGGTCCCGAAAGGTGACTCCATGCAGTGACTGCAAAATCACCTTTCGAGGCTGATTAATGCCATGACAGTGATAGAATTCATGAGGAGGGGTCCCAAAAACCCCATGTTGAAAATCTGGTGCCAAAATTCCCAAAAATGCCCGAGATATGCAGCAAAGTTGAAAAACCCTATTCATTCCATTATACAGCTTACCGACATTTCCTCAGTTCGTGGTCAGCTTTGAAGAGTGCAGATGTGTTCCCGGTCCACGAACATCGCCACGCCAGGCTCCAGAGGTAAGTATGGGGTGAGGGGTGTGGGAGGCAGGGTGCGCAGTGGGTGGGTGCAGGTTGTGGGATGGGGACCAGGAGACGCCAAGGACCGTTCCCTTCTTTACAGGAAAAAAATAAAAAGACATCGGGGACTATTTTCATTTTAATAGGTGCTTTGGCATGCTGGGGTGGGCTCCCAGCATGCCACCTATGTGTGTGTGTGGGTGGGTGGCTGGATGGGTAAATTCTCGCCAGCAAACAAGGAAAAGGGTGGGAGCCGAGGAGGCGAGGGGATTGGGCACCCATCAGCAATCAAAAAAAATGAAGGGGAACCACATTATGCCAACGGGAGTGGGCTTTACCGTCAGCAAAATTCAAGGGAGGGTGGGAGGGATACATGCCAATGGGGATTGGGCCCCTCCGTTGGCAAGAGAAGAAACTGTTAGGGGTGCATGATGCTGAGAGTTAGAGCACCCAGTAGTAGTAAAGGGGGGTTACATGATACCCGATGGGGATTGGGCACTGCCCGGCATACAATAAAGGAAGGGAGGTTGACAGGCATCAGTGGCAGTCACTGCCGCCATGTTGCCTGCACTTAGGGAGAGGCATGTTGTGGTCACGCTGCATGAGAGCTTTGCTCTCATTGCAGTGGACCTTTTGTCAGAGCTCTTCACCTCATTAGCCAGGCAGGGTGTCGGCCCCTGCTGCTGGCTGATTGGGGAATGCG
This sequence comes from Neoceratodus forsteri, assembly GCA_016271365.2. Classification (NCBI taxonomy): domain Eukaryota; kingdom Metazoa; phylum Chordata; order Ceratodontiformes; family Ceratodontidae; genus Neoceratodus; species Neoceratodus forsteri. Next base: position 1,197,201,987 of record CM057450.1, on the reverse strand, counting down.
GGACACACCTATCGGTGCATGTCCTGCATTTGCCCAACAACCGCGCCTCCAAATCTCCACTGCCGCAAGATGTTGGCTGCGTAAGCGCACCGACATAAAAAAGGAATAAATGAATATGGTCACTTTTCCCATCACCTGCCCCCCTAGGAAATGAAGGCATGTCTCTTTTGGGCATTCTCCAAGAGACACTACCATTCATGTAGGGACTGGGAAATGCCCTAATTGTCCTGCCATGCACTTAGCCATGCCTAGACAACCCATCCACATTAGCATTTTGCAAACTACTGTGGGGTTGGATAGTCCTTGTTATGCGACTGCAGAATCAAACTCCAGTGCAATAATTTTGTATTTTGACCACTGGTCCTATGGAGCCATGTAAGGGATTATGATCTGTGACCACAGTGAACTCCCACTCATACAAATATGGCTATAGCTTCTGAAGGGCCCACACTATCTCCAGACACTCCCTCTCAACAGTGGCATATGCCTCCTCCCTGGGCAGAAGCATCTGACTCAGATACACTATGGGGTGCTCCTCCCCCTGCAATGTAACTTGACTCAGGACAGTGCTCAGCCCATGGTCTGAGGTGTCCATGTGAATGAGGAACTTAGGCTCATAACTGGGGCTAGCGAGCACAGGTGACACACATAATGCCTCCTTAAATTGCCAGAAAGCAGTTTCACAGACCTCCCTCCAGAGAACTTTCTCCAGCAATTTATTTTTTGTCGGGTCTGTCAGTGGATTGGACACATCACTATAGCAGGGAAATAATCTGTAGCACCCAGCTGTCCCCAGAAATGCCCTTACCTATTTCTTTGTGGTAGGGGTGGACCAGGTCTGGATGGCTTGAACTTTTGCAGGCTCTGGACTGATGCATCAACTAACCACCCAGTGCCCAAGGTAGGGCACTTCTGCCATGCCTATCTGGCATTTTTTCACCTTAACTGTCAGTTCTGCAGCTTTCAGTTGGTGGAACACCTCCCTCATGTGCCTGACATGATCCTCCCATGTCTGGCTGTAAATGTTTATATCATCCATGCATGCCAGCACATATTCTCTTACTCCAGACAGAATGCTATCCACAAGCTGCTTGAAGGTTGTGGATGCATTCTTTATCTCGAATGGCATTACTCAGAATTCGGATAAGCCAAATGGGGTGATGAAGGCTGACCTCTCCCTGGCTGCAAGAGTTTGGAGTGCCTTCCAGTAGACCTTTGTCAGATCTGTTGTGGTCAGGAACCAGGCTCCCCCCCTTCTGTTCCAGGGTCTCATCCATTCTGGGCAGGGGGTAGGCATCTGACTCCATACAACTGTTGAGCCCATGGTAGTCAACCCAGAACCATGTGGCACCATCCTTGTTGGGAATCAGAACCACAGGCAATGCCCAGAAGCTACTGGACTCCTGGATTACTCCAAGAGCCATCATCTCTCTGAGCTCCTCCTGCATGGTCTGCCTAACTCCCTCTGGTACCCTGTAGGGGGACTGCCTCAGCAGCACCTGGGTCTGAGTGACCATGTGGTGTTCAACCATTGTGGTGTACCCTGGTTTTCCCATGATAATTTTCCCAAATGCTTGTAGCACCACCCTCATCTCTTCTGCCTGGGCTGGTGTCAGCTGCTATGAGATGGTGAGGTTATCCACTGAAGATCTCTCCAGCACTTTCCCAAGGAGGTCCACCAGTGGATCAGCCTCATTTTCATCTTCTGGCATGCTGCACACAACAAGGACCATTTCCTCTGTATGATAGTAGGGCTTCATCATGTTAACATGATATACCCTCTGCCTGCCACTCCTGTCAGATAGTTCCACTACATAATTGACCTCACCCACATTCCAAACTATGGAGAATGGGCATCCCCATGCTGCCTACAGTTTATTCTGTTGGACTGGGATGAGTACCATCACTTGCTGTCCGACTTTGTACTCCTAGGCTTTTGCCGGACAGTCATACCAGGCTTACTGCCGCTGTTGTGCAATGACTATATGCTCCTGGGTGAGCCCCATGAGCTCCTTAAACTGGGCCCTGAAATTCAGGATATACTCCACAGCAGGTTCCCCTTGAGAGGCAAGGTCCCCCTTCCATTCATCCCTAACTAAATCTAGGGCCCCCCTCACCCTGTGGCCAAACAGGATCTTGAAGGGTGAGAACCCTGTGGACTCCTATGGGATTTTCCTGTATGCAAGCAGGAGGTGGGACAAATATTTGCCCACTCCCTCTTGTGCTGGTCAGAAAATGTCCTGAGCATAGTTTTGAGGATTCCTTTGAACTGCTCAACCAAGTCATTTGTCTTAAGGTGATAGGATGAGGTACAGAGCTGTTTCACCCTGCACTTCTCCCACAGACTAATCATCAGTGATGACAAGAAATTCATCCCCTGGTCTGACAAATCTCCTGGGGAAATCTCTCTCTGCTAAAGATTCCCGGGAGCTTGTCAGCCACTTTCTCCACCTCGATGGAGGACATGGCCACTGCCTCTGGGTACCTGGTTGCTTAGACCGTGGCAGCCAGTATGTACCTTTTCTTTGAGTGACTCAGGGTGCTCAGTGGCCCCACTGTGTCCACTGCTACCCACTTAAAAGGTTCATCAATAATAGGCAGGGGCACCAATGCTGCCTTAACCTTGTCCCCTACCTTTTCCACCCTCTGGCATGGAGGACAAGTCTGACAGTAATTTGCCACATCTGTGTAAATGCTAGGTCAAAAGAAATTGTTGGGGAGCCACCTTTTTGTGTAGCTAATACCCAGGTGACAAGAAAAGGAATGTCATGGACTGGGGCCAAAAGCTGCTTGCAGAAAGCCTGAGGGACTATCAGCTGCTGGAGTACCTCTCCCTCTAGCCCCTTCTGTGGTATACACTCACTGTACAACAACCCATTCTTCCATTAAACTAACTGTTTACTCCCTGAGAGTCTTCAGCACTATCTGCTATCTCTTAGTTTCTGTAGGGTTTGATCAATCAGCTGAGCTCTTCCCAGCTCATGCCATCTGACCCTCCCAACTCCCCTTCAGAAGGATATCCACCTAAAGCTGAGACCTCTTTCATATGCAGCTGGGGCTCAGGGCTGCTACTCTTAGTAGCCCCTCACCCACACTAGCTGCTTCCTCAGCTGCTGAGGGAGGGGTTAGCACAGGCTGTGTCACCCCCTCCTTCCTCTCAGAAGCTTGCTCTTTTGCCTGACTGTGGGTAGTAACACACACCAGAGATTCCCTGTGATCACATCCACAGGAAGAGCTGTGGCTCCCACCTCCTGTACCCCATGGCCACCTTCCCAGCTCAAGAAGACCCAAGCCATTGGTACTTCGACCACTTGACCCATGACTCCCTGAGTCTAGGAAAACTGCCCTGGCAGAATCTGCTCCACCTGGATCAGATCCTGTCTCACCATGGAAATGAAAGTGCCAGTGTCCCTCAATCACTGTGTTACTGTCCTATTAACTAGGATAGGAAGCATATGCTTGAAGAAGTTAGGTGGCACAACAGTCTATGCACAGGCTGCTATCTGCTTGGTGCTGTTTTGGTCACCCCCTTCCCAGGCTTTTGCACTTTGTTCACATTTTTAGGACAATAATAGGACAGAATCCCTACTTTTTGGCAAATGAAGCACTTCTTTGCCCCCAGCTCTTTGTTCCCTTTAGGTTGTATTTTGGGCTCGGATGCAGGCTGGTTTGCTTTAGGTTGCAGTCCTTGGGTCCCCTTGAAACCATGTGCTGCCCTGCCCCCAATGTTCCTACACTGCATGTGTGGTCTGGTGCCCACAATTCAGATCTGCACTTCCTGCTGCCTCCTCGGTGGAAAGCTGCATGCCCGGTTCAGTAACCATACATGCAGGTCCTCAGGTATAATTTAAAGAAATTGTTCCTTTATAAACAAATCTTTTATTTGGTCTACAGTTCTTGCTTTGGCCCCATCCACCCATCAGCCTAGAGGCATGAGGTCATTCCGCTGAAAACAAAAACAGTGCAGCAATGTACCATGCTGTCAATACAGCAGGTACATTGCCGGTGCTTGCCAATAAAGCTGAATACAAAATTCAGCGAAAAAGGCACATCACTTCTCTATTTTTTGGAGGGAGCTTCACCTCTGCACTGCCCATTGAAGGGGGGCTGCTCCCCCCAAACCCCCCTATTTGTATAATCAACTCAGGGGGGTTACAGCATGGGGATGGGGAGAAACACTGACGGGGAGAAATAAAATTGCACTTACTGTTAAAAAAAACAGTGAAAATCAGTGGTCTGGGACTGGGATTAGAGCCCTGATCTACAGACGCAGCACATCCCTCTGGAAGGCCCTCACCCCTGCCTTTTTGTAAATGACAGGTGGTATGCTGTTGAAGCTGACAACAGTATCTGGTGGGGACTGGGTTTGGTGAGGACTAGGTTACTCGGCACAGGGGGCCTAGGTTTGGCTACTCTGCACAGGGGTACCCAAGTAAATCCGAACACAGGAAGCAATAACTGTAATGTCCAAAACCAGGAATGGGATTCTAAAGTGTGGCTTTTATTCACATCCAAACTGAACAAACAAAGCATAGATGGACCACCATGGGGCTACATTCCTGGTAATGCAGATTAGAGCAACAAAACACTTCTTCACTATTCCAGCCCTCAGGCTCTGAACCCACCAGGCACACAGTCCAGACTTGCACGCAGATTTGGGTACACAGCCCGACTTGTACACTACTTGGGTTTTTCCCATGGCCCGGCTCCTCCGCCAGCCACTTGATTGCAGTCCATATGGCAGTGAACCAATTTTCCTGTTGGTGGCTCCATAAACCACCTTAGACTCCTTAAGGGAAATTTTCCTTCCAATCCCACGTCTGGGTACTTCCCTCATCACTGGCCAAGTGCATGAGGCAAAGTAGAAATCCACAGAGCAAATCTGTAGAGGTGGACCTGGTTATTAAAGATGGGGGGTCTCCCACCTCCAGCTCCCACAATCCATACCCAATCCTGTTCCTCTGCACCCTTTATATGTCAGAATTTCTGTCTTTGAGATCAAATGTGTTTTGGGTGTTGAAGTGTGAGCACCTCTTAGGTGAAGTAATATTTACTACTGACCTAATTTTTATTTCTGATGACTTTTCTTTTGATTTCTTTGTTTGATAATGATCAGTTCGATTTGTTTTGCGAGTTTGCCAAGGAATGTTTCGTTTAACCACCTGTAAATAAAGAAGTGAAGAAGTGAAGAATATTTTTGTCTCCAGAGCGTCCTTTTGCTACCCTTGAGCCTTCCACAGTGGTGTCAGAAGTGGGATAAATGCTAGTTGGGTTGACCAACTGGAGGACCTGTATCGAGGTTGATTGGATTTCTGATGTTCCAGGATCCAGAGGATGTAAAGCAAAAGGAACAACAGTCTCAGTGGAGAATATGGACCAGAACAGTGACTGCAAAATTTCAGGTGCCCCTACTTCCCGGTCTAGAAACCATGACCAGAAGGAAAGTTCCTCTCACTGACCAGATGGCAGAACCAAAAGAGGAAGGAATGGCACAAGCAACTGGAGGGGTTGAAGAAGAACGTCTACCTGAGGAGCCACAGGATTTGTTGAGGTGGCTCTGTACCCGATAATTGGAAATGGAGAGACAGAGAGACCAGGATCGAAGGGAGTTTGAGGCCAGATGGAATGAGACACTATGAGCCTTTCAATCGATGGGGACTGGAGGGCCTCTGGCTGTTCCTAGAGCCAGACAGAAAGATATCAAACTGGCAAAGTTATCTGACAGTGATGACATTGAGGCATATCTGTTAACTTTTGAAAGGGTGGTGACGGCCTGCAATTGGCCCAGAGACCAATGGGTAATTCACCTAGGACCCTATCTAACTGGGAAGGCACAGATCACCTATAGTCGAGTTGAGATGATGGACATTAACAACTATGAACGAGTCAAGCAAGCCATATTAAAAAGGTATGATATTAATACTGAGACTTACAGACCGAGATTTAGATCATTTCGTTATACTACTGTTGATAACCCTCAGGACACTTTTACTCAACTTAAAGATCTATGTGTCAAATGGTTGCAACCTACTACCTGAACTATAGACCAAATTATTGAGACTATAGTGCTAGAACAATTTGTCCGGGTTCTTTCCCCCGATGTTCAATTATGGGTGAAGGAACACTGGCCAGAGGCCTCAGATACAGCTATAAGGTTGGCTGAAGACTATATTGCTGCCCAACCTCAGAAACAGAGAAACTACCACGCATTATCACAGACACAGGGACATCCAACAAAACCTCATAATACCATTGGAGGAACTACTACTAATGTCACCATACATAGCCCTGGCAGAATAGGAAGAGGGAATAATCCGGACATTGTGTGTCATGAGTGTAAAACAAAAGGACACATAGCCAGATTTTGCCCTAAGTTGAAGCCTGAACAAATACACCTTGCCTTGGCTAATTGGGGACAGTTTATGATACCAGTACAAATAGGGCAACATACAGTGACTGAATTGCTAGATTCAGGGAGTAAGCAAACCCTGATACACCCCTAATTATTAAGTACACCTTCTGCTTTGAATAACTCAACTACTAAAGTGACCTGTAAACATGGGGACACCCATTGTTATCCTCTAACAAACATAGAATTCAGTATACAGGGTCAGACACAGACCGTGCAAGTAGGTGTGGTGCCCAACCTTCCCCTCCCAGTGGTCATCGGACATGATTGCCCTTCTTACCAGGCCTTGATGTCTAGTAACTTATGTGCCATGGTAACCAGATCACAGACATCGCTGGCACCATTAGAACAACATTTTCCTTTTGATGAAGACATATTTGGTGAACATGGGAAAGAAAAAAATCTAGGAGACAAAGGAGGAAAGAGAAGAAAGAGTGGACTACTAAACACCAGACTGATTTTGATAATAATAATATAGGGTGGAACATAACAAAAGGGGAGAAGGATAATTTTGCAGAATCTCAAAGAAATGATGAGTCTTTAAAGTTACTTTTCACCTCCCAAGAAAAAAACCCTGGAGGTGAAAGGAAATATAACTTGAGAAATGGCTTGATGTATAGATTATGTTATAATCCTAGAACACAAGAAAGGGTTGAACAGTTATTAATTCCTGAGAAATATCGTACAGTACTGTTAAAACTTGCTCATGATATTCCAATGGCCGGACATTTGGGGAGGGATCATACATTAAGTAGACTCCTAACTAGTTATTTCTGACCTGGAATACATGAACAAGTTGCAGATTATTGTAAGAGTTGTCCAGAATGTCAACAGGTAGCAAAGGTGATAAGGAAGGACAAAGTTCCAATGCAACCTATGCCCCTATTTTGTACTCCATTCCAAAGAATTGCAATGGATATTGTGGGTCCGGTCCAAAAAAGCACAAAAGATAATCAGTATATTCTGGTAGTGTGTGATTATGCCACCAAATGTCCGGAGGCAATACCTCTCCGAACTACCACTACCCCTAGAATTGCTGAAGAATTAGGGAAAATATTTAGTAGAGTAGGCATTCCTCAAGAAATATTAACTGACCGGGGTATGAATTTCTGCTTTCAGGTTTTGAAGTGACTCTACCAGACCTTAGGTATTGCAGCAATCTGAACTACCCCATATCATCCCCAAACCGATGGGCTGATGGAGCGCTTCAATCAAACCCTGAAAAAAATGATTCAGAAATTCATACAGGATGAAGGTAGGCAATGGGACCATTACCTGCCCTATTTGATGTTCGCTTATCGAGAGGTGCCACAAGCCTCTACTGGTTTCTCCCCTTTTGAGCTATTGTATGGGAGGAACCCAAGAGGACCCTTAGATATTGTAAAAGAATGGTGGGAGGATATAAGGGTACACAAAAGAAGTGCCCCTTGAATATTTACAGCATTTAAGGGAGCGGATAAAGAAATATACTCAGCAAGCACAAGTAAATAATCAAAAACAACAAGCTACACAAAAGAAACTATGATCAAGGCACAAGGTTTAAAGAATTTTCTGAAGGAGATTTAGTACTATTACTCCTTCCATCATCTGAGAACAAATTATTAATGAAATGGCAGGGCCCTTATAAAGTAATTTGAAGAATGGGGCATGTCACGTATGAAATATACATGCATGACAAAACTAATAAAAAACGTATTTTCAACGCTAATCTTTTGAAACCTTGGGTGGAGAGGGTACCTAACCTACATAGTTATATTTACCCTGAAACTAGGAGCAGCGAGCTGGGCATTGCATACCAGAAATTAGAAATGAATGGGGACATTAAAGACATTAAAATAAACCCTGAATTAACACCTCAACAGACTGCTGGAATGTTAGCTACAATACAATTGTATAAAAACACTTTTAGAGGAATGCCAGGAAGAGTGGAAGGTGAAAAACATATTATTCTAACACAGAATAGTCTGATTCATCAAAAATCTTATCATCTTCCCGAAAAGGTAAGAGAGGCTGTGATTCATGATCTTAGAAAAATGCAGGAATTGGGAATTATAGAACCCTCCCACAGCGAGTGGAGTTTTCCGTTAGTGGTGGTGCAGAAGAAAGAAGGGGGAGTACGTCTATGTTTAGATTTCAGACGTCTAAACGCTGTCTCTAAATTTGATAGTTATCCCATGCCCCGTATAGATGACATACTAGATCATCTCGGTAACTCACAATATTTTTCCACTATTGATCTTACTAAAGGATATTGGCAAATACCTTTAGACAATGAAGCCAAAGACAAAACAGTCTTTAGTACACCCATTGGCCTTTTTCAATTTAATGTGATGCCCTTTGGACTTCATGGTGCCCCTGCCACCTTACAACGGGTGATGGATAAGATCCTAGCCCCTCACGCTACATATAGTGCGGCTTACCTTGATGACGTGGTGATATTTAGTCCTACTTGGGAAGATAACCTAAAACATGTTTCAAACATTCTTATGGCTATTTCCAACTCAGGTCTTACTATAAACCCTGGAAAATGCACCATGGGAATGCAAGAAACTAAATATTTAGGTTTCTTAATAGGGCGTGGGTGTATAAAGCCAGAAAGAACTAAAATTGATGCAATAGCTTCCTGCCCTAGACCAAGAACTAAAAGAGATGTTCGAGCTTTTCTGGGCTTGGCTGGATACTATAGACATTTTATCCTGGCTTTTTCATCTATAACTGGACCGTTAACTGATTTAATAAAAAAGCGATAGCCAGAAAAAGTGATATGGAACCCTAAATGTGAAGAAGCTTTTTGTTCCATAAAGGCGTAACTGTGCTCTTCACCAGTACTCCATATTCCTGATTTCACTCATCCTTTTATACTACAGACTGTTGCCTCTAACCATGGTATAGGTGCAGTTCTAACACAAACTATAGATGGTGAAGAACACCTGGTTATGTATATTAGCTGAAAACTACATGAACATGAGATTAAATACGCCACTACTGAGAAGGAATGTTTAGCTATTAAATGGGCTATTGAAGCTTTACGTTTTTATTTACGGGGCGTTGAATTAGAAATTTGGACAGACCATAATCCATTATGCTGGCTACAACATATGAAAGATAAAAATCCGCGAATTATGAGGTGGTACCTTTCACTACAACCTTATTGTTTTTCTATAAAACATCGAAAGGGGGTATTAAATGGAAATGCAGATTTCCTATCCAGATATGGGATGAATGATCCTGTTGCCATAAACCTGGGGTAATGCAGACAAAAGTCATGGAAGATGTTAATTTTCCCGTTACTTGTTATAAGGGATCCTGGGGTGGAACCATGGAGAGGGTGGGCTGTGGTTCCACTATCTTCTTGTAACAAAATACTTTAATATGGATCAAAAGGGGGGAGGAGTATGTGAAAGGGGCATTAACCCCCCCTTGTTTTTTTTTTATTATATGTTTATGTTTTCCATTGTCTCGTTGAGTGAATGCTGTCCTTCTGTGTTTTTTGTCCGTTGTGTCTAAAAGGTGGTGTATAAACTGGCCATCTATCACCCTCTGATTCGTATAGTTTTTTGGTTTTAAAACGAGGAACCTGTGCACAGTTAGGAGCGTTATAAACTTCGGTAGAACCAGAGCAATTTCTGTGCGAGGTTACCCCTCCCTACATCCAGATGTGTATATTACTGTTACATTTTGTCATGGCACATTGGATCATACCTGAAAAAGGAACTTCTGTTCAGTGCATGCATTTGAATACCAAAATAAACAATTAATAAAGGAGTGAATAATCTGGGTTAAGTAGAAATAAATGTTTGATGTCAACAGTATATAAAATAACAAGATTTGTTCTCCAAATTAATTCACTAACGTGATGCATGGTGTCAGAAGACATAAGGGTTGTAATTAGAATCTTACTAGTAGAATGCATAGAGACTGAAGCGTTTAAATGGTCCGGTGGTTTCAATAAAAGCTCCGTTTAGACCATACGGGAAACGCCACGAAAAGGTCTCCCCCTCGTCAATGCAAGACACTACCTGGAGGGTTCTCCAATCGTAAGGACCTTGTTTTACCCCCCCTTACAAATGTTCTGTGGGTAATAATTCGGCACTTTCCCTGAGAATGGAAGCATTTAATCGCTTGCCGTTTTGTTCCTGACCTCTGTTACTGCATGAATGTGCATACATTCATGCTGCTGTTTTACTCCCATTTTATTTTCTTGAAAACCAGGTGAATTAAACATCCTGTTTTTTTTGTATGTATTAATTCGCATGAGCATACCTGAATTCGGAGTCGGGAAGGATGCCTGTCTTAGACAATTGTTGCTCCAACTAATGTTAGGACGTGACCCTATGTTTTTGAGATGCCGCAGCTTCCCGCATCTCTTCTGTGTTCCTAAGAGCTGGCCGGCCTCTTTCATCTTTACTTTATCCAGAAGAGATGGGGCAGATCCTGGCGGCGTTTCCAAACAAGGTTCAAATATTTTTTTTATGCATCCTTTTGTGAAAATCTGTTTCAGATTGTGTAATATAATAACTTAAAGGTATTGTGAAAATTTAAATGCATAAAAAGAAATGCTTTATTGATTGAGTATTGCCAGGGACCAATCCTGTTCCTCTGCACCCTTTATATGCCAGCATTTCTGTCTTTGAGATCAGATGGGTTTTGGGTGTTGAAGTGTGAGCACCTCTTAGGTGAAGTAGTATTTATTACTGACCTAATTTTTATTTCTGATGACTTTTCTTTTGATCTCTTTGTTTGATAATGATCAGTTCGATTTGTTTTGTGAGTTTGCCAAGGAATATTTCGTTTAACCACCTGTAAATAAAGAAGTGAAGAATATTTTTGTCTCCGGAGCATCCTTTTGCTACCCTTGAGCCTTCCACAAAGCCTCAGTAGTTAGCTCAATACATTACATTACAGTAATACCCTCTTAACTTTATCTTAGTCCATACAGTCCTGATCATCCATTCTAGCAAATGCTTGCAAAGCACAGTCAATAGGCAGTGGTATCAGGTGGGTCATCCACGGAGCTCTGTCCAATTTAAACTGCATACATACCCTCTCAAATGATGTTAAAAACAAATCAAGATCACCCTCCCTTCCTGGTATTGAGGAAACATTTTAGAATTAATTATGGCTTTGTGGGTTTGACCCCCATGTCATTACTTACAGTTTATTGCACTGCTTTCTGGTGCAGTTTCACCATCCCTTTCTTATGCTATTGTTCCTTCTCTCTTTCCTTCTGTGTCAGGATTTTATGCTGGCATGCCTTCTCTCTTTCTTCAGCCTCCAGACTTATTCTCTCCCTCTTGATCTCAAACTTTGCCCATTGCTGTTGCACCTCCTTCAACGCAAGCTACATTTTCATGAGCTGCCCCAGTTCTTGGCTCAGGCTTGGGCTGCACTGTTTCACCAACTCATGGCATGAAGTCCCCCCCCAGCTTAACCTCTGTGCCCTAAGTCTCACTACTCTGGTCACTGTCCTCAGCAACCACCTGCTCTACAGGTATTTGGTCATACACCCCAGGGACCATCTGCCTCTTCTGCACTCGGTCCTGCTCCACCAGGGCTTCAATGAGTCAATTTTTTACCATGCCGTCATAGACAATCCCCTGTCTTTTCACAGCTTGCAGAGCTGAGACACCTTACTGTACATCTGCCATATGCTGAAGACGTACTTGTTAGCTACACTGCACTAAGCTGTGTTTCTGGAAATAAAAATAGCAGTATTAAACAATGTGCTCTTTTTGTATATCTTGTTTTGTGATGTTAAGGTAACTTCACACTGGCACTCTCTATTTTTCTGTGTATTAGGTAAGGCTTACCTCTCTCACAGAGATCCTAGTCCCCTAGTAAAGTGCACTGCACACAAATTCTGGCTTTAAAGTTGTGGTGAGAGAGATAGAGAGAGAGAGAGAGAGAGAGAGAGAGAGAGAGAGAGAGAGAGAGGAGGGAGGAGGGAGAGAGAGAGAGAGACAGAGACTGATCCCAGGCTGTATGTGCTCAGCGGAGTGACCTCTCCCTGGAGTGACAGTTCCTCACAGTGTTCTCTACCTGTGTGTGTGTGTGTGTGTGTGTGTGTGTGTGTGTGTCATCATCCAGGCCAACTGGCATCATTAACATCTATGGCATCCTTACTCACAGATTTATGACCTTGTTTACCAGGCTATCTCTTTTGTCAAAACTAGCAGTTTCACAGCTGCTCGCATCTGATGCTGAATAATCCCATGGGAAAACCTCACATCTTCACAGTAGGCAAGCATCACTCATGAGGGATGCCTGAACATGTGATCTGGATGTCATTTTGGGTGTCCATCCCAAACAGAACTTATAAAAGAAGAATATTTAAACTAACAGAAAAGAAAGAAAGAAAGAAATTTGGTCACAAATCCCATCACAGTGGTCTACTGGGAATTGAACCCAGGCCACCAGAATACTGTCCCAGTGCTCTAACTGCTGAGCTATAGGCTCACATGGTTAGATCTGACTCTTCCTGAATACACTTCCTTTCTCTGGCATTGCAAATCCTGCACCTAGGAGCAACTGAGATGATAATCAGATGTTTCTGGAGCAGTATTAACAACTGCTAAGCAACTTAGATCACAAATTGTAGTGAGAAAGAAATAATGTGACTTACTGGGAATTGAACCCAGGTCCTCAGAATACCATCCCAGTGCTTTAATCACTGAGCTATAGGCTCACATGGTTCGACCTGACTCTTTCTGGATGCACTTCCTTTCTCTGGTATTGTGAATCCTGCAACTAGGAATAATGGAGATGACAATCAAATGTTTTTGGTGCAGTATTAGCTACTGCTGCACAATTTAGATCACAAATTGTAGTGAATGCTAATAACTAGTAAAACGAGGCTTATCATGGCCCCTTTTTTATTTAACACATATACTGCATAAACAGAGTTTGTGAAAGAAATTGTTATAAAAAGTGTGCCTCCCAACAATAAATAATATTATAATTTCTCTGATGCTAAACATAGGTGATGCATTTTTATTTTCATTGACCCCCACAGAGTTACAACCCCCCCGAACATACTTTTTCCACAGATTCATAGACTTAAAATTAACAGAAAAACTGAAAATCATGTGTTTTTGAGGCCTCCAGAGATCCAATAATATATTGTTTTCATATTGATGGCTGTCAGTTCAAGATAGTTGGCCTTTTTCAATATTTGGGAGTCACTTTTAGTTGTAATATCCCTTGAAAAATGCACTGGAATGTCATAGCTAAGAAAACAAAACATGAAGTTAATGGATTGCTCATGAAGTCTCAAGTGTAATGATCTCACTAATGAATATACAAAAAACTACTATTTGAGATGAATTCTAGGTCTCCCAAATTTTATACCTAGGGCTAGATATTTAGACTGCACCAGGCAGGGGCGCAAGCCTTGGCACAGCGCAACTGGGTTGAGCCAGGGCATGATCCAGGCAATATTCAATGGTGCTGTGCCATGGCTCAACACCATTGAATATGGCACGGAGGGTGCACACACTGCGCATGGCGCAGTGGCACTGCACCAGAGCGAGTGGCAGAAGGGGAGCAGGGGGCT